>CM061751.1:56714234-57914234 GCA_030979885.1 Lolium multiflorum
AAGTGCCGCGGTATCACATCATCACCACCTTTATCTTTTACTATCAAGTAGTGTCATATCATGAGTAGGAAGTTATCATATGGAATGGTATGCAATGTGGAAGTATCTCTCTTAGTTAGTTATCTATGTATCCATTGGTGTGAGTTATCGTTATGGAATATTAATGAGAAGTCTTATCATTTACTTTTGCACACCTTATTTTAGGTTGCAATCTCCATTATATGATTACTCTTGACATGAGTATTGATATCACTTTGGGGCATCAAGTAAATCTATTTGGTTTTAGCAAACTTAGCATTGGTCAATAGCAACAACACCTTGATGTTTAAATAAAAGAGAGAAATACACTTAGATATACTACTCTATTACCTCTATGCTAATGAGCTTAGTATTCTTAAGTTAAAATTGCTTGTGCTTATGAAAGATGCATGATTGTTCTATCATATGTATATTTGTTTGTTTCCCTCAACCTTTATGCTTGCTATCAAACCTTGCTAGCCAAAGACCTGTATCGAGAGGGAATGCTTCTCATACATCCATAACCTTAGACAAACCTATGCCATTTGTGTCCACCATACCTACCTACTACATGATAGTATTTTCTGCCATTCCAAGTAAATACTTCATGTGCTACCTTTAAATAATTCAAACTATACTACTCCTTATTTGTGTCAATGTTTTATAGCTCATGAGGAAGTATGTGGTGTTTTGCTCTTTCAATCTTGTTGGGCGGACTTTCACCAATGGACTAGTGGCACATCCGCTTATCCAATAATTTTGCAATAAAGAGAACAGCAACGGGGTTCCCAGCCCCAATTAATAACTTTCATTAATAATTCTCTTCACATGTTTGCTCTGATTTATCAGTAAGCAACTTAATTTTGCAATAGACACTCCTCCATGGTATGTGAATGTTGGAAGGCACCGGTCGGTTAGCCATGGATTGAAAACACAGGTTGGGGGAGTGTCATCCTTAATAAACTAAAATACATGTGTAAACAAAAGAAGGGGATGATCTACCTTGCTGGTAGAGATGCCGTCCCTCATAGGACGCTCTTGGAAGGTTCGTTTGGCAAGGGGGTTAGAGTGCCGCTACCATTCGTTGACAACAACAAACACCGCTCAAGATCTTACTTTTATCTCTATATGATTCCAAAACTTGAAAAGCTCTAGCACATGATTTAATCCCTGCTTACTTCTGCGAAGGGTTTGTCTTTTACTTTATGTTGAGTCGGTAAACCTATTTCTCTCTATCTCAAGCAAGCAATTGAGTTATTGTTTTTGAACCAATCATTTATGCTATGATTCGATTAATCATGTCTTTTATACTTTCTTGTTTAGTACCAATTTTATGGATGAATATGACTTTGAAGTTATCAATGATTATGAGGAGATTGTTATGCTTAAATATGGAAGCCCAGCTATAAATTCTAATATGAAAGCTTTGCTTAGAAGTACAATCCGTTAGTAGTTCTCTGACCAAGAACAAAGTTTGCCATCACCAACTATGATTTCTTGTGCACCTTTACTTGTGATTTCTCTTTACCTATTTCAAGATGAGTTATATGAGGAAGTTGTTTACTAGAATGTCTTGTGTGAATGAATATGATGCTTCTTGTCGTATTTTATTTATCGACTCTTCACTCCATAAACATGTGGTCTTGTTTATCGACTCAGTTTCGCTTGGGGACAAGCGAGGTCTAAGCTTGGGGGGAGTTGATACGTCCAATTGCATCACTATTTTGTATGCAATTTCTTGTTATTCATTGATATATTTCATGTGGGGACATAATATTATGTTATTTCATCTATTTTGCATGTTTCATCATTATTGGAGGATCAAGCAGCGGAGCCAGGATTCTGGAAAAAGCACCGTCGAACGCAATATTTCGGAAGATCAGCGCTGAAGGGAAATTCACGTAAATTCCTATTTTCCCAGATGGAGAAGGGGACGAGGAAGGGGAAGAAGGGGAGGGGGGGTGGCCCCCAGACACGAGGCCGGCGCGGCCCCATGGCTTTGGCGCGCCACTGGTGCAGGGGCCCCCAGTGCTTTCAGCGCCTCCTTCTTCACGTACTCCTTCATCCCGAAAACCTAA
This sequence comes from Lolium multiflorum, assembly GCA_030979885.1. NCBI lineage: Eukaryota > Viridiplantae > Streptophyta > Magnoliopsida > Poales > Poaceae > Lolium > Lolium multiflorum. Next base: position 56,716,331 of record CM061751.1, read on the forward strand.
GCCACGAGGAGAACCTCACGAGGATTCTGACCGCCTCGCGGGGCGGAGAACACGAGAGAGAAAAAGAGCTCTCAGGCGGGCGAGGAATCCGTAGGGAAATTCCCTCCGGAGGAAATCGACATGTCTTCGTCATCAAGCGGGACATCATCTCCATCATCATCATCATCATCTCCACCATCTACACTTCCATCACCATCCGCCATCTCCACCGCTGTAACAATTTGGGTTAAATCTTGATTGTATGATAGGGAAACTCTCCGGCATTATTCTCTACTTGTTATAGATGCTATTTGGTGAAACCATTGAACCAAGGTTTATGTTCAGATTGTTATTCATCATCATATCACCTGTGATTGTATTCCATATGATGTCTCGTGAGTAGTTCGTTTAGTTCTTGAGGACATGGGTGAAGTCTAAATGCTAGTAGTGAATTATGGTTAAGTAATATTCAATGTTATGATATTTAAGTTGTGGTGTTATTCTTCTAGTGGTGTCGTGTGAACGTCGACTACCGACACTTCACCATTTATGGGCCTGGGGGAGTGCATCTTGTATTCGATTTTGCTAATTGCCCGGGGTTGCGAATTATTGAAAACACCGAGCCCCCGTTAATATATGATGCAAGAGGGATCATGAGGATCTCGAGTTTAAAGGGTTTGTGGTTAGATTTATCTTAATTACTTTCTTGTAGTTGCGGATGCTTGCAAGGAGTATAATCACAAATATGTATTAGTCCTAGGAAGGGCGGTGCATTAGCATATAGGTTCACCCACGCAACACTTATCAAAACAATGAAGATTATTAATACACATGATACTAGATTAAAATCCCCGTGTGTCCTCAGGCAGCTTGGTCATTATAAGTAAACAAACCGGCTTGTCCTTTGTGCTAAAAGGATTAGGCGCCACTTGCTGCGATTATTTCTCTCGCATTTTACTTACTCGTCACTTTATTCATCTGTTACATTCAAACCCCCTTGAATACTTGTTTGTGACACTACAAGAAAAGTTCTGCAACTGCTTGTCAACACTGTCTGCTCCTCGTTGGGATCGACATTCTTACTTATCCAAGATGTTGCGTACCCCTATACTTGTGGGTCATCATCTCACTGCTACTATTAATTTGTTCTTATATGCACAGTTCCATGATAAATCTCATCTGCATTTCTCGCCAATGCATGTTAGGTCTTCCACTCGAGAATGAGTACGAAGAGCAGCGGAGGCAAACTATTCCATAATGTCCGAGTTGCAGCCTCGTTGGGCCTAACACTACATCCTTCTGCAAGGTCTAAACGCTACCCACCTCCCTCACAAAGGAATCTGAACATTCTCTGATGAGTGATCTGTGATGTCTTGAGCTGACTGGAAATTCACACAGTATATATGCCACAACACAACAAGATGAGATTTCTCTGTCTGTCATAAATGTTGTCCCAACTTCCATTTGTTGTATCCAGTCCTACCAAATATATTACCCATGGCCATATTCAATCTCATTACTACAATTTTCTGCTTAGTTAACGCCTCATATATGTTTTGGCATATGTTTCCTGACTGTTTTCCATTCCATCTGCATATCATCATCATATAATATTGTACATTGAAATATCATTTATGTGTGACAGGCATCGGCAGATTCGGGAAAGAACTTTTCAAGAACGAATAGGAGGAAGAACACTCAACAGGAACCTCAGGCTGATACCGGAGGATGGGTGACAGTGCGTAATAAAAAAAGAGTTAAGCCTATGCTGCTCCTCCTATCACAAGGTCTAACAAGAGCTGGCACGAGGTGGCGAACAGGCCAAGAATGATAACAGTAAAAGGTCTCGTAAAAACCACAAACCATCGAATCAGACAGAAGTAGCCCCAGCATGTACCAGCCCACACATTCCACAACCACCAGTTGCCAATCCTGTTTCTCAGCAACAATTGCCAACAGAACCAGTTTCCACACCAAATTCTAGCCAAGAATTGGCACCATCAAGAGTGGTAATAATGTCCAAGGACACATGATGCTAGTCCAGATGAATCTGACCTCAAATGTCCAAACGGTCTTTCGCCACAACACGACAATGGTGATGATCTCCCTCAGGCCATAGTCTGCGAAGAACAACTCCTCTCCCGATGATGAGACCCACGCCAAAGAAACTCTTTTCAAGACTTGTAGTTTAATGCTCCCTTATGTATCTATATACCATGATAATCGATGTAATGCTTAACTTGGTAGGTTAGCCACGATCACACGCCATCAGGGGCCAACGGTAGGAAAAACACTAAGATTTCCCGAATGGGTTCAAGATTTCGCATCACATCTATTGTGGGTGGCAGAAGGCACTTCATCCGCATTAATCTTCATATCTTGTATCACGGGTTGGCCATTTTATCAGTCGGGAATGAACTTCCTACCTTCCCATTGTGGAAGCGGCACGTTGACACCCCTTCACAGTTCGAGAGTTTAGTGCATAATTTACACGTAAGTCATGCTTCTCCTGGTAATGATAAATTATTCCACATTAATCTGTCCCATTTCTTGTAGCTTACTGTTGTTTCTATGCTATATAACTCACCAATCATTCCATCGTTGTGAGCGGTTAAGGTTTGAATTCGATGAGGATAATGAGGATGTAAAGTTTGTCATCGCTTCCATATTCGAAGAATTGTTGCGCCAGCACAGCTATAAGCTTAAGGCGACATACTTCAATGGCCAGATTACTGCCAATGTTCGAACATCTCCTGCACCCTGTATGACTGACGAGGAGTGGGGAGATCTTGTCAAGCATTAGTCCGATCCAAAGAATGTGGTATGGCTTATGAGGACAGTGAAACAGATTAAATTCAGAATACTTATTTTGCGCCGGTGTCTCACTAGTCTCCTCCTTTTGGAGACGTTGTCTAAAAGGAACCGAGGCTAACCGCTTGAAACAACGTTTACCAAGTCGTACGAGGATCTCGTCACTTGGTTGGGCATCTCTGGCAAAAAGTAATGCCCCGCGTACTGCTACATATGTTACTCGTAAATTGTGTAGAACTCCGTGTGCATGTTATATTTCCATCCTCCATTTCAACCACGTTATTTGATCTCCATATGATTGTACAAAAATGCAGAAAGTAGATCATGCAAACAACATGCAAACAAAGAGATGACTCTGGCAGAGCAGTTCGAGGCATGCCAGAAGAACAAACATAATGTGATAGGAGAACTTGCCGAAAGTGTTATTGTAAGTCTTCTTTATGATTTAAATTTTTTAACTACACACTTGCCAATTTGTAGGAGCAATATGTCAATATGATCTTGTAGGCGTTTTGTGAAAATGCATTTGATGTGTAATCAGGCATACCAACTTGTAGGATTAGAAGTAGTTCATACACATTAAATCTACCGTCTGCATGTTTCTCTGTAATAACTTTTATTTTTACACGACTCAAAACTTTTCAGGCAAATATGAAATTGGAGATGGCAAAACCCGGGAAAGATGGTATGGAAAAAACTCTAGAAGAATGTATGGAGACATTTACCATGGTACTTAAAAATAAAGATATCACCAAAAACACTTTCCTTCGAAATGCTGGGTTTTCAAGTCCAAGTCCAAGTCCAAGTCCAAGTCTTTCTCTGCACAAGTTGGAGGAACAAATCCAAATAGAAGCTGCAGCAGATGTGTTAAGAAACCAAGTTGACATGTTGAGATCGAGATCAGAAGCATGTGATGCCCTACTGCAGGAGGCCAATCAAGTTTGTTATAATCTCTCAAAAGACTAATAAAATGCCATAGATAATTGGAGATGAAAACACTGACATTGACATGTGAGTACCTTGGTATTGTGAAATGTTTCCTGAGACTGAGGCATGTTCCTATTTTGTTGGTGGATGCATTTATCTACGGCTGGGATCAACTTGGTAGTTGTTCCTGTGGATGTTTTAGAAATTGGTTGCCTAGCCTTTTCAATCCGTTCGAACTTAAATGGTATTAGAGCCAAGGTCTCGAGTTTGAATTGTTGACGGTGTGGTTCAATTCATCCTTAAATTGTTGGTGCCCCATTGGCCCTTGTAAAGCTTCATGTGCCTATCCGAATCCAGTGTTGAATTTCTCTTGTCACACACGAGGATGGTTGTTAATGTGTATATAAGTGGGTTGCATAGCCCCTTTTATATAAGGTTGCAAGTTTCCTTATTGTGTTGTGCCTTTGGGAGCCTGCACTTCTGACTTTTGGTTGCGTTGGCTACTGCATAAGTTTAATATAGTTCCATGTGGTTTTTGTTGAGTTCTATAATAAGTGGATTGCCTAGCCCTTTCCATCATTTCGGACCTGTGGTGTGCTATTCTGTTTTCCACGTATTAGACCTCCTCTTCTTAACAAGACTCCATGAGTAGGAGGCACTATGATTTTTTTTTTGCGCATGAAATTACTCAATTAGATAGCTTAATCCCATTTGTTGACTCTCTGTTGATCAGCCACTTGAGGGTAAAACTGAGTATATTGCACTAGCGGTATTAGTACTCGAGGGGAAAACTGAGTGCAGATATTTTTCCAGTGTAAGGCTAGCTGAGTACACGTAACGGTGCGACGTGCAGTACCACGGACGCGTGTCGCGGTGCAGGCGGTTAGGCGGTGCGCGTTTGAGACCAAACGTCTAGCTTTTTTGAGAAACTGCCGAGACCAACCGTCACGTTGCGAGCCCCTCTCTCCTCCTCTGCACACAGTCTCATTCTCACTCACGCACGCACCCTCTCACGTCCCATCAACTTCTCCAAATCAAAGGAAAAAACACCAACCGCTCACGCGCGCTCCCGCGATGGACAAGAAGAATGCGCCGGCGGCCGTCGCCTCCGTGAACTGGGCCTCTCTCTCGGCTGATGGACCACTTCACAAGACCGGCGAATGCTTACGCGAACGAGCAGTACGCGGACACCTACTCTGCTATGAGGTAAGTCTGTAGAAATTGGCGCTCAGGTTTACCTGAGCCCGACGTGCACCTGCACGAATGGATCATGCTAGACCACGGCCTTCCACGCGCTGCTGATTTCACCTTCCTCCACCTCCGCACATCCCGCTATGTCACCATCGATCTAACGGAAGTTCATGCAAGGTTCAAATTCCTCCATATCTATAGAGTTAATCTATTTTTATTTTCAATCGTAAACATCTTAGTGCTGAATGTTATCTTCATCAATATATTTTAGATACTACTTTGTCGGCTTTTGCCGTGGCGTCATCGTGCTTGCCCAGAAGAACCAGCCGCACAAGATACGGCTTCTGAACCCACTCACAAAGACATTGAATACTATGTTTGAGGCGCATATGCCAAACGTTATTCTGAAGTCAGTCGCTGTGATGAAGTCCCCGACTATGGTCTTCGTTTCCAAAGATTACCCGGTGGAAATTGCTTGGGTCGATGAGAGCACTCCAACTAAGGGTATAGATGAAGATTGGGGAGAAGGAAGATTTTCGATCGAGCACCATTGTCTGCGTTGCATTACCCCGTTCAATGGTGAATTGTATGCAATAGCTGTGAACAATTTTGAGTTCGGAAAATTAGTGTGCACCAACAATGTCCAGTTGGAGCAGCGTGCGAGCACTGTCAAAATGGATACACTATTTTCATTTCCAGAACTTGGAAATAACAAGTTCTACCTTGTGAAGTCGGATGGTGCTCTGCTTGTGTTGTTGGACAACAAGCATTTGGAGGAAGGTCAACCATTGGTGTACCGTGTGGACACTGAGAGCCGCTCTCTCCATGCCGTCAATAACATTGGCGGTCGTGCCTTCTTCGTCCATTATATCCGGTGTATCTCCGTCGACACCAGAGTGCACCCGACACTTCGACCTGGCTGCATCTACTACACAGATTTTGGTTATATCAGAGAGTACTTTGATGATATAAAGGCCTGGGATGAGTGGCCAATACATGTGAATAGATTAGGAAACTACGGTATGAGAAATGAACAAAGGCCATACCGTTTGGAGGATGTATTGGCTGCACACTGCAGACGGAAGGAGTTCAATGAAAATTTCCTTCAATGGAGTGACGAAGAAATATATGTTGAATGAAGAACATATTCGTTCCTGGGGTATCCTAATCTTCATGTTGGCCATACATTGTGTCTTGTATTATTTTCAGATTAGTTTGTCGTGAACATTAACATTGTTATTGGCTGCTTTTGGCTCTTGTATGCAGTTTATGTAGTATTATACTTAGTTTTCTGGATTTATTATGCTGCTGTGAATTTATCCTATACTAGCTTCTAGATTTGACTGATTTTGTTTGTAATGATGATGGCTTGATGTGGCTGCTGGCCTTAACTGCCGAAGCAGAGCAATTAGTACTTAACCAGGTGTACCGTCTTTATATTAGTATTATATTATATTACTTGACCATAGCCATATTCAAAATCAAATCTCAGTCGGGCGGCAAAATCTCCCGCCAATCTAGAAATATTTCAGACGTGTTTTTGAATGGGATAAGAAGATAGAACACGATGATAGTAACCGATATTCAAGGTGATGATGATTTGATTTTGCACTCGGCCTTGAACAGAGGTACTAGTACGGTCTCACAATTTTTTCATTATACTTGGACCTTAGCCAAATTCAAAATCTCATAGCGGCAAAACTTCCCGCCCACAAAATACAAAAAATTCACATGCTTTCAAATTCCCATTCTACCCTTGTGGAGATGACAGCAAAGTCGGTTGGTGGGGGGGTCTGCCCCATTTTTTGGATCACCACCTCCCTAGCCCGGAAACCCTCCCAAAAAATTCATTTCCCTCAGACCACCCAGGGAACTTCCCAAGTCCCTCTCTCTACCACCTCCACGACCACCGCACCGGAACATCGGACTTCCCTGGCCTACCCGAGCCCTCGCGATCCTCGTCATCCGGCTGCTGCCGGAGCAGCTTCATCGCGCCGTCATCAACCGGACCGGATCATCCCCGAACCTCGAAACCATATGCTCATCCGGCAGCCTACCGCAGTCGCTCGCAGTGCGGCATCGTCCACCGCATCGGATCTTGCTCACCGCACCGATGTGCATGAAGAACGCCTGCCAGGCGCCGTGCATGATCTAAACTCTTCTCTGTCGCTTTTCTATTGCTTGCACCGCAAGTTCTTGTTTAATCTTGGGGGAACTTGTTTGTGCTAACGACGCGCCGTTACGTTTTCTTTGCAGATTAGATGAGTAACCATGAAGTTTAATGGCCGTCTCTCCAACCCCAAGGAGCACATGTAGTGTACTTCATCACCGGATCTATCAACCCCAGGAAGATCTGCTGTGATTCCCACCAGTGCTTCTCCTAATGTAAGTCCCTTGTTTTAGCGCCATGTTCTGGGTTCAGATGCTGTTTGTCTGAAGCTCTTTTAGTTCATTCCTAGTTATGACCGTAACACCTTGCTATTTTCTAGTTCATTGCTAACTTCAAGCGATTGAACATTTTGGTTTGCATTGCTCTGTAGATGTAGCCATCATAACTTCTATCTTGCTCATTCGTTGTTCATGCCAATCTTGTTCTCCCTGAACATGTTGGTTTGCATTCCCTGTACTACGGTGATGCCATTGTTATTTCTATCTACTTCGTCGTAAGCTAACAAATTAACTGCCTGCTATTAGTTCCTGCATGCTATCGCTCTGCCATCCTGCAGTACAAATTTATTTGAACTCGTGAGCAGCAACTTCCATCATAATTTTATGCCATCTGATTCTTCAAAAGCTGCAATATTAACTTGTTTCTCTTAATTGGCATGGCGCTCACATATAGAATTGTGAACATATTGGTGTGCATTCCCTTTTCTACAAGTTCAGATCCCACTATATTCCGTTTCTGGTCCATCCTAAGCCGTAGCATTAACTATCCTCTATGTGTTGCTCATTACAACTTTATATCCCGAAACAAATTGATTTTTTCCCTTATCTACAAGTTTATCAGTGATGCCATTATAACTCCTATCTGTTTTATTCCTAGCTATTATAGTAACATCCTGCTATTATTTAGTTCATGGCCAATTTTAAGTAATTGCACATGTTGGTTCGCATTCCCTGCTCTATAGCTTTTGGCATCGTACTTCTATATTTGGTTTACATTCCCTGCTCTGTAGATCTAGCCATCATAACTTTATCTTGCTCAGATGTTGTTTCAAAAATTATGGCCTGCTACTGTTGTTTGTGCCAATTTTTTACTCCATGAACATGTTGGCTTGCATTCCCTGTACTACAGGTGATGCCATTGTTTTGTATCTAGTTCATTGTAAGCTACAAAGTAAGGACTTAGTTTGGCATGCTATCACTCTGCTATCTAGCCTGTAGTACAAATAAACTTGTCATATTACTAGATAATAATTTTGTGTGCCATCTTGTTCTTCAAAAGTGCATTATCGACTTGTTTCTTCGACTTGCTGACGCTCACATATGGAATGCTGAACATATTGGTTTGCATTCCCTCTTATACAAGTTCACGGGTGATCCCATTATATTGCTGTATCTTGCTCAGTCGTCGTTACAAAATTTATAGCCTGCTACTATGTTGTTCATGCCAATTTTGTACTCCCTGAACATGTTGGTTTGCATGGGACTCGACAGTAGTAAGTCTGCTGTTTCATTCTACATGCTCTGTTATATTGGCTGTTGGTATGCGGCATGCACTCTTTGTTTGCTTATTGTCCGCATTACAATGATCTTGTTATAACGACGAAATGATGAGTTCCAAATTCTTTGGCAAACAATATTGTAGTGTCTTTGCCTTTCCATTGTTCTTGTCTTAACTTGTAATGTCTTTGTTTCAGATATAGGTCTTGCATGGACAACTTAAAAGATTGCCGGATCGCTTCATTGTATTGCTAGGTTTAATTACCATTCAATTTCTATGGGTTCTGTAATATTTTTTTCAATGCCTTGCGGCTGATGTAATATTTAGTTAGTTTTTATAGTTTTCGCGCATTTTTTCTTTGGTGCTTGTGGTAAGTGAGGCTATTCGACAGAAATCAATGCTGCGTAAATATTCTCAGTATCTAAATCATGAATTCCCATCCCTTAAACGGCCCAATTAAGCAAAATCACATATGTGCCTGCCCGCCAAATCCTAAAGCGCATATTATGCCGGCATATAAACAACTAAACGGGCTGGCCCACTTACTTCTTGGGCCAGCCCATTTGATTACGTGGACCCCACACTCTAATTGGGCTGGCCCACTTGCATTAAGTGGACCCCGCCCTCTTTGGACGGCCCACTAAATAGTTGGGCCGGCCATTTGCTTTTGTGGTGGACCCCACATACTAAATGGGCCGGCCCTTTAAGAGGAAAGTGGGACCCTTTGTGTTTTGGCCGACCCTATCTTGTTGGGCCGGCCCACCTGCTATATGGTGGACCCACATACTAATTGGGTCGGCCCTTCAACAGGAAAGTGGGGCCCTGTGTTTTGGGCCGCTCTCTTGTTGGGCCGGTTTGCTATATGGTGGTCCCACATGGTAAATGGTAGGCCTTTAATAGGAAGGTGGGACCCACTTTGTGTTTTGGCCGACCCGCTATCTTGTTGGGCCGGCCCTTTCTATATGGTGGCCCCACATACCAAATGGGCCGGCCCATTAACGATAATGTGGGACCACTGTGTTTTTGGCCGACCCGCTATCTTGGTGGGTCGGCCCACTTGCTATATGGTGGACCCCACATACTAAATGGGCCGGCCCTTTAACGGGAAGGTGGGACCCACATGTTTTGGCCCGCCCACTATCTTGTTGGGCCGGCCCACTTGCTATATGGTGGACCCCATACTAAATGGGCCGACCTGTAACTAGAAAGTGGGACCCACTGTGTTTTGGCCGACCCACTAGCTTGTTGGCTACTTGCTATACGGTGGACCCCACACACTAAATGGTGGCCTTTTAACGGGGAAAGTGGGACCCTGTGTTTTTGGCCGGCCCACTTGCTTCTTGGGCGGCCCGATTCTTGTAAGGTGGACCCCACATGTTAAATGGGCTGGCCCATTTAAGTTTTGACCCGTCAACATTAGAGGTTAGGCCCGGCCCACGTAACTAATGGACCAGCCCGGCTATATAGTTGACCGGTCAAACTATGTCATCTGGCCCGGCCCGCTTAAGACGTGGCAGGCCTCGTGTGGGCCTACCATCTACCACGGGGTTTCGTAGGTTAACGCCGTTAGCGCGGTTCGCGTACGCACGTGTCGGTTGCATGGCGTCGGCGATCCAACGGGCTCCGGAAACACTTCGCAACGGTCCGATTTTCCGTGGCGGAAGGGCGCCAGCGCGACGGATCGAAAAAATCGTCGTTGGACTTTGCCTGACGCAGTTTCGACAACAGAACCCATATCGTCGGGTTAGGCCCATAGGCGACGAAAAATGCCCCTTAGTTGACGATTTTGGGACGTTGTCTATCAGAACTTTTCTTGTAGTGGGAAGAGAAAGATTGCATAATGTTTTATGTGGTTACGAACATGCAAGAAGTGCTCAAATTCATAAGGTAAAATGGTGAACAAATTACTTTGCAATTAGTAACTCGATTTTGGTCTAATACGTTTTTTCTCCCTTTTAGCCAATATAAGGATGAATATTGGACGAGATCGACGGATCCCTCTGATGCGGAGATGGAGATTCTTTTGAAAGAGAGTCGTCCCGGAAAGAAAAAATTCCTGGATTGGTTCTACGAAAAAGTAAATTCTAACAAGTCCCTTTTAGCCAATACTTTTGCAATCCGTAACTAATGCAAAGAAACAATTTGAACTGAATTTGTAGGGAGGTGATCCCAACGTTGAGATGACGGATGAGCTGAGATGTGTTTCCCAGGGTTGCAACCGTAGAATCTCAATGTATGAGAAGTACGATGTGAATGGGTATCGCTTCCATACAGAGTATCACCAGAAGAATCGGCCTAACCCAAAAACTATAAATACTGGGGTCTTCACGAAAGGATCCGATGACATAGAATACTACGGAAGGTTAGAGAATGTATACGAGCTGACATTCAATAGGACAAACATACAACTCAATCTCGTTGTGTTCAAATGCCACTGGTTTGACCCACAAGTTGGACAGAGAAGCACTCCTTCCATTGGGTTAGTTGAAGTTAGGCCTTCAACCTGCTATAGCGGAGCCGATGTCTTTGTTGTGGCTCACCAAGCCAAGCAAGTTTATTATTTGCCCTACCCATGTCAAAAGGAGTATCTCAAAGGCTGGGAAGTGATACGTCTCCAACGTATCGATAATTTCTTATGTTCCATGCTACTTTATTGATGATACCTACATGTTTTATGCACATTATATGTCATATTTATGCATTTTCTGGAACTAACCTATTAACAAGATGCGAAGAGCCAGTTCTTGTTTTGCTGTTTTTGGTTTCAGAAATCCTAGTAAGGAAATATTCTCGGAATTGGACGAAATCTTCGCCCGGGGTCCTATTTTTGCACGAAGCTTCCAGGAAGACCGAAGAGATAACGAAGTGGGGCGACGAGCGCCGCCACCATAGGGCCGCGCGGAAGAGGGGCCGCCGCCCTATGGTGTGGGCCCTCGTCAGCCCACGACCTACCCTCCGCCTACTTAAAGCCTCAGTCGCGAAACCCCCGATGCCGAGAGCCACGATACGGAAAACCTTCCAGACGCCGCCGCCGCGGGTCCCATCTCGGGGGATTCGGAGATCGCCTCCGGCACCTGCCGGAGAGGGGATTCATCTCCAGAGGACTCTTCATCGCCATGATCGCCTCCGGAGTGATGAGTGAGTAGTTCACCCCTGGACCATGGGTCCATAGCGGTAACTAGATGGTCGTCTTCTCCTTGTTGTGCTTCATTGTTGGATCTTGTGAGCTGCCTAACATGATCAAGATCATCTATCGTAATACTATATGTTGTGTTTGTCGGGATCGATGGATAGAGAATACTATGTTATGGTGATTATCAATCTATTGTTTATGTGTTGTTTATGATCTTGCATGCTCTCCGTTATTAGTAGAGGCTCTGGCCAAGTTTGTACTCTTAACTCCAAGAGGGAGTATTTATGCTCGATAGTGGGTTCATGCCTTCATTGACACCTGGGACAGTGACAGAAAGTTCTAAGGTTGTGATGTCTTGTTGCCACTAGGGATAAAACATTGATTCTATGTCTAAGGATGTAGTTGTCGATTACATTACGCACCATACTTAATGCAATTGTCTGTTGCTTAGCAACTTAATACTGAATGGGGTTCGGATGATAACGAAGGTGGACTTTTTAGGCATAGATGCGGTTGGATGGCGGTCTATGTACTTTGTCGTAATGCCGGGATTAAATCTCACTATATTCATCATATCATGTATATGCATTGTTATGCCCTTCTCTATTTGTCAATTGCCTGTAATTTGTTCACCCAACATGCTTTTATCTTATGGAGAGACACCTCTAGTGAGCTTGTGGACCCGGTCCTATTCTTTACATAGCATACAATCTCTTTTTTTTTGTTTTACTATTTTCTTGCAAACAATCATCTTCCACTCGATACGTTTAATCCTTTGTTACGACAAGCCGGTGAGATTGACAACCTCCACATTTCGTTGGGCAAAATACTTTGGTTTTGTTGTGCGATTCCACGTTAGCGCGGGATCCCTTTGTTGTTGCGCCGCATCACATTTCGCATACCATCAACCTTCAACGTGCTTCTTGGCTCCTCTGGTTCCGATTAAACCTTGGTTTCTTTCTGAGGGAAAACTTGCTACTGTGCGCATCATACCTTCCTCTTGGGGTTCCCAACGAACGTGTGAGTTACACGCCATCAGGAAGTCATGTTCAAGGTATCACCACATGGTAAGCTACCCATGCCCTCCGACGAGGATTACAACAACATTGACCATGTAACATACGAGGGAATTTTTTATCAAGAGCAAGAGAACTTTGGGGATTTCGATATAGAAATTGGTCTTGAGGACCTCGAGAACGAGGCACATCTTCATGGTGAAACAGTGGTGGACCTAAAGGACATACAAATGCTCACCAAGTTACATGAGGGCAATGGGTTCAATGATGAGCCTCCACCGGACATTCCCACCCAACCTCATTACTCACATGATACTGATAGTGATAGTGAAAATGAGAACCCAATGCCTCGTTATGAGAACCCAATGCCTCATTATGATAGTGATGATTCGAGGTGAGGGTCCTTTATGTCTTTATGCTTAGTATCTATTTTTCAATATGCTTCTTATACTTAGTATTTATTTTTCAATATGCTTCTTATGCTTAGTATCTATTTTTCAATATGTTTCTTATGCTTAGTATTTATTTTTCAATATGCTTCTTATGCTTAGTATCTATTTTTCAACATGCTTCGCCATATGTTTTTTTTGCTTAGTGTCTACATTTTATTAAGGCATGAATGCTTACTTGTTTACTCTTTGTCAATGCAGGTGATTGATCAATATGAGCGGAAGCAAGGAATCCATGAACTCCCTGCTGAAGACCATGAGGACCCAGAAGTTCACCGGGACCACTAGAAGTGGAAGACCAACGCGTGCCAGCTCGCGTTACGCGGACGATGACACGGGTGGAGTTGGAGGTGGAGGTGTAGGTGGAGGTGGAGGACGTGGTGGAGGTGGAGGACGAGGTGGAGGACGAGGACGAGGTGGAGGTGGAGGACGAGGACGAGGTGGAGGTGGACCTTTCCTTGGTGACATACCCTCTGCTTCTGGCGACGTGGCTTCCCAGTCCGCTCACACACAGTCTACTGAGGGGGAGATGGAGGTGGAGATGGAGGTGGAGGGGCAGGACGAGGAGGCGGAGAGGGAGATGGCGCCGAAGAAGTTGCGCATTCGTGGTGAAGCGCAAGTCCCTGATGAGAGGAGGGAGCCTACTAGCCACGAGGCGAAAGCCCTCATCATCCCGAACGAAAAAGAGTAAGTTTAATTTTGAACATGTAGATTCATTTTGCTATGTACTAATGTTTTCATTATTGTGCATAACTGATTGGCATACTAATGTTTTGATTATTGTGCAGCAATTGGACATATGACAAGGGGGTTCGCCAGCCGTCGAGCATGATTGGAGCTCTTATTAGGCAGTATTGGCCGGGCTTTTACACTCCGGTCCCAGGCGGCGAGAAGAAGCTAGCCGAGACTTGGGCGGACTATGAGGCAGCTCCTTGCCCGGGCTTTGGGACAGCTTCTGACGCCGTGTACACCAAGTTTTGGGTAAAGCATGCTTCTCGAGTTTACTTCATAGTTGATGATCACACTATGCTAACTCATGTCTCTCTCACAATTATTCTTATGCATGATTGCAGACCCATTATAAGGTGCCTGATGATATGGTTGAGCACGGGAAGGCGGTACTGACTAGGGCTTGTCAGAGGTTGACAAGGCAACAGTGGTACAATCAGAAGCATACCTGCATCGGGCACTTCAAGGCTGAGCAGGGCATGAGGGTCAAGAAAGCTGACAATATCAGGAACGATCCTCAGCTGACGAAGGAAGATTACTTGAGGGTAAGTAAATATTCAATGAGACTATGTTGCTGCATAGTTGGGATTGCATTATGTGTTCTTCAAATGAGTTTTGGTTTTTCAGGTTATGCCCCTATGGTGCGAGAATAAGGAAGACGCATTTGAGGCCTTGGTAGCGAGGTGGGTTGGCGAAGACGCCGACTTCAACGCCAAGAGCGCGCGCAACAAGGCAAACCGTGGCACCGGAGGAACACACAGTGCAGGAAGCCGCAGCACTGAGCGCTACAGGAAGCACAAGGTACATATATACATGGAACAACTTGCATTTACTTCCCCTCATATTACTACTTGATACACATACCATTTCTTTTGCCGTGCAGGAGGCGGAACTCGGGGAGCCTCTCACCGAGGTGGGAGGGTGGCAGAAGATGAAGCTGAAGCAGCCTGATCTGAGCCAGCCTCAGCCCTCGCTGCCCGAGTACTTCGGCTATGCCGAAGAGGAGTTGGACAAGTACTGCTCGGCGTTCAAGGGTCTTCATCCGGAGGTGGATGATCCTATTGAGCAGGAGACCGACTTGACGGCGATTATGGTGGCGGGGCGCGGCGCGGAGCATGGCCGTACGAAGCTTCTTAGTGGGGTGATCAAGCCGCAGAGGACCCTCACGCAGATCAGGTCTACCCTCACCGCCGGCGACCCACCGGTCGCGCCTCCTCGACACCGTCGTACCGATGTAAGTTTTCTCATTTTCATCTTCTTTCCAACATTCATTCCTGAATGGCTAAATTGACGTGGCTCCTTTTCTTGGAAATTGTAGGCTAACTTTGAGGCCGCCTACGCTGCCACTTATGAGAAGTATTTGACGGTTGTAGCAGAGTGGGACCTCAAGAGAGCGGCTTGGGAAGAGTATCAGGAGGCGACGAGTCGTGTAAGTTCCAATCTTTTATGGTTCAAAGACATGACAAGTCCCACCTCCCCTTTATTTTATATCTGCAGCGCTTGACATCTAAACTATCTTGCAGGCGCTCAGGACGTTCTTCCAGACTGGAGAGAGGATCGCACTTCCGGAAGAGGAGCCACCTAGGCCGGGGCCGACTCCAGTGTGCCCATCGAGGGAAGCTTTCGCGGCCACATACTACGCACGGACTCCGGTAAGTCCTGTGCCTAACCAGTTCTCACCGCTTTCCTTTCCCATGTGTAAGATGCTAACTCTTGTCAAACATGTAGGGCACGGGAAGTTCGCGGAACCGACCCTCTCCTGATTCGTCGCGCGAGGGCACACCGATGCACCCCGGCCGCCATTCTCCCGGTGCTTCAGGGTTTTCACCTGCTGGCGATGGTTCAGGCCATGGTTCTACCTCGGTCCACCTCGACAAAAGCCGGACGCATGAATGGACGAGTACGGAACTTGGTTGGTTCCCCTGATCTTGGGTCCCCCTTAGCTAGGTGTCAAGCGGGTGTGCGTTGATCGTAAGTGCCATGTGTTGACGATGTATGATGATCGTGTGTGCTACATGCCACATATTTGTATCACGATGATGTTGTTGCTACATTTGATGATGATTATGTGATGTGCAACATTTGTGATGCATTTGAATGTATATTACTGCTATATATGCTGTGCGTGCTGTGCTGGGCCAGGAAATGCAGCGGAAAACCAAATGGCATGGTCTGTGCCGACGGCTAGGTTGTGCCCAGCAGCCGCGCGGAGCGGGCGGCGGCGCGTCTGGGCCCTGGGCCGACGGCTTGGCCGTCGGCACAGCAGCAGGGGCGTGGACGCGTGGCGGCCGCTGGTCATCCGATGGCAGTGTCTGGGCCGACGGCTTGGCCGTCGGCACAGCAGCAGGGGCGTGGACGCGTGGCGGCCGCTGGTCATCCGATGGCAGTGTCTGGGCCGACGGCTTGGCCGTCGGCACAGTAACTTTCTGACCTAACGGCCGTTAGACGCTCCGCGGGCGCCTTGACTGTGCCGACGGCTCTGTGCCGACGGCGTCGTTTGACCGTCGGGCTGGGGTGCGTGCCGACGGCAAAGGCTGGGCCGACGAGCGATCTGTGCGAGCGATATTGTGCCGACGCAATGTGCCGCGGCGGCCGTCAGCATAGACGTGGGCCGACGGCAGGTGATGCTGTGCCGACGGCCGCCGGCCGTCGGCCCCTCGGCTGGTTCCCGTAGTGCCTTGATTGGAAGTGACTTGATGATCGACCAGATTATGGATAATCTTCAGCCGGATCGGGGCATGGCCTCCATTTTGAAAAAATATGCATGTATTGGAGGCCACGAATGGCATTTCCCCCTCCGACTAAAAGTAAGAGATCCACTCATTCTTTGTCCATTCATATATATTTTAAAAGAACATCTATTCACCGAATGTGGTAAAATAAGAGATCAGTCATATGCTCTGTAAAATTCTTTGTCCAGCCGCCTCTACTACAAAATAAACTATATAGGGAGCACTTGCTAGCTTGATTAGGAAATATTACGATTCTTCCTAACCAATAGTCGCTGACCAAAGGCCATACTGAAGTGGGGGAGATTTAGATGGTATATATGTATGCTATCTGAAAACCTGAACGATATGAAGCAATTAAGTCCAACACATGGCGTACATTCAGTACGTACATAGATGGCAGGATCGTATCACATGCATGTGTAGGTTGCACGTCATGGCATATTTGATTGAAAATACAGTATACATGTTCATTTCTGACATATAGTATATTCACATATATGGATGGATTAATAATAGAAGTCATTCAAGATGTTGACAAGCGACAATTGTACTGTACCTCTTGAAATATGTGCTAGTTACTTTCGCCTATAAAAGCGCTGCCGCGAGCCAGTAGTTTACAAGAACAGGTAAATGGTGAATGCATCTCTCCAACCGAAAACAAGATAATGAAACTGGGGCCGCCTATAGATGGATTGGAAGGCATTGGAAATCAAGCGAGCTCACTGCGCGACGAAATCACCTCTTTGTCAGTTGTCACACCTGCTGCATTGTCCTGAGGTTGAGCTTCAGAGCTGGAGTGTGTCAAGAAGACAGCACCCAGCAGGAGATGGTCTGTGTTATGGTCGGTTTGACCTATACACTCAGGAAGCCCACTAGTGGCTAGTTATGGGCTTAGCCCAAGTAAATTAGGGGCTTAGCCCAAGTAAATTAGGGTTTAGAGGAGGTCGTCCTCCTATATAAACACTTGTATCCCCGAGATTAATCGGACAATATTCAGTATCATTACTGTCTCGTCTCTGAAGGGAGACGGGAGACCCTGTGCCCCCGCCGAACCAACCCTAGCCGCCGCCTCTTTCCTCCGCGACGGCGCCCAGCCGCCGGCGCCGAGCTCTCCAGCCTCTCCGCCCTCACTTCCACCCTTACAATCTCCGCCCTAGATCCGGTAGAACCCTAGTCTCCAGCATCAGTGGATCAACAAGCTCTTCGGCTTCGACTTCACCGTCGAGTACCGCCCCGGCCGCCTCAACATAGTCGCCGACGCCCTGTCCCGCCGCGACATCGACGACGCCGTGGACGCGCCCACGGTCGGTGCGGCCCTCTGCATCCACTCCGGGTCATCTTTCGCCTTCGTCGACGAGGTTCGGCGCGCTGCCGAGGCCGCGGATGCGCAGCAGCTGCGCCAGCGCCTGGCCGACGGCGAGCTGGCCGCGCCATGGCGCCTGGACGAGGGACTACTCCTCCATGGGCGCCGCATCTTCGTGCCGGATCATGGAGACCTGCGCCACCAGGCCTTGTCCTTGGCGCATTCTGCAGGTCACGAGGGCGTCCAGAAGACCCTGCACCGTCTCCGCGCTGACTTTTACATTCCAGGGGATGGCGTTCTGGTGCGAGACTGGGTGCGGGCGTGTGTCACATGCCAGCGGAACAAGACGGAGACGCTCCGTCCGGCGGGCTTACTGCAACCGCTGGACGTGCCGTCCCAGGTGTGGGCGGACATCTCCATGGACTTCATCGAGGGGCTGCCGAAGGTTGGCGGCAAGTCCGTTATCCTCACGGTGGTCGACCGTTTCTCCAAGTACGCGCACTTCATCGCCCTCGGCCATCCCTATACGGCGGCGTCCGTGGCACGCGCTTCTTCGACGGCATCGTTCGCCTACACGGGTTTCCGTCCTCCATCGTCAGTGATCGTGATCCTGTGTTCACGGGTCACGTCTGGAGGGACCTCTTTGGGTTGGCGGGCGTGAAGCTCCGCATGAGCACGGCGTTTCATCCTCAGACGGACGGCCAGTCCGAGGTCGTCAACAAGATCATCGCCATGTACCTGTGCTGCATCACCGGGGATCGTCCACGAGCTTGGGTGGACTGGCTGGCGTGGGCCGAGTACTGCTACAACACGTCTTACCACTCCGTGCTGCACACTACTCCTTATGAGGTGGTCTACGGGAGGCCACCACGGACGATGCTTCCCTATGCGTCTGGCACGGCCCGTACTGAGACGGCGGATGACCTGCTGCGTACCCGCGACGAGATACTGGCTGAGGCGCGCCAGCGACTTCTTCAGGCTCAGCAGCTGGCTAGGAGGTACTATGATGCACATCATCGCGAGGCGGAGTTTGCGGTGGACGACTGGGTCTGGCTCCGACTTCTTCACCGACGACCCAGTCCTTGGACCCGCGCTCCCGGCGCAAGTTGGGCCCTCGTTACGCCGGACCTTTCCGTGTGCTGGAGCGCATCGGCAAGCTCGCCTACCGCCTTGAGTTGCCTGCGGGCTCGCGCCTCCACGACGTCTTCAACGTCGGTCTCCTGAAGGCCTACCGGGGCGACCCTCCCACCACCAGCTCTTCCACCTACTTCGGATGGGCGTCTCGAGCCTGCCCCTGCGAGTGTGGCTCGCGTGTTGAAGGCCCAGCAGCGCCGTGGTGTTTGGCACGTCTTGGTGCATTGGACAGGCCTGCCAGAGGATGAGGCGACTTGGGAGAAGCTTGAAGATCTCCGCCAGCAGTTTCCAGAAGTTCAGCTCGAGGACGAGCTGTTTGAGAAGCGGGGAGAGATGTTATGGTCGGTTTGACCTATACACGGGAAGCCCACTAGTGGCTAGTTATGGGCTTAGCCCAAGTAAATTAGGGGCTTAGCCCAAGTAAATTAGGGGCTTAAATTAGGGTTTAGAGGAGCCGTCCTCCTATATAAACACTTGTATCCCTTCGAGATTAATCAGACAATATTCATATCATTACTGTCTCGTCTCCTGAAGGGAGACGGGGACCCCTGTGCCCCAGACCAACCCTAGCCGCCGCCTCTTTCCTCCGCGACGGCGCCCAGCCGCCGGCGCCGAGCTCTCCAGCCTCTCCGCCCTCACTTCCACCCTTACAATCTCCGCCCTAGATCCGGTAGAACCCTAGTCTCTACCAGTCTGGCTATGGGCCGTAAGTCCAACCAGGAAGGCCGGAATTTCCGAAATTTCATCGGAAACCGTAAATTCCGCTACCCCTGAGAACTACTCATACCATTCAATTTTTTTTTTTTGGATTGTTTGAAGTTAAGTTCCGACTTGTGGTTAAATAGGCAAGGTATGCGACTTCTTTCATATAGTATTTTTTTTGTGTTTATACGCGGATGGTTTGGCTACAGGTCCTGGGTTCGAGTACTCATGTGCTGGAATATTTCTTTTCTTCCATTGTAACCTGCGTTTTGCAGAAAAAAAGCATAAAAGGATAGCAGTAGGATTCGATCCGGTTACCTGTAGGAAACGGATGGAACATTCGTACCACTGCATCGATCGAACAAATATGCAGGATTAATGTACGAATGTATTTGTTTAGTGCCAAAAAAAATTTGAATTCAAATTTTGTTTGAATAAACTCGGACGAAATAATCCCGAGATTTTCAAGATTTCACGGTAACCGGACTTTCCAGGGTCCACTGGTAAAAAAATATAATCGAGAAAAAAACCTTGAGTCCAACTCGTCCGTTTGTGGCCCACGAGTGTAGACGTGTGTGTGGTTAAATACTGAACCTGAACCATGTAAATCTTATCGCCTAGTATCTCATTTGCCACATTTTACTTTAAAATTTGATTATTTTCACATTAACCACCACATGTCAGTGGCATATTACTGACATATGTGGCAAATAATCAAATTTGAAAATAAAGGGCAGCGAATTGTCAAATCACCCCTCATCTTCTCTCTGAATTTGCCCATCTCCTATACTTGCTCCTCTGAGTCTGACCCCCTCTCCAATTCTCCAACCCCGAGCGCGATCCAGATCTTGTTCGAAACACACGTCAAGGCGTCAGGAGTCAAGACCAGAGATTGATCCTCTATGGGGGAGACTCTAAAGAAACAAATTATCTCTACTACTAGTTGAATCCGATTCAGATTCGAGGACGGATATATATGCGCTGCCTCATGCTATGCGACATCCGAGTTCCATCACAACTCGGCCAGCCGGAAACTCGTGGATATATCTTGGCCGTCTAGCTTCTTATTTCGTGGAATAATTCATTGTGTGCACATCCTTCTTGCCCGCCCTAGAGTCTGCGAATACTTCATTGCGTGCATGGATTCTGTTGGTGGAGATCACGACGTCGATCGTGAAGAGAGGAGAGAAAGAAGGGGGAGGTGGGGGTGGAGCGAGGAAGACCTGCAGGAGAATGACAGGTGGACGGCAAGAATAAGAGAACTGATACGGCAGGTAGACGGGGAAATCGAGGAAGAAGAGGGAGGAAAGAAGTGCGATCCGGCGACCATGGCGGGTCTGCACGTTCCGGCGGTCGGCGAGACGAGGGAACAAGACTGCGCGGTGTGCCTCGAGGAATTCGTCGACGACGGCGAGGGAAAGCTCAGGATGATGCCCTGCTCCCACTCCTTCCATGAGCGCTGCATCTTCGACTGGCTAAGCCGTGACCGTCGCTGTCCAATCTGCCGTTTTGCGATTAAATCTTGAACGGAGGAAGAGCAAGAACAAGCAGCGGCCAAATGAACTCTCCGTTTTATCGTACAAACTGAAACACAAATTTCAACAGTCCATAAGTGTGCCCTGTTCCTAGCAAGTTTGCTACTGTCTGCCCAACCAATACTTGCTTTGTCCTCTATCATCACCTCACGAGAAATTTTCAATCCATCCACCTGATCTTCTCTTTTGTTTTTAGTAGCTCGACCAGTAGTGCGGTAGTGCCTGCTAAAAACAATCACTTGCTCTTGCTTGATTTGTGCAACCAATTTGTATAACAATGTAGCGGTACTGCTGCTAATTTCTAAAAGGGAACAGATGCGCGTATGATTTTTTCTTTTCTACCCGAGGTGCGTCTGACCCTTAGAGCATCTATAACCGTTACTGAAAAAGGGACCGGAACCGAAAAATTCCGGCGAGTTTACGGGTTCAGACCGAAATCGACCCAGAACAGGGCCCAAACTCGCGGCCTGACCCGTAAACAGAGTTCGAGGGCCCGAGAAACTCGGCGGCCGCCTCGTATTGAAACGGCCACGGAGGGGAGTTCGGTTTCCAAGCCCTACTCCCCTCCGCCACTACCACTCGCTCCGCCGCCATCAGCCTCCTCTCTGGCGAGCAATCCAGCTCGCAGCAGTCTACCTTCGCCCCAGCTCCACGACGCTTTCGGTTACTGATAGATTTTTCGGTTCCGAAGTTTTTCGGTTACTGTTAGAGATGCTCTTACTCTCTACCGTGAGATTGTCCAACAATTAAAATATACTAGGCCTCATTTCAACATCGAACATGGATCGAACCTTGGAGATGGCCTTAGATGTGGGATTGAAACGTCTTGGCCAGGTTTTGATGGATAGAAACTGCAATTAGACATCTACTCTCAAGAGATGGGGATTTGTTCAAAACCCCGCTAGATATTTCCCCCTTGCCTCCACTTGGAGGAATCTGCATTTGGACATTCTCACTGTATCTATCCAAAATCCATGAGGCCATTTCGCATGCAATCCATGCACATACAGACATTTCGCATCCGTCGCGATCCGCTACGGTCGAAGCGGACACATACGTTTCGGAGCAAATTCAGTTTAAATTTGGGTTAGGTTTGCGGCAATGCTGACAATGCGCGAACCAGAGACGTGATTGATACGTCTCAAACGTATCTATAATTTCTTATGTTCCATGCTACTTTTATTACAATACTTGAGTGTTTTACACATACTTTACAGCGTTATTATACATTTTCCAGCACTAACCTATTAACAAGATGCCGAAGTGCTTGCTGTTTTCTGCTGTTTTTGGTTTCAAATCCTAGTAAGGAAATATTCTCGAATTGGACGAAATCAACGCCCGGTCCTATTTTTGCACGAAGCTTCCGGAAAACCGAAAGGGAACGAAGTGGGGCCACGAGGCGGCCAGACACCAGGGCGGCGCGGCCCTGTTGTGTCGGCGCCTTGCGTCGCCCCCTGACCTACCCTTCCGCCTACTTAAAGCCTCCGTCGCGAAACCCCTTGTACCGAGAGCCACGATACGGAAAACATTACTGAGAGGCCACCGCCGCCAATCCCATCTCGGGGGATTCAGGAGGTCGCCTCCGGCACCCTGCCGGAGGGGAATCATCACCGGAGGGGCTCTACATCATCATGCCCGCCTCCGGATTGATGCGTGAGTAGTTCATCCTTGGACTATGGGTCCATAGCAGTAGCTAGATGGTTGTCTTCTCCGCTTGTGCTTTCATTGTATCAGATCTTGTGAGCTGCCTAACATGATGAAGATCATCTATTTGTAATGCTACATGTTGTGTTTGGCGAGATCCGATGAATATAGAATATTATGTTAAGTTGATTATCAATCTATCATATATGTGTTGTTTATGTTCTTGCATGCTCTCCGTTGCTAGTAGAGGCTCTGCCAAGTTGATACTTGTAACTCCAAGAGGGAGTAATTATGCTCGATAGTGGGTTCATGCCTCCATTAAATCTGGGATAGTGATAGAAAGTTCTAAGGTTGTGGATGTGCTGTTGCTACTAGGGATAAAACATTGATGCTTTGTCTAAGGATATTTGTGTTGATTACATTACGCCATACTTAATGCAATTATCTGTTGTTTACAACTTAATACTGGAAGGGGTTCGGATGATAACCTGAAGGTGGATTATTTAGGCATAGATGCATGCTGGATAGCGGTCTATGTACTTTGTCGTAATGCCCTGATTAAATCACATAGTAATCATCATTGATATGTATTGAATCTTTATTTGTCAATTGCTCGCCTGTAATTTGTTCACCCAGCATGTTAGTTATCTTATTGGAGAGACACCAATAGTGAACTGTGGACTCCGGTCCATTCTTTTACATCTGAATACATTCTACTGCTTTTACTGTTCTTTGCAAACAAACACCATCTTCCACTCGATACGCTTAATCCTTTGTTTTCAGCAAGCCGGTGAGATTGACAACCTCAACTTACGTTGGGGCAAAGTACTTTGATTGTGTTGTGCAGGTTCCACGTTGGCGCCGGTTTCACTGGTGTTGCGCCGCACTACACTCTCCACCAACAACCTTCACGTGCTTCTTGGCTCCTACTGGTTCGATAACCTTGATTTCTTTCTGAGGGAAAACTTGCCGCTGTGCGCATCATACCTTCCTCTTGGGGTTCCCAACGGACGTGTACATCTACGCGCATCAAGCACTTTTTCTGGCGCCGTTGCGAGATCAAGACACGCTGCAAGGGGAGTCTCCACTTCCAATCTCTTTACTTTGTTTTTGTCTTGCTTTATTTTATTTACTACTTTGTTTGCTGCACTTAAACAAAACACAAAAAAATTAGTTGCTAGCTTTACTTTATTTACTGTCTTGTTCTCTATATCAAAAACACAAAAAAATTAGTTACTTGTCTTTATTTGCTTAGTTTACTTTGTTGCTATAATGGGTACTCCTAAAAATACTAAGTTGTGTGATTTCACTAGCACAAATAATAATGATTTTATTTGTACTCCTATTGCTCCACCTGCTACTACAGCAGAATTATATGAAATTAAACATGCTTTACTGAATCTTGTTATGAGAGAGCAATTTTCTAGTGTTAGTACTGATGATGCTGCTTCCCATCTTAGTAATTTTGTTGAAGTTTGTGAAATGCAAAAGTATAAGGATATACATGGTGATATTATAAAACTGAAATTGTTTCCTTTCTCATTAAGAGGAAGAGCTAAAGATTGGTTGCTATCTTTGCCTAAGAATAGTATTGATTCATGGACTAAGTGTAAAGATGCTTTTATTAGTAAATATTATCCTCCTGCTAAGATTATATCTTTGAGAAGTAGCATAATGAATTTTAAACAATTTGATAATGAACATGTTGCTCAAGCATGGGAGAGAATGAAATCTTTGATAAAGAATTGCCCAACCCATGGACTGACTACTTGGATGATCATCCAAACCTTTTATGCAGGATTGAATTTCTCGTCAAGGAACCTATTGGATTCAGCTGCTGGAGGTACTTTTATGTCCATCACTCTGGGCGCGCAACTAAATTACTTGATGATATGATAATTAATTACTCTGAATGGCACACTGAAAGAACTCCTCAAGGTAAGAAGGTAAATTCTGTTGAAGAAACCTCTTCTTTGGGTGATAAGATTGATGCTATTATGTCTATGCTTGCAAATGGTAGATCTCATATTGATCCTAATAATGTTCCTTTAGCTTCATTAGTTGCTCAAGAAGAAAATATTGATGTGAATTTCATTAAGAACAATAATTTCAACAACAATGCTTATAGGAATAATTATGGTAACAACAACTATAGGCCATATCCTCCTAATAATGGTAGTGGTTATGGTAATTCTTATGGTAATTCTTACAACAATAATAAGAGTATACCCTCTGGTCTTGAAGTCATGCTTAAAGAATTTATTAGTACACAAACTGCTTTCAATAAAACTGTTGAAGAAAAGCTTGATAAAATTGATATTTTTGCTTCTAAGGTTGATAGTCTTGCTCTTGATGTTGATCTTTTAAAATTGAAAGTTATGCCTGAGAAAGTTGAAGATGCTAGGTCTGCTAAAACAAATGCCATCCAAGTTAGAATTAATGATAATATTAGATTGTTGGCTAAATTGCATGCTAGGTGGGATAGAGAAGAAAAAAAAAACTTGCTAAAGAAAATAATGTAGCTAAAGTAGGGACTATTACCACCACTAGTAATGTTGATTCTTCACATGTTGCTGCACCTCCTACTATTAATGGTAAAATAATTGGTGTTGGCAATGTTTCTACTCCTAGTACAAAGCGCACAAAATTGCCTGAAACTGCTAAAACTGCTGTTTGTGATAAAACTGCTGAAATTTTTCAAAATATTGGTGACAATGATTCCATTGCTGTAGAACATAATGGTTTAGATTTTGATGATTGTCATATTACTGAAGTTATAAAGTTCTTGCAAAAACTTGCTAGAAGTCCCAATGCTAGTGCTATAAATTTAGCCTTTACAAAACATATTACAAATGCTCTCATTAAAGCTAGGGAAGAGAAATTAAAACTTAAAGCTTCTATTCCTAGGAAGTTAGAAGATGGTTGGGAGCCCATCATTAAAATTAAAATCAATGACTTTCAATGTAATGCTTTATGTGATCTTGGTGCAAGTATTTCTGTTATGCCTAAAAAGATTTATGATATGCTTGACTTGCCACCATTGAAGAATTGTTATTTGGATGTTAATCTTGCCGATAATGTTAAAAAGAAACCTTTGGGGAGGATTGATAATGTGCGCATTACGGTTAACAATAACCTTGTCCCCGTTGATTTTGTTGTCTTGGATATCGAATGCAATGCATCTTGTCCTATTATGTTGGGAAGACCTTTTCTTCGAACCGTTGGTGCTGTTATTGATATGAGCGAAGGTAATATTAAATATCAATTTCCTCTCAAGAAAGGTATGGAACACTTCCCTAGAAAGAGAATGAAGTTGCCTTTTGATTCTATTATTAGAACAAGCTATGATGTTGATGCTTCGTCTCTTGATGTTACTTGATTTGCACTTTCTGCGCCTAGCTGAAAGGCGTTAAAAAAGCACTTCTTGGGAGATAACCCATGTGTTTATTTTACTACAGCAATTTTTGTTTTGTTGAGTCTCGGAAGTTGTTTACTACTGTAGCAACCTCTCCTTATCATGTTTTTGTGCCAAGTAAAGTTTCTATGCTAAAGTTGATGTTATATTTGGGATCGCTGCGCAGAAACAGCATTGCTGTCTGTCACGAATTCTGGCATAAGTCTCTGTAAAAAATCGAAAAAATCTCCAAAATTACGAGCGTGATCCTCAGATATGTACGCAACTTTCATTAGTTTTGAGTTTTTCCATTTGAGCAAGTTAAGTGCCCAGTACAGATGCATCTTTACGGACTGTTCTGGTTTGACAGATTCTGTCTTTTATTTCGCATTGCCGCTTTTGCTATGTTGAATGAGTTTCTTTGTTCCATTAACTTTCAGAAGCTATGTGCAATGTCCAGAAGTGTTAAGAATGATTGTGTCACCTCTGAATATATGAATTTGTGGTTATGCACTAACCCTCTCATGAGTTTGCTTGAAGTTTGTGTGAAGGAAGTTTTCAAGGGTCAAGAGAAGAGGATGATATACTATGATCAAGAAGAGTGAAAGGTCTAAGCTTGGGGATGCCCCGGTGGTTCATCCCTGCATATTTTAAGAAGACTCAAGCATCTAAGCTTGGGGATGCCCAAGGCATCCCCTTCTTCATCGACAACATTATCAGGTCACTTCTAGTGAAACTATATTTTTATTCCGTCACATTCTTATGTTCTTTACTTGAAGCGTCGGTTTGTTTTTGTTTTGTTTTGTTTTGAATAAATTTGGATCCCGCCATTCTTATATTGGAGATATTACGCTCCGGTTTTTCTTATGGAACACTTGTGTTCTTAATTGTGCTTTAATGTTCATGGCGAAAGCTTATTGCTTCGTTAGATTGCTATTTGGTTGGAATTGGAAAATGCTGCATATAGTTTGGTAAATTTGGCAATTGTTTGAGCTCTCATAGATCATGTTTAAGCTCTTGCATCATGTAGTTTAATCTATTAATGAAGAACTATAGTAGATCTTGTTTAATTTGGTTTGCATGATTGATCTCTCTAAGTCTAGATATTTTCGGGTAAAGTGTTTGAACAACAAGGAAGACAGTGTAGAGCCTTATAATGCTTGCAATATGTTCTTGTGTGAGTTTTGCCTGTTCATACTTGTGTTTGCTTCAAACAACCTTTCTAGCCCAAACCTTGTACTGAGAGGAAATGCTTCTCGTGCATCCAAACACCTTGAGCCAAAATCCATGCCATTTGTGTCCACCATATCTACCTACTATGTGGTATTTTTCTGCCATTCCAAAGTAAATTACTTGAGTGCTACCTTTAAATTTCATTCCTCTACCTTTACAATATATAGCTCATGGGACAAATAGCTTAAAAACTATTGTGGTGATGAATATGTAGTTATGTGTCTTAATTCTTATAAGTTGCTTGTTGAGCGGTAACCATGTTTTCTGGGGACGCCATCAACTTTATCTTTGTTGGATATCATGTGAGATGCTATGCATGTTCGTCTTGTCTGAAGTAGTGGACTTCATGATCAAATGGTTTGAGTATGCATATGTTAGAGAAGAACATTGGGCCGCCAACTAAAGCCATGTATCATGGTGGAAGTTTCAGTTTGGACATACAACCTCAATCTCTTATGAGAATATTAACTATTGTTGAATGCTTAAGCATGAAAAAGAGGAGTCCATTATCTGTTGTCTATGTTGTCCCGGTATGGATGTCTAAGTTGAGAATAATCAAAAGCGAGAAATCCAATGCGTGCTTTCTCCTTAGACACTTGTACAGGCGGCATAGAGGTACCCCTTTGTGACACTTGGTTGAAGCATATGTTATGCGATGAGAATCCGTGTTTCCGAGATAGTAGGACAAGGTGCGAGTACTATTGGTACTCTATGCATGAGGCATGCAACTTGTAGGAAGTATTATGCATAGCACATATGAATTATTACTACCGTTGACAAAATTGTTTCTATGTTTTCAAAACAAAAGCTCTAGCACAAAAATAGTAATCAATGCTTCCCTCTGCGAAGGGCCAATCTTTTACTTTATTGTTGAGTCAGTTTACCCACTCCCTTCTATCTTAGAAGCAAACACTTGTGTTAACTGTGTGCATTGATTCTTACATGTTTACTTATTGCACCTGTTATATTACTCTATGTTGACAAATATCCATGAGATATACATGTTACAAGTTGAAAGCAATTGCTGAAACTTAATCATCCTTTGTGTTGCTTCAATGCATTCTACTATGAATTTATTACTTATGAGTTATCTCTTATGCAAGTCGAATTGATACTTGTCTTGAAAGTATTATTCATGAAAAGTTTTGCTATATGATTCATTTGCTTAGTCACTATCTTTGTTAGCAATCTTTTGTTCAGATCACTCCATTCATCTCATATGCTTTACAATAATGTTGATCAAGATTATGTTGGTAGCATGTCACTTCAGAAATTATTTGTGTTATCGTTTACCTACTCGAGGACGAGTAGGAACTAAGCTTGGGGATGCTTGATACGTCTCAAACGTATCTATAATTTCTTATGTTCCATGCTACTTTTATTACAATACTTGAGTGTTTTACACATACTTTACAGCGTTATTATACATTTTCCGGCACTAACCTATTAACAAGATGCCGAAGTGCCGATTGCTGTTTTTGCTGTTTTGTTTCAGAAATCCTAGTAAGGAAATATTCTCGGAATTGGACGAAATCAACGCCCGGGTCCTATTTTTGCACGAAGCTTCGGAAGACCGAAAGGGAAACGAAGTGGGGCCACGAGGCGGCCACACCAGGGCGGCGCGGCCTTTGTGGCGGCGCCTCGCGTCGACCTACCCTTCCGCCTACTTAAAGCCTCCGTCGCGAAACCCCTACCGAGAGCCACGATACGGAAAACATTACGAGAGGCCGCCGCCGCCAATCCCATCTCGGGGGATTCGGAGATCGCCTCCGGCACCCTGCCGGAGAGGGAATCATCACCGGAGGGCTCTACATCATCATGCCCGCCTCCGGATTGATGCGTGAGTAGTTCATCCTTGGACTATGGGTCCACAGTAGCTAGATGGTTGTCTTCTCCGCTTGTGCTTTCATTGTATCAGATCTTGTGAGCTGCCTAACATGATGAAGATCATCTATTTGTAATGCTACATGTTGTGTTTGGCGAGATCCGATGAATATAGAATATTATGTTAAGTTGATTATCAATCTATCATATATGTGTTGTTTATGTTCTTGCATGCTCTCCGTTGCTAGTAGAGGCTCTGGCCAAGTTGATACTTGTAACTCCAAGAGGGAGTAATTATGCTCGATAGTGGGTTCATGCCTCCATTAAATCTGGGACAGTGACAGAAAGTTCTAAGGTTGTGGATGTGCTGTTGCTACTAGGGATAAAACATTGATGCTTTGTCTAAGGATATTTGTGTTGATTACATTACGCGCCATACTTAATGCAATTATCTGTTGTTTACAACTTAATACTGGAAGGGGTTCGGATGATAACCTGAAGGTGGATTATTTAGGCATAGATGCATGCTGGATAGCGGTCTATGTACTTTGTCGTAATGCCCTGATTAAATCACATAGTAATCATCGTTGATATGTATTGAATCTTTATTTGTCAATTGCTCCTTGTAATTTGTTCACCCAGCATGTTAGTTATCTTATTGGAGAGACACCACTAGTGACTGTGGACCCCGGTCCATTCTTTTACATCTGAATACATTCTACTGCTTTTAGTGTTCTTTGCAAACAAACACCATATTCCACTCGATACGCTTAATCCTTTGTTTTCAACAAGCCGTGAGATTGACAACCTCATTTACGTTGGGGCAAAGTACTTTGATTGTGTTGTGTAGGTTCCACGTTGGTGCCGGTTTCACTGGTGTTGCGCCGCACTACATTCCTCCACCAACAACCTTCACGTGCTTCTTGGCTCCTACTGGTTCGATAACCTTGGTTTCTTTCTGAGGGAAAACTTGCCGCTGTGCGCATCATACCTTCCTCTTGGGGTTCCCAACGGACGTGTACATCTACGTGCATCACGTGATCTTCGCTGACCTGCAGGTCAGAAAGGAAATAGAGTTTTTCTTCTCAATATCGTAGTATAGTTAGGATACATTTTCATTTCATGATAAACATAATTAAAACAAAAACTAAGGTAAACTACAGCGGGCCTTCCCGACTGTCTACATAGCTAGCTTGGCCCTCGTCGGCCTCCGTGCTCCCAACGTCGCTGCCGAAGCTGCCTTGGCCCTCGTTGCTACCGCGCATCCCCTCGGCGGCCCGGCTCATCTTGTCGTGGATGGCGTGCCTAATAGTGTGACGTGCGAAGGCCATGGCTTCTCGATGCGTACACGCCGCCGCCGCACGCTGCGCCGCCATGTGAGTGGTCGTGATACCCACCGCCTCCATTCTCTGCCTCGATTTCGGCGGCCCTGGCGGCCTGCTTGGCCACCATCTCCGCTCTATCCTCCTAGCGGAGGCGTCCGTTGCCGCCTAAACATCGATGCCAGTTGCCTGGGTGCGTGCGGCCTTTTCTGCCTCCAGCGCAGCGGCAAGGGCGGCCTGCTCTCGAGCGACCTCTTCGTTTGCCGCCATTTCGGCGACCTCGTTCGTCGCCTGCTTCTCCTCCATCTGGTACCACTCCCGGCGTTGTTCCGCCATGAACTAGCGGACAAGCTCCTCCAGGCCACAAACGGGAAGGAGAGCTCGACGATGGTGGTGTCGATGGGCTCCTCGAGTCCTTTAAAAGCTCACTTCCGTGTGCTTAGGAAGGACTCGAGGAGGATGCGTTGCTCCACGGTGGCGGCGGCACAAAGAGGGTTTGCGCCGACAGCTTCGTCCCCCACCCTTGTCCTTGCCACTCGCCGCGAGGCTCGGAGGGTATCTCTCCAGGGTGGCCTCGCTGATCTGGGCCCACGTGGTAAACGGGCGGCGCTGGGAGGGGATGGGATGGGATGGGAGAGCCGTGGTTGTGCATGTGTGGCCCTGCCCGAGTCCCCAACGCTCAGGATGATGCCCTGCTCCCGCTCCTTCCATCAGCGCTGCATCTTCGACTGGCTGCAGCGTGGCCGTCGCTGCCCGATCTGCCGCTATGAGCTACCCTCTGTAAGGGAGGATTATCTCCTTTATCAGCAACAAGCGGCGGCCTCGGTGTCTTGATCCATTGTACTAGTAGTGTTCTTGCTAAATGTACACTGTGTGTGTTTCATTGTAAGCAAGAACAAGCTGCGGCCTCAGTGTCTTGATAAATTTTCGCTCCATTCACCTGATAGATTAGAACAGTCTAGCTCCAAGCTTCTCTTAATGATGGGTGTCGTGCTAAGAGCATCTCGAGTCGTGTCCTCCAAACCGTTCCTCAAAGGGATTTAAGACTCGCCGGACAAAAAAAGTTCCCAGCCGCATCCTTCAAAGCCGCTTTTTGTCCGGCGCGCCTCGATACGGTGTCCGCCGCCCCGAGCCCGTCCCCGCCTCACAGGGACGCTCCGGGCACGCCGAACACAAAGAAAAGCGAGGCGGGCTTCCACATGTCGGCGACTATTACCATAAACCGCTGTTCGCGCCTTTTTTCTCGTCGCTCCTTCCCTCCCACCCCTCCGCCACCGCTGGATTTGCCGGCCGTTTTAACGGCTGATCTCTTCTGAGAGTCGGCACCATCGTCGCGGCTGGCACTCTCGCCGGTCGTTCCGCCGCCGCCGCTTCGCCAGCGCGTCCCAGAACGCGGCGTCAAATCCGCCCCACCTCCACGCACACAAGGTGCTCGACGACTTGTCAGGTAGGCGACATTGGCCGTTGTTCGTTGCCTTGTCTGCCGCGACGCAATTTTAACCATTGATTTTGCTTCAGACATGGATAGCGACGACGAGATGCTTGCCCGCTGCAGGACGAGCAAGCCTTCGACGACGACCTCCAGGAGCATTCGCTGATCATCGCCTCCCTCCAGGACATGCTTGACGCCGAGGAGGAGAAGAGGAAGAGGCCGCGCCGCGGAGGATCAAGGCCAAGGAGAAAGAAGTCGAAGCCCCGGCAGAGGATGGAGGGGCATACCATGCTGCACAACGACTACTTCGCAGATGACGCAACACATGCCGACAATTTTCGGCGCCGGTATAGGATGAGCAAGGGTCTGTTCATGAATATCCTCCACGGCGTTCGAGAGTTCGACCCCTACTTCAAGCTGAAGCACGACGTTGTAGGCATTGTCGGGTTCTCGTCGATTCAAAAGTGCACCGCCACCATGAGGATGCTTGCATACGGAGCACCTGCCGATACATAGGACGACTACCTTCGCATGAGTGAGTCTACTATCGTTGAGTGCATGTACAAGTTTTGCCGAGTTGTGGTAGAAAATTTTAGCAAATACTACTTGAGAGGGCAAACTGAGGAGGAGACTGCAAGGATCATGGCACAAAATGCTGCCAGAGGATTGCCTGTAATGCTTGGAAGCATCGATTGCATGCACTGGTCATGGAAGAACTTGATGGGGTTCGTAGCATAGAAAACAAAATTTTTTCTACCGCAAGACGAATAAATCCAAGATCTAATCTATGGAACACCCAAGATCTAATCTACAAGATCGAAGCAACGAGATTGATAAGATACTAACCCTTGAAGATTTCCAAAGCCTACGAGATCAGATCTCGTTGTTGATGTAGACGATCGTCCCTGCTGCGCAATCCGGCAGCACTTCGTACTCGGTCGCGCGTACGGTGTCGATGAAGCCCGTCCTCTCCCCGTTCCAGCGGGCAGCGGAGGTGTGGTAGATCCCCTCGGAATCCCAGCAGCACGACGGCGTGGTGGTGGTGGTGGAGGAGAAAAGCTGCAGGGCTTCGCCAAGCCGGAGCAGACTAACGGTGGAGGAGAGAGGGGGCGGCAGACTTTGGTGTGTCACGGGGCTAATGGTCGGCTGCCCCTCTCCTCTATTTATAGAGGGAGGGGCGGCCAAGGCAGCCCCTTGGGCCCCACCATTGCACAGAAGGAAAGGGGGATCCGAAATCATCCCCTTCCTAGTTTGCTTCCCCTTCCAAAGTTGCTCCCTCGATTTTAGGGATTTGATCTTATCCTCCGGGATTTGATCTTATCCCTAGGGGGCTGGCCGGCTGGGCCTTGAGGGCTTGGTGCCCCTGGCCCATTAGGCTAGGCTGCACTCCCTTGGCCCATGTGGTCCCTCCCGGGGTGGTGGGCCCACCGGTGGCCCTCTAGAACCTTCTAGAAGCTCCAAACACCGAAACTTTTCCGAACCCCGGAAAATAACTTCCCTTATATGAATCTTATTCTCCGGACCATTCCGGACCTCCTTGTGATGTCCTGGATCCCATCCGAGACTCCGAACAAATTTCGGTCTCCATCTCATATTCCGAATCTACTTATGCGACATCGAACCTTAAGCGCGTCACCCTACGGTTCGCGAACTATGCATGGTCGAGACTCCTCTCCGAGCAATAACCAATAGCGGGATCTGGAGATCCATAATGGCTCCCACATATTCAACGATGACTTAGTGATCGATTGAACCATTTACATACGATGCCGATTCCCTTTGTCACGCGATATTTTACTTGTCCGAGGTTCGATCATCGGTATCTCCATACCTTGTTCAACCTCGTTACCGACAAGTACTCTTTACTCGTATCGTGGTATGTGATCTCTTATGAACCATTCATATGCTTGCAAGCTAATCAGATGACATCCCACCGAGAGGGCCCAGTATATCTATCCGTCATCGGGATGGACAAATCCCACTATTGATCCATATGCCTCAACTCACACTTTCCGAATACTTAATCCCACCTTTATTGTCACCCATTTACGCAATGACGTTTGATGTAATCAAAGTACCCTTCCGGTGTAAGTGATTTACATGATCTCATGGTCGAAGGACTAAGGCAACTATGTATCGAAAGCTTATAGCAAATTGAACTTAATGACTTGATCTTATGCTACGCTCATTTGGGTGTGTGTCCATTATATCATTCACCTAATGACATAACCTTGTTATTAATAACATCCAATGTTCATGATCACGAAACCATGATCATCCATTAATCAACAAGCTAGTTATACAAGAGGCTTACTAGGGACTCCTTGTTGTTTACATAACACACATGTATCAATGTTTCGGTTAATACAATTATAGCATGGTATGCAAACATTATCATAAACACAAAGATATATTATAATAACCATTTTATTATTGCCTCTTGGGCATATCTCCAACAGTCTCCCACTTGCACTAGAGTCAATAATCTAGTTTACATATGTAAAGATATAACACCTTGGCTTTCTGGTGCTAATCATGTTTTGCTCACGGGAGAGGTTTTAGTCAACGGATCTGACACGCTCAGAAACGTATGTATTTTGCAATTCATTTGCGTCTCAACGCATCACTCATTTTCCAAATGAGACGGCATTAATTGTATATGCTTAGTCCTCTGGTGGAACCTTAATTCCGTGGTCTGACATAAGTCACTAATATTGTCACACACAATATAGCTTCAAAGTTCGACACTATCGGAACTACACCAAGTTCTCAAAGAACTCTTCGACTTAACATCCTCGTCATTGTCAAAACAATGACATACTCTGCCTTTGTTTGTAGAATCCGTCACAATATTTAGAACTCATCCAAATCTAGCATAGACTTGTTCTAGCTCATTGTGCTACCTTTTAAATAACTCTTAGCCTAATTGAGATTGAAATTTTATTTTTATATGTGACCAAACTAATATCGGTGCAACACCTTACAGCGATTTGTTTGTCATTACCCCATATAAAAACTATATTTATATATCCTTGGTTCTTCTAAAGCACTCAGGGATATTCTTACTGTTGTCCAATGATCATTACATGAATCATTCTGGTATATGCTCGTAACACTTTAGAGCACAGGACATCTGACTTTGTACATATTATTCGTGATCTAAAATCACTCATGTGTATTTACTCATCGAGTGTCAAATACACTCAAGTCTTGTTAAACCTTCACATGAAAAGAATACCTTCTATATTGAACTACTTCAATATCTACTTAAACTTATTTATGTGTTTCTATCTATCTTCATAGATCTTGACACTAAATATGTTTCAATTCATATCCTTTCATTGATGTTAATTCTCAATGAAACCTTTTAAATCAATTATATAATTACACTATTTATAATCAACGATATGTCATCTACATAAAGTATTATAAATATGTCTCAGCGCTCCCACTTAATTTCTTGCAAATGCAAGCATCTTCATCGTTGATGAAATCAAAACTCTTTGATTATTTCATCCGGTGAAGATTCCAACTCCGTGATACTCACTTCATCCAATTGAAGTTTGTATACCTATCTAGTATTCCACGGACCAGCAAAACTCTTGGTTGTATCTAGTATACATCCTTCATACACACTTCTGGTAAGGAATGTATTTCTGCCATCCTACTATCATATCTCATAAAAGAAATATGTAGCGATTACTAGAATAATCCACATAGACTTTAAGCATTGCTACGGAAGATCTAATCTTATCGTAGTCAACTCTTTGAACTTTGTCGTAAACTACTTTTCGATAAGCCAAGCTTCTTTAAAGATATTCCATCCAAGTCCATCAATTCTATAGATCTATTTACTTTCAAAAGTATTCACCTATCTTGGATTTCATGGCGCATAGCCATTTTAACGGAGTCAGGGCCCATCATAACTTCTTTGTATGTAGTTGGTTTATCATTGTTCAAAATCAATCCTTTGTTCACAAATCATTTATTTGATCACAAAATAAACCAAATCTACAAGGTTCAATAAGTACTTTGATCTCCATGACTATAACACTTTGTAGACATGGGAGCCATGATCTTCGTAGCTGCTTCCCGAACCATTTCCGATGCTGTGCTACTCTGATCATCATGCTTAGGTTCATAAACCTTATCAAGTTTCATTGTCCTCCCACTCAAATACTTCGCTAGAAAACAATTTCTTGGAAATAAGCAAGTAACATCAACAAACACTTTTGTCTTTTACTTAATAGTGGAAAGAATTCCCAATCAATTCTCTGGGATAACCAACAAAGACATTCATCCGATTTTGGTTGTAAACTCATTCACTTATGCTACGCATACCAAAATTTAAGAAAGGACTATTATGGTTTATACCCATGCCATAACTCATATGGTGTCATTTCAATGGATCATGATGATGCTCTATTTAGTGTAAAAGTGGTAGTCTCTAAAGCATAATCCACAAAAATATAATGGCGTCATTTTATTTTATCATTAATCCAACAAGTTTGGATACGTCTCTTGGATACTCTATCATCACTATGATACTCCAAGAAACGTGAGTAGTAGAACAATTTCATAATTCTCTTAGATGTTCGCTAAAACTCGTAATTCAAATATTTCCACCATGATCAAATCATAGATATTTGACTTTTCTATTACGATGATTTCCACTTCATGCTGAAATTTATTTGAATCCTTTCAAATGTTTCAAACTTCTTCCTTATCGAATATATCCACATATATAATCAATTCATTGTTAGAAGTTTTCATGAAGTAGAAGAATCTCCCACACACAACTATGCCCAGTGAACCATATACATCACCATGTATGTTTCCACTAAGTTAATTGCTCGTTCAACTCTTGGCCTATGAACGGGATTTAAGTCATTCTCTTTAGAAGAGATTTGCAAGCGCCAAATGATTAAGAAATCAAATGACTCCAAAAGTCCATTTGCATGGAGTTCCTTCATGCGTTCCTTTCTAACATGACCTAAATGGCGGTTCCACTAATAAGTGGAATTCATATCATTTCCCTTATGGCATTTTAGCGTCAGTGTTATGTATGTGTGCTTCACCATAAAGATTTATAATAACTTATCCATCGTACATGGAATCCTGTTACAATTTGAACAACTCGTTGTTTTCATTTAACCAGAACAATACAACAGTTATAAAGTTCTTTATTATAAATCTGAATGGCTAGACAGAATGCCAACGACGAACATAATAACACTTTATTTTTGTTCCAGACGTGCATTCCTTCAGTCACTTAGGCCATTGTATTCTTGTATTGCGTTGTTTTGTATGACACCTCATACCAACCAATATGGTACTAATACCCAAGAATTTCATTGTGTGACCAAAACAAGGAATACATTCATAACATGTATATCATCTATATACACCTGAGCTAGACTTTCTAGTCTTTTCTTTCTTCCAAAATATCTTTTGTAGTTTCTCTTTTAGCTTTCCTCATTCTCAGAAAACACTTCACCTTCAATAACTTCTAGGTCCATTGGTCAAATACCAATAACCTTGAGGTTCTTACCTTGAAGTTGATCATCACATGACAAGCGTTCTAGATTTCACTATTAGTAACCTTTAATGTAATGAACAATTTCACTCATAATTTTATCCATCAAATCATGACGACTTTCCGAGACCATGTCGTACATGCTAGGCTCGTAAAGTTTTAACCTTAGTATTCGCATGTGCAAATCTGTCTTGCACCCGTTGTATGCACACGTAGAATCTATAACACCCGATCATCACGAGATGCTTTGAAGCGACGAGTCTTAGCAACGGTGAATTCTAAGGACGATCACCTCATGGATATGCGAATATCGTTAGTGCCCAACTAGTTGGAGGATTGGGACGCCTGGCGTCTTCAACCTTCGTACATTCCCATAAAACTTATGAGTTTATGTAGTCTCACTAGATTATATTCTATCATCTTGCAATAAGGTCTTAGATATCATATATATCTCATACCTTGCTTATTTCTGAAAACAAAATTTCCAGCTCCTTACTTTTCAAACAGATTTGAACTTCAAGTTTCACGGAGGCAAGATGATTCTAGGTACTAATTGAAACCATTGTTCTTTGAATCATTAATGTGAGGTTTAATAAAAGTTTGCATTAGGACTTAATCATATCTTGATTCTTTAACAATACGGTACCAGTCCGTAAAGTTACTTGTCAGACTTAACAGTATTTCTATCTCAATTACAAGACTAGCGCATGGTAGAAAACGGATGCCAATTCTACAAATTTAATTCAAAATACTATTCAGACTATGTTCATGATAATTTGAGTTCATTTTTAATTCTTCAATTAACTAGGTGAACTCCCACTCAAAACAACATCCCTCGCATTGTCTTAGTGATTACACGAACCAAATCCACTACACCAAGTCCGATCATCACGAGAAAAGATGTAGCTTCAAAGGCGAACACTCAAAGTGTTCATCATATCATTCATATGACTCATGCTCTACCTTTCGGTATCCCGTGTTCCGAGACCATGTCTGTACATGCTAGGCTCGTCAAGGCAACCTTAGTATCCGCGTGTGCAAATCTGGCACCCGTTGTATGCACATGTAGAGTCTATCACACCCGATCATCACGAGATGCTTCGAAACGACAAGTCTTAGCAACGGTGCATACTAAGGATGAACACTTTATTATCTTGATATTTAGTGAGAGGGATCATCTTATAATGCTACCGTCGCGATCTAAGCAAGATAAGATGCATAAAGGATTAACATCACATGCAATTCATAATATGTGATATGATATGGCCTTTCTTCTTGTGCTTTTGATCTCCATCTCCAAAGCACATGATCATGATCTCCATCATCACCAAGCATTGCACCAAGGTCCGTGGCGCCGCTTCATGGTTGTCCATCACTTATAGCTACCATAACAACTACTTGAAATAAAGCTATTACATGATGAATAGACACGCAGGTCTTTAACAAAAATTAAAAACAACCATTAGGCTCCTGCCGGTTGCCATAATACAACAATGAACATCTCATACATCAAATATAATCATCATCATATCATGGCCATATCACATCACCAAACCCTGCAAAAACAAGTTAGACGCTTCTAATTTGGTTTGCATATCTTACGTGGTTTAGGGTTTTCGAGTAAGATCCAATCTACCTACGAACATGAACCAC
The DNA here is from genome assembly GCA_030979885.1 of Lolium multiflorum. Taxonomy (NCBI): domain Eukaryota; kingdom Viridiplantae; phylum Streptophyta; class Magnoliopsida; order Poales; family Poaceae; genus Lolium; species Lolium multiflorum. Next base: position 56,755,677 of record CM061751.1, read on the forward strand.
AACGGTGATACTAGTGTTGACAATAGAAAGTGCAAATTGGAATCTTCACTATGGTGGGAGAGACAGACACCCGCAAAGCCACTTATGCAATACAAGTTGCATGTCAAGCGTGGAGCAAGTCTCATGAGACGCGGTCATGTAAAGTTAGCCCGGGCCGCTTCATCCCACCATCCCGCAAGATGCAAAGTACACAAACTAAAGCAACAAAAGCATCAACGCCCACAAAACCATTGTGTTCTACTCGTGCAACAGATCTATGCATAGACATGGCTCTGATACCACTGATGGGGTTCGTAGCATAGAAAACAAAAATTTTCCTACCGCAAGACGAATAAATCCAAGATCTAATCTATGGAACACCCAAGATCTAATCTACAAGATCGAAGCAACGAGATTGATAAGATACTAACCCTTGAAGATTTCCAAAGCCTACGAGATCAGATCTCGTTGTTGATGTAGATATCGTCCCCTGCAATCCGGCAGCACTTCCGTACTCGGCCGCGCGTACGGTGTCGATGAAGCCCGTCCTCTCCCTTCCAGCGGGCAGCGGAGGTGTGGTAGATCCCCTCGGAATCCCAGGCACGACGGCGTGGTGGTGGTGGTGGAGGAGAAAAGCTGCAGGGCTTCGCCAAGCCGGAGCAGACTAACGGTGGAGGAGAGAGGGGGCGGGACTTTGGTGTGTCACGGGGCTAATGGTCGGCTGCCCCTCTCCTCTATTTATAGAGGGAGGGGCGGCCAAGGCAGCCCCTTGGGCCCCACCATTGCACAGAAGGAAACGGGGATCCGAAATCATCCCCTTCCTAGTTTGCTTCCCCTTCCAAAGTTGCTCCCTCGATTTTAGGGATTTGATCTTATCCTCCGGGATTTGATCTTATCCCTAGGGGGGCTGGCCGGCTGGGCCTTGAGGGCTTGGTGCCCCTGGCCCATTAGGCTAGGCTGCACTCCCTTGGCCCATGTGGTCCCTCCCGGGGTGGTGGGCCCACCGGTGGCCCTCTAGAACCTTCTAGAAGCTCCGGTCAAACACCGAAACTTTTTCCGAACCCCGGAAAATAACTTCCCTTATATGAATCTTATTCTCCGGACCATTCCGGACCTCCTTGTGATGTCCTGGATCCCATCCGAGACTCCGAACAAATTTCGGTCTCCATCTCATATTCGAATCTACTTATGCGACATCGAACCTTAAGCGCGTCACCCTACGGTTCGCGAACTATGCGGACATGGTCGAGACTCCTCTCCGAGCAATAACCAATAGCGGGATCTGGAGATCCATAATGGCTCCCACATATTCAACGATGACTTAGTGATCGATTGAACCATTTACATACGATGCCGATTCCCTTTGTCACGCGATATTTTACTTGTCCGAGGTTCGATCATCGGTATCTCCATACCTTGTTCAACCTCGTTACCGACAAGTACTCTTTACTCGTATCGTGGTATGTGATCTCTTATGAACCATTCATATGCTTGCAAGCTAATCAGATGACATCCCACCGAGAGGGCCCAGCTATCCGTCATCGGGATGGACAAATCCCACTATTGATCCATATGCCTCAACTCACACTTTCCGAATACTTAATCCCACCTTTATTGTCACCCATTTACGCAATGACGTTTGATGTAATCAAAGTACCCTTCCGGTGTAAGTGATTTACATGATCTCATGGTCGAAGGACTAAGGCAACTATGTATCGAAAGCTTATAGCAAATTGAACTTAATGACTTGATCTTATGCTACGCTCATTTGGGTGTGTGTCCATTATATCATTCACCTAATGACATAACCTTGTTATTAATAACATCCAATGTTCATGATCACGAAACCATGATCATCCATTAATCAACAAGCTAGTTATACAAGAGGCTTACTAGGGACTCCTTGTTGTTTACATAACACACATGTATCAATGTTTCGGTTAATACAATTATAGCATGGTATGCAAACATTATCATAAACACAAAGATATATTATAATAACCATTTTATTATTGCCTCTTGGGCATATCTCCAACAGAACTACCCGTTTGCTTGGAAAGATATATACAAAGGGCGTCATGGATATTGCAGTGTGGTGCTTGAAGCTGTGGCAGATTATGACCTGTGGATTTGGCATTCTTTCTTTGGCATGGCGGGATCACACAATGACATCAACGTGTTGCAGCGGTCTCCGGTGTTCAGCAGACTAGTGGAAGGGCATGCTCCACCATGCAACTATGAGATCAAACCAATATACCAAAGGCTATTATCTAGCCAATGGTATATATCCAAAATGGATCACTTTTGTCAAAACTATCTCGGCTCCATCAGGTTAGAAGAATTCCCACTTTGCTGCGCGACAAGAGGCTTGCAGGAAGGATGTCGAGCGGGCATTTGGTTTGCTTCAAGCTCAATTTGCATACCTTGCTCTAAGCTGGTCTCACGACCAAATGTGAGAGGTGATGCAGGCTTGTATGATCATGCACAATATGATCATCGAGGATGACCGCAAGAATCATGTCAGGAGGCATGTTGGTCCCTATGACTGTGAGGGCCCTCTCGCAGAGGTTTATCATGAGTTGCCTGCAGATTTTGCTGATTTCCTCGCCATGCACGTAGAGATCCGTGACAGCAATGTTCGTGATCAACTTCAAGCTGATCTCGTTGAGCATTTGTGGAGGATCAAAGAATTATCAAAAAATGCCGCGACACCTTGATCTAGCCCTATTTATTACATTTGTTTAGCTGTTTTATTGTTTGTTGTATTTTAATTTGAAAAAAATCTCCGCAAACATATTTATTTGTATGCTATATTTGATAAATGGTTGTATTTTTCAAAAACCTTTAAAAAAAGTTTGGGGGCGGCGTTTAGGGAACGCGACTGGGAAGCGACGTCCCTTAAACATGGCACGAACAAAACACGTTTCCCAAACGCTCAATCTAACGCCGTTTGGAGGACGGTTTGGGGGACGCGACTGGAGATGCTCTAAAGCCCCTATATTTTGAAATCTAGCTCCCGATAATACTGCACCAGCATGTGTGACTTGCGTACACGCAAATTTGCATTGTTGACTCGGGGTGGGACCAAAATTCTTTGTCCCCAGAAACCTAGTTACAATGATATGTAAGGAATGGTTATAACATGTCAACAATTTAACAAAAAATTACTATAACATGGTAATTAGCAATGAATAAAAGTTTGCTATCGGCGGGTTTCTCCTTTCTCCCACCGCTCTCAACCCCCACCTGTCACGCTCGTTCCCTTCTAGATCTGGGCCTGCCGGCCCCTCTCCCTCCCTTCTCCGGCGATTGCCGGCGTTGTGGCGGGTGAGGGTCCCATCCTCTGTACAGCAGTTGCTAGATTAGGGTGTTTAAGTCTAGGTTTCGGCTTGATGCCGTGTTTCTGGAGCGTGTCGCTGCCGCGTTCGAGCTGCGTGTGGTGGCTTGCGGCGGAGCTTTTCTTGGTCGTGGTGGCGTGGTGCTGCGTGCGGCCGGTGAGAGCTACGCCGGCGTCTCCGTTAATAATCTCGAGTTGTTCTCTCGGTGAATCTGTTGGTGGTGGTCAAGATTCGAGCTCTCCATTTTTCACTCGTCGTGGAGACGAGGAAGATGGAGGCCTCAGTGATTTCGGCTGCTGCTGGCTGGATTCACGGATGGGGAGAGTTGAAGCTTCTCTCAGGGAGTGCATCCACGGTCGCGCCAGGTTTGTGGCCGTCTCCAACGGTCGAAGGGCGACCACTCACACCACTGTCGGCGGCTTCGGTTACTTCCGGCCGACGACCGGTGGCGATGTTCAACCTCCAGGCTGCCATGCCAACAAGGAGGCCTTCTGCTCCAGCAAAGCGAGCTCCCGCTGCCCCGCCCCAAGTGGTTTCGTCCCCCGCGACGAGGCGGTTGACTGTGCTGCGTTGCGTGGATTCGGTGGAGAAGGAGCTGGACCCGCGATTGCTTTTCTCTGGTTAATTTTAGGGTCTTCTGTGCAAATAGTCAGGGCTTGTCTATATTTTCTTACTTTCTGTTGGTCCTCGTTGTAATGTGTAACTCCACCGACAATCAGTAAGGAAAGCTTCTCGGTCCTTCGGGACCATCCCTGTTCAAAAAAAAAAAGTTTGCTAGCTAGTTGGGTCCAGCAATAACAAATAAGAGTACTACCGTGAAACCAAAACATAAACATGGCCTTCACTAGAAATATCACCCTTCCTTTTATTGGGTGCATAAAATCAGGAGTCTAGCTAGCTAAACATTCAGTATATAGAATGTTTATTTGTAAAAGTTGAACGATTGTAGGTAGGATTAGTGACTTCAAAGCCCGACCCGGATGTTTGGAACCTGGGTGCGCGCGCACCCGTTTACGAAAAATTCAAAAAATGTTATTTAAAAGTTTTCAGAAAAATGTGAAGTAAATTTTTGCATGTACATATTATGTTGATACTTACTCGTGTGAGTTTTCACGAAAAAATACCATTCTGTGTGGTCTGCATAAAAATGACAAAATGTCCAAATAAGAATAGTGAATAGGAATTTGTACTATTCACATGAATAGGAATTTACATTTTGTCATTTTTGTGTAGGCACACACAATGCTATTTTTTCGTGAAAACACACACGAGTAAGTATCAACATAATATATACATGCAAAAATTTAGTTCACATTTTTTTGAAATTTTTAAATAGCATTTGTTTGAACTTTTCGTAAATGGGTGCGCGCGCACCCAGGTTCCATTCACCATTTCCGCTACAAAGCCGCACTATGATATGGTTGGGATGTTCATTACTTGCTACAGCTTCATCGCACTATACCCTCGCCTCTTTAACAAAGTTCCCATTTTACCCCAAAGAAATATACTAGTAAAGTTTCTACTGTTGGTTGGTGCATAAATTTGATACGATATGGAGTCAAAATGTTTTATGCTCAAAACCTGGCCACGCGTTTTGATCCTACATCTGAGGTCATCTCCAATGGCCGCTCGCTATGGACATTTCGCGTCTGTCACAATGCGCCACATAGCCGATAGCGAGCCCTAACGAGCAGCCGCAAATGGACCACGCGAGGTAGACATTCCATTTCGGAGCAAACCTTATATTTAGGTTTGCGGCACCGCGGACTTGGGACGCGGCCTTCACTTGGAAATAGATTTATTTTTCCAATAACATAGTTAGGATTTCATTGCATGTTAACCATAATTAAAACTAAAATTAAGCTAAACCATGTTGGGCCCGTCCGACCATCCGTGTAGCTCGCGTACGTGATCCTCGCTGCCTTGGTGGTCGCTGGCCTCCTTTTCCCCATACTCGCCACCGGATCTACTTGGCCTTTGTCACCGCCGCACATCCCCTCGGTGGCCCAGCGCATCCTGTTGCGGACGACATGCCTCCTAGTGTGACAGGTGAACGTCATGTGCTCTCGATGCATACGCGCCACCGCCATGTGAGTGGCAGTGATAGCCCCCGCTCCGCGGCGGCTAACGCCTCAATTTCGGTGGCCTTGCGGCCTGCTGGGCCGCCAACTCCGCGCTGTCTTGGCGGCGGCGCTCCGCCGCTGCCTTCAGGGCCACGCCGGTTGCCTGCGTGCATGTGCCGCCTCTTCCGCCTCTAAAGGAGCGGTGAGGGTAGCCTGCTCTCGAGCGGCTTCTTCGTTGGCCGCCAGTTCGGCGACCTCGTCCGCTGGAGATTCACCGTTGGAGATGTCCTAAGATCTTGGGGTGTAGCTAGGCGTGAGGGAAGCAATGAAGTATAGTGCTTGATCCTGTTTCGAAGAGATGAGACGGATAAACCTCCCGGCCGATTGCATTTAAGCGCACAGAACACAGAAGTACAGAACACAGTAGCGCTCCCTTAATTAGAGACGTGCTTGATACTTGGCATCTCTACTATATCTAATCCGAATTGGTTTACGGATATACATATATATGCACCGCCTCATGCTTTGTGGTACCCGAATCCAATCAGGAACTCGACCGGCCGGGGGCTCAATCGTGGTATAAACGTGTGTGGTTTGCCTCCTAGGTTGTTTCGTTGAATTCCTTGTGTGCGCACATCCTTCTTCCCTGCCCTAAATCAAGTAGTCTGAGAGCTAAACTAGACAAGGGCTAAGCATGGCGGAGATGATAATGAACGAAAGCAGGAGGAGGCTGATGGAGGAAGACCCCATAGCTGACGAGGAGCGGAGACAAAGGAGAAGAAGGTATGGTGGGTGGACAGAGGAAGCTCTGGATGAGGATGACAGAGAAAGGGCGCGATACAGACTACGGATGCTCGAGGCGTACCGTCAGTTAGATGAAGTAAACGCACGCGAGCGCGAGGAAGAAGAGGAAAGAAAGAGGTGGGACCCGGCGTCTAGAAAGGCCATGCTGGCTATGCCCCTTCCGGTGGTCGGCGAGACGAGGGAGCAGGACTGCGCGATATGCCTCGAGGAGTTCGTGGACGGCGGGAAGAAGCTCAGGATGATGCCCTGCTCCCACTCTTTCCATCAGCGCTGCATCTTCGAGTGGCTACGGCGTGGCCGTCGCTGCCCGATCTGCCGCTATGAACTACCCTCTGTAAGGGAGGATTATCTCCTTTATCAGCAACAACAAGCGGCGGCCTCGGTGTCTTGATCCATCGTACTACTCTAGTAGTACTCTTGCTAAATGTACTCTCTGTGTGTTTCATTGTAATACAAACTACTGCAACAACATGTACGTATGTGCCCTCTTCTTACCAAGTTAATTAGTTTGCTTCTGTCTGGCCAAACAAATGAACCAATACTTGATATGTGCTCATTCTCCTGACCTCCTCTCCAATGTGTTGCAAACAAGGCACAATCATAAGGGTCAACTTTCTGTCCCTGTTCTTCTTGTTCAGTTGTGCAACATGTTTGCTCAGTCAGGTTTCCCAGATCACTTTGGACCCCCATGCTCCAGATCAATTCAGGTGGAAGTTCACGGCTAATGGCAAGTTCTTTTCTAGATCTGCCTCAATCCTGCTGTCCAATTTGCCGCTATGAGCTACCCTCTTAGAAGGGAGGAAGATCTCCGTTACAAGCAATAACAAGCGGCGGCCTCGTTGTCTTGATAAATTGTCCTAAATGTTTGCTTCATCCACCTGTTTTTCCACTTCTTTTTATTTCTTCTCTTTCTCTACAGTAGTAGCTCGAGCGGTAGTGCATCTGCCAGAAATAATACTGCATCTCTTGCATGATTTGTAGTACAACCTAATCCAAACAACAATGCGACACTAGTTTGTGTCTCAATTCTTTCGTGGAAGAATTTAGATATTCTAGTAGTCATGAGGTAGATATACCTAAGGACCTGCCAAACCAAACTTTGGGCATCTCCAACAGAGCGACGTAAATGGACACGAAGTGACCGTTTACGACTGCGCGGTCGAAAAATGCGTCTACGTCCTAGCCCAGCGGCCCGACTCATAGTGATCGGGCTGTCCGCGGATGCGCCGAGTTTGCGTCTCGGCGGACGCTGCGTGATCGCGCCAAGTGATTGCCTTTCCTCACGTAGGGCCAGCACGCCAGTGGCTCAGACGCTGCTCACATTTCCGCCAGAGGCCACTCGCAGCCCCAAAAATTAAAGTTGTGTGGCGCGAACACTCCAGCCCCTTGCGATGGACGTTCTCCTCGCTGCACCGCCATGGATTCCTAGCAAACCCTCCCAGCCACCGCCCCAGACATCCCCATAGGCACTGCCACAGCCCCGATGGAGACCGCATCTCCGGCCGGCTCAAAGCGTGCCACCACCGAAGGCGGCGAAGCAAAGGCGGGGGCGCCAAAGAAGCTGTTGTCGAAGGAGGAGAAAGGCGTCGAGGTGGCGAAGTGATGGGACCTGCGTAGGAATCTGAAGGAGATGAATAAAGTGGCCGCACATCAGGCGCAGGTTGCCGCTGAAATGGCCTGGCAAATGCAGGTCAAAACCAACACCACTTAGGCCTGCATACTAGCCTCGGGGAGGCCATGCTCTTCGTCAAGAAAGAGAGGATCCGCGGCGTCGCTCTCCCGGCCTTGTCGGTGAGCTCAGTAAGTTCACAGCTGCGCCCTTGAACACATGTACCCTCGCAGGTCCACGCGGTGTCCCGGTTCGCGACCGGCGCTGCACCGATCCAATTCAATGGGGCTCCAGTTCCCGGCCTCAACCGGACGCCGAGAAGCGATGACTCAGGCCCGGACTCGACACAAAAGACGCGACCGGTCCCGTAGGAGAACATGCCGGTGCCCCGCACCCTGTTTGACGAAATCGCACCATTTGCCCCGATGATGGACGACGCGGTACGTTCGTTCTCATTGTCTCGGTCTGGGAGTGTGTCATTCGTCTGACGTCCGATGATTCGTAGGCCTATTGGGCGGGACGCATGGAGAGCGATATTGTGGCCATGATCTGCGGCGGAGGCTTCATCTGTGAAGGCGGTGTCAGGACAACCACGCAGGATCCTGGACCAGAGACGCGGGATCAGTGGGCACACACGCTGGATGGGGCAGACATCGATGGTGAACGGATGTTCTCCACCCAGCCCACGCAGCCAACAGTCGTCTGCGTCGATGCCGATGTGGAGGCGCCAACAGGGCCTGACCTATCACGGGTTGATGATGTCAAGAAGAAGAGGGAGAGCCACAGAATCAGCGGCTTCAACAACGACGAGGACAAATGTGTGTGCGATGCGTGGCTCGTAACCATCCATGACTGCATAAACGGTGCCCAGCAAAAGGGAAAGAACTACTAGGCCAACGTGGTCCAAGAGTACAATGGGAAAAAATAACACACAATCCCTACAAGATGCGCAGTGATCCCACGGAAGAGTCCATCAGAAAAAGATGGACCGTCGTCAATCATTTTGTTGCCCACCCAGAGAGCGGCACAGGCGTGATGGCACCGGTAAGTAACGTGTATGATCATTCCATATATATATGGGGCATTTTGCATATCATAAACATAACTTTTAGCTATTTTAGGTACCTTGGGCCTTGGAGAAGTTCAAGGCAACACATAAGAATGGCTTCTATATGGTTCATTGTTGGGAGAAGGTGAAGGACACGTCAAAGTAGAGGATTGGCTATACGTCCTACCATGAAGCTGTCAAGAATGGAGCAACCACATTGGCCGTCGACGACGATCCTGGGCAGAAATCCCTTCCACCTCGTCCCCGAGGCCATAAGGCTACCAAGGCTGATCTTTCCCGGGAGGCATCAACCCAAATTGCCATGGCCAAAAGGGACGAGAAGAGAGGCCTGGAAAAAGAGGCCTCGGCTCCATCTACCTCAACCTCACTAAAGAGGCCATTCAGATTCAAAGGATGTACATCGATGCCGAAATGGCAGACGCCGAGGCCAAAAGAATGGACGCCGAGGACAAGATCCGGGCAGAGGACACAAGGATCATGTTGGCTAACTTGACCACCATGGACAACAACACCAAGACATGGTTCCTGAAGAAACGCGCCAAAATCCGCGCGCGAGACGCCTGGTCTGCGGCGTCCATATCAAGCACCATGGCCTCATTGTGGACTGTAAGTTTTGATCATGGTTGTGCCCCTTTTGGACTACATTTTGTGCCGTACCATAGCACAATCTGCTGGACTTATTTGAGACCTAAATTTGAGCCAATCTGATGGCCATATTTTGGTGCAATTTGCTTGTTTGTATTGTTTTGGGAGATTTTTTAAAAATGGCCCGGACGGACAAATTGTGTCGGCCCGCTAGGAATGCTCCTCGGCGCAAACGGACCCCTGACTATTTTCGTGTCTGTGGACCGACGCAAACGGACACGCACAGTCAATTTAAGCATCCGAAATGCGTCGCCCCGTTGGAGATGCCCTTACTTCTCCCTGGCGCCGTCCAAAGGATGCCAGTTCATGAATAAGACCATTCGGGGACGGACTTCCAAACCCGAAAAATTGCGAAGTAAGATGGTATATAAGAAAACTTACAGGGTTGACCATACCAAATAATTGTATTGAAGTTTACCGACTTACATCGGCGGCAATAATACTATATTTTTAGAAGGTGGAAATGGGCTAATTGATGCTGGAATTAACGACAATCCGTACGTTTGTGTCAACGGTACCGACTAGTCGTACTCCCCTTTTCGGATAACACTGAAGTACCTGAAGAGATAACGAGTTGACATATGGAGGGTTCCCACCGTACTGGCCACTATATAAAGAATGAAAATAAAAAACGAAAATAACACATTAGAATAGGTAATGAAAATAAAGCACATCACGAACGGGAACAAAACCAAATCGAAAAATACGAAGACCCGGTCCACATCTGACAAGCCTAGTGAGGGGTGGTCTAAGACGAGGTGTGGCCCCTCCCAGCTTGTCGTCCACTATGGGATCTAAAGCGGGAGTGACGACCTTCTCGAGATCCCATGGCCTCCAACAATCGGACGATGTGTGGCGGTGGAGGAGGGAGGACACAACCGCGTGTGGGACCTTCGAGGATGGAACTCCCAAATAGGACAGTGCAACAACCATTGGCAGCATCAGGATCTAGGATGTCACCGCCAGGGAGGGAGGGGGGGGGGGGCTGGCATGCCATAGGGTCTGCTAGGCTTTATTCACACGGAAGCGGTCGCAGATTAATTAGCATGTTTTTTAGGGGTAAATTTGCAAAGTGAAAAAACACAAATATTGGCAGCGTGATGGACGACCTTGATATATGGGTTGGGCGCCATATGAGATGGATAATCCCATTTTCGATCTGGGGCAAACCACACTTCCCGAATGTTAGAGGAGGCAGCTAGGATGGTCGGCTTAATAAGAAAAAAAAAAGGCAGCAAGGATGATCGCCTAGCCATGCCACCAAGCGTGTCTCAAACAAAATCGTGTTTTGTGGTATGTCTCTGAGTGCAATGCAAGTTGCACAGAAATATAACGGTGTTCTTTTGCGTGTGAGAAATATAACAATGTTTTTTCAAGAATGCACCATGCAAGGTGTATTAATCCTATACAAGAAAGTTTAAGATGGCTGGTACAACGTCACGAATAGCTACAAAGCCACTCAACACCACAAGATAGACTACTTACAACGCAAACCCAAGACGCATGACTATGAAGGCTCGCCTTGTACCATCACCCACCAAAAATGGCTAGGGGGTGGGCCACATAGCCTAAAACCGCGTCACACCCGAAGATGGAGACCTCGGTAGAATCAACATATTGCACACATATAAGTGCCCAGAGGAAGTTGGCATTGGACGACAGGACCCGGTCAACAACCAAGGCAGCGCCTTCAAGAAGGGGGCGACATTGAGGTGTCGCTGCCCGATCCAACCAGTCGGATCTAGGGTTTCCCCTGGTGCTCGATGTAGGGACAAAAAATCAGGGACATGACAACGCCTCCAAGAAGGAGAAGGCACCGCGGGCGTCGTTGTCAGCAAAAAGCAAGATTTCTTCCGGCCCAACCATCGACCCCAAGGTCTAGCTATACCGAGTACATGACCTGGCAAATAGCCACACTGCTGCCGAGAGGCAAGCCAGAGCACATTGATGGAGCAGGAGATGCGTCGACCACTACCCATCATGACTACCATCGGACAGGACTGTATGGTGGGGGATATAGGCCACCGCCGCTTGGCCGCCTGCCGGCACCACCACAATGCCTAGAAGTCGGTGACAAACCACAACGCTTGCGTGCTACCACAAACGCTAGGTCCTAGATGGGCCATGAGCGGGCAAAAGTTCAAGGTTCCATTAGCAGGGGCGCCTCTATCGCGGGAAGGTCACGCCTCCTTGGACGCCATCAACCCACACTCACCGCCGGGATTCCGCCACACCTCCGCCGGCCCACGCGTCCTTGTCACAGAGAAGCTTTCCACAGTCGCGCTAGGGAGAGGGCCCCGCCACCACCATCGTTCCCGTGGCTTTGCCCGACGTTGACCATAGCGGCAATGGAGAAAGGGGCTGGAAATGTAAAGGGAGCGCGGGGAGGGGCAGACCAGTTTCTCCTAATATAACAATAGTGTTTTGTAGTCGATTTGCTCTTGTTGTTTGGCCTGAATTTTGTGTTCCCTGGGCCCATAATCAAAGCTAGTAACCTGAGAGGAGGTGGCTAGGTTGGTCGCCTAGGTATGCCACAAAGTGTGTCTCGAAGAAAATCGTGTTTTGTTATGTGTTTGTATGCAAGTAGCACGAAAATGTAGCAGGGTTCTTTTGCGAGTGGAAAATATAACGGTGCTTTGGAGCCGATTTCCTGTTGTTTGGTCTGAATTTGATGTTTCCTTGGCTGATAGTGAATATCCAATGCTCAATAATGCTACACTTTTGGGATGCTAGTCACGGATTTTACTTGCGAACTCATCGTTGAAGTCATTGGCCAGAGGCCCAGAGCCCATGCGGTAGTTCGGGAAGTACCTCCTGCGGTAGCTGTGTGCGTGAGATATCATCCCGTAAGCCAATACCGTAAAATTTTACCCGTAAGTGTAGCATTGTTGGTAAATATCAAAGCAAGCGACGTGGACCAAGTGCCAAAGTTCCGTTCGTGTAGATGTAGGCCTACCTCAGCCCGTGCATGCACCCGCAGGAATCATATGCACGTGATTAAAAAACTGTCATGAAAAAGAATCCTATGCTGAAATGGCTGTACCTGCTTCTAATTAAACTTGTTGTAGTTTTACCCTACGATGCACTCTGCTCTGTACTACTACTAAGGACGTGGCATAATATATTCTTACTTGATTCAATTCAAAACGAAAGGGTTTTTGTAATTTCCTTAATCTTCAGGGGCTTGTATGCCACTAAAGTCAACCTGGCACCTCCCCGACCGTTGGGCCTGCCCTGATTTTGTTTTCACCCTCCTTGTGGCTTTCGTGGACCAACCAATAATGAAATGTCGTTCAAAAAGTACACAAACATCTGTTTGAAAAGGTCAATACAATAGCGACTCTACTATTTTAAAAACAAAAACAGACTACTTTTTTTTGTATTAAAGCTATGTTGAATAAAAACGTAACCTGTTGGACTACAATGCACCGGTACATGGCAAGGGATGACAAGGATAGGTAACCAAATGTGCTCTCATCTTCAAACGTGGTGGCGTATTCGCGTTGAATGACTCAAAGTTGACTAGTTGTGTGCTCTCACTATAGATTTTACTGATTTCGACACCAACTAGTTTGTTTTCATCCAAAGCTCTAGAGTGCCAATGGAGAAATGTAGATATAGTATAAATAATAGTGATTCTTTTGTGCCAGAAAAGCAAATCAATCGTTATATTTTGTGTGTGCTTGAAATGCAAATCAGCGGTTTTTTTAGTGTTGGAACGATCATGTAATGAGAGTACGATATGGAAGTTAATGCATAGTACTGTAGTTTGTATTGCCATGTAAACAACCATATTGATGTATTCATGCCGATCCTTGCTTTCTTCGGCCACCAATTGACCTATATTTATTTTTGAATTGCGTGGGACCGAGACTCCGAGAGTAATTGACCTATTTTTAGATGCTCCCATCAACTCACATACTATATTTTTGCATGCTAAAACCATATGGTATTGATATCTTCGTGGTACTTGCAGACTGAATCTTACAAACGCCTCCAAATTAGGTATACATATATTACATATAAAAATAGTGAATCAAGACATTAATATTGTAGTTATGGAACTTGATATTGGAGCAATTAGCAACCACAATATATTTTTCTCTCCAAGCGAAGATTCCATATTATGTTATATGAGGCTGCAAAAGTACAATCAAATATACTTGTAGGAAATCGTTTTTTAAAATTAAAACAGCGAAGATTTCCTGCAATGCATTTTTATTTCAAGTTTTTGGTTCACTAGTATGCCCATTCCCTTAAGCAAGTGAGTCCTACTACTTAAAAGTTATATTTTCATGAGGTGGCATAGTTTTGAGCATGACTGAGGTTCAAATTTGAGGCTTAGGATTGTGATGTGAGATTCATAAATTAAACTTGTTGCATGCGGTGTGTCTTTCTCTATAGCTGCATGCAACTTTCACATTAATAAGCACCATTGTACGAGATAGAAATTTAATCAATTCTTATAGGTAAAAAATAGTGGCATTGTATAGATGAAACCAAAAACTGGTAGTGCCTTGTATTCAAGAATGGTGGGATTATCTACCTTTCTCATTATAAAACCAGACTATATGCATGTCATTAAAAAAGAGCAAAGCACATATACATATTTTGCACTTGCCGAGTAGGTTCAATCTGCACCTCAAACTTAGAAACAACTCCATTTGAGTCGTCAAATTTGCTAAAGATCTCTTCATATGATCCTCACAAATGTTTGTAGCATGTGCAGTGTTGATGCGGTGCACAATCCACTAACCCGCTTGGTCTAGTGTGGCTTATGATCCATTAACTCAATATACTAGTGTGTAAAGTTTGCATGCCCCAAATTCCTAACCATTGAATCCCCAAATTCATCCCCCTATCTCACATTCATTCGCTCTACTCCTCATCTACGTTGACACCGCTGCAAGGTCATGGTCATCTAGGTAGCCACCCTCAAACTTGCAATTGGCCTTAAAATGGGTGTGTACACCCCTCTAACATATGATTAACATACCCCTTTGGCTTAAATATGTCCATAATTTTACATAGGACATGAGTAGTACAACATGCCCGGCATTGACCTGGCTCCACCCATGGTCACCCTCAATCACCCCTCCAGTTCTACCCGCGCGTATAGTAGGTGTGACAATGATGTGAGCTCGTCAAGAACGGGGAAGCTAGCTTCTAGCTTAAGGGAAACGAAGCATCCATCATGTCAAAACTCCGTTGGTCATATGCTCCTAGGTGCTCGGATTGTAGGCTCACCAACCTCTTGAGGAGGCCGCCTCTTGGGCTTCAAGCCGGCACATATGCGATGCAGTCATCCTCCCGACACCAAGGATGACCGGCCATGAACACATATGTATCACCATCGATGGCACGCCTGACAAATGGAACAGGCCTTCCTTTAGGCTTTGTTAGTATCGAGATTGAAATTGACACCCTTGTCTTGGTGACTCATTCACTCCTCTTTGTTGTAACAGTGTGGTACATGTCCGATGATGCAAATCTCTCACACATTTTCGCCATCACCACCCAATGTGTTCATTGCCCAACATATGTATCAGTGGATGAATTACCCACAGTACTCGTTGAGCTCCCTATCGAATGGGTGACACTGATGAATGGAATTTGTGGGTGCGGTAGGTCGCAAAATGACGGTGATCTTATGTCACGCTAGCATTGTACCTAGAAGGGACTGTATGCCAACGGGAGTCTAAGATGTCCTTGCTTTGTTTAGCTATAACTTGTAGGAATTATAAGATATAAAATTTTAAAATAGAGAGCTACTTCCAAACCTGGCATCATAAGGTTGTGTGTAGCGCCACCACCGACAAGTTCCATGTCCTAAATGGGGTAGTTCCCGAGTTTGAGGACTAGATTGCACATGTTCTAAACTTCAATGTTCGAAATGTATAGAATAAATATACTATAAATATGTAGTTTATGATGGGTATACTGATATTAATTTGTAGTATAAGATCTTAGTACTTCGTTTGATTTATATTAATTGTCACTAATATGGATGCATCTAGACAATTAATATGGATCGGTGGAAGTATTATAATTTCTTCACGCTTTTTCTTGTACCAAAAATTGTTTAACCTTAAAAATCAGCGACTTTTGACGATATATATACACCTTATTTCTTTAATCGTGCAAGTACGTTTCATTTCAAAAAGATTTGTTTCAACTTTTTTTGTACTGAAAATTGTTCAAACTTAGAAATACGCTGACTTTTTGCTAGATCTACACACATTTTTTTTACCAACACAAGAGGGTACACTTCACTTTAGAAAAAGAACATGTACATTTTGACCCATTGGGATCCCCACATGCCCCCCAACCGCTCTCTTCCCCTCACCATAGACCGCCACCACCATTCGAAAACACAGCCACCAAGCCCAACCTCACTGCCCCACCCCACCACTGCAGCAGCCGAGTCCAGCCCCGATCCGGCCATCCGCTCCCGCCGCCTCCACCTCCTCCTCCCTCCCACGGCACATACGCCAGCGGGTCTCGCCGGAATCGGCGCTGGTTCAACCATGGACACGGCGGCGGCGGCGACGGTGGCCCAGGAGCGCGTGCTGCGGAACCACGGGGCGCTGAGCGACGTCGACGTCGTCACCCGGAGGTCCCAGGAGGCCGGTGAGTTCTCGCCCTCGCGCACTTGCCGCGCGCGGATCGCGCTGAATGCGCCCTGGCGATAATTTAGTGATCTGCCGTTCTTGCTCGGCTGGGCGCCCTGATTTGGGTGAATTTTTTTGCGGAACGAGTCGCCGAATGCGGAAACTATACGGTGGCTTGATCTCGGTGTTTTCCCTTTTGATTTAGGCGAGATGCGACAGTGGCCGACCAGATGCGGTTTAGTTCGAATTTCCTGGCGTGATCAGGGCATGTCGTAAATTTGAGTGGATAGCGCGCTAGTTTAAAGGCTTTTCTGGTGTGGTTGTTCGGATTCGAGCTCGCGCTGAGCTCATAGTGCCGGCTTTTATGCCTTGATCTTGATGATTGTTCTGTCTAAACTCTAAAGTAGCTGAGGATAGTACAGTGCTGATTGTACGGTTCGATTTTTTGTAAATTATATACTGTGCCTGATTCTCCTAGCAAATTGTACTGCTGTGATGGTACCTGTGATGGGGCCTTAAACTTGATGCGCCAGTGACAAGATGCGGTTTAATTCAAAATTCCTGGTGAGGTCAAGGTCGTAAGTTTGTGTGGATAGTACTAGTTTAAAGGCTTTTCTAGTTTTCTGGTAGTGGTTGCCTTGATTTGAGCTTGCATCGAGTTCATAGTGGCGCTCTATATGCCTTGATGATTGTTCTGTCTAAACCAATTGTAGCTAATGATAGTGCAGTGCTGATTGTATCGTTCGGTTTGCCAATTATACTGTTGTGATGGTAGCTATGCCAGTTGTGTAATCCACTTGCAAAGCTATACTGCTGTGTGGGTAGCTAATGACAAAGCTGTGCCGATTTTGTAATTCACTTTGCATATTATGCTGCTGTGATGGTTGATGAGGTGCTGTTGCCATATGCTAACACTAAGTAGATTGATTTGAATCTTCAAATTGATAATGTATGATTGTTGTGGTTCTTACGAAAATTGTTATGCATGATTGCTACAATGTACCGGCACAAGGTGAATTCATGGTTTACTTGGGTTCAAAATGCAGCAAATAGACGGTATGATGCAGCCAGCTGGTTGCGAAGAACAGTTGGGATCGTATGTGCAAGGGACCTACCAGAAGAGCCCACTGAGGAGGAATTCCGGCTTGGGCTGAGAAATGGAATTGTCCTTTGCAATGCACTGAATAAGGTTCAGCCTGGCGCCATACCTAAGGTAGTTGCAGTTATGACCTTCAATATCTATAGTTTATTTAGCTACCATGTGTCTCATTAGAGTCTTGCACGGCATGTTTCAATCCTCTTCCCCATTACTTGGAAAAAGTGAGCCGTGCTAATATACGATGCCGATTGTTTTGGTAATGTTGTACTGGTATTAGGTTGTGGAAGCCCCCTCAGATACTGGTGTACGAGCAGATGGCTCAGCTCTATGTGCATATCAGTACTTCGAGAACTTGCGGAACTTCCTTGTCAATGTACAAGATTTAGGGCTCCCTACATTCGAGCATTCTGATTTGGAGAAGGTATTTCTTTTTCATGCTTTGTAGAGAGCTCATGTAGCAAGCCCTTTCTTTTAGCTATAAAATTCAATATTTCCTAGGTGGTTTGGATTTGTATCCTGATTGATTAGGAACTTCAAATGGAAGCCAAAGTTAATATTTGGGCTACTTTAGCTATAACAAAATAAATATATTTTATCTGCTAATTGGAACATAGGGTGGCAAGGGTGTTCGAGTTGTGGACTGTGTTCTTGCTCTGAGGTCATTCAGTGAAAGTAAGACAGCAGGGAGACAGACACCATCTAAATATGGTGGCATTTCAAAGCCTTCGACACCTGGAAAGTATTTCATACTCAAGAATTCTGATGCTTTTATGAATAAGTTAATGAGAAGCCACACAGCAGAGACAATCCAGAATGGTATTTCGCCAGAGCAAAATTTGACAACTGATTGTTGCATAGAATCCTGTGAGATGGTAAGTATTATGATGTGGTATCGTTTCTTATTTTAGACTCGGTCATGTGGTGTATTTCGTAATGGCCTTTATCTTCTTCATTATAGGCTACTTCAGAATCCATTAAAATGCTTGTCCGTACCCTTCTCTTGGATAAGAAACCAGAAGAAGTCCCGCTGGTGAGCCTACTTTGCTTGAATAAATAGCTGGTCTTTATGCAGTCGTAACTGATGGACATCAAGAATGACAACAAAGTATTTGCTATCTTGCAGATTGTTGAGTCACTTCTAAGTAAAGTTATTCAGGAATATGAGTGTCGAACTGCAAACCGGCACTTAGTACGTTACATTCCGCTATTATTCAGAAAATTGGGCTTATCCACATTCTCTGGGGCCTTTTGTTAGTTGTATCACTTTTATTTGAGGATGAGAATATTTAACTGTACATGTTTACTCATTTGGACAAAAATTATCACAGGTGAAATGCATAGGGGCCTCTAAAGGGACTGACCCATTTTCCATAGCAGACACACTATCGCAAGATGAATCTTCCACCAGTAATCGAGTTAAGGTATATTGTTTTTGCCATCTAGTGGCTAGATATATACACAGTTGATCGTTAGTTTTGAATTGAATGTAAACAACTGTACATTCTGGGAAAACAAGTTTCTACATGGCTGGGGAGTTTTCATATTTACTAATGTTCCTCATTGTTTGGCGAATGAAATTAAGATGGATGAGTTATGTCCCTTGAGTCTCAACGAAGAAGTCAGCTCTGTAGTTCTGAATGGTGGTTGTGCAGCTCAACAGTTCCAGCTAAGGGTAGAAACAAATTATGATGTACAGCAGAAACATATCCTGGTATTTTTCTGTTGTTTACGTTCCTTATTTGATGCCTGCATTGCAGCTATGATCTCTTGACATGTTATGATTCCTGCAGGAATTAAGAAAAAACCTTTCTTCTGTCAAGTCTGGAATGGAGGAACTGAGTTTACAATACTCTGAAGATTTTACTAAAATGGGTAACTTATAATTGAGTTTTGCCTATATCTAACTTTTTTTTTGCTCCAAATGCATTTAAGAAATACCATTTTTACCATGTTAACAGGAAAGCATTTGCAAATCCTCTCTAATGCGGCTTCTGGCTACCATAAAGTTCTGGAGGATAACCGCAAGTTGTACAACCAAATACAGGATCTTAAAGGTACCATTGTTGGTACTGAAGGAATAAGATATGAAGGATACTAGTCTACATCTTAAATTTTGTTTTGTTTTATTACCAGGAAATATTAGAGTATATTGTCGCGTGAGGCCTTTTCTACCTGGACAAGAAAATTCCTCGACAAGTGTTGCTGGAATGGAAGAAAGAACCATCACAATAATCACTCCCACAAAATATGGGAAAGATGGAAGCAAATCTTTTACTTTCAACAAGATTTTTGGCCCAGCAGCCACTCAAGGTTATAAATTGCCCTTTTGTATCTTTAGTCCCAATTAGCTTGACCTTCCTTGAGTACTGAACCTAGTGCTTTTCTTTTGCTAATGCAGAGGAAGTCTTTTCAGATATGCAACCTTTGATCCGTTCAGTTCTTGATGGTTTCAATGTTTGCATATTTGCTTATGGCCAGACCGGATCAGGGAAGACCTATACAATGGTAATAAGCTTCGCTAAGAGAACATTTCATTATTTCTTAGGAAAAGGGTAAACAAGGTGAGATCATTTTTGTGATGTTATGCAGAGTGGACCTAATTTACTGAGCGAGCAAAGCGTTGGTGTTAACTACAGAGCACTGAATGACTTATTTAATCTTCAAGCACAAAGAAAGGGGACAATCGACTATGAAATTTCTGTCCAGATGATTGAGATCTACAACGAGCAAGTGAGAGACCTCCTTCAAGATAGTGGAAACAGAAGATATCCTTTTATACATTTCAAATTCTCTGTTGTTTGATCCAAAGAAAGTTCTCTGTTGATCTCCTTTCATCTTACTTATTGATGCATATCTTGAGCCTCCTTAACGTTGAGCTACATTAGAAATAAGAAATACTTCACAGAAAGGGCTTGCAGTTCCGGATGCAAGTATAGTTCCTGTCACATCAACCTCTGATGTTGTTGAGTTGATGAATCAAGGCCAAAAGAATCGTGCAGTGGGTTCAACAGCCATCAATGACCGAAGTAGCCGCTCCCATAGGTTTGGCATGAACATACCTTGTTCAAACATAGAAGTATTTGCCCATATAGTTATTCTTTGTACTTATGATTGAAACCTACATGCAGTTGCCTTACTGTTCATGTTCAAGGACGTGACATAACATCTGGCGCGATCTTGAGAGGTTGCATGCATCTTGTTGATCTAGCTGGTAGTGAAAGAGTTGATAAATCTGAAGTTGTAGGAGATAGACTAAAGGAAGCACTGTACATAAACAAGTCGCTTTCAGCACTAGGAGATGTGATTGCGTCCCTGGCTCAGAAAAACTCGCATGTCCCTTACCGAAACAGCAAGCTTACCCAGCTTTTGCAAGATTCTCTAGGTATTCTGCTAATCCAGCATCCTAATTTTCGCATTTTTAGTACTGCAATCAATGTTCTAAGTATTGCGGTGCATTGTTTAGGAGGACAAGCAAAAACACTGATGTTTGTGCACATAAGCCCGGAACCAGATGCTGTAAATGAAACAATAAGCACATTGAAATTTGCTGAACGAGTTGCCTCTGTTGAGCTTGGCACTGCAAAAGCAAATAAAGAAGGTGGTGAGGTTAGGGAGCTCAAAGAACAGGTGCTTAATTATTTCTGATTTCTAGTTTCTGTGTATTAGCTATATGTACTGCCGTTGAGATGTATAAGATACTTCTGTAATTTTTGCTCGTTTCAGATTGTTTGCCTCAAGGCAGCACTCGCTAAGAAGGGAGGAGAATCAGAAAACATTCGGAGCACACAGTCAAGCCCAAACATATACAAGATTAGCAGAGGCAATGCAACACCTGTATTCCATAAAAACAGGCAGCCAATGGAAGAAGTTGGAAACATAGAGGTAACTCTTTTACAGCCAATGTCAACTCCTTATCTTGTGCATTGCAAAGTTAATTTTAAAAAACAATATGTGAGAAGTAGTTGTGGCTGCAATCTTGGGCGGAAATGGCATTCGTGAAATATCTACAGGACCAGGCTTTACAGTTGGAGGCCAGTGAAAGCCTTCTAATATGGAAATGTCATTAAGTGGACAATATGTTAGCGCCTAATATTCTTGACATCCGAAGCTGTAATATAGGTTTAATGTTTCCTTTTTTAGGTACTGAACAATGTCACCCCAATGCAAAAAAAGCTAAAATTTGATTTGCCTGGAGCTGGCATCCTCGCCAAGAACAACTCACCTAACTGGATCGACAACTGCAATGATCTTCCGAAAGAAAAAGGATCAGGTGGCTGGGTAGATAAGGCAGCTGTTGGTCAAAACCAATTTGAGAATGGCAAATCTGTACCAGAGCTGGAGCCTAACCTCACCACACACACCATGCTCCCGACTTTCTTCTATCAAAGACACACTCCTGGGCAACAAAGGTGTAAGGTTGAGTGTGTACCAAGCCAGGATTCAGACGAATTTGATGGTGTTGCTAGCTGTTCCCCGGACCAAGAAATGGTGCTGTCAGCTAGTGGCCTGAAACCTGTTGGTTTTCCCAGTGGAGGCATTTCAAATAAAAAGAAGCATCAAACAAAGAATACAAATAATATGATAATGAGGTGAATCCAGCTTCCTGTTTATACTCATGAAACTGTTTTTTGCACATGATTAGATAAATTTAACCTGCTTCTGCTGGTTTTCATTACTCAGGAGTACAAATCCGGCATGCAAGTCACCAGTACCACAATCACAGAAAAGGCTACAAACACCAGTCAGGAGCTCTGCTCAAAAAACACCGATCAGGAACAGCAAACACATTTTGAATGGTACAGATGGGAGAAGAACTCCAAATGGGAAAATTAACGTTGCAAAATAATCAATCAGTGTGAAGGTAGATTTTGTTGCTACCATCATCATCTGTGCTGACATCAGATCAACAGAAAGCTTTTTTAACAAATCTTCCTTGAAACTCTCTGGAAAGATAAACAACGTAGAGTGATTTACAGTCGCTGGCTGAATTGTTTTATTACACCAAATAAAATATGGATAGAAGACCTCCAAGAGTACAGAAAGAAGATAAACATGAAGGGAGTTTCATATGTGGGATCTGTATGACTTCCACGCTAGAAATTTCTGTTGTACCATTTGTTCACGAGCACAACACCTTGTAAGTAGTTCCTTCTAATAGACATGCTATATTTATAGCATTTATTTGTCATTGATTTCTTTAGTAGCATGTACCAGAGGCATGCCTTTTCATTTTTAAAAGTATTGCCTCCAAGGAACTTCAGGAGAAAGAGTGAGAAGCTGCATGCTTTTTATATGGTCCTGACCCCTGAGTTCATCAATAACAACTAAGATCCAGAATTCTTTACATAAGCATATTGTTACTAACAAATCACAATACAAGTTCCATTGTGTAGAGATACCGGACTATTTGACAACATCACTGCTACTTTCAACTAAGTAGGTTTTATCTTCATCAATACCATGGAGTACAACATGAAGATGGATGTTTATCCATTCAGCAGGGTCATATTGTTGGTACCAGCCTTGGCCTTCCCAGGGGACTATTTAGACCCCTTCTCGAGGCCCTGGAGAGTCGCCCTACAGATGCTAGCTTCAATGCTGCCTTGATCTTGACCCATTTGCGCGGCGACAAAGGTGTTGTGGCCCCTTCACTGCTAAGCATCTTAGAAATGAAGCGATGTATGAGTTGATCATTTTCTACCGAGTCAAAGCTGTTTGTTCTTGATGGCTGAAAGCCAGTCACAACTCGATGTGACTGCATTAGTGTCTGGCCACTATACAGTGGGTCAGGTTGGTTGATGAAACTCTCTCCTGCAGATGTCATCCAGAGCTAATTAGTTCCGGTATAAGTCAGCACCAAACTGAAGTAATTAGCAGTAAAGGTAATGTA
Organism: Lolium multiflorum; assembly: GCA_030979885.1. Lineage (NCBI taxonomy): Eukaryota > Viridiplantae > Streptophyta > Magnoliopsida > Poales > Poaceae > Lolium > Lolium multiflorum. The sequence goes on from CM061751.1 coordinate 56,778,784, forward strand.
TCAGAGTAATTACTGTTGCTTGTAAGCTGGAAGTGAGGCTGCGTAGAATCCGTGTTTGTGTATGTAGACGTTGAACTACCGACAGAGAAGCTCTGCAGGCGCAAAAGAGATGTGATTTTGTTAAGTTTAAGAGTATGCAAATGAAATATTCAGTTTCAAATTATATTGAGATTAACTTTGATAAGAGGTATTTCCGGAAGCAAAAGTCACAGTGTAAGAAAAAAGTAATCTTACGGTATACGATTCTTCAGGAAAATCAGAATACTTCTGTCCATTCTGACCGAATTGCATAGCAACCTGACCTGCCTGAATGTTGTCATGAACAATAGCAGGAGTAACATCTGGACCAAAATCTGTTCTTTCAGTATTTGGTATACGCAACTGTGTGAGTCTTGGTCCAGGTAAAAGAATTCCTTGGCTTGGATTATATGGTGTAAATTTGTTTGTGGCTATTTGATGGCTAACATCATTGGAAGTGAAACCTGACCTGCCTGCCTGAATGTTGTCATAAACAATAGCAGGAGTAACATCTGGACCAAAATTTGTTCTTCCAGTATTTGTTATATGCAACTGTGTGATTCTTGGTCCAGGTAAGAGAATTCCTTGGCTTGGATTATATGGTGTAAATTCGTTTGTCGGTATTTGATGGCTAACATCATTGGAAGTCTGACCATGCAGAAATCCTGACATGTCCGCTGAAGCCTGCTTCAAAATTGATACCAGTGTCTTAGAGTAATTTTATGTTTCTGATCCATTACTAAAATTCATATTTAAAGCATTACTACTTACATTGCTGGCTCGTTGGGAAGAATAAACTCTCTCCATTGATTCAAATCCTTGACTATTTGAGCATTCGCCTGGTAATCTACTGTATTGACCTGCCAACAAATTGACATCAATAACTGAAGTTCCTAAAAAATTATTACAGCTAAGAATCAAACTCATAGAGAACCCAAGGTGTTACCATAATTCAGTATCTGCTGATTCGGAAGAACGTTACTCGACCCAGAAGCACCCTTTGCGTGAAACCTATGAAGTGGTACAGGAGAGTGGTTGATCATCTTATAATCATACTGAATATCCTTCATATTCTCATAAGCACCTTCCTTCAGAATCTCGACTAAATTCTGTGAACAAAGAACACCAAATGTTAGGGGAACAGTGAGAAAATCTCAAACTTGAAGAGAGTGGAGATATACATCACCTTCTCTACTTGGTCAAGCTGAGCTACGGGCTTGTAACAATCACCAAACTTCACCCCAACAAGCTGAAGTATGGCATCAAAGAAAAGGCCCATGTTGTTTTCCTTAATTTCATACAAGCAGAGAGCGTCGCCGACTTTGCACGTCATGGCATGCCCTATGATGGCTTTCCAGGCTGCCGGTGACATCTTGGTGAAAGTCTAGAAGAGGAGAAATCCAAGGATCTTGTCAGTCCAATATCAATAGCTTGCTCCATGAAAACGCCGTGAAGTGTTTTTTTAATAAAGGAAATCCATAGAACCCTTACCTTGAATAGCTTCTGTTCGTTCTTCTTATAAGACTGTAGTAACTTCTGCACAGTATAAATTCCACTGCCTGATAAGGCTTGGTGGTAAGCCCCATTCTTACCAATCCTTTCCAAACGCCAGACTTCGTCGTCCAGCAATGGCGGGTAGTGCTTTTCAAAGCCTGCAACGACAGCAAAAGGCATAGTCTCAGCTAGACATGAGAAGGTGCATTTCTGAAGAAAAATCCAATGCACAACCTAACTGTCAGCCAAATAGGCATACCTTCCACCCTGCGCTCCTTCACGCGAAAAGGCTCAGTAATTCCTTCGAGAACTCTCTCTCCAGAAGCATTGACAAGCCTCAGCCCCAGCCTGAACTTCTTGGTGCTGGTAAAGCTGGAGTTATCGGTGAAGTTGGCACTTTCAAGGAAAGCTTCCCCTCCACTGAGTTTCAGCGTCAGATCACCGTTGAGGAGTTTCGCGCTCTTCTCTCGCCCCCACACTATATGCTTGTTGAATTCTTCAGGGGTCCAGCTTTGCTCGTTTTTAGCATTGAAATTTCCATGGAGGACTACAACCTCAACCCTAACTGAAGAAAGATGACCAAACCTAACGATACTCGACTGATCGTTTTCGAGGTTTTCGACTATAGCCACCCTAAGAGCCGATCCATCCTTGGCTTCCAACTTCATCATGGTGTAAACAGGTTTCAGACCATTCAAGAACATGAGCTGATACCTCGGACGCTGGTTCCAGCCTACTAGTTGCCTACATATAATTTAAAAATAACATTTAAACTGAGCAAACGAAAACATGTTGGGACATCTTAGCATGTATCATTTGAGGAGACTCTTTTCGAGAAGATTTAGGGTGCGTTTGGCATTTTCTACAGCAGGATATAAATAAGTACAGCACACCATATCCCAGTTCAGTAACCGCAAACTAAACCATAGGAGCAGTGGGACCACACAAAAAACTTCTGTAAAATGGAATCTAATTTGACAACAACAAAATAAAGTATACTCCTTACCTTGGAGGTGCTGCTGCTGCTGCGTTGAAATGTCTGGATATTGCTTTCCCCACCTCCTCTGAAACCTGGAAAATGCAAATGTCAGAATTATTTTAAAAAAATACCCAATAAATAATAGGCTTTTCCTTTAGCTGTTGTTCCTTGGAGCAATTTCTCTGAACATTCTGCCTAAGAATTATCACAAACAGCCGTGAATGTAAAAGAAGATCAAGAAAGGGAGAGAAATACTGACCACTCTCTGAACCATATTGGCGTAAAATGGGAGGAACATGGCCATGAACTCCTCCCCAATGATCATCCCTCTAAAACCAAACACTCCCTGGTCCATGGTCCTCCTCCTCCTCCTCACATGCCTGCCGCCAAAAGGATCCAGGTTCAGTTAAAATAAAAAACCAGAAAATCTTCAAGACCTTCAGATCAACTCAGGATCATGTGAAAGAAGGGGAGTTGACCAGGGGTTGACTTGAGCACAACAACTGAAAAAGGCAAAGGGAGACCCACATGACAAGCGATCTCCAACGCTTGCAAGGGCGGGAGAGCTGGCCGCCATCGTCGGAGTCGTCGCCGGCGCCGGACCATGGGAGGGGGCGGTTGGAAGAAACCATTGGGGGAGAAAGGACTGGAGAAGTCCATGGCGCGGGAAGATATAGAGGAGAGGCAGAGCAAGAGGAAGGGGGCAGGAAATGGAGGGAAACCTGCAGGAACAAGCTGGGAAAGTTCAGTGGGGCATGTTTACTTTCTTGTGCTAAGACGTGGAAGCGTTTGAATTGTCTATGCTCTGCGACACTTGTAATTGTCAATGGGGTAGTTTGTTCTCTGATCGTTTCTTCTTGTTTTTCTGGCGGTGCTGTTTGGAACATTTCTTTTCTACCCTTTGTAGTTGACGACAGGAGGCAGCTCCCTACATTCCTCTCTTGGTCTTGGAGTACATATTTTCTAACATTTTTAGCAAAACTATGTGCTGGCGAGCGAGGCTTCCTCTGCAGTTCCTAAAAATGTATACTGTACGAGCTGACGTTCGCCGTCCCGGACGAACTGACGTCGAGCACTGGATTGGGGATTTTCTTGGAAGAATCTTTGTGTTGTGTGGATTATGAAAGGCTGCCAGTGAACAGCCCAAGCCCAACTAGTAAATTCGTTTTTTGTTCTCGTTTTTGTGGCGGTGCGATTCAAACATTTCTTCTCTTCCATTTGTAGTTGACGACAAGAGGTAGCTCTGTACATCTTGGAGTACATATTTTCCAGCATTTTTTAGCAAATATATGTGCTGGCGAAGCTTCCTTTGCAGTTCCTTAGACATGTATGAACTGACATTCGCTGTCCCGGACGAACTGGAGTCGATCAGTAGACGGAGGATTTTCTTGGAAGAATCTTGTGTTGTGTGGAACTGGAAGGAACGCTGCGAGTGAACCGCTGCAGCCCAACTAGTGCTGATCTGATCAGTTAGCTCACTTCATGGACTAAGAGTCTTCAGGGAAGTTGCATTTAACCATAAACTGCCAGGAAGGTGAGCAGAGTAGCTGAGATTTCTGTCGGCCAGTTGGGCGGACATCGACTGTGCCGGCCAAAAACCTCTGAAAATGAAGATGGACTAGGAAAGTTGGCGCGTAGGGTGATTCTGACGTTGCGCGGGTCCGTTTTTTGTAGACACAGAGGTCGCTGGGTGGTTGCGTACGTGTCTGACTTGCCGGTGGCAACGTGACCATTTCTTAGAGAGATGCCTGTGGCCACAAGCAGCATGCACAGCTGCGGTAGTGAGAAAAGTGGAAACCAATCCGCCAGGTTTGGTGTGTGGTACTGCTATTACATCCCGGGCTGAACAGGTTGAAGGCGGTAGATCAGCCTGGGCTGCAGAAGGAGGATGTCCGTGTGGATGTGATGCCTCCATCTTGTCCGCCGCCGATAACTGATCACATGAGATGTACGATTGTTAGTCCAATTGTGCCTTGATCACCACTGAAACAACTAATGCATTGGTTTGTCAAGCATCATGCAACAAAGACAGATCACACGGTCGGTAGGAAATGTTGAAGCCGCTGAACTCCTTCTCCCATTTGAGGTCTACTAACACTAAGTTCAGTTTGCATGGGTAGGATTCAGAACTAATGGCGTACATGGCTGTGAATGGAGAACTGCAGGTCAGCAAGCAATAGATTCCTGCTCATGTTAATAATACAACAAAATATTAAACTCCCAAGTTTGTGCCCACTGATGTACGCAGATATTTTATGACCATGTTCTTCCCTAAGGAATACACATGTCTATATGAGCATGGCCCTATATGGGCTTGTATTAACTAATTTGGTGGCTCCACAGCCTTGGGTAGTTACTGAGATACAAAGGAACAAAAAAAAACTAGGATATTACGTTGTTCTTTTTTTCGAGAATACATCCTGGAAGGTATACTAATCATATAGAAGAAAGAGCAAGAAAGCCCGAGCCAGGAGTACTACTACCAACAGGGGGTGGCAGCTCCCCTACAAAACCGAAAGCCTAATCTACGTCCCACCACGAAAAAAGGAAAAGGCTCACGAAAACCGAAGAACTCCGAGCGGAAAAGCCTAGCTACACGCCACCTCTAAAACTCCTCCCTAATCCTATGCCGAATGGTTTCCGCAACCGGGGTGGCGCCATTAAACACCACGTCATTCCTATGCCTCCAGATACACCAGAAGACCAGGATGACCGCCGTCCACAAGTCCATGCGCATCGCACTGGGCAACGAAGCGAGGTCCACTAGTGCGCTATCTCAGAGCCCGCGTGAGGCATCCACTCCAACCTGTTCCACCGCGTCAACGCCCACGCCCAGACCTCATGGGCGACCACGCAACCAAGCAGGAGGTGTTGCAGTGTCTCCTGCTCCTGATCGCAGAGGGGGCAGACCGCCGGCCGCGGCAGACCGCCGGCCGCGGCAGGCCGCGCCTCTGGAGCCTATCCGCCGTCTAGCACCTGTTACGGGACACCAGCCAAGCGAAGAACTTGCAGTTGTATGGCGCCCTCGAGCCCCAAATCTCCAAAGCAACCGATGCCACCGTAGTACCCGCAAAGAAGGCCGCGTATGCCAACCTCGCGGAGAAATTCCGGTCCGCCGACCACCGCCACACGAAGGAGTCATCTTGCTCCGAGACCAGCGTGACACTAGCGAGGATGCCCCATAGGTGGAAGAACTCCGCCACGGCTGTAGGACTCAGGTCCGACCCACAATTGTGCAGCCACTCCCCGGCGAGGCCATCCTTGACCGAGCTAACATTGGCCTTCCGGGTCGGAACCAAAGCCACCAAATTGGGCGCATGGTCCGCCACTCTGGCACCCTGTAGCCAGCGATCCTTCCAGAATAGAGCTCTTGCCCCATTGCCCACCACCATCGCCGTTGCGGATTCGAAGAGGGCTCGGGCCAGGGGGTCTCAAGGTTCCCCCCTGGCCCAGGCCACCAGGCAGTGGCCGCCACTCACGTCCGCCCTGGCCTTCCACATCAAGCCCCGACAAATCTTCCTGAGCTCATGCATCCTCTTGGGGGGAATGTCCAACGACATCATCGCGTGAACCGGAATGGCGCTGAGAGTGGTCTACACCAGTATCGTCCGCCCCCCACGGTTAAGCAATCGAGCACTCCACAAGGGCAGCCGGCTTGCTGCCCTTTCCACCATGGGCTGCAGCTAAGTCGCGGTAACCTTGCGCAGCCCAAGGGGTAGGCCCAGATACTTGCACGGCCACCCCTCTACCGAGTACTACAAAATCGACTGCGCTAAGTCCACTTGCTCCACGGTGCAACGGATAGGGTGGAGGGAGCACTTGGTTTGGTTGGTGCGGAGGCCCAAGGCCTCCCCGAAGTCCTCCACCACTTCTGCGCAAGCCAGCAAATCCGCCCTCTCTGGCTTGATGAAGGTCACCACATCGTCCGCGTACATAGAGGTACAGTGGAGGAGACCACATGGGGCGAGCCGCGAAAGCAACCCCTCAGAAGTGGCCTTCTGTAGGAGGAGGTGAAGTACCTCCATCACCGAATCGAAGAGCGGGGGGAGAGGGGATCCCCTTGCCGCAGTCCACACCTGTTGTAGATCAAGTCACCCGCGGCGCCATTCACCAGGACCCTAGTAGAAGCCGTGCTAAGTAACCCCACCACCATCCGGCAATTTGAGGGCGTTCAGCCGCCTCGACATGCACTGGACCAACTGGAAGTTGTCGTGCAGGCATCTACCTTTGATGAACGCGGTTTGGTGAGGCCCGATGATCTGCGCAATGTGCAGCGCTAGGCGCACCGAGAGGACCTTTGCCAACAGCTTGGCCACACTGTGAATGAGGCTGATCGGCCTGAAGTCTTTCACCTCCACCGCCTCGGCGTGCTTGGGGAGCAGTGTGATCAGCGCCTGATTTGCCACATGCAGCCCACGGTAGTCCCCAAGCCACATGTCGCGGAAGGCGTCCATCACGTCATGCTTGATGATCCACCAACTTGGCGTGTAAAATCGTCTAGTGAAGCCATCGGGCCCGGGCGCCTTGTCAAGCTCCTGAGACTTGACCACATTACACACCTCCTCCTCCGAGAAGGGAGCGTCCAACTCCACAAGGTGGTGCGACTGCATGCCCAAGTAATCGAGGTCGAGGGAGAAACCACGATCAGGGGAGGAGCCAAGTAACTGCTCATAGAAGGCGTCCGCAGCCTTGGCCTTGCCCTCCTAATTCGCCACAAGAGACCCATCCACCTTGAAGTGAGCGATGAAGTTTTTCCTCCGCCGGTGGTTGGCATGGAGGTGGAAGAAACGGGTGCAAGCACCACCCCCCCCCTCACTCAACCACGTGATCCGGGATTGCTGGCGTGCGATCGTCCTCTCAAGCGATGCAAGACCTAGGATTATGGCGCATGGTCTAATGCCCGTAAATAAATTGTAGGATTAGCACAAATTGTTGCGAACCGTAAAAAAAGCACAAATTGTAGGCACATGCCATATAAGAAGTGGGTAAGTGATAAGAACCCTCTGGTTGGATGGTTAGGAGGGCGATGGCACCTCCAGTTTAAATCCTAGATTTGACACTTTGATGTCCTGTCAACAGCGAGGCGTCCGTGGTGAGTTCGTCAATCTCAAGACATGTCTCGGATCAGTTTATTGAACTCAGTCTTTCCGACGTGCTCATAGGGATGAGTATATGTTCGTATGTGTGAGTATCTGCGTATATACTGTGTTTCGCAACAAGAAAGATAAGTGGGATAAATGGGATAAATCAAATCATGCTTTATTGAGAAGGAAAATGAGAGTCTATATGAAGGTCAAATGAAATTCAATTCACTATTACACCTATCACACTTGTCCCACTTTTACATCTTTGGCCATACTTCAGGTGAGGTGGAGCTTATGGTAGATGTTTTTGTCGAAGCGCAGTGGCATTTATTTTTTTATTTTTATTTTATTTTTTGAAATCGCAGTGGCATTTATGTGATGTTCCCACCGCCGAGCCAATTAGTTGTTTGCTTTTTTCCCACTAAAAAATAAGTTCGGAAGGTTTTCAACTTGGGTTTCCTTTATAAACTAGATCACTTTTATTCTTAATTTCTTAATGAATATAATATCTTGATGATGTCTTCTATTTGCAATTTTTTTCATGCAAAATTAGCATCCTTGCCACACGCATGTCGCACAGGAAACCTAGTTGAGTAGTGTGCATATTACACTTTTCATAAAGAAAAAAATGTATGCCACTAGGGCACGAACGTGATGAATTAGTGATACCCGCGGTGGCCTGTGAGCCACCGGATCAGGCGCCACACGAATATAACCCTGGCAACTTATTATGAGAAAGTATCCAATGCAAACCACCTTATAATAAAAACTCCCTGGAAACCATAATTACGAGCTCCAATAAAATGATGGGATAAATGCATTATATATTGGGAAGGTAGAGTTCCAGTGACACGCAAATTTGTAAGTTCCAACTCATATTTATTTCCAAAAGACAAATTCAGCAATGAGTAGTAGTGCTTGCCGTTGGAAAATTCAATCAATGTCTTTTCATATACATTTTTCCTGTTGGTACTATTTATTGGTCAGTTTGGCATTTTTACAGCTCCTAAACAATTTTGAGTTTCAACACGAACATTTAACACGTGTGTGTAGAACTATACCTTTCCAACATAATGCACTTTCCTTGATCTTTTCAGATGTTTCAAACATGATTTTTACGTGGTTTTCATCGGTTTCCATCGAAAGTTGATTTTCAAGTGCTCGAAGGACTTCAGCGGGCACGCTCCGCCTTTAGAATTTCCCAAAATAATTAATTATTTTTCTCATTCACAAGAGAAATATCAAAACCGAATGTATGAATAACAATTTTAGAACATGTTATAAATGTGTCGATTTAGCGCAAAATACATGCAACTCTTACGAAATCTGCTCTATATATATGTCCCGAACGGAGGTCATCTTCATCCTGTGCTGCATCCTTAACCACACAAGTCTAGTGTGTTATGACTCTGCGTGTGCACGTACGTGACAATGTAGATCGATGAACGCCAGCAAAGCGAATTTCTTGAAGTCTCATATATAAACGCGCAGGACTCGACACGGCTTGGTTGATGAGTCGACTAGACCATGATCAGGCAGGAATAGTTGGCGGGATCGACCAGGGCCGGCACGAGGTACCTCCTGCCGTTCCTGCCCACTGCGTTGTACCCGGCGCCCGTGGTCGTGTCCAGCCTCACCTTGCCGGGATAGCCGGGGTACGCGCCGCGGCCGTACACGCCGGGACACCCGGCGCCGACCTCCACCGGCGCGCCCGCGTCGCCCTGGAAGTACCCGTGCCCGTACGGGTTCGTCACCGCGCCGGCCAGCAGCGCCGCCAGGTTGATCACCATGCCGTCCACTCCGGCGTCCCCGTTGGGCGCGCGCAGCGTGTCGCCGCTCCCCTGGTGCGCGGGCCCGGCAGGGTGGTAGCCGTCCGCGGCGTGGAACGGCCACGCGCACCGGCCCGGGCACTGCACTGCCGCGTTGCCGACCCACACGTGCACGGCCCCGCCGGGCGCCGCCGAGCCGTGCAGCCCGCAGGAGCTCTCGCAGAACGTTTCCACGGCGACGTCCGCGGCGGTGAGCACGACGGCCACGCCCCCGGGCGCCACGCCGAGCCGCGCCGCCAGCTGCTCGACCTGGAGCCGGGACAGGCGCTTCCCCAGCGAGCACCCTTCGTCGGAGACCTGGTTGGTCAGCAGCACACGCGTCCGCTCCCTGCCGGCCCGCTGCACGTACCGGTCCACGGTCTCCCACCACCGCGCCACCGACGGCGACGCGGACGCGGCCGGGGCGCCGAAGGTGTGCGGACGCGCGCGGGGGGAGAGCGAGAGCAGGAAGTCGGCTAGGATGGCCTTGTGGTGCGGCGAGAAGGTGCCGTAGTAGAGCACGGACACCGGCACGGTGCCGTCGAGCACCGCGCCGTGGTGGTAGGCCATGACCGGTGGCGGGGGCACGTAGAGGGAGGCCGTGCACGGCGACGGGCGCGTCAAGCCGACGAGCAGGGCGAGGAGGAGGGAGCACACCGCGTGTGATTTCATCTTCGTTAATTGTTGCAAGCGTAGAACCATGCAATGCAGCTAGGGCTTATAGGCAATTGTGGTGATGTGGTTTACATGCTTGATCCGTTGGTCTGTTTCTTGCACGAGCGAACGAGTTGCACCGGATCGGATACCCAGCGTGCTCCTGATTGGAGTTCCTTCCAAGGCAGGTTTAGACGCCGTGCCGGTTACAAATGCTGCTCCCTCCGTTTCATAAAATTTATTTTAATTTTGTTTCATACATGGAAATTCAGAAAAAAAATTACGAATTGGAGGCTACTATGTTTTTCATAGTCGACTAAAGCTTGTGAATTCAGTACTCTCCTCACTTCCCACTTTTTATATATATCAGCTCTCTTTTGATACTAGGTGACTGCCCGTGCGCTGCCACGGTTTTTTACATTTTTTCATCCATGCTGTACAAGTAAACTTAAAATGCAATAAATAGTCATATATATTATAAATAAAGCCATATGGTATTTCAAATATAGTATAAATTTAGCTCGCTCACTATTTTTTTCCTAGGCTATTGGCACAAAGTCCTGAGTTCCCTTCTTAAGAAGAAGTAGCTTCCTTTTGGCCATGGTGATAAAGATGAACTGTAATCTGTTGGTTCTTCTGAATTGGAAGATGCCGATGACATCCCTAATGATGGTGATTCTATGTTGTCTAGTCGTGGGATGTTGATAGGAAAACTATTTTTGCATGTGGTTATGCATGTATTCTGAATTTTTGGACTACGTCCTTTATTCATGCTAAAATACTTTTTTTTTGCTATATGTATTTTTTGAAATATCTATTTAAGATATAGCACCATATTAATACGATATATCATGTATAACATTGATCACCATAGGATGTGCCAAATGCAAAAGTCCCCTCTACTAAGATTATATCTCCATTGTGGTGGGGATTTGTTTGCCTTTTCCTTGACGGGGTGAATACCATAGATGCACATGGGTGCTGGTTCTAAAGGGACATGTGTCACTCTGGGAAGGCGGGGGATCGAGAGAAATTATCCCCTGAGAGACGCTCAACGCTCACCATGAATAAAAGGCAGTGCAACATATATATCTTACCATAAATAAGGCTACAAGGATAAATAAGTTTTTAATGCATTGACATCATCTTTATCCAACAAAATATCATTAAGAAACCGTGATAAAATTGCCCTATTTTTTAGAAAGTATGCAGTTCATACTTCAGCAACCAATATTTAATTCTTCAACCTCCCTCTAAAGAAATTGGCAATAGTGTCAAAGGAGAAAACATTTGCACTATATATATAAAGCATTCCCAAAACTTTAAGCACAACCTGAACATAAAACATGAACTTAAAATGTTGTTAATGAAAAAGTTAGCCCAAAAAACCTATATATTTCTTACTAATTCTCCTATCTTCTCTGCGTCACATGTGTGTCGTTTTCACGAGAGTAGAAGTCTTATTCAATTATTGTCAAAACAACAGATTGACCTATTTGTAAATTTTTGTTACTTCACATAGTGAATAGTGATTGCATTTCAATCTGTTTTGACCATTTGATTTGAAATAGTAGCTGAGATTTTGTTACCATGTGCAGTAATGTGCATATGTATTTTGTCTCAGTGGAATCAATCTATCAAACGGGGGTTAGGTGGATTAACAATGCACAAAATTGTAGAATGACACTACAAAGTTTAGTAATGCAGTATCTTAGCACAATATAAAGCTAGTAACTGAATCATGTACAGTGGCTAAACACGCATAGAACATGGGCTACTTGCTGACTGAATGATCTGCTGTTCTTGCATATGGAATGCTTACATCGCTTCCCATCAACATGTTCTTCCCTATTTATTCTCAATTTTTTTATTTCCCTATCTGAAGCAAGGTGTATGATTGGATTGCAATCTTGCATGTGGAAGACTGCTACTTTCGTAGAATCAAGGAGGTCGAGATCTCCAAGTATGGAATGGAAATGAGGTGGGAGCAGGATAGGGAGAGATGGGGAAATGCGGTGGAGAAGATTGTTCCAAACAATTAAGCAACAGTAACCGTCCGGAAGACAGGCGACATTAACCGAAACTATACGTATCAAGGATTCAAGGCAGCATCCTTGAACGATTTGGAGCGAGAGAGCGGGGTGAGTGAACCTCCATCGATCAGGGATCACCGGTGGAGCTCGCGACGACGGGGTGGATTTTCTGTTAAAAGGTGAAATTAATTTGCTTGATGTGATCTATTCCCATGTTACATGGGATGGAGCGGCCTGTGGCAAAAAAAAAAAAAGCGCGAGTAACAAACTGATTACACAGCTTACAATTCATGCCAAATAGTCCGCGTGGATTTCGACTCAGGCGCAAACACGAGTAACAAACTGATCTATTTTTTGTTAGTACGTGGGATCCATCTATATTGTATTTATTTTTTGCGAATTTCCATCTATATTGTCGGTGTTGTGTACCAGAGATGCGAGAGAGATTTACTCGGTGCATGCGGGATATAGTTGTACGGTGGCATCTAAGATGTAAATAGAGAAGTGTGACACCAGGCATATGCAGGTTTCACCATATAATGGTAAAGATAGAAAGGTATTATTATCCAAGTTGACATATAGAGGAGGCACTGTACTATCGAGTCAGTTATGAGTTATCTCTCTTCAAAACAACTGCCTACTATTGAAATACATGTATAAATTTGTGTTACGTTGTGATCCAAATTCATAGGGGAGGCTAACTTCAAAACACCTGCCTACTAATAAGTTATAGTGAAGTCTAAAATAAACCTTGGAAGTTGTAGATGGTGTCCGGATCAAACCCTGAATTCTAAATCCCTAAAATCAGCACCTAAACTAACGAATCCCCGTCAATACATTCTTAACATAATTTTCTGGACATTTTAGCTGATGTGGCACTGATCAATGCTGGGATCGTTGACTAATGTCTGACTAAAACGAATCACTGCGGACATGCTGATGAGGCCATTGCACAACTAAGAGCATCTCCAGTCGCGTCACCCAAAGCGTCCCCCAAATAAATTTGGGGCGAGTTGGACCAAAAAATCCGTTCGCGTTCTCGCCCATTTTGTCGGTGTGGCCCGATACGGTGTCTGGCGGGCCGTTCCCGTCCCACAGGGGACGCACCGGGCACGCCGAACACAACGAAAAGCGAGGCGGGGAGTGGCGGGGCCGACCCGTCAGCGACTCATTCAAGTTTGGACCTAACCGTCACCTACCTCGCGGCGGAAGTTAATCGCGCGACGGCATCTTTGCCTTAATGGCGACGGAGGGGCAGGCGAGACGTCCCGTCGGTGCTGCGCAGCCTCCACGCGTCGTCGGCGTTCCCACGCCACCGCCCCCGCGCGGTCTTCCCGCCTCTTCTCGCCTCTTCCCGCGCTTTCTTCCCGACGCCGGTGTCTATAAACGGCCTTCCAGCGTAATTGGTAGCCACCACAGCCGCCGGCAACAAACACAGCCCTCGTCGCTCCACCGCCGTCTTCTCCACCACCAGTGGCAATGGCGAACCGCCCCGGCGCTGGCCAGTTCCCTCCACCGCCGTCTCCTCCACTTCCAGTCCCGGATTCGCAGGTCGACATCGACCCCGCCGACTGGGAAGAGCAGCGGCAGCGAGGGATGCAGAACTGACGTGCACATCATCAGCAGCGGCGGGCGGAACTCGAGCAGCAGGCCCGCCAGCAGCGTGAGGCGACGCACGCGGCGGATCTTGCGACGTTCTGCGCCCTGGCCACGCAGCTGACGAGGAAAAAATCAACGCGTCGCGAGTGCGGCACTGGGATTGCAATTCGCCGGAGCTCCCTGGTCTGAATGGCGTGGTCTCCATGAGCCGCAGGTCGGAGCGCTGCTGCTGCGGTGGAGCCGCAGGACGGCGAGCTCACGCGCGTGTGCGACATGAGCGCAATACAAACACAAGTTTTGCCTTATGTGGTGCTTTTCAAAGATCCGAAAACCCATGTTGCGCATGCCATGTACCAAATCAAGGGTAAAATGAGATTTATGCAGGGGAATTGATCACCAGGTGGTCGACGGAGTGGTTGCGTTTGTATTGTGTTCCTAAAAAAAAAAACAGCTATCATCTGACAAAATCTTAGATACATATGCACCTTAGTGGAAATAACGTGATAACTTTGATATAAGCGGCAACCTAACGACCACACAAAGTACAACCAAATTTTGCCACATTGCCGCTTGCATTTCTAGGAACTTACAATTGTAAAATGCTAGGCAACAGGAATTGCAAAATTAGTGTAACAACGCATCTAGACAACAAAACAGTTAAGTTTTGTTAAGTAAAGAAATCAACATATTACATAAGTGCTGGAATTTGTGGGCATTTAGCCTTTGGCCCATGACCCATTATCAAATTCTAAAACTCATATGGTCCATTCCAATAATCAGTGGCAGCACTAGTGGGGGCTAAAGTTTAGTCCCACATTGGTAGTTGGGACAGTAGGCCTCCGGAACCCTGCCTCTCGTGAACCTGTACGGGTGAGGGGCAATCAGGTTTTTTGGGAGCGCTCCGGCGCGACTACTGGCAGCACGACGTCGTCTTCGGATGACGAGTTCTTCCACACCGACAACTTCTTCCCGGACCTCAGCAACTTCTTCGACAACCTCAACATGGGCGACAACGACGCTGCTGCGAAGTACGTGATCTTGTCGTTTCTCTTTCAGTTTCTGTTAGAGTTTCTCCATCTAGTTTCTGTGATAGATGCGATCAGTTTGTCTTGTTTAGATGTGATCTGTTCATCTATCTTGCTAGTCTGCATGATAAGTTTATTTGTTATTTTCATAGTCATGATTTATCAATTACTTGAACGGATTATTTCATATGAATATTTGCTTATATATTCAACAATCCAAAAACCTGATTTTAGGCAAATCAATTCAAGCAGCGTTGCTGCCGCTACTCAACCTCCCATCTTTGATGGTATGCATTACAAGAGGTGGCACACAAAGGCAGTTCTATGGTTTACAAACTTAGGCTGTTTTAGCGCCACAGATGCAAGACCTGAGGGGCCTTTCTCTGCAGAGGAGCAGAAAAAGTTTGAGAAGGTCGACGCCATGTTTAAGGCGGCCTTGTTCAGCATTTTTGGGGACAACATTGTTGACCCGTACATGGCTTACGACCATGGTAAAGATGCGTGGGATGCGCTCGAGGCCAAATTTGGGGTCTCGGACGCTGGCACTGAAATGTATGTCATGGAGCAATACTATGACTACAGGATGACTGATGAGCGCTCCGTGGTTGAGCAGGCTCATGAGATTCAGTCCATTGCCAAAGAACTCGAGCAGTTTAAGTGTACCTTACCGGATAAATTTGTGGCCGGTGGCATTATTGCCAAGCTTCCTCCTTCGTGGAGGAACTTTGCTACTTCTCTGAAACATAAGAGACAAGAGTTTTCCGTTTCGGATCTCATTGGCTCCCTTCATGTGGAAGAGAAAGGCGAGAGCAAAGGACACACACTCTCGTAGTTTTGAGGGAGGCTCTAGTGCCAATGTGGTATAGAAGAAAAACTTCCAATCTCACAAGTCTAATAATAAGAACAATGGAAAAGGCAAGTTTGACGAGAAGAACAAAGCCTCCAACTCAACCAACTTCAAGAGGAAGACTCCTTATAAGAAGAAAGGGAACTGCCATGTTTGTGGCGCTCCTGGACATTGGGCTCCTGATTGCCCAGAACGTCATGATCGGCGTGGGAACATCGGCAAGTCCGCATATGTTGTTATTGGTGTTGATACTAAGATGAAGGATGTTGGTGATACGTCTCAAACGTATCTATAATTTCTTATGTTTCATGCTACTTTTATTACAATACTTGAGTGTTTTATACATACTTTACATCGTTATTTTACATTTTCCGGCACTAACCTATTAACAAGATACCGAAGTGCCGGTTGTTGTTTTTGGTTTCAGAAATCCTAGTAAGGAAATATTCTCGGAATTGGACGAAATCAACGCCCAGGGTCCTATTTTTGCATGAAGCTTCCAGAAGACCGAAGAGGAGACGAAGTGGGGCCACGAGGTGGGGACACACCAAGGCGGCGCGGCCCAAGCCCTGGCGCGCGGCCCGGTGTGTGGCCCCTCGTGACGCCCTTTGACCTACCCTTCCGCCTACTTAAAGCCTCCATCGCGAAACCCCCGTACCGAGAGCCACGATACGGAAAACATTACTGAGAGGCCGCCGCCGCCAATCCCATCTCGGGGATTCAGAGATCGCCTCAGCCCTGCGGAGAAATCATCACGAAGGGCTCTACATCATCATGCCCGCCTCCGGATTGATGCGTGAGTAGTTCATCCTTGGACTATGGGTCCATAGCAGTAGCTAGATGGTTGTCTTCTCCGCTTGTGCTTTCATTGTTATAGATCTTGTGAGCTGCCTAACATGATCAAGATCATCTATTTGTAATGCTACATGTTGTGTTTGGTGAGATCCGATGAATAGAGAATACTATGTTAAGTTGATTATCAATCTATCATATATGTGTTGTTTATGTTCTTGCATGCTCTCCATTGCTAGAAGAGGCTCTGGCCAAGTTGATACTTGTAACTCCAAGAGGGAGTAATTATGCTCGATAGTGGGTTCATGCCTCCATTAAATCTGGGATCGTGACGTAGGTTCTAAGGTTGTGGATGTGCTTGTTGCTACTAGGGATAAAACATTGATGCTTTGTCTAAGGATATTTGTGTTGATTACATTACGCACCATACTTAATGCAATTATCTGTTGTTCGCAACTTAATACTGGAAGGGGTTCGGATGATAACCCGAAGGTGGATTATTTAGGCATAGATGCATGCTGGATAGCGGTCTATGTACTTTGTCGTAATGCCCCGATTAAATCACATAGTAATCATCGTTGATATGTATTGAATCTTTATTTGTTAATTGCTCGCCTGTAATTTGTTCACCCAGCATGCTAGTTATCTTATTGGAGAGACACCACTAGTGAACTGTGGACCCCGGTCCATTCTTTTACATCTGAATACATCTACTGCTTTTACTGTTCTTTGCAAACAAACACCATCTTCCACTCGATACGCTTAATCCTTTGTTTTCAGCAAGCCGGTGAGATTGACAACCTCACCGTTACGTTGGGGCAAAGTACTTTGATTGTGTTGTGCAGGTTCCACGTTGGCGCCGGTTTCACTGGTGTTGCGCCGCACTACACTCCTCCACCAACAACCTTCACGTGCTTCTTGGCTCCTACTGGTTCGATAACCTTGGTTTCATACTGAGGAAACTTGCTTCTATACGCATCATACCTTCCACTTGGGGTTCCCAACGGACGTGTGCTTCGCGCGTATCAGTTGGGTACGGTATTTCTCCTACTGTCCTTTCAGTATGTAATTCTCCTGATTGGTGGATAGACACCGGAGCCAATACACATGTATGTTCTGATGTCTCTATGTTTTCTTCTTATCAGGTCGCAAGGACTTCCTCCGTGCTGATGGGAAACGACTCACGTGCTTCTGTTCGTGGTGTTGGTACGGTGGATCTGAAGTTTACTTCGGGAAAGACCATCCAGCTGAAGAATGTGCAGCACGTTCCCTCCATTAATAAGAATCTCGTTAGCGGATCGCTTTTATGTCGAGATGGTTTTAAGTTGGTCTTTGAGTCCAATAAAGTTGTAATTTCCAAGTGTGGAAAATTTATTGGAAAGGGTTATGTGTGCGGAGGCTTGTTCCGCTTATCTTTGTCAGACTTATGTACTCAAATTGTTAATCATGTTTGCAATGATAGTGAGTCCGATATTTGGCATTCACGACGTTGTCATATTAATTTTGGGTGCATGACGCGGCTAGCGAATATGAATATAATTCTGAAATTTGCTATTGTCAAGAAATCTAAGTGCCAAGTATGTGTGCAAGCTAAGCAACCACGTAAGTCTCACAAGACTGCGGAGGCAAGAGACTTGGCACCGCTGGAGCTTATACATTCGGATCTTTGTGAAATGAATGGTGAATTGACAAAAGGAGGGAAAAGATACTTCATGACTTTAATTGATGACTCTACTCGATATTGTTATGTGTATCTCCTGAAATCTAAAGATGAAGCTCTTAATCACTTCAAAATCTTTAAAGCTGAAGTAGAAAACCAACTTGATCGAAAGATCAAGCGGCTAAGGTCTGATCGTGGTGGAGAGTATTTTTCCAACGAGTTTGATTCTTTTTGTGCGGAACATGGTATTATCCATGAGAGGACGCCTCCCTGCTCACCTCAGTCAAATGGGATGGCCAAAAGAAAGAACCGTACTCTAACTGATTTGGTTAACGCGATGTTAGATACACCGGGTCTATCCAAGGCATGGTGGGGGGAGGAGATATTGACTACATGTCATGTCCTAAACCGTGTCCCCACAAGAACAAAACCATTACTCCCTTTGAGGAATGGGAAAGGAAAAGGTTGAAACTCTCTTACCTACGAACTTGGGGTTGTATGGCGAAAGTAAATGTGCCGATACCCAAGAAGCGCAAGCTTGGACCAAAAACCGTGGATTGTGTTCTTCTGGGATATGCATTTCATAGCATTGGCTACAGATTTTTGATAGTAAAATCTGAGGTATCCGACATGCATGTTGGTACAATTATGGAGTCGAATGATGCGACTTTTTTGAGGACATCTTTCCTATGAAAGAAACGTCTAGCTCATCAATTCAGGAGATGCCCAGTTCATCTACTCAGGAATTATTTCTTGAACCTACCATGGCTATAGAACACTTTGAAAATCCTGTGGAGGATGACAATGAAGCTCCCAAAAGGAGCAAGAGACAGAGGACTGGAAAGTCCTTGGACATGATTTCATTGTGTACCTCGTGGATGACACTCCCACTTCTATTTCAGAAGCCTATGCATCTCTGGATGCTGACTACTGGAAGGAAGTTGTCCGTAGCGAGATGGATTCCATCTTAGCCAATGGAACTTGGGAAATTACTGATTGTCCTTATGGGTGCAAACCTGTAGGATGTAAATGGGTGTTCAAGAAAAAGCTTAGGCCTGATGGTACTATTGAAAAGTACAAGGCACGTCTTGTGGCCAAGGGTTATACCCAGAAAGAAGGTGAAGATTTCTTTGATACATACTCACCTGTTGCCAGATTGACCACCATTCGAGTGCTACTATTTTTGGCTGCCTCACATGGTCTTCTCATTCATCAAATGGATGTTAAGACTGCTTTCCTAAATGGAGAGCTTGAAGAGGAAATTTATATGGAGCAGCCTGATGGATTTGTAGTAGATGGTCAAGAAGGAAAGGTGTGTAAATTACTGAAGTCTTTGTATGGGCTTAAGCAAGCGCCTAAGCAGTGGCATGAGAAGTTTGAAAGAACTTTAACCGCTGAAGGCTTTGTTGTAAACGAAGCTGACAAGTGTGTATACTATCGCCATGGTGGGGGCGAGGGAGTTATTCTTTGTCTCTATGTCTATGACATATTGATTTTTGGGACCAACCTTAATGTGATTAAGGAGGTCAAGGAGTTCCTATCTCGTTGTTTTGAGGTGTGACACGTCTCCAACGTATCGATAATTTCTTATGTTCCATGCTACATTATTGATGATATCTACATGTTTTATGCACATTATATGTCGAATTTACACATTTTCTGGAACTAACCTATTAACAAGATGCCGAAGAGCCAGTTGTTGTTTTCTGCTGTTTTTGGTTTCAGAAATCCTAGTAACGAAATATTCTCGTAATTGGACGAAATCAACGCCCGGGTCCTATTTTTGCACGAAGCTTCCAGAGGACCGAAGGAGAGTCGAAGTGGGGCCACGAGGTGGCGACACCACGAGGCGCGCGCGGCCGCCCCGGCCGCGCCGACCTATGGTGTGGGCCCTCGTGCGCCTCTTGACCTGCCCTTCCGCCTACAAATAGCCTCCGTCGCGAAACCCCAGTACCGAGAGCCGACGGAAAACCTTCCAGAGACGCGCCGCCGCGAATCCCATCTCGGGGGATTCAGGAGATCGCCTCCGGCACCTGTCGGAGAGGGGATTCATCTCCCGGAGGACTCTACACCGCCATGGTCGCCTCCGGAGTGATGAGTGAGTAGTTCACCCCTGGACTATGAGTCCATAGCAGTAGCTAGATGGTCGTCTTCTCCTAATTGTGCTTCATTGTTGGATCTTGTGAGCTGCCTAACATGATCAAGATCATCTATCTGTAATTCTATATGTTGTGTTTGTCGGGATCCGATGAATAGAGAATGCTATGTTATGGTGATTATCAATCTATTGTTTATGTGTTGTTTATGATCTTGCATGCTCTCCGTTATTAGTAGAGGCTCTGGCCAAGTTTTTGCTCTTAACTCCAAGAGGGAGTATTTATGCTCGATAGTGGGTTCATGCCTTCATTGACACCTGGGACAGTGACAGAAAGTTCTAAGGTTGTGTTGTGCTGTTGCCACTAGGGATAAAATATTGATTCTATGTCTAAGGATGTAGTTGTCGATTACATTACGCACCATACTTAATGCAATTGTCTGTTGCTTTGCAACTTAATACTGAATGGGGTTCGGATGATAACCTGAAGGTGGACTTTTTAGGCATAGATGCAGTTGGATGGCGGTCTATGTACTTTGTCGTAATGCCCGATTAAATCTCACTATATTTATCATATCATGTATATGCATTGTTATGCCCTTCTCTATTTGTCAATTGCCCGATTGTAATTTGTTCACCCAACATGCTTTTATCTTATGGGAGAGACACCTCTAGTGATGTGGACCCCGGTCCTATTCTTTACATCGCATACAATCTACTGCAATACTTGTTTCTGTTTTCTTGCAAACAATCATCTTCCACACAATACGGTTAATCTTTTGTTACAGCAAGCCGGTGAGATTGACAACCTCACTGTTTCGTTGGGGCAAAGTACTTTGGTTGTGTTGTGCAGGTTCCACGTTGGCGCCGGAATCCCTGTTGTTGCGCCGCATCACATTTCGCCACCATCAACCTTCAACGTGCTTCTTGGCTCCTCCTGGTTCGATTAAACCTTGGTTTCTTTCTGAGGGAAAACTTGCCACTGTGCGCATCATACCTTCCTCTTGTGGTTCCCAACGGACGTGTACATTTACGCGCATCAAGCCTGTTTTCGGCGCCGTTGCCGGGAGATCAAGACACGCTGCAAGGGGAGTCTCCACTTATCAATCTCTTTACTTTGTTTTTGTCTTGCTTTATTTTATTTACTACTTTGTTTGCTGCACCTAAACAAAACACAAAAAAATTAGTTGCTAGTTTTACTTTATTTACCGTCTTGCTCTCTATATCAAAAACACAAAAAAATTAGTTACTTGCATTTACTTTATCTTGTTTGTTTTATTTACCGTTGCTAAAATGAATACCCCTGAAAATACTAAGTTGTGTGACTTCACAAACGCAAATAATAATGATTTCCTATGCACACCTATTGCTCCACCTGCTACTACAGCAGAATTCTTTGAAATTAAACCTGCTTTACTGAACCTGGTTATGAGAGATCAATTTTCTGGTGTTAGTTCTAATGATGCTGCTGCCCATCTTAATAATTTTGTTGAACTATGTGAAATGCAAAAGTATATGGATGTAGATGGTGATATTATTAAATTGAAAGTGTTTCCTTTCTCATTAAGAGGAAGAGCTAAAGATTGGTTGCTATCTTTGCCTAAGAATAGTATTGATTCATGGACTAAATGTAAGGATGCTTTTATTGGTAGATTTTATCCTCCCGCTAAAATTATATCTTTGAGAAGTAGCATAATGAATTTTAAGCAATTAGATACTGAACATGTTGCTCAAGCATGGGAGAGAATGAAAACTTTGGTAAAGAATTGCCCAACCCATGGACTGACTACTTGGATGATCATCCAAACCTTCTATGCAGGACTAAATTTTTTTCGCGGAATTTATTGGATTCAGCTGCTGGAGGTACCTTTATGTCCATCACTTGGGGGCGGCTACAAAACTTCTTGATGATATGATGATAAATTACTCGAATGGCATACGGAAAGAGCTCCACAAGGTAAGAAGGTAAAAGAAACCTCTTCCTTGAGTGATAAGATTGATGTGATTATGTCTATGCTTGTGAATGGTAGATCTAATGTTGATCCAAATAATGTTCCTTCAGCTTCATTGGTTGCTCAAGAAGAAAATGTTGATGTGAATTTCATTAAAAATAATAATTTCAACAACAATGCTTATAGGAACAACTCGGTAATAACTATAGGCCATATATTCGGCTAATGGTAATGGTTATGGTAATTCTTATGGGAATTCTTACAAAATAATAGGAGTGTACCCTCTGGTCTTGAAGCTATGCTTAAAGAATTTATTAGTACACAAACTGCTTTTAACAAATCTGTTGAGGAAAAGCTTGATAAAATTGATATTATTGCTTCTAGAGTTGATAGACTTGCCTCTGACGTTAATCTTTTAAAATTGAAAGTTATGCCTAATAATGATATTGATAATAATATTACTACTACAGCAAATGCCATCCAAGTTATAATTAATGAGAATATAAGATTAATGGTTGGATTGCGTGCTAGGTGGGATAGAGAAGAAAATGAAAAACTAGCTAAAGAGAATAATGTAGCTAAAGTTTGGACTATCACACCACTAGTAATGTTAATTCTTCACATGTTGCTGCACCTCCTACTATCAATGGTAAGATAATTGGTGTTGGCAATGTTTCTACTTCTAGTGCAAAGCGTACAAAACTGCTTGAAATTGCTAAAACTGTTGAAACTGCTTGTGATAAAACTGCTGAAATTTTTTCCAACCTTGGGAACAATGATCCCATTGTGTAGCTCATAATGATTTAGATTTTGATGATTGCCACATCTCTGAAGTTATAAAGTTCTTACAAAAACTTGCTAAAAGTCCTAATGCTAGTGCTATAAATTTAGTCTTTACAAAACATATTACAAATGCTCTCATAAAAGCTAGAGAAGAGAAACTAAAACTTGAAACTTCTATTCCTAGAAAGTTAGAAGATGGTTGGGAGCCCATCATTAAAATGAAATTTAATGACTTTGAATGTAATGCTTTATGTGATCTTGGTGCAAGTATTTCTGTTATGCCTAAAAAGATTTATGATATGCTTGACTTGCCACCATTGAAGAATTGTTATTTGGATGTTAATCTTGCCGATAATGTTAAAAAGAAACCTTTGGGGAGGATTGATAATGTGCGCATTATGGTTAACAATAACCTTGTCCCCGTTGATTTTGTTGTCTTGGATATCGAATGCAATGCATCTTGTCCTATTGTGTTGGGAAGACCTTTTCTTCGAACCGTTGGTGCTGTTATTGATATGAGGGAAGGTAATATTAAATATCAATTTCCTCTCAAGAAAGGTATGGAACACTTTCCTAGAAAGAGAATGAAGTTGCCTTTTGATTCTATTATTAGAACAAGTTATGATGTTGATGCTTCTTGATCTCTTGATTAATTTTATGATTTGCTTCTTGCTGCTGTAAAGCTGCGTTAAGGATGTTAAAGAAAACAGCGCTTATGGGAGACAACTTTTACTACAGTACTTTGTTTTATATTTGAGTCTTGGAAGTTGTTTACTACTGTAGCAACCTCTCCTTATCATGTTTTTGTGCCAAGTAAAGTTTCTATGTTATAGTTGATGTTATATTTGGGATCGCTGCGCAGAAACAGCATTGCTGTCTGTCACGAATCTGGGCACAAGTCTCTGTAGAAAATTCGAAAAAATCTGCCAATTTACGAGCGTGATCCTCAGATATGTACGCAACTTTCATTAGTTTTGAGTTTTTCCATTTGAGCAAGTCTGGTGCCATTTTAAAATTCGTCTTTACGGACTGTTCTGTTTTTGACAGATTCTGCCTTTTATTTCGCATTGCCATATTTGCTATGTTGGATGAATTTCTTTGATCCATTAATGTCCAGTAGCTTTGTGCAATGTACAGAAGTGTAAAGAATGATTGTGTCACCTCTGAATGTATGAATTACTAATTGTGCACTAACCCTCTAATGAGTTTGCTTGAAGTTTGGTGTGAAGGAAGTTTTCAAGGGTCAAGAGAGGAGTATGATATACTATGATCAAGAGGTGAAAGCTCTAAGCTTGGGGATGCCCCGTGGTTCATCCCTGCATATTTTAAGAAGACTCAAGCGTCTAAGCTTGGGGATGCCCAAGGCATCCTTCTTCATCGACAACATCATCAGGTTCCTCCCCTGAAACTAGATTTTTATTCAGTCACATCTTGTGTTCTTTACTTGGAGCGTTGGTTTGTTTTTGTTTTTGTTTTTGTTTGTTTGAATAAAATGGATCCTAGCATTCACCTTGTGGGAGAGAGACACGCTCCGCTGTTGCATATGGACAAATATGTCCTTAGGCTTTACTCATAATGTTCAAGGCGAAGTTTCTTCTTCGTTAAATTGTTATATGGTTGGAATTGGAAAATGCTACATGTAGTAATTCTAAAATGTCTTGGATAATGTGATACTTGGCAATTGTTGTGCTCATGATTAAGCTCTTGCATCATATACTTTGCACCCATTAATGAAGAAATACATAGAGCTTGCTAAAATTTGGTTTGCATATTTGGTCTCTCTAAGGTCTAGATAATATCTAGTATTGAGTTTTTGAACAACAAGGAAGACGGTGTAGAGTCTTATAATGTTTACAATATGTCTTTTATGTGAGTTTTGCTGCACCGGTTCATCCTTGAGTTTGCTTCAAATAACCTTGCTAGCCTAAACCTTGTATCGAGAGGGAATACTTCTCATGCATCCAAAATCCTTGAGCCAACCACAATGCCATTTGTGTCCACCATACCTACCTACTACATGGTATTTCTCCGCCATTCCAAAGTAAATTGCTTGAGTGCTACCTTTAAAATTCCATCATTCACCTTTGCAATATATAGCTCATGGGACAAAATAGCCTTAAAAACTATCGTAGTATTGAATATGTACTTATGCACTTTATCTCTTATTAAGTTGCTTGTTGTGCGATAACCATGTTTCTGGGGACGCCATCAATTACTCTTTGTTGAATATTATGTGAGTTGCTATGCATGTCCGTCTTGTCTGAAGTAAGAGGGTCTACCACCTTAATGGTTGGAGCATGCATATTGTTAGAGAAGAACATTGGGCCGCTAACTAAAGCCATGAATCATGGTTGAAGTTTCAGTTTTGGACATATATCCTCAATCTCATATGAGAATAATAATTGTTGCCACATGCTTATGCATTAAAGAGGGGTCCATTATCTGTTGTCCATGTTATCCCGGTATGGATGTCTAAGTTGAGAATAATCAAAAGCGAGAAATCCAAAATGCGAGCTTTCTCCTTAGACCTTTGTACAGGCGGCATGGAGGTACCCCCTTGTGACACTTGGTTGAAACATGGCATTGCGAAGATCCGGTAGTCCAAAAGTAGGACAAGGTGCGGGCACTATTAGTACACTATGCATGAGGCTTGCAACTTGTAAGATATAATTTACATAACTCATATGCTTTATTACTACCGTTGACAAAATTGTTTCATGTTTTCAAAATAAAAGCTCTAGCACAAATACAGCAATCGATGCTTTCCTCTTTGAAGGACCATTCTTTTACTTTTATTGTTGAGTCAGTTTACCTATCTCCCTCCACCTTATGAAGCAAACACTTGTGTGAACTGTGCATTGATTCCTACATACTTGCATATTGCACTTGTTATATTACTTTATGTTGACAATATCCATGAGATATACATGTTATAAGTTGAAAGCAACCGCTGAAACTTAATCTTCCTTTGTGTTGCTTCAATACCTTTACTTTGATTTATTGCTTTATGAGTTAACTCTTATGCAAGACTTATTTATGCTTGTCTTGAAGTACTATTCATGAAAAGTCTTTGCTTTATGATTCACTTGTTTACTCATGTCATTACCATTGTTTTGATCGCTGCATTCATTACATATGTTTACAAATAGTATGATCAAGATTATGATGGCATGTCACTTCAGAAATTATCTTTGTTATTGTTTTACCTGCTCGGGACGAGCAGAACTAAGCTTGGGATGCTGATACGTCTCCAACGTATCGATAATTTCTTATGTTCCATGCTACATTATTGATGATATCTACATGTTTTATGCACATTATATGTCGTATTTACGCATTTTCTGGACTAACCTATTAACAAGATGCCGAAGAGCCAGTTGCTGTTTTCTGCTGTTTTTGGTTTCAGAAATCCTAGTAACGAAATATTCTCGGAATTGGACGAAATCAACGCCCAGGGTCCTATTTTTGCACGAAGCTTCCAGAGGACCGAAGGAGAGTCGAAGTGGGGCCACGAGGTGGCGACACCACAGGGCGGCGCGGCCCAGGCCCTAGCCGCGCCGACCTATGGTGTGGGCCTCTCGTGCCGCCTCTTGACCTGCCCTTCCGCCTACAAATAGCCTCCGTCGCGAAACCCCCAGTACCGAGAGCCACGATACGGAAAACCTTACTGAGACGCCGCCGCCGCGATCCCATCTCGGGGGATTCAGGAGATCGCCTCCGGCACCCTGCCGGAGAGGGGATTCATCTCCCGGAGGACTCTACACCGCCATGGTCGCCTCCGGAGTGATGAGTGAGTAGTTCACCCCTGGACTATGGGTCCATAGCAGTAGCTAGATGGTCGTCTTCTCCTAATTGTGCTTCATTGTTGGATCTTGTGAGCTGCCTAACATGATCAAGATCATCTATCTGTAATTCTATATGTTGTGTTTGTCGGGATCCGATGAATAGAGAATGCTATGTTATGGTGATTATCAATCTATTGTTTATATGTTGTTTATGATCTTGCATGCTCTCCGTTATTAGTAGAGGCTCTGGCCAAGTTTTTGCTCTTAACTCCAAGAGGGAGTATTTATGCTCGATAGTGGGTTCATGCCTTCATTGACACCTGGGACAGTGACAGAAAGTTCTAAGGTTGTGTTGTGCTGTTGCCACTAGGGATAAAACATTGATTCTATGTCTAAGGATGTAGTTGTCGATTACATTACGCACCATACTTAATGCAATTGCTTTGCAACTTAATACTGAATGGGGTTCGGATGATAACCTGAAGGTGGACTTTTTAGGCATAGATGCAGTTGGATGGCGGTCTATGTACTTTGTCGTAATGCCCTGATTAAATCTCACTATATTTATCATATCATGTATATGCATTGTTATGCCCTTCTCTATTTGTCAATTGCCCGACTGTAATTTGTTCACCCAACATGCTTTTATCTTATGGGAGAGACACCTCTAGTGAACTGTGGACCCCGGTCCTATTCTTTACATCGCATACAATCTACTGCAATACTTGTTTTACTGTTTTCTTGCAAACAATCATCTTCCACACAATACGGTTAATCTTTTGTTACAGCAAGCCGGTGAGATTGACAACCTCACTGTTTCGTTGGGGCAAAGTACTTTGGTTGTGTTGTGCAGGTTCCACGTTGTTGCCGGAATCCCTGTCGCCATCACATTTCGCCACCATCAACCTTCAACGTGCTTCTGGCTCCTCTGGTTCGATTAAACCTTGGTTTCTTGGGAAAACCTTACTGTGATTAAGGAGGTCAAGGAGTTCCTATCTCGTTGTTTTGAGATGAAGGACTTGGGAGTAGCTGATGTGATCTTAAACATCAAGCTGCTGAAGGATGACGATGGTGGGATTACATTGCTTCAGTCCCACTATGTGGAAAAGATCCTGAGTCGCTTCGGGTATAGCGACTGCAAATCTTCTCCAACGCCTTATGATCCTAGTGTGATAATTCGTAAGAATAAAAGAATTGCTAGAGATCAATTGCGATATTCGCAGATCATTGGCTCGCTTATGTATTTAGCCAGCGCCACGAGGCCTGACATCTCCTTTGCTGTAAGTAAACTCAGCCGTTTTGTGTCTAGACCTGGAGATGTTCATTGGCATGCTCTTGAGAGAGTTTTGCGCTATTTGAAAGGCACTGCGAGTTATGGCATTCACTATACTGGGTATCCAAGGGTACTTGAGGGTTATAGTGATGCAAATTGGATATCTGATGCTGATGAGACTAAGGCCACAAGTGGTTATTTGTTTACACTTGGAGGTGGCGCTGTTTCCTGGAAGTCTTGCAAGCAGACCATCATTACGAGGTCAACTATGGAAGCAGAACTCACAGCATTAGACACAGCCACTGTTGAAGCAGAGTGGCTTCGTGAGCTCTTGATGGACTTACCTGTGGTTGAGAAACCAATACCCGCTATTCCTATGAACTGTGATAATCAAACTGTGATCGTCAAAGTAAACAGTTCTAAGGATAATATGAAGTCATCAAGGCATGTGAAGAGGAGACTGAAAACTGTCAGGAAAATGAGAAACTCCGGAGTTATAGCGTTGGATTATATCCATACGTCTAGAAACCTGGCAGACCCCTTCACAAAGGGACTATCACGAAATGTGATAGAAAATGCATCGAGGGAGATGGGTATGAGACCCACACTATGAGCTGCCCACGGTGGTAACCCACTAGTGGGGGCTAAAGTTTAGTCCCACATTGCTAGTTGGGAGAGAGTTGGAGTGGTATATAAGGTGGGATGTTCTAGTCCTAGTAAGTGAGTGAGAAGAGAGAGAGCCCTCGCGCACTCCTCCTCCTCCGCCGCCCGCCTCGCCACGTCACGACGCGCCGCGGGTTGCGGGAATCTCGCCGAGTGATATGTCTCAAACGTATCTATAATTTCTTATGTTCCATGCTACTTTTATGACAATACTTGAATGTTTTATACATACTTTACAGCATTATTATACATTTTCCGGCACTAACCTATTAACAAGATGTCGAAGCGCCAGTTGCTGTTTCTGCTGTTTTTGGTTTCAGAAATCCTAGTAAGGAAATATTCTCGGAATTGGACGAAATCAACGCCCAGGGTCCTATTTTTCCACGAAGCTTCCAGAAGACCGAAGAGTACGAAGTGGGGCCACGAGGGCCGAGACCATAAGGCGGCGCGGCCTGGGCCCTGGCCGCGCCGGCCTATGGTGTGGGGCCCCTGTGCCTCCTGACCTCCCCTTCCGCCTACAAATAGCCTTCGTCGCGAAACCCCCTGTACCGAGAGCCACGATACGGAAAACCTTCCGGAGACGCCGCCGTCGCGAATCCCATCTCGGGGGATTCAGGAGATCGCCTCCGGCACCCTGCCGGAGGAATCATCACCGGAGGGCTCTACATCATCATGCCCGCCTCCGGATTGATGCGTGAGTAGTTCATCCTTGGACTATGGGTCCATAGAAGTAGCTAGATGGTTGTCTTCTCCGCTTGTGCTATCATTGTATAGATCTTGTGAGCTGCCTAATATGATCAAGATCATCTATTTGTAATGCTACATGTTGTGTTTGGCGGGATCCGATGAATATAGAATACTATGTTAAGTTGATTATCAATCTATCATATATGTGTTGTTTATGTTCTTGCATGCTCTCCGTTGCTAGTAGAGGCTCTGGCCAAGTTGATACTTGTAACTCCAAGAGGGAGTAATTATGCTCGATAGTGGGTTCATGCCTCCATTGAATCTGGGATCGTGACAGTAGTTCTAAGGTTGTGGATGTGTTGTTGCTACTAGGGATAAAACATTGATGCTTTGTCTAAGGATATTTGTATTGATTACATTACGCACCATACTTAATGCAATTATCTGTTGTTTACAACTTAATACTTGAAGGGGTTCGGATGATAACCTGAAGGTGGATTATTTAGGCATAGATGCATGCTGGATAGCGGTCTATGTACTTTGTCGTAATGCCCTGATTAAATCACATAGTAATCATCATTGATATGTATTGAATCTTTATTTGTCAATTGCCCGCCTGTAATTTGTTCACTCAGCATGTTAGTTATCTTATTGGAGAGACACCACTAGTGAACTGTGGACCCCGGTCCATTCTTTACATCTGAATACATTCTACTGCTTTTACTGTTCTTTGCAAACAAACACCATCTTCCACTCGATACGTTTAATCCTTTGTTTTCAGCAAGCCGGTGAGATTGACAACCTCACTGTTACGTTGGGGCAAAGTACTTTGATTGTGTTGTGCAGGTTCCACGTTGGCGCCGGTTTCACTGGTGTTGCGCCGCACTACACTCCTCCACCAACAACCTTCACGTGCTTCTTGGCTCCTACTGGTTCGATAACCTTGGTTTTTTCTGAGGGAAAACTTGATGTTGTGCGCATCACACCTTCCTCTTGGGGTTCCCAACGGACGTGTACATCTACGCGCATCAAGCTCTTTTTCTGGCGCCGTTGCCGGGGAGATCAAGACACGCTGAAAGGGGAGTCTCCACTTCCAATCTCTTTACTTTGTTTTTGTCTTGCTTTACTTTATTTTATTTATTGTCTTGTTTGCTTCATATTAAAAACACAAAAAATTTAGTTACTTTACTTTCTGTCTTGTTTACTAGCTCTATATCAAAACACAAAAATATTAATTACTCGTCTTTACTTTATTTGCTTAGTTTACTTTACTACTGTTATAATGGGTAATCCTGAAAATACTAAGTTCTGTGATTTCACTAGCACAAATAATAATGATTTTATATGTACTCCTATTGCTCCACCTGCTACTACAGCAGAATTCTATGAAATTAAACCTGCTTTACTGAATCTTGTTATGAGAGAGCAATTTTCTGGTGTTAGTACTGATGATGCTGCTGCCCATCTTAATAATTTTGTTGAACTTTGTGAAATGCAAAAGTATAAGGATATACATGGTGATATTATAAAACTGAAATTGTTTCCTTTCTCATTAAGAGGAAGAGCTAAAGATTGGTTGCTTTCTTTGCCTAAAAATAGTATTGATTCATGGACTAAATGTAAAGATGCTTTTATTAGTAAATATTATCCTCCTGCTAAGATTATATCTTTGAGAAGTAGCATAATGAACTTTAAACAATTTGATAATGAACATGTTGCTCAAGCATGGGAGAGAATGAAATCTTTGGTAAAGAATTGCCCAACCCATGGACTGACTACTTGGATGATCATCCAAACCTTTTATGCAGGATTGAATTTTTCCTCGAGGAACCTATTGGATTCAGCTGCTGGAGGTACTTTTATGTCCATCACCTTGGGCGCCGCAACTAAACTACTTGATGATATGATGATCAATTACTCTGAATGGCACACTGAAAGAACTCCTCAAGGTAAGAAGGTAAATTCTGTTGAAGAAACCTCTTCTTTGGGTGATAAGATTGATGCTATTATGTCTATGCTTGCAAATGGTAGATCTCATATTGATCCTAATAATGTTCCTTTAGCTTCATTGGTTGCTCAAGAAGAAAATGTTGATGTGAATTTCATTAAGAACAATAATTTCAACAACAATGCTTATAGGAATAATTATGGTAACAACAACTATAGGCCATATCCTTCTAATAATGGTAGTGGTTATGGTAATTCTTATGGTAATTCTTACAACAATAATAAGAGTGTACCCTCTGGTCTTGAAGTCATGCTTAAAGAATTTATTAGTACACAAACTGCTTTCAATAAAACTGTTGAAGAAAAGCTTGGTAAAATTGATGTTCTTGCTTCCAAGGTTGATAGTCTTGCTCTTGATGTTGATCTTTTAAAACTTAAAGTTATGCCTGAGGAAGTTAAAGATGCTAGGTTTGCTAAAACAAATGCCATCCAAGTTCGAATTAATGATAATATTAGAATGTTGGCTGAATTGCATGCTAGGTGGGATAGAGAAGAAAAAGAAAAACTTGCTAAAGAAAATAATGTAGCTAAAGTATGGACTATTACCACCACTAGTAATGTTGATTCTTCACATGTTGCTACACCTCCTACTATTAATGGTAAAATAATTGGTGTTGGCAATGTTTCTACTCCTAGTACAAAGCGCGCAAAATTGCCTGAAACTGCTGTGCTTGTGATAAAACTGCTGAAATTTTTCAAAATATTGGTGACAATGATTCCATTGCTGTAGAACATAATGGTTTAGATTTTGATGATTGTCATATTACTGAAGTTATAAAGTTCTTACAAAAACTTGCTAGAAGTCCCAATGCTAGTGCTATAAATTTAGCCTTTACAAAACATATTACAAATGCTCTCATTAAAGCTAGGGAAGAGAAATTAAAACTTGAAGCTTCTATCCCTAGGAAATTAGAAGATGGTTGGGAGCCCATCATTAAAATGAAATTCAATGACTTTGAATGTAATGCTTTATGTGATCTTGGTGCAAGTATTTCTGTTATGCCTAAGAAAATTTATGATATGCTTGACTTGCCACCATTGAAGAATTGTTATTTAGATGTTAATCTCGCTGATAATGTTAAAAAGAAGGGATTTCTATTTTCGTGCCCTCAGGTCCTTAGTTGTACTCAGTTTTCCCCAGCTCCTTAGTTTTTCCTCAGTTTTCCCCAAGCCCTTGTTTGAAACCCGCAGAAGCAGCTCAGACGGCAGGATTCCCGTTTAGTTGACCGTTCTGTCACGTGTGGGGCCGCGTCTTGTGGGGCCGCGTCGTGTGGGCCCGCGTCGCGTGGGGCTGGTAGAAAGGGACCGCGTGGGACAGGACGAGAAGCGTTTGGTTGCACGTGAGCAGGAGCTGGGTTCTGTCTCTCTCGGCCCCAAATTGGCATTATTAAGTGCACCTTTTTCCCCTCTTTCTCTCTGTCCTTTTCACCAAATTAGTATAAAATCTAGAGAAGCTTGCATTTCTGACTTTCTTCAATTATTTGTGCCTTTTGGCCCTCGTTGTTTGCCCAATATGGCAGCAAATCTAGTACTCCCTCTGGTCCATATGTATGTAGTTAAATCTAGAAGCAAATCTCCAGGATAATGTACGATAAATTCACAGTCATAGTAAATCAAGAAAACTAAGTACGGCCAACAAAATATAGTAGACTAGGGATAGATAATCCCTAGATAATATGGATAGATAATAGGCTGCATACACAGCAGCCAACATAGTAACAGGTTCTTCACAGCACCATCATACTAACATAACAACAAGGGATCCCTAGCTAACAACAAAGGGATCCCAACAACAAACTAGGAGGCAGCAGCAGCAGCAGCACACGTCCAGGACTCCGCCTACCCCATCTGGCTCTGCCTCCACTTGTTGCTCTTGCTCCCCTTGGGAGCCTTGGGCTTGAGCGGAGGCATGCGCCCGGCGGAGATCTCCACCCGCTGCAAGCTGCGGAGGTGCATGCCGAGCGCCCTGTGCTTGGCGCGGAAGGAGTGGACGTTCACCGTCGTGCCGACTTTGGGGAAGGTGTTGCTGATGTTCTCAGCATGCGTGACGAGGCAGTTGAAGTCCGTGGCGCCGAGTCTCCTGGTGCAGAAGGGGCACCTGTACACCTCCTTGGCGAAGTAGGAGATGTACTGGCCGACCTGCAGCCTCCGCAGGACCTGGCGAGTCTTGACGTCCTCCTCCTCTTCGTCGCTGCCGACGTCGCTGCCAGACATCTGATCCATATCAAACAGAAACTAGTGAATGAGTTGCAACGATGACTAACGTACATGATAACAAAGTTAAGAAAAACAGAGTCAGCCTCAGTTAGAGTGGACATGATTATATATCTACAGGGAAGGTGTTAGCGAACTAAAGCTCATGCACAACAGATTTGTACACAGCAATGGTTCGCTGAACCCTCCCTGTAAAAATTTGTGCCCAAGAGGAAGGTATGATGCGCACAGTAGCAAGTTTTCCCTCAGAAAGAAACCAAGGTTTAATCGAACCAGTAGGAGCCAAGAAGCACGTTGAAGGTTGATGGTCGCGAAATGTGATGCGGCGCAACACCAGGGATTCCGGCAACTGGAACCTGCACAACACAACCAAAGTACTTTGCCCCAACGTGAGGTTGTCAATCTCACCGGCTTGCTGTAACAAAGGATTAAACGTATCGAGTGGAAGATGTTTGCGAAGAAAACAGTAAAACAAGTAGATTGTATGCTATGTAAAGAATAGGACCGGGGTCCACAGTTCACTAGAGGTGTCTCTCCCATAAGATAAAAGCATGTTGGGTGAACAAATTACAGTCGGGCAATTGACAAATAGAGAAAGGCATAACAATGCATATACATGACATGGTAAATATAGTGAGATTTAATTGGGCATTACGACAAAGAACATAGACCGCCATCCAACTGCATCTATGCCTAAAAAGTCCACCTTCAGGTTATCGTCCGAACCCCCTCCAGTATTAAGTTGCAAAGCAACAGACAATTGCATTAAGTATGGTGCGTAATGTAATCAACAACTACATCCTTAGACATAGCATCAATGTTTTATCCCTAGTGGCAACAGCACATCACAACCTTAGAACCTTCTGTCACGATCCCAGGTGTCAATGAAGGCATGAACCCACTATCGAGCATAAATACCCCCTCTTGGAGTTAAGAGCAAAAACTTGGCCAGAGCCTCTACTAATAACGGAGAGCATGCAAGATCATAAACAACACATAAACAATAGATTGATAATCACCATAATCATAGTACTCTCTATCCATCGGATCCCGACAAACACAACATATAGTATTACATATAGATGATCTTGATCATGTTAGGCAGCTCACAAGATCCAACAATGAAGCACAACAAGGAGAAGACGACCATCTAGCTACTGCTATGGACCCATGGTCCAGGGGTGAACTACTCACTCATCACTCCGGAGGCGACCATGGCGGTGTAGAGTCCTCCGGGAGATGAATCCCCTCTCCGGGTGCCGGAGGCGATCTCCAGAATCCCCGAGATGGGATTCGGCGGCGGCGTCTCTGTAAGGTTTTCCGTATCGTGGCTCTCGGTACTGGGGGTTTCGCGACGGGAGCTTTAAGTAGGCGGAAGGTCAACGCGGGGGCCACACGGCCAGGGCTGGGCCGCGCCGGCCACCCCCTGGCTGCCTCGTGGCCCCACTTCGTTAGGTCTTCGGTCTTCTGGAAGCTTCGTGCAAAAATAGGACCCTGGGCGAAAGTTTCGTCCAATTCCGAGAATATTTCTTTACTAGGATTTCTGAAACCAAAAACAGCAGAAAACAGCAACTGGCTCTTCGGCATCTTGTTAATAGGTTAGTTCCGAAAATGCATAAATATGACATATAATGTGCATAAAACATGTAGGTATCATCAATAAAGTAGCATGGAACATAAGAAATTATCGATACGTTGGAGACGTATCAGCATCCCCAAGCTTAGTTCTGCTCGTCCCGAGCAGGTAAAACGATAACAAAGATAATTTCTGAAGTGACATGCCATCATAATCTTGATCATACTATTTGTAAACATATGTAATGAATGCAGCGATCAAAGCAAAGGTAATGACATGAGTAAACAACTGAATCATATAGCAAAGACTTTTCATGAATAGTACTTCAAGACAAGCATCAATAAGTCTTGCATAAGAGTTAACTCATAAAGCAATAAATCAAAGTAAAGGTGTTGAAGCAACACATAAGAAGATTAAGTTTCAGCGGTTGCTTTCAACTTATAACATGTATATCTCATGGATATTGTCAACATAAAGTAATATAACAAGTGCAATATGCAAGTATGTAGGAATC
Source organism: Lolium multiflorum (assembly GCA_030979885.1). Taxonomy (NCBI): domain Eukaryota; kingdom Viridiplantae; phylum Streptophyta; class Magnoliopsida; order Poales; family Poaceae; genus Lolium; species Lolium multiflorum. The sequence goes on from CM061751.1 coordinate 56,814,326, forward strand.
AATGCACAGTTCACACAAGTGTTTGCTTCTTAAGGTGGAAGGAGATAGGTAAACTGACTCAACAATAAAAGTAAAAGAATGGTCCTTCAAAGAGGAAAGCATCGATTGTTGTATTTGTGCTAGAGCTTTTATTTTGAAAACATGAAACAATTTTGTCAACGGTAGTAATAAAGCATATGAGTTATGTAAATTATATCTTACAAGTTGCAAGTCTCACGCATAGTATACTAATAGTGCCCGCACCTTGTCCTACTTAACTTGGACTACCGGATCTTTGCATGCCATGTTTCAACCAAGTGTCACAAAGGGGTACCTCCATGCCGCCTGTACAAAGGTCCAAGGAGAATGCTCGCATTTCGGATTTCTCGCTTTTGATTATTCTCAACTTAGACATCCATACCGGGACAACATGGACAACAGATAATGGACTCCTCTTAAATGCATAAGCATGTAGCAAAGTTATTATTCTCATATGAGATTGAGGATATATGTCCAAAACTGAAACTTCCACCATGGTTCATGGCTTTAGTTAGCGGCCCAATGTTCTTCTCTAACAATTTTGCATGCTCCAACCACTAAAATGATAGACCTTCAGACAAGACGGACATGCATAGCAACTCACATGATATTCAACAATAGTTGATGGCGTTCCCCAGAAACATGGTTATCGCACAACAAGCAACTTAATAAAATATAAAGTGCATAAGTACATATTCAATACTACGATAGTTTTTAAGGCTATTTTGTCCCATGAGCTATATATTGCAAAGGCGAATGATGGAATTTTAAAGGTAGCACTCAAGCAATTTACTTTGGAATGGCGGGTAAATACCATGTAGTAGGTAGGTATGGTGGACACAAATGGCATAGTAGTTGGCTCAAGGATTTTGGATGCATGAGAAGTATTCCCTCTCGATACAAGGTTTAGGCTAGCAAGGTTATTTGAAGCAAACTCAAGGATGAACAAGTGCAGCAAGACTCACATAAAAGACATATTGTAAACATTATAAGACTCTACACTGTCTTCCTTGTTGTTCAAAACTCAATACTAGATATTATCTAGACCTTAGAGAAACCAAATATGCAAATCAAATTTTAGCAAGCTCTATGTATTTCTTCATTAATGGGTGCAAAGCATATGATGCAAGAGCTTAAACATGAACACAACAATTGCCAAGTATCACATTATCCAAGACATTTTTTAGAATTACTACATGTAGCATTTTCCAATTCCAACCATATAACAAATTAACGAAGAAGAAACTTCGCCTTGAACATTATGAGTAAAGCCTAAGGACACATGTGTCCATATGCAACAGCGGAGCGTGTCTCTCTCCCACAAAGTGAATGCTAGGATCCATTTTATTCAAACAAAAACAAAAACGAAACAAACCGACGCTCCAAGTAAAGAACACCAGATGTGACTGAATAAAAATATAGTTTCAGGGGAGGAACCTGATGATGTTGAAGGGGATGCCTTGGGCATCCCCAAGCTTAGACGCTTGAGTCTTCTTAAAATATGCAGGGATGAACCACGGGGGCATCCCCAAGCTTAGAGCTTTCACTCCTCTTGATCTTAGTATATCATTCTCCTCTCTTGACCCTTGAAAACTTCCTTCACACCAAACTTCAAGCAAACTCATTAGAGGGTTAGTGCATCATTAATAATTCACACATTCAGAGGTGACACAATCATTATTTTCACTTCTGGACATTGCATAATGCTACTGGACATTAGTGGATCAAAGAAATAAATCCAACATAGCAAAAGAGGCAATGCGAAATAAAAGGCAGAATCTGTCAAAAACAGAACAGTCCGTAAAGACGAATTTATAAATGGCACCAGACTTGCTCAAATGGAAAAACTCAAAACTAATGAAAGTTGCGTACATATCTGAGGATCACGCTCGTAAATTGGCAGATTTTTTCGAATTTTCTACAGAGAATTATGCCCAGATTCGTGACAGACAGCAATGCTGTTTCTGTGCAGCGATCCCAAATATAACATCAACTTTGACATAGAAACTTTACTTGGCACAAAAACATGATAAGGAGAGGTTGCTACAGTAGTAAACAACTTCCAAGACTCAATAAAAAAAAAATTGCTGTAGGTAAAAACATGGGTTGTCTCCCATAAGCGCTTTTCTTTAACGCCTTTCAGCTAGGCGCAGAAAGTGCAAATCAAGTAACATCAAGAGATGGAGCATTGACGTTCTTACCAGAGGCTTTGAGCCTACTCTTCTTACTTTTTGGTTTAGGGAATACATGACCGCATCCTGGTGAAGAGGTAAAATTTAGAGTGCCCTTTCCCGTATCTATGATTGCTCCCATGAGTTTCAACAGGGATCTTCCAAACGTAATTTGTCCTGTCCCTACACATTCAATGACAAGATAATCAGTGGATACCGTTCTTCCAAGAAAGGTTGTGAAAACACCTTCAGCTACTCCCTTAGGAATTATAACAGAATTATCAGTAAGAGTTATTCCTTCTCCTCCTTCAGTAAGTTCCCAAAGTGGCAAAGATTCATAAATGCTTTTAGGCATAAGGCAGAATTCAGACATAATATCACAGCGGGCATAAAAAATTTCATCACAAATGGTAACTTTTATAGTAGGCACCCACATTGAAGGTTCAAAGCTTAGTGGAACATAATCATAAAATTCGCGAATATGGTTGTACCCTTCTTTTAAACAAGACATATTTGTTTCAAGAGTGTTTAATCTATCAAGAATGCTAGCTAGAGATAAATCAAAGTTACTAGCAGAGCCAGATGATGTGACTAATTTTTTTATGGCATTAAAAGCTTGATCTCCATCACAATGGAGGAAATCTCCTCCTACTACAGCATCTAGGGCGTATCTATAACGAAGAGTAAGACCAAAATAAAAGTTACTAAGAAGCAAACTTAGAGGCATTTTAGGTTCAGTTCTACTATATGAATCAAAAATTCTAGACCAAGCTTTCTCAAAACTCTCCTCACCCCCTTGTTTAAAGGTAAAGATCGATTCCTCAGGTGATAAAGTAACAACTACAGGACTAGTCATGATAATAAAATAAATGCGAGTAACTAATTTTTTTGTGTTTTGGATATAGAGAGCAAGACAGTAAATAAAGTAAAACTAGCAACTAATTTTTTGTATTTTGATTTAGTGCAGCAAACAAAGTAGTAAATAAAATAAAGCAAGACAAAAACAAAGTAAAGAGATTGAGAAGTGGAGACTCCCCTTGCAGCGTGTCTTGATTTCCCCGGCAACGGCGCCAGAAAAAGAGCTTGATGGCATGTAACTCACACGTTCGTTGGGAACCCCAAGAGGAAGGTATGATGCGCACAGTAGCAAGTTTTCCCTCAGAAAGAAACCAAGGTTTAATCGAACCAGTAGGAGCCAAGAAGCACGTTGAAGGTTGATGGTCGCGAAATGTGATGCGGCGCAACACCAGGGATTCCGGCGCCAACTAGGAACCTGCACAACACAACCAAAGTACTTTGCCCCAACGAAACAGTGAGGTTGTCAATCTCACCGGCTTGCTGTAACAAAGGATTAAACGTATCGAGTGGAAGATGTTTGCGAAGAAAACAGTAAAACAAGTAGATTGTATGCTATGTAAAGAATAGGACCGGGGTCCACAGTTCACTAGAGGTGTCTCTCCCATAAGATAAAAGCATGTTGGGTGAACAAATTACAGTCGGGCAATTGACAAATAGAGAAAGGCATAACAATGCATATACATGACATGGTAAATATAGTGAGATTTAATTGGGCATTACGACAAAGAACATAGACCGCCATCCAACTGCATCTATGCCTAAAAAGTCCACCTTCAGGTTATCGTCCGAACCCCCTCCAGTATTAAGTTGCAAAGCAACAGACAATTGCATTAAGTATGGTGCGTAATGTAATCAACAACTACATCCTTAGACATAGCATCAATGTTTTATCCCTAGTGGCAACAGCACATCACAACCTTAGAACCTTCTGTCACGATCCCAGGTGTCAATGAAGGCATGAACCCACTATCGAGCATAAATACCCCCTCTTGGAGTTAAGAGCAAAAACTTGGCCAGAGCCTCTACTAATAACGGAGAGCATGCAAGATCATAAACAACACATAAACAATAGATTGATAATCACCATAATCATAGTACTCTCTATCCATCGGATCCCGACAAACACAACATATAGTATTACATATAGATGATCTTGATCATGTTAGGCAGCTCACAAGATCCAACAATGAAGCACAACAAGGAGAAGACGACCATCTAGCTACTGCTATGGACCCATGGTCCAGGGGTGAACTACTCACTCATCACTCCGGAGGCGACCATGGCGGTGTAGAGTCCTCCGGGAGATGAATCCCCTCTCCGGCAGGGTGCCGGAGGCGATCTCCAGAATCCCCGAGATGGGATTCGCGGCGGCGGCGTCTCTGTAAGGTTTTCCGTATCGTGGCTCTCGGTACTGGGGGTTTCGCGACGGGAGCTTTAAGTAGGCGGAAGGTCAACGCGGGGGCCACACGAGGGGCCCAGGGGCAGGGCCGCGGCCAAGGGCTGGGCCACGCCGGCCACCCCCTGGCTGCCTCGTGGCCCCACTTCGTTAGGTCTTCGGTCTTCTGGAAGCTTCGTGCAAAAATAGGACCCTGGGCGAAAGTTTCGTCCAATTCCGAGAATATTTCTTTACTAGGATTTCTGAAACCAAAAACAGAAAACAGCAACTGGCTCTTCGGCATCTTGTTAATAGGTTAGTTCCAGAAAATGCATAAATATGACATATAATGTGCATAAAACATGTAGGTATCATCAATAAAGTAGCATGGAACATAAGAAATTATCGATACGTTGGAGACGTATCAGTTCGCTGAACCCTCCCTATAAAAATTTGTGCCCAACCATTCATCATAGGCAAAGAAACAGATTCTAGATCTGAACTAGATCTAAACTTGAACACATTCGAGATTATTTGCAAAATTAAACGGTTGATATCTTTTGATTAGTGCATAAAATAACTGATTGAGATCCCATGATTACTTGCATAAATTAACTGATTGAGATCCAATATTACTTGCATAAATTAACCGAACAGCCGAACCCCAAATCTTAAACGAAATCAAGAAGTGATCAAAACAAAATGGAATAAAATCGGCGCAAATATTAGCCCAATACTCATCCATCTACAGATCCATCTACACCAGCAAAAATAGGGTTCAAAAAGGAATGGGGAACAAAAAAGGAAGCAAACCGTAGTTACCTCGTTCCATGGGTCCTCCAGGGAGGTGTCGTAGGGGTTCGGGGGCGGGACGTACGGCACGGGGTCGTAGGGGTCCCATCCCGCCGGGATCTGACTGCCACCGGCGGCAGCAGCCTCCGATGCACCGGCGACGGCGGCGGCGGCGTCGTCGTCCGTAGAGGGGACGGCGCCGAAGATGGAGGCGTCGCGCTTTGAGCCAACCTCGACGATGGGATTGGCATTCTCCTTGTCCATCTCTCCGGCGGAGGAAGAGGAAGAGGGAGAGGGAGAGGGTTTTTTGCTTTGGAGAAGATGATGGGACGTGAGAGAGTTGGCGATGCGTGAGCGAGTGAGAGTGACAGAGAGAGTGCGAGGAGGCGTCTATAAAGGCGAGGGGTGGTTAATGCGACCCGCGTCCTACGCGTGCACAGGTGCACGTCTGCACGTCTTGGACTTCTGCAACGCGACACGCGTCCACGATTGCACGTCTCGACTTCTCCACCGCGACCCGCGTCTACGCGTCAACAATTGCACGTGTCCTCGAGTCTAACCCTGGAAATTTAGATATACTCAGGTATACCCTCGAGTCTTATACTAGCATTTTTTGTGTGCTCAATTTTCCCCTCGAGTGCTAATACTGGCTAGTGCAATATACTCAGTTTTACCCTCAAGTGGCTGGTCAACAGAGAGTCAACAAATGGGATTAACTAGTTAAATGAGTCATTTAATGTGCAAAAAAATCCTAAAAAGAGTGGCACTTACTCATGGAGTCTTTACCACAAATTGCCACTTCTCAAATCATAGATAAATCATAGATAAATCAAGTTTTACCACAAATTGCCACTTCTCAAATCACCTAGTAGCTATGAAGGTGCATGGTTTTCCACAATAAGCCCTTCCCAAAACAGCTTCCCCCAAATCATACTTTGTCTAAATGAGGCCACAATTCTCACACTGATGTATATTGGTATTGCAAATAGTTTGAGGTAGGCCAAGATGGGTTTCATTGTACAAAACACGCATTTTCCATTTTTTAAATCTCATATTTGAATCCCTTAGTCTATTTACTACTCAGGTGCCCTTGGTTTCTTGATAGTACTCAGTTTTGCCCTCTCTCTTCACAAATTCTCGCAGACGTGCATCATCGCCCTGATTGGTCTAGCCCATGTCACGCGGATCGTGCCCGCCGACCGTTGATCGTATGATATAGGGAACGGGCAGGATAACCCCTCTCTGTCTCTCTGTTGGCGTTATTTTTCACGCAAAAAATGATAAACCATCACCGATTTGTTGTTGCCATTACTTTTCACGCAAAAAAATGATAAACCATCAACAATTTGTTGTAGCCATTACTTTTCACGCAAAAAAATGATAAACCATCAACAATTTGTTGTAGCCATTACTTTTCGCAAAAAAAAATGATAAACCATCACCGATTTGTTGTTGCCATTACTTTTCACGCAAAAAATGATAAACCATCACCGATTTGTTGTTGCCATTACTTTTCACGCAAAAAATGATAAACCATCAACAATTTGTTGTAGCCATTACTTTTCACGCAAAAAATGATAAACCATCAACAATTTGTTGTTGCCATTACTTTTCACGCAAAAAATATGATAAACCATGCATCACCGATTTGTTGTTGCCATTACTTTTCACGCAAAAAATGATAAACCATCAACAATTTGTTGTAGCCATTACTTTTCACGCAAAAAATGATAAACCATCTATCTTTGTATAGAATGATAAACCTATCACGTATGATTTTTGAGGTCATTTAGAGAAGGCAGAAAAAACCTAATTTGTTACAAAAGCTGGTTTCAGTGAGACCTAACCAAGTTTGGCATACATGATGGCATACCTATAACAACAAGGAATATCTAAAAGGGAAAGTTTCAGAAAATTTGAAATTTAGGGTGAAAATGATGCCATACATGATGCTGTTTTTCGAGGTTTTGACCTGAAAATCAATTGGGTATTATAAAGGGAAATAAAATGTTCGAAAAATGTAAAAACGAAACAATCTATCTATCTATGTATAGAAGATCAGCTGTATGAAATTTGAGGTTATTTAGAGAAGGTAGAAAAAATCACCTTGTTAGAAAAGCTGGTTTCAGCGAGACGAAACGGCATGCGCTTAAGCAAAGTGATTTTTTCGAACATCTCCAAATGACCCCAAATTTTCCATACATGATGCCATACGTGTAACAACAAGGAACCCTATCTAAAAAGTGTCAAAAAAGTTTGCCCAACCGTATAGCTCTATCAAAAAGAACCTCACCATGGCGCTAGTATAATTTTGGGATAGTTACAAACTTTCGTTACCTAACCTTCAACATGAAACTTGTTTCAAATTCATTTTGGCCTACAAGAAACAAATCCCAACTTGATTCGAGCACCACAGCCTCCAAACGATGCCGATGCCGATATCGGCATGGTCAGAACGGCTATGCTCGCCGCCACTGCTAGGTCAACGTCGGGATGCACCCTCAATCCCGTCCCCTCATTCGATCACTGACACACCAGAGATACCGCCGAGGCCAATGCCGAACGTACATGCTGATGCCAATGCCGAACATGCATGCACGCCGCTGTGGGCACGGCCACGCCGACCCGCTATGCTGGACGCCACAGACCGCCGCGAGGTCTTTCCCTTCGCCACCACACTCTCCTAGCACCCACCTATACACGCCAGAAAGGAGAGACACTAGTTTTCTCTACATTGCTCGCGTTCGTGTCCGACACGGTCAGTCAAAGTTTTGAGGTGGTCGTCGATGTCGTCGACCATTTCTTCTCTTCTTTGCATGGTTAAACGCGTCTAGTTCATATCTATCTAATGCGTCTGGTCTCGCCTCATGCAGTTCTTTGTGGACGTCGATCTCATCTCGGCACCCCGCATGCCACCTCCTCCGTGCCATCGCTGTAGAGCTCCGTTTAAAAATCTAATCCTACCCGTGTATTGCCCCTTGTATCAGCGTCATGGCCCCACTTGTCATTTGATATACCGAAGCCCCACTCGTTCGCGTTTTGGTCAGGGATACAGCGATGCTTACGGTCAAACAAAGATGGATGGTCTGACGTGTCTTTGCAGGCTCTACATGGCCCCACTAGTCAGAAGATAACGGTCAACCGTCGGGCAACCGGCCGTTACATCACGTGTGATGGTTTCAGACAAACGTTTGGGTAAAACTGAGGAAAAACTAAGGAGCTGGGGAAAACTGAGCACAACTAAGGACCCGAGGGCACGAAAATAGAAATCCCTAAAAAGAAACCTTTGGGGAGGATTGATAATGTTCGCATTACGGTTAACAATAACCTTGTCCCCATTGATTTTGTTGTCTTGGATATCGAATGCAATGCATCTTGTCCTATTGTGTTGGGAAGACCTTTTCTTCGAACCGTTGGTGTTGTTATTGATATGAGGGAAGGTAATATTAAATATCAATTTCCTCTCAAGAAAGGTATGGAACACTTTCCTAGAAAGAGAATGAAGTTGCCTTTTGATTCTATTATTAGAACAAGCTATGATGTTGATGCTTCTTCTCTTGATGTTACTTGATTTGCACTTTCTGCGCCTAGCTGAAAGGCGTTAAAGAAAAGCACTTCTTGGGAGATAACCCATGTTTTATTTTATTTACTGTATTGTTGAGCTTGGAAGTTGTTTACTACTGTAGCAACCTCTCCTTATTGATGAGGACATCCCTACCTCACTACTACCTCCGTCATTACCAACTGAAGATGAACCTGCTGTGAAGCTCAAGTCCAATGAAGTCAGGATTGGACCAATGACACGAGCTCGTGCGAAGCTACTTAAACAACAGGTGAACTTGTTCCTAAACGATACCTTGATTGATGAGAACTTTATACTACCTAAGTCCTATTACTTATGTATCATCAGGTATGAAGAGGAGACAAGCATCGCACGAGGAGGAGAGGAGCAGCTGGACGTGAAGATGGACGTGAAGCTGGACATGGAGCTGGACATGAAGATATCTCATGGACGCGCGAGGGAGGAGCGGGAGGCATGCGCGAGAGGAGAAGAAGAAGTCCAGGCCGGTCCAGAACCCGGTCAGACCGGCCCCCACGCCGGGCCGCCCGGTCCCTGGCCCGGTCGACCGGCCGCCAACCGGCCGCCAACCGGAGGGAGTGCATCGTACCGGGCAGAAACCGGAAACTTCGCAGATTTCCGGTTGCCGCCCGGTTGACCGGACCACAGACCGGACCGGCCGGTCCACAGCCCGGTCGACCGGATCCCAGACCGGACCAGTCCGAGTCTGTCTCGACCAGATCTATTCTGGGTCGGTTTTACTTGTATCTTTCGACCAGAACTCGTCCCGGACGCCTATATAAGTGCCTTGGACGACCCCCTAGCTGCTTTAGACCACGTTTAAGATAAACCCTAGTTCTTAGTTGTTTGCTCTGCAAAACTATTGAATTCCCTACACCATATTGCTTGATATTGTGTAGATCCTGTTTAAGTCTTGTGTGATCTGCTGTTCCATTGGGAATTAGACGGTTGCAACTTACCGCTTCGTGGTCGGCGGCTACGTGCGCAAGTGTGTGGAGTTGCGAATATCTTGCAGGGTTGAGAGTTGTTGCATTGGCGACAGGGACCAATCGAGAGATCTCGTTGCGTCATACAAGTTATCATCCACTACATCGTCGTGTTTCTCCGCTGCCATCACCCCGTGATCATCATCACCACCGTTGCTTACTGAGAAGATCGGGCCACCCCTTATCATCTTGGTATCAGATTTCCAGTTTTCCTCGGTAAGCCATCCACAATCCACCCCATAGTTGAGTTGTGAGTGTTTTCCTATCCAGAAAAAGCCAAAAAAAAATTAGGGTTAGGGTTTGCCATAGCCATAGATTGCACTAATTTCGAGTTTTAGTTGCTTTTCGTAGTTGTTTTTGCGTACCTTTATCTTTCTTCTAGTAGAATTGTTAGGGTTTGTGTTTTCTTTTCATCTAGTTTATCATCTAGAGTCAGTTTTTGTTTACTCCGAGTCCACATAGCATACAGTGTGTTTGTCCAAACCATAGCTACAGCCTTTCGATATACGTGACTAGGAACTTCCCCAGAAGAGACTAGTTTTACCGCTCGACAGGCTGCTCATTAGGGTTTTGGTGCTTTGCATATCTTGTTGGCCGTGTTATCAAGGAGTTGAGTCATAAAATCAAAAAAAAAGAGAAAATAGAAAAGAAGCAAAAAGAGCTACATAGCTGCGTGTGTTACAAAAAGAAAAATACAAAAAGAAAAGTGTCGTGCTAGTTGAATCAAGTGAAGGCCTAAGTTTTCTTTACTGCACCTGTAGTTGAGCAATCTTGTGCCTGTCTCGTTGAGCTTTGCTAGCGTCTCTCTAGTGCATTGCAACTTTTCCTCCATATAGTTGCATTGCCCCATTATATCGCCTTGTGTGAGTATCTTTGGTTGTCTACGGTCAGCGCTAGAGCTTGTTATTGGTGCAAATAGGTAGCCTACCTACAGCCCCACATATACCCTGCTTTGTCGTGTGATTGTTCTTATACCCTTGATATTCGCTTCGCTACATCCGTGCACTAGTTGTTACTACAAGTGGTAAGCAACACTAATTTACTTTGGAACGGTAAGATTTCCTTTTCTTATCAGTTTTGAGTGAGTTGTGAGAGTACCACCATATATTTTTGATTTAGTGCACTAACCTACTAATCATGTCTGCTAGTGATAATAAGATTGTTAACCAGGAAAACAAGAATTCGGCAGATATCATCACATGGAGGGAGTATGAAGCTCTTCGTAATGAGATGCGACGTGAATTCCGCACTAAGGATGATGAGCTTAAGGGTACAGTTGACGAGATCAAACAAACGCTGGATGCTACTAATGTCACCGTCACTGGATTGGCTGATCAAATGACGGATATACAGCGCAATATTGCAGATATGCGCCTCGCTATTGAGAATTTGACTGCAACAACAACAACAAGACGATGATGAAGATCCTGAGCTTGAAGATGACGCACACAATGCTCGTGGTGCGCCTCGTGGTCATCGTCCTCGTGGTTGGGTTCCACTTGGCCGCAATGGTCGTGGACAAGATGAAGAAGATGGATTGGGTAAGCCCAAGTTTTCCATACCCAAGTTTGAAGGAGGAGCTGATGTTGAAGAATATCTCACTTGGGAGCTGAAGATTGAGAAATTATGGAGCTTACATCCACACTACTCTGAAGATAGGAAGATCAAGCTTGCATCTTCTGAATTTGATGGTTATGCATTGCGTTGGTGGGATTCTTTGGTTCGTAACCTCGACGAAGATGGTGCACAACCTATCCGTACATGGCGTGCTATGAAAGAGGCAATGACTTCTCGTTTTGTGCCTACAAATTACATGCGGAATATATTTGATAAGCTAACACTATTGAGGCAAGGTGTGAAGACTGTTGATGAGTACTACATGGAGATGGAGATGCTTATGCAGCGTGGTCGTGTCCGTGAGTCTCTAGAGATGACAATGCAGCGTTTTCTCAATGGATTGAAGTATGATGTTAAAGGCATTGTTCGTCATTACACCTACACCAATATGAATCAATTGTTACATCATGCAAGAGAAGCTGAATCACAGTTGGCTGAAGAAGCAAAGGTTAAGGGACGTGCTACGGGAGCTGGGCGTTTTACACCCCGCGCGCCCTCTACAGCGCCGGCGCCTTCGACGCGCTCCGCTCCTTACTCTACTCCGCCTAGCAAACCGGTCTCCAATGTATCTAATGCAAAGAAGTCCGAATCTGCTGCAAGTACGAGTGGTTCTAGCATGTCTACAGCGCGCAACCGCGATATGCTTTGCCATACATGTGGTGGCAAGGGTCACTTCAAGAGAGATTGTCCTAACCGCAAAGTCATGTTTATCAATGAGGACAATGAGTATGAGACTGGAGATGATGTTGATCCAAATGCTCCAGACGATGATGACTATGACACTGATGGTGAAGATGCATATCCTTCTGATGCTCGCACCATTGTTGTGTCGCAGCGTGCTCTTAATGTGTTGCCTAGTGCATCTACTCAGCGCTGCAATTTGTTCCAAACCAAAGCTTTAGTTGGTCCTGACAAGGCTTGCAAGGTCATTATTGATGGCGGGAGTTGCCGCAATTTAGCAAGCAAGGAGTTATGTACCAAGCTGAAGTTGAAGTACCTACCGCACCCGCATCCATATTATATTCAGTGGTTGAGCGACAATGGTGAGATGAAGGTAAACCACATGGTGCGTGTTGAGTTTGAGATTGGACCGTATAAGGATTGCATTGACTTTGATGTGGTTCCTATGACGGTTTGTCACCTCTTATTGGGTCGGCCTTGGCTCTATGACCGTTCTGTGCAACACAATGGCCGAGCCAATACATATCACTTGGAGTACAAGGGCAAGAAAATTAACTTACAGCCTATGTCACCACAACAAATTGTCAATGAGTCTCGTCAGAAGATTGAAGTGAATTTGGAGGATGCACCTCTAGATAGGCGAGAGAATTGTAATGTCGTGAGTGATATAACGAAAAGTGAGAGAGTGAATTCCTTAGTTTCATTAGCCACCAAAGAAGACATGAGAGAATTTAGTGAGGATCCTACGGCCATGCCTCTTGTGCTTTTGTACAGGGGTACGGTTTTGGTTTCTAACGACATGACCCCTCTTCCTCTTGGTGTTTCTAATGTTTTGCAGGAATTCGGCGACGTGTTTCCGGAGGAGGTACCCGCAGGACTACCACCATTGCGAGGTATTGAGCATCAAATTGACTTGATTCCCGGAGCATCGCTGCCCAATAGGGCGCCATATCGCACTAATCCCGAAGAGACGAAGGAGATACAGAAGCAAGTACAAGCGCTACTCGACAAAGGTTATATCCGCATAAGCCTTAGTCCTTGTGCTGTTCCTGTTATTTTAGTTCCTAAGAAAGATGGTACTTGGCGTATGTGCGTAGATTGTAGAGCTATAAACAACATTACTATTCGATATCGTCATCCTATTCCCCGTTTAGAGGATATGCTAGATGAATTGAGTGGTGCTGCTGTGTTCTCTAAAATTGATTTGCGTAGTGGTTATCATCAAATTAGGATGAAAGAAGGGGATGAGTGGAAAACAGCCTTTAAAACGAAATTTGGTTTATATGAGTGGTTAGTAATGCCTTTTGGGTTAACTAATGCACCTAGTACTTTCATGAGACTGATGAACCATGTTTTGCGTGATTTTATTGGCAAATTTGTGGTTGTGTATTTTGATGACATATTAATCTACAGCCGCAATGAATCTGATCATACTATACATATTCGACATGTTTTGCAAGTGTTGCGTGATAATCAACTCTATGGTAATCTTGAGAAGTGCACATTTTGCAAAGATAAGGTCATATTTCTGGGTTATGTTGTCTCTAAGCATGGAGTAGAAGTAGATGTGTCTAAAATTGAAGCTATTCAAAATTGGCCTACTCCCATGAATGTGAGTCAAGTAAGAAGTTTCCATGGTCTAGCTGGGTTTTATCGCAGATTTGTGCCCAACTTTAGTACTATTGCTGCACCTTTGAATGATTTGACTAAAAAGGGTGTTGTTTTTGAGTGGGGCGCAGCCCAAGATCATGCTTTTGATGAACTTAAGAGATTGTTAACTTCTGCACCGTTGCTTGCACTTCCTGATTTCAATAAGCAATTTGAGATTGAATGTGATGCTAGTGGTATTGGAATTGGTGGTGTGTTGATGCAAGAGGGTCGCCCAATTGCATATTTTTCTGAGAAACTTTCTGGTGCTAAGTTAAACTATCCTATATATGATAAAGAATTGTATGCTTTAATTAGAGTTCTTGAGGTTTGGCAACATTATTTGTGGCCAAAAGAATTTATCATACATTCTGATCATGAAGCTTTAAAATACCTGAAAGCCCAATCTACTTTGCATAAGCGTCTAGCTAAGTGGGTTGAGTTCATTGAGTCTTTTCCATACATTATTAAGCATAAGAAGGGAAAAGATAATATTGTTGCTGATGCTCTATCTAGGAAGAATATGCTATTAACTCAACTTGATGTTAAAATTCCTGGTTTAGAGATACTATGTGATTTGTATGCTACTGATCATGATTTTGCTGAACCATATCGCTTATGTGCTCTTGGTAAAGCATGGGAAAAATATCACATACATGATGGTTTCTTGTTTAGGGCTAACAAACTATGTGTTCCAGAATCGTCTGTGCGTTTGCTCTTATTGCAGGAATCACATGCTGGAGGTTTGATGGGTCACTTTGGGCGTGAGAAGACGCTACTCATGCTAGCTGACCACTTTTATTGGCCAAAGATGAGGCGGGACGTGGATAGATATGTGAGGAGATGCATTACTTGCAACAAGTCCAAGTCCAAGCTGAAGCCTCACGGTTTGTATACTCCTTTACCGGCACCTACTACACCATGGGAGGATATTAGTATGGATTTTGTGTTGGGTTTGCCGCGTACTAAGAGAGGCCATGATTCTATATTTGTGGTAGTGGATAGATTTTCTAAGATGTCCCACTTTATTGCCTGCCACAAGAGCGACGATGCGTCGCATATTGCTAACCTGTTTTTCAGGGAGATTGTACGTCTACATGGAGTCCCAAAGACTATTGTTTCTGATCGTGACGTGAAGTTTATGAGCTACTTCTGGAAGACGCTTTGGAGAAAGCTGGGGACGAAGCTGCTGTTCAGTACTACTTGTCATCCCCAAACTGATGGTCAAACTGAAGTGGTGAATAGAACATTGTCACAACTGTTGAGATCCATGATCAAGAAGAACCTGAAGGAGTGGGAAGAGTGTTTGCCGCATGTGGAGTTTGCTTACAACAGGGCGGTACATTCTACCACGGAGTTGTGTCCTTTTGAGGTGGTGTATGGTTTCAAACCCATTACTCCACTTGATTTGTTGCCTTTGCCCATACATGAGAGAGTCAATATGGAGGCATCCAAGAGGGCAGATTTTGTGAAGAAGATTCATGTGAAGACTAAAGAGTTGATTGAGAAGAAAGGCAAGAGCAATGCTGCAAGGATGAATAAGAAGCGCAAGGAGATGTTGTTCAAGCCTGGTGATTTGGTCTGGGTACATTTTCGCAAGGATAGGTTCCCGAAGCTAAGGAAGTCTAAGTTGAAGCCTCGTGGTGCTGGTCCTTACAAAGTGCTTGCCAAGATCAATGATAATGCATACTCGATAGATCTTCCAGAGGATGAGTTTGGTGTCAGTAATTCTTTCAATGTTGCTGATTTGACACCATATGACGGAGAAGACCTTGGAGCGTCGGGGTCGACGCCTTTTGAAGGGGGGGGGAGATGATGAGGACATCCCTACCTCACTGTCGTGGTATCGTCACGGCATATGCCATAGGGTGGCTAATCGAGGTGGTTCCTGTATGGGCGTCGACGGTATCCGGAGGCGGGATTGGTACACAGCACACGGTGATGTACCCAGGTTCAGGGCCCTCGCGGTGGAGGTAAAACCCCTACTCCTGCATGTCTGATGTATATGAGCACATGTGAGTGGTACAGAGTTGCTCCTTGAGCTGTTTGTCCTAAGGAGGAAGAAGCTACTGTGAGCTAAGAGGGATCCTGGCCTGGTTGGAGAGAGCCTGGCCGGGTGCTCGTATGTGAGCTGAGAGAGAGGGAGGGCAGCGATGGCCCTGTTGGCCATGAGCCTAAAGGGCTCTCCCTGGTGTGCCTTATAAAGGCTGGCACCCAGGGGACAAGTGGTGGCCCACATGCACTGTACATGATATGACTACTGGGGTCTCATCAACGTAGGCTACGATTACGATCGGGAACACTATTGCTCTACATAAGCCTATCGATAGCTGTACGTAGCACGTTACCATGTCTTCTCGTACGATCGCTGGCGGGGATCCAATGCCTTGATGCTTGATCGATCTTATCTCTGTATGATTGAAGCTGTCTCGTGCGTGGCCTTGGAGAAGCCGGCAACCACTATGCCTCTGGGATCGAGCGGCCGGCCATACGTATACGTACGGCAGGCTGGATACATGGTAGATGAAGTGGAGCCGGACGGGAGCACCGGAGGAGCGCGGCCGTGCATCCACGTGGAGCTGCTGGACGTGCATGCATGCTAGGCGGGGAGCGTTGGCGATCTCCTCGATCGAGCGAGCGCGCCGGCCATCGCCGAGGCGGCCGCGTGTGCGCGGGCGGCCCAGCGAAGACGAGAGGCGGCCCAACCTGGCGCACGGCCTGGAACGGAACGGGGCCAGCCGGCTTCAGCCAGCAGCCGGCCTGGCGCCGGCGGCCGGGTGCGGCCGGTGGAGCGGGAGCAGGCCGGCCAAGCCGGAAGTCGGCCCAGCTGCAGAGGAGCCATCCAGGCGCTATCTTTTCTTCTTTTCCTTACTGTTCGTATCTTTTGCTCCGTGGCACCTTTTCTTGATCCGCGAAGTGTGGCTCGCTCGTAAACTCGAGGACTTTGCCATACCGGGGGTCATCCCCCCGACATTAGCCCCCGAGCCTGCGTGGGACTCGAAGAGCAATCGAGTCGCATGGAGGGTCCTAAACTCGATGTTGTTGATGCGGACGATGATGGCGATGTCGATGTAGCCCATGGCATGGCGTGGGTGAGAGGCGCAGAGTCGCCAAGCCTAATCTCAACCATGCGTAAGGCGGCGAAGGCGCAGTCGGATGATGGCGGAGGCGCAGCCGGATGGCGAAAGCGCAGCCGGTACAAGCGCGATGGCGCCGGATGATGCGAGCGCAGCCGGAACATGGCGGTGAAGGCGCATCCGGACGATGGCGGGGGCGCAGCCGGAACATGGCGGTGAAGGCGCATCCGGACGATGGCGGAGGCGCAGCCGGATGATGGCCAGCGCAGCAGGGTGAAGCGCGGCCGGCGGCAGCGAGCGCGATCGGACGATGGCTGGCGCAGCCGGACAGCGAGCGCAGCGGATGAGCTGGCGCAGCCAGACGAAGCGGCGGAGCGCAGCCAGGCGATAAAGCGCAGCCAGGCAATCGCGAAAGCAGCAGACGAGCGGCGCAGCGCGAACGATCGCGCAGCGCAGCCAGGCGAGCGCGGAAACGATGCGGCGCGCGCAGGATGATAGCTGGCGCAGCGGCGGCAGCGGCCAGGCGATGGCGGCAGCGCAGCGGACAAGCGGCAAATGCAGCGGACAGCGCAGCGGCGGCAGCAGCGGCAGCGGCGAACAAGCGCGAAAGCGCCGCCGAACGATAGCGGCGAAGCGCAGGCGGCAGCGATAAGCGCAGCGAGGCGATAAGCAGCGATAAGCGCAGCGGATGGCAGCGATAAGCGCAGCAGGCAGCGCAGCCAAGCGGCAACAAAGCGCAGCCCAGGCAGCGCAGCAAAAAGCGCGCTCAGCCAGGCAAGGCGAGCGCGTCGAACGATAGCGGTGAAGCGCAGCCGGACCAAAGCGGCGAAGCGCAGCCGGATGAGCGCAGCGAGCGAAAGCGCGAAGCCGGGCAGCAGCGCGGAGCGCAGCGGACAAAGCGCACCGAAAGCGAAAGGCGCGCGGACAAAGCGGCAAAGCGCAACCGGACGCGGCGGAGCGCAGCGGACAAAGCGCAGCCGCGAAGCGCGAAGCGCAGCGGACAAGGCGGCAAAGGCGCAGCCGGACGATGGCGGCGAAGGCGCAGCCGGACCAAGGTGGATGATGTCTACGTTCCCCCTCCTTTCCTGTAGACAGTGTTGGGCCTCCAAGTGCAGAGGTTTGTAGAACAGCAGCAAGTTTCCCTTAAGTGGATCACCCAAGGTTTATCGAACTCAGGGAGGAAGAGGTCAAAGATATCCCTCTCATGCAACCCTGCAACCACAAAGCAAGAAGTCTCTTGTGTCCCCAACACACCAAATAGGTGCACTAGTTCGGCGAAGAGATAGTGAAATACAGGTGGTATGAATATATATGAGCAGTAGCAACGGTGCCAGAAAATAGCTTAATGGCGTGTAATTGATGGTGGTAGTATTGCAGCAGTAGTAACACAGTAAAACAGTAAACAAGCAGTAGAACTCAGCAGTATTTAGGAACAAGGCCTAGGGATTAGACTTTCACTAGTGGACACTCTCAACATTGATCACATAACAGAATAGATAAATGCATACTCTACACTTTTGTTGGATGATGAACACATTGCGTAGGATTACACGAACCCTCAATGCCGGAGTTAACAAGCTCCACAATAATGCTCATGTTTAAGTAACCTTAAGTGTAAGATAGATCAAAACGACTAAACCAAGTACTAGCATAGCATGCACACTGTCACCTTCATGCATATGTAGGAGGAATAGATCACATCAATATTATCATAGCAATAGTTAACTTCGCAATCTACAAGAGATCATGATCATAGCATAAACCAAGTACTAACACGGTGCACGCACTGTCACCTTTGCACACATGCAGGAGGAATAAAACTACTTTAATAACACATCACTAGAGTAGCACATAGATAAATTGTGATACAAAACTCATATGAATCTCAATCATGTAAAGCAGCTCATGAGATCATTGTATTGACGTACATAGGAGAGAGATTAACCACATAGCTACCGGTACAGCCCCGAGCCTCGATGGAGAACTACTCCTTCCTCATGGGAGCAGCAGCGGTGATGAAGATGGCGGTGGAGATGGCAGCGGTGTCGATGGAGAAGCCTTCCGGGGGCACTTCCCCGCTCCGGCAAGGTGCCGGAACAGAGACTCCTGTCCCCAGATCTTGGCTTCGCGATGACGGCGGCTCTGGAACTTTTCTCGTATCGTGGCTTCCTCCGGGGTTTCGATGCAGGGGCTTTATATAGGCGAAGAGGCGCAGGGAGGGTCGAAGAGGTGGCCAGGGGGTAAGGCGGCGCGGGCCAACCCTAGGCCGCGCCGGCCACCCTCCTGGTGGGCCTGTGGCCCCCCGGGTCCTTCCTTGTTCTGGAAGCTTCGTGGAAAAATAGGAACCTGGGCGTTGATTTCGTCCGATTCCGAGAATATTTCGTTACTAGGATTTCTGAAACCAAAAACAGCAGAAAACAGGAACTGGCACTTCGGCATCTTGTTAATAGGTTAGTTCCAGAAAATGCATAAATACGATATATAATGTGCATAAAACATGTAGATATCATCAATAAAGTGGCATGGAACATAAGAAATTATCGATACGTTGGAGACGTATCAGCATCCCCAAGCTTAGTTCTGCTCGTCCCGAGCAGGTAAAACGATAACAAAGATAATTTCTGAAGTGACATGCCATCATAATCTTGATCATACTATTTGTAAACATATGTAATGAATGCAGCGATCAAAGCAAAGGTAATGACATGAGTAAACAACTGAATCATATAGCAAAGACTTTTCATGAATAGTACTTCAAGACAAGCATCAATAAGTCTTGCATAAGAGTTAACTCGTAAAGCAATAAATCAAAGTAAAGGTGTTGAAGCAACACATAAGAAGATTAAGTTTCAGCGGTTGCTTTCAACTTGTAACATGTATATCTCATGGATATTGTCAACATAAAGTAATATAACAAGTGCAATATGCAAGTATGTAGGAATCAATGCACAGTTCACACAAGTGTTTGCTTCTTAAGGTGGAAGGAGATAGGTAAACTGACTCAACAATAAAAGTAAAAGAATGGTCCTTCGCAGAGGAAAGCATCGATTGCTGTATTTGTGCTAGAGCTTTTATTTTGAAAACATGAAACAATTTTGTCAACGGTAGTAATAAAGCATATGAGTTATGAAAATTATATCTTACAAGTTGCAAGCCTTCATAGTATACTAATAGTGCCCGCACCTCGTCCTACTTAACTTGGACTACCGGGTCTTCGCATGCCATGTTTCAACCAAGTGTCACAAAGGGGTACCTCCATGCCGCCTGTACAAAGGTCCAAGGAGAATGCTCGCATTTCGGATTTCTCGCTTTTGATTATTCTCAACTTAGACATCCATACCGGGACAACATGGACAACAGATAATGGACTCCTCTTTAATGCATAAGCATGTAGCAAAGTTATTATTCTCATATGAGATTGAGGATATATGTCCAAAACTGAAACTTCCACCATGATTCATGGCTTTAGTTAGCGGCCCAATGTTCTTCTCTAACAATTTTGCATGCTCCAACCACTAAAATGATAGACCTTCAGACAAGACGGACATGCATAGCAACTCACATGATATTCAACAATAGTTGATGGCGTTCCCCAGAAGCATGGTTATCGCACAACAAGCAACTTAATAAAATATAAAGTGCATAAGTACATATTCAATACTACGATAGTTTTTAAGGCTATTTTGTCCCATGAGCTATATATTGCAAAGGTGAATGATGGAATTTTAAAGGTAGCACTCAAGCAATTTACTTTGGAATGGCGGAGAAATACCATGTAGTAGGTAGGTATGGTGGACACAAATGGCATAGTGGTTGGCTCAAGGATTTTGGATGCATGAGAAGTATTCCCTCTCGATACAAGGTTTAGGCTAGCAAGGTTATTTGAAGCAAACTCAAGGATGAACAAGTGCAGCAAGACTCACATAAAAGACATATTGTAAACATTATAAGACTCTACACTGTCTTCCTTGTTGTTCAAAACTCAATACTAGATATTATCTAGACCTTAGAGAAACCAAATATGCAAATCAAATTTTAGCAAGCTCTATGTATTTCTTCATTAATGGGTGCAAAGCATATGATGCAAGAGCTTAAACATGAGCACAACAATTGCCAAGTATCACATTATCCAAGACATTTTTAGAATTACTACATGTAGCATTTTCCAATTCCAACCATATAACAAATTAACGAAGAAGAAACTTCGCCTTGAACATTATGAGTAAAGCCTAAGGACACATGTGTCCATATGCAACAGCGGAGCGTGTCTCTCTCCCACAAAGTGAATGCTAGGATCCATCTTATTCAAACAAAAACAAAAACGAAAACAAACCGACGCTCCAAGTAAAGAACACCAGATGTGACTGAATAAAAATATAGTTTCAGGGGAGGAACCTGATGATGTTGTCGATGAAGAAGGGGATGCCTTGGGCATCCCCAAGCTTAGACGCTTGAGTCTTCTTAAAATATGCAGGGATGAACCACGGGGGCATCCCCAAGCTTAGAGCTTTCACTCCTCTTGATCTTAGTATATCATTCTCCTCTCTTGACCCTTGAAAACTTCCTTCACACCAAACTTCAAGCAAACTCATTAGAGGGTTAGTGCATCATTAATAATTCACACATTCAGAGGTGACACAATCATTATTTTCACTTCTGGACATTGCATAATGCTACTGGACATTAGTGGATCAAAGAAATAAATCCAACATAGCAAAAGAGGCAATGCGAAATAAAAGGCAGAATCTGTCAAAAACAGAACAGTCCGTAAAGACGAATTTATAAATGGCACCAGACTTGCTCAAATGGAAAAACTCAAAACTAATGAAAGTTGCGTACATATCTGAGGATCACGCTCGTAAATTGGCAGATTTTTTCGAATTTTCTACAGAGAACTGGCCCAGATTCGTGACAGACAGCAATGCTGTTTCTGCGCAGCGATCCCAAATATAACATCAACTTTGACATAGAAACTTTACTTGGCACAAAAACATGATAAGGAGAGGTTGCTACAGTAGTAAACAACTTCCAAGACTCAAATATAAAACAAAGTACTGTAGCAAAATAACACATGGGTTATCTCCCAAGAAGTTCTTTCTTTATAGCCATTAAGATGGGCTCAGCAGTTTTAATGATGCACTCGCAAGAAATAGAAGTTGAAGCAAAAGAGAGCATCAAGAGGCAAATTCAAAACACATTTAAGTCTAACATGCTTCCTATGCATAGGAATCTTGTAAATAAACAAGTTCATGAAGAGCAAAGTAACAAGCATAGGAAGATAAAACAAGTGTAGCTTCAAAAATTTCAGCACATAGAGAGGTGTTTTAGTAACATGAAAATTTTTACAACCATATTTTCCTCTCTCATAATAACTTTCAGTAGCAACATGAGCAAACTCAACAATATAACTATCACATGAAGCATTCTTATCATGAGTCTCATGCATAAAATTATTACTCTCCACATAAGCATAATCAATTTTATTAGTTGTAGTGGGAGCAAATTCAACAAAGTAGCTATCAAATATAGGAGGTATATTGTAATCATAATCAAATTTATCCTCCATAACAGGTGGTAACAAAAGACTACTATCATTATAATCATCATAAATGGGAGGCAAAGTATCATCAAAGTAAATTTTCTCCTCAATGCTTGGGGGACTAAAAATATCATGCTCATCAAAGCCAGCTTCCCCAAGCTTAGAATTTTCCATAGCATTAGCAACAATGGTGTTCAAAGCATTCATACTAATAACATTCCCATTATCATGCATATAAAGTTCCATGGGTTTTTTAATTCTTTCTTCAAACACATCATGTCCTAATTCAAGATAAAGTTCATAAAGATCTCTCATTTTATTGTTGTCTTCCATTATGCCTAACTAGTGTAAACAAGAAACCAAATGTCGCAATTGCAGAGTCTAAAGGAAATAGCTTCGAGTACTTACAATGGCGCCGGAAAATAGCTTAGTAGCCGAGGTCCGGAGTACCTTTTACCTTTCCTCCCCGGCAACGGCGCCAGAAAAGTGCTTGATGTCTACGTTCCCTCTCCTTGACAGTGTTGGGCCTCCAAGTGCAGAGGTTTGTAGAACAGCAGCAAGTTTCCCTTAAGTGGATCACCCAAGGTTTATCGAACTCGGGGAGGAAGAGGTCAAAGATATCCCTCTCATGCAACCCTGCAACCACAAAGCAAGAAGTCTCTTGTGTCCCCAACACACCAAATAGGTGCACTAGTTCGGCGAAGAGATAGTGAAATACAGGTGGTATGAATATATATGAGCAGTAGTACGGCGCCAGAAAATAGCTTAATGGCGTGCAGTTGATGGTGGTAGTATTGCAGCAGTAGTAACACAGTAAAACAGTAAAACAAGCAGTAGTAACTCAGCAGTATTTAGGAACAAGGCCTAGGGATTAGACTTTCACTAGTGGACACTCTCAACATTGATCACATAACAGAATAGATAAATGCATACTCTACACTTTTGTTGGATGATGAACACATTGCGTAGGATTACACGAACCCTCAATGCCGGAGTTAACAAGCTCCACAATAATGCTCATGTTTAAGTAACCTTAAGTGTAAGATAGATCAAAACGACTAAACCAAGTACTAGCATAGCATGCACACTGTCACCTTCATGCATATGTAGGAGGAATAGATCACATCAATATTATCATAGCAATAGTTAACTTCGCAATCTACAAGAGATCATGATCATAGCATAAACCAAGTACTAACACGGTGCACGCACTGTCACCTTTACACACGTGCAGGAGGAATAAAACTACTTTAATAACACATCACTAGAGTAGCACATAGATAAATTGTGATACAAAACTCATATGAATCTCAATCATGTAAAGCAGCTCATGAGATCATTGTATTGACGTACATAGGAGAGAGATTAACCACATAGCTACCGGTACAGCCCCGAGCCTCGATGGAGAACTACTCCTTCCTCATGGGAGCAGCAGCGGTGATGAAGATGGCGGTGGAGATGGCAGCGGTGTCGATGGAGAAGCCTTCCGGGGCACTTCCCCGTCCGGCGGGGTGCCGGAACAGAGACTCCTGTCCCCCAGATCTTGGCTTCGCGATGACGGCGGCTCTGGAACTTTTCTCGTATCGTGGCTTCCTCCGTAAGGGTTTTCGATGCAGGGGCTTTATATAGGCGAAGAGGCGGCGCAGGAGGGTCGAAGGGGCGGCCAGGGGGTAAGGCGGCGCGGGCCAACCCTAGGCCGCGCCGGCCACCCTCCTGGTGGGCCTGTGGCCCCCCCTGGTCCTTCCCGGGTGTTCTGGAAGCTTCGTGGAAAAATAGGAACCTGGGCGTTGATTTCGTCCGATTCCGAGAATATTTCGTTACTAGGATTTCTGAAACCAAAAACAGCGAAAAGGAACGGCACTTCGGCATCTTGTTAATAGGTTAGTTCCAGAAAATGCATAAATACGACATATAATGTGCTGAATAGCACATGTAATGGTCGCATGGAACATGAAACATCGAACGTTGGAGACGTGGCGGTGGACGCGGTGTCCGCCGGCTCGTGCTGAAGAGCACCCGGAAGTGGTCGCTGAGGACCGCCAGCTCGAAGGCTCTGGGCCGCTGGCAAGGTGGACGCGGTGTCCGCCGGCTCGTGCTGAAGAGCACCCGGAAGTGGTCGCTGAGGACCGCCAGCTCGAAGGCTCTGGGCCGCTGGCAAGGTGGACGCGGTGTCCGCCGGCTCGTGCTGAAGAGCACCCGGAAGTGGTCGCTGAGGACCGCCAGCTCGAAGGCTCTGGGCCGCTGGCAAGGTGGACGCGGTGTCCGCCGGCTCGTGCTGAAGAGCACCCGGAAGTGGTCGCTGAGGACCGCCAGCTCGAAGGCTCTGGGCCGCTGGCAAGGTGGACGCGGTGTCCGCCGGCTCGTGCTGAAGAGCACCCGGAAGTGGTCGCTGAGGACCGCCAGCTCGAAGGCTCTGGGCCGCTGGCAAGGTGGACGCGGTGTCCGCCGGCTCGTGCTGAAGAGCACCCGGAAGTGGTCGCTGAGGACCGCCAGCTCGAAGGCTCTGGGCCGCTGGCAAGGTGGACGCGGTGTCCGCCGGCTCGTGCTGAAGAGCACCCGGAAGGTGCTCGCTGATGTAGAGGGATGTTGGCTCGGTTTCGTCCGAGCCCCACGGAGTCATTTTCATGTCCCCCGCTCTTTGGCTTTTTCTCTTGCCAGCCATACAGCCGGGTTGCGGTCTGTAGCTAGGTCAAGAGTGGGCCGCAAAGTGGAGCGCACAGTACTTAGACTTTGAGGGCGGACTCATGCGAGCTACATCGGCGAAGGCCGGGATGCCCAAGGTGATCTCTCTTTGGACGTTGTTCATGTGAGGCGACCTCCAGCTTTTGCTCTTGCTAGCCATGAAGCCGGGTTGCGGACAACAGCTGAGTCGAAGAGTGGGCCTTTGGTACCGTACACACTACTAAGCCGTCTTTGGGATAGAGCATCGTGGACCAGCCGGCGAGCCCCCGGACGAGTTGAGTCGGTCCGGGGTTAAGCGAGAAGTGCGGCGGAAGAGGGGGTAGCTCGAGTATAACCGGGTTACCGGCTGAGCACGGTGCGGAGAGCTACTCAACAATACTTACATTTGTTTTCGATGTAGGGTTGATCTCGATAGTGATGACGAGTTGTTGAAGCCGTAGAGGCGAGGGAGCTAGTGGCCTCGGCCGGCTTGACTCCGGGCGGCCAAGCTACCAGCGCTGCAGATGTACGAGTCGATGCAGATTCCGGCTGCATGATTCAGCCAGGCGGGCAGCAAAGCGCGCTCGGGCTGGTTCAGTCGGTGCAGGCTCCACTCATCCCATTCCCAGTCGGCCTCGACAGGCGGAACTGGTACGAGCGGAGTCGAGCGACCAACCAGCCGGGTTAAGGACAACCCGCCCAGCAGGCACTAGCGCAGCCGGCTCGATTGATCGAACATCGAGCGGATTCAGTCGGCGGCATGTCTCCAGCCGGACAGATATGTTTATTTCTTTTTTCAGCCGGAGCATGTTTTTCAGCCGGCGAAGTATTTTTTCAGCAGGCCGGAGCATTTTTTTTTTCTCAGCCGGCCGGACCACTTTGTCAATCCATCATGGGCCTAAAATGACGGGAGGTAACTGATTCTCAAGAAACCAAAATTAGGCACGTCATCCCGTAAGTCAATTCCGTAGAAATTATCCCGTAAAGTGTAGCATTACTGTTTGCCTTTTGCCTTCTTTACTTCAGCCGGCACAATCCCTGAGCCGGCCCCAGCTCTTTTGACTTTTATCCACTTATTTTCTCGCATAGGACTTGTATTTGGCTGGAGGCCTAGCCGGTGATCGATGGGAGCAGGACCAGGTGCGGGCGCTGCGGTCGGAGAGTGGCGGAGGCGCGGCCGGCGGCGTGGGCGCGGCCGGCCGTCGAGCCGGCAGCTTCGTGCGGCGCGAGCGGTGGGAGCCGGCGCTGAAGGCGCACGAGCCGGAGTTGGAGGCGAAGCCGGCGGGCGCTGCGTGGAGCGGCCGGAGGTGGTGCGGCCGACGCGGAGCGGCGCAGGATCCGGCCATGGCGGCGCGAGCGGCGGATGGCGCGGCGCAGAGCCGGCGGAAGAGTTGGCAAGGTCGGCGGTGGCGCAGCCGCATGACGCAGCGGTGAGCCGGCCACGGCGCGAGCCGGCAGTGGGCGCGGCGCTGCTGCTGCTGCTTGGAGAGGACCGGGCGCTGTGGTGCAGCCTGGGAGCCGTTGATGGAGCGCGCCGCCGGTAGAGGCGCGGGGTAGCCGGAGCCGGCGCCGCGACGGAGTTCACGCATGCCTGGATAGTGCTACTGTGAGCCGGCCATAAGCGAGCCGGCAGGGGCGCAGGCCATGTGCGTCGCAGCTGGAGCCAGACGAGGCGTTGCGCGCGTGCGCGGAGCGGAGATGGTCGCGGCGGCCGACGGGCGCAGGTGCGCAGCAGAGGTGTTGGCGATGGAGCCGGCTGTGGCGTGGCCAGGCATGCGAGCCTGAAGCGCGAGCCGGAGCTGGTGATGGCCGTTGGTGAGGTGGTCGCTGGCCGCCAGGCGCAGTTGCGCGGCAGCCGGAGGTGTCCTGAGCAGCGCTGACCGGCGGGCGGACGTGGCGGAGCTCGACGCCGGCGAGCCGGAGGAGGCCGTGGCGCCCGGAAGCCGGTGATGGACGTGGCGGGCCGCCGCGGGCGTAAGCCGCAGGAGACCGTGGCGCCCGGAAACTGGAGATGTCACGCAGCCGAAGATGGCCGTGGCGCGGCCGATTCGCTGCTGTTGTGCTCTTGCTGCGCGGTCGGCCGGCCCAGGGCGGAGCGAGTGCTATCGCGGCCGTCTTCTGGTTTCCTGCTGGCGCTGCACGTATGCGCGCGTATGCGCGTGTGTGCTGCTGCTTGGCCAAGCTCGTTGTTGCTTGCTTGCTATAGTAGAGAGAAACAGCACCCGTGAGTACAGGAAATAATATACTGTGGCTCTTTTAGTTTGACATGGAGCGATGCATGCGTAAAGTTAGCTGCCGCTCTACTCTAGCTTTGCTTATGTGAGATAGAAGAGAGGGAACCAAGAGACTTAGCTCCAACAGCCGGCTATTGCGGACGTGGTCGTCGCCGCTGCATGGCGCCTGCTGCATGCGCGCGCTGCTCTCCTCACGCACGCGTGCTGGTTCGCGTTTGCGCGCTCGGCGGCGCTGCTGCTTGACGCTGTGCGCGCTCCTGGGACGGCGCCCGAGACGGCGCGGTGGGCCGGAGGTCGACGTGGGCGGCGCCGGGCTTTAGGGCGCGGGCGCAGCCGACAGCGATGGCGCAGGAATGGTGCGGGCGAACGCGGAGGCGGTCCATGCGCTGTTGGCTATGCTTCTCTGCTGCCCGCATGCGCACGCGCGGTACGCCGCAGCTCATGCGTGCATGCATGTGTGGCTTGGCTTGCTGCTGGTGGCGCGACGACCAGGAGACAGAGATGGTGCGGCCGGGCCAGCTGGGCATGCAGCCGTTTCCCGGGGGCAAGCCCCGGATTTTGTTGGAGCGGTCGCGGCGGGGGTGCAGCCGCGGCAGCGTGGGTGGAGAAGGTGGCCACGGCGTCGCCCACGACGATGATGGTGAAGAAGCTCGCGACGGCGAGGGCCGCGGAGGCGGTGGAGGCGATGGAGCTGCGCCGCGGGGCGGCGATGGCCGCGGCGGAGACGGGCGTGCCCGAGGAGGGCGGCGATGAAGGCGCGACGCGGCAGCGGTGAGAAGGGTCCCGTCCGGACGAACTCCGGCGGCGCCACCAGGCCCACGGTGGGCGCCAAATGTCGTGTATCGTCACGGCATATGCCATAGGGTGGCTAATCGAGGTGGTTCCTAGTGGTCGTCGACGGTATCCGGATGCGGGATTGGTACACAGCACACGGTGATGTACCCAGGTTCAGGGCCCTCGCGGTGGAGGTAAAACCCCTACTCTGCATGTCGATGTATATGAGCACATGTGAGTGGTACGAGTTGCTCCTTGAGCTGTTTGTCCTAAGGAGGAAGAAGCTACTGTGAGCTAGAGGGCGACCTGGTTGGAGAGAGCCTGGCCGGGTGCTCGTATGTGAGCTGAGAGAGAGGGAGGGCAGCGATGGCCCTGTTGGCCATGAGCCCAAGAAGGCTCTGCGGTGTGCTTATAAAGGGTGACGGCAGGAGACAGTGGTGCGCGTACGCTGTGTGATATGTTAAGGTCCCATCAACTGTAGGCTACAGTGTACAGTCAGGAACACTATTGCTCTACATAAGCCTATCGATAGCCTGTACGTAGCACGTTACCATGTCTTCTCGTACGATCGCTGGCAGGGGATCCAATGCCTTGATGCTTGATCGATCTTATCTCTGTATGATTGAAGCTGTCTCGTGCGTGGCCTTGGAGAAGCCGGCAACCACTATGCCTCCTGGGATCGAGCGGCCGGCCATACGTATACGTACGGCAGCTGGATACATGGTAGATGAAGTGGAGCCGGACGGGAGCACCTGGAGGAGCGGCCGGCCGTGCTTCCACGTGGAGCTGCTGGACGTGCATGCATGCTAGGCGGGGAGCAGTTGGCGATCTCCTCGATCGAGCGAGGGCGCGAGCCGGCCATCGCCAGAGGCGGCCGCGTGTGCGCCAGGCGGCCCAGCGAGAAGCGAGGCGGCCCAACCTGGGCGCACCTAGCCTGGAACGGAACGGGGGCCAGCCGGCTTCAGCCCAGCAGCCGGCCTGGCGCCAGGCGGCCGGGTGCGGCCCAGGTGGAGGCGGGAGCAGGCCGGCCAAGCCGGAAGTCGGCCCAGCTGCAGAGGAGCCATCCAGGCGCTATCTTTTCTTCTTTTCCTTACTGTTTCTTCCGTATCTTTTGCTCCGTGGCACCTTTTCTTGATCCGCGAAGTGTGGCTCGCTCGTAAACTCGAGGACTTTGCCATACCGGGGGTCATCCCCCCGACATTAGCCCCGAGCCTGCGTGGGACTCGAAGAGCAATCGAGTCGCATGGAGGGTCCTAAACTCGATGTTGTTGATGCGGACGATGATGGCGATGTCGATGTAGCCCATGGCATGGCGTGGGTGAGAGGCTCTGGCCAAGTTGATACTTGTAACTCCAAGAGGGAGTAATTATGCTCGATAGTGGGTTCATGCCTCCATTGAATCTGGGATCGTGACAGTAGGTTCTAAGGTTGTGGATGTGTTGTTGCTACTAGGGATAAAACATTGATGCTTTGTCTAAGGATATTTTTATTGATTACATTACGCACCATACTTAATGCAATTATCTGTTGTTTACAACTTAATACTGGAAGGGGTTCGGATGATAAGCTGAAGGTGGATTATTTAGATGCATGCTTTGGATAGCGGTCTATGTACTTTGTCGTAATGCCCGATTAAATCACATAATAATCATCATTGATATGTATTGAATCTTTATTTGTCAATTGCCATGTAATTTGTTCACCCAACATGTTTGTTATCTTATTGGAGAGACACCACTAGTGAACTGTGGACCCCGGTCCATTCTTTTACATCTGAATACATTCTACTGTTTTTTGTTCTTTGCAAACAAACACCATCTTCCACTCGATACGTTTAATCCTTTGTTTTCAGCAAGCCGGTGAGATTGACAACCTCACTGTTACGTTTGGGAAAAGTACTTTGATTGTGTTGTGCAGTTTCCACGTTGGCGCCGGTTTCACTGGTGTTGGCCGCACTACACTCCTCCACCAACAAACTTCACGTGCTTCTTGGCTCCTACTGGTTCGATAACCTTGGTTTCTTTCGGCCGCCCGCCTTGCGCATCCACCTTCTCTTGGGGTTCCCAGGACGTGTAAATCTACGCGCCGAGCTTATCTTTTTCTGTGTTTGGGAAATTAATTGTGTAATCAATTTTGAGTCATTAACGGACGCGTTACTCAGCCGTTTTGCCTTCCGGATTTTCTGGATCGTGGCTGTGCCGACTCGGACGTGGGCTGCGCCCCACGACCTTCCCGAACCGCACTATATAAGCGCGGACGAGAACCCTAGCCTGTACGAGCCACATATGCGACTACCTGTTTCCAGTTCATTGCGCCGCCGCCTTCGTCTTCCTCATCCCGTCCGTCGGCGTGCACCGACTGCCGGGACAGTAGGCCTCCGGAACCCTGCCTCTCGTGAACCTGTACGGGTGAGGGGCAATCAGGTTTTTGGGGAGCGCTCTGATACGTCTCCAACGTATCGATAATTTCTTATGTTCCATGCTACTTTATTGATGATACCTACATGTTTTATGCACACTTTATGTCATATTTGTGCATTTTCTGGAACTAACCTATTAACAAGATGCCGAAGAGCCGTTGCTGTTTTCTGCTGTTTTTGGTTTCAGAAATCCTAGTAAGGAAATATTCTCGGAATTGGACGAAATCTTCGCCCTATTTTTGCACGAAGCTTCCGGAAGACCGAAGAGATAACAGTGGGGCCACGAGGTGGCCAGACCACAGACGCGCGGCGGGCCCTGGCCGCGCCACCCTGTCCCCCGGGCCCTCGTGAGCCCCCGACCTACCCTTCCGCCTACAAATAGCCTCCGTCGCAAAAACCCCGTGCCGAGAGCCACGATACGGAAAACCTTCCCGCCGCCGCGAATCCCATCTCGGGGATTCGGAGATCGCCTCCGGCACCCTGCCGGAGAGGGGATTCATCTCCGGAGGACTCTTCATCGCCATGATCGCCTCCGGAGTGATGAGTGAGTAGTTCACCCCTGGACTATGGGTCCATAGCAGTAGCTAGATGGTCGTCTTCTCCTTGTTGTGCTTCATTGTTGGATCTTGTGAGCTGCCTAACATGATCAAGATCATCTATCTGTAATACTATATGTTGTGTTTGTCAGGATCCGATGGATAGAGAATACTATGTTATGGTGATTATCAATCTATTGTTTATGTGTTGTTTATGATCTTGCATGCTCTCCGTTATTAGTAGAGGCTCTGGCCAAGTTTGTACTCTTAACTCCAAGAGGGAGTATTTATGCTCGATAGTGGGTTCATGCCTTCATTGACACATGGGACGACAGAAAGTTCTAAGGTTGTGATGTGTTGTTGCCACTAGGGATAAAACATTGATTCTATGTCTAAGGATGTAGTTGTCGATTACATTACGCACCATACTTAATGCAATTGTCGTTGCTTAGCAACTTAATGAATGGGGTTCGGATGATAACCTGAAGGTGGACTTTTTAGGCATAGATGCAGTTGGATGGCGGTCTATGTACTTTGTCGTAATGCCCAATTAAATCTCACTATATTTATCATATCATGTATATGCATTGTTATGCCTTTCTCTATTTGTCAATTGCCCGACTGTAATTTGTTCACCCGACATGCTTTTATCTTATGGGAGAGACACCTCTAGTGAACTGTGGACCCCGGTCCTATTCTTTACATAGCATACAATCTACTACTGCAATTGTGTTTTACTGTTTTCTTTGCAAACATCTTCCACTCGATACGTTTAATCCTTTGTTACAAGCCGGTGAGATTGACAACCTCACTGTTTCGTTGGGGCAAAGTACTTTGGTTGTTGTTGTGCAGGTTCCCGGAATCCCTGTTGTTGCGCCGCATCACATTTCGCCACCATCAACCTTCAACGTGCTTCTTGGCTCCTACTGGTTCGATTAAACCTTGGTTTCATACTGAGGAAACTTGCTTCTATACGCATCATACCTTCCACTTGGGGTTCCCAACGGACGTGTGCATCTACGCGTATCAAGCTAAATTTCTGGCGCCGTTGCCGGGGAGATCAAGACACGCTGCAAGGGGAGTCTCCACTTCTCAATCTCTTTACTTTGTTTTTGTCTTGCTTTATTTTATTTACTACTTTGTTTGCTGCACCTAAACAAAACACAAAAAAATTAGTTGCTAGTTTTACTTTATTTACTGTCTTGCTCTCTATATCAAAAACACAAAAAATTAGTTACTTGCATTTACTTTATTTGCCTAGTTTACTTTTTGCTTATTTCATCATGCTTAATCCTAAGTTCACTTTGGAAGAGATACCGGTAGGACGAGGGTGTATCATTGGAAGAGATAATATAGAAGAATTTTTCACCCATGTTAGTATGGATGAAGATTTTGAAGATATACCATTATTAAAAACTGCTCCTACTTATGAAAGTGCTTCTGCCTGTTTGATACACATGTTAGAAACTAGATTTGTTAATCTCAATCCCATAATACAACATATGTTTCTTACACTTTCGGATATGGAGATGGGAGAAAAGAGAAATTTTGTTTTAAAAGTCCTTGTTAGAGAATTTGAGGATATAGTTAAAGAAGCTAGAAAAGTTTTTATTAAGCATAAGAGGCTTGGTTTCTTTCCTAATTTTAAACAAATACTTGAAAAGATGGATATGGATAGAATTAAGTATACTAATAATGCTAATGATGGTAGGGAAATTAAAGCGCCAATACCTAGTAAACTACTAGGAATGCATGAAGCTTTGGAAAACAACTATGCTTGGCTTGTTCCTGAAAATTTGTTTGATGAGAATAGTAAGCCTAGGAGCAATGAGAGAGGAGTTACTTATATAGACCAGATACAATGCATTGTTGAGAAAACTCCCAACACCCCTGGTAATGATGTTGATGCTTCTACTCTCGATAATACTTGATTTGCACTTTCTGCGCCTAGCTGAAAGGCGTTAAAGAAAAGCGCTTATGGGAGACAACCCATGTTTTTACTACAGCAATTTTTTGTTTGTTGAGTCTTGGAAGTTTTTACTACTGTAGCAACCTCTCCTTATCATGTTTTTGTGCCAAGTAAAGTTTCTATGTCAAAGTTGATGTTATATTTGGGATCGCTGCGCAGAAACAGCATTGCTGTCTGTCACGAATCTGGGCACAGTCCTCTGTAGAAAATTCGAAAAAATCTGCCAATTTACGAGCTTGATCCTCAGATATGTACGCAACTTTCATTAGTTTTGAGTTTTTCCATTTGAGCAAGTCTGGTGCCAGCTTTAAATTCGTCTTTACGGACTGTTCTGTTTTTGACAGATTCTGCCTTTTATTTCGCATTGCCTCTTTTGCTATATTGGATTCATTTCTTTGATCCATTAATGTCCAGTAGCTTTATGCAATGTCCAGAAGTGAAAATAATGATTGTGTCACCTCTGAATATGAGAATTATTAATTGTGCACTAACCCTCTAATGAGTTTGCTTGAAGTTTGGTGTGAAGGAAGTTTTTAAGGGTCAAGAGAGGAGAATGATATACTATGATCAAGAGGAGTGAAAGCTCTAAGCTTGGGGATGCCCCGTGGTTCACCCCTGCATATTTTAAGAAGACTCAGCGTCTAAGCTTGGGGATGCCCAAGGCATCCCCTTCTTCATCGACAACATCATCAGGTTCCTCCCCTGAAACTATATTTTTATTCAATCACATCTTGTGTTCTTTACTTGGAGCGTCGGTTTGTTTTTGTTTTTGTTTTTGTTTGAATAAAATGGATCCTAGCATTCACTTTGTGGGAGAGAGACACGCTCCGCTGTTGCATATGGACAAATATGTCCTTAGGCTTTACTCATAATGTTCAAGGCGAAGTTTCTTCTTCGTTAAATTGTTATATGGTTGGAATTGGAAAATGCTACATGTAGTAATTCTAAAATGTCTTGGATAATGTGATACTTGGCAATTGTTGTGCTCATGTTTAAGCTCTTGCATCATATGCTTTGCACCCATTAATGAAGAAATACATAGAGCTTGCTAAAATTTGATTTGCATATTTGGTCTCTCTAAGGTCTAGATAATATCTAGTATTGAGTTTTGAACAACAAGGAAGACGGTGTAGAGTCTTATAATGTTTACAATATGTCTTTTATGTGAGTTTTGCTGCACCGGTTCATCCTTGAGTTTGCTTCAAATAACCTTGCTAGCCTAAACCTTGTATCGAGAGGGAATACTTCTCATGCATCCAAAATCCTTGAGCCAACCACTATGCCATTTGTGTCCACCATACCTACCTACTACATGGTATTTCTCCGCCATTCCAAAGTAAATTGCTTGAGTGCTACCTTTAAAATTCCATCATTCACCTTTGCAATATATAGCTCATGGGACAAAATAGCCTTAAAACTATCGTAGTATTGAATATGTACTTATGCACTTTATATTTTATTAAGTTGCTTGTTGTGCGATAACCATGCTTCTGGGAACGCCATCAACTATTGTTGAATATCATGTGAGTTGCTATGCATGTCCGTCTTGTCTGAAGGATCTATCATTTTAGTGGTTGGAGCATGCAAAATTGTTAAAGAAGAACATTGGGCCGCTAACTAAAGCCATGAATCATGGTTGAAGTTTCAGTTTTGGACATATATCCTCAATCTCATATGAGAATAATAATCATTGCTACATGCTTATGCATTTAAGAGGAGTCCATTATCTGTTGTCCATGTTGTCCCGGTATGGATGTCTAAGTTGAGAATAATCAAAAGCGAGAAATCCAAAATGCGAGCATTCTCCTTAGACCTTTGTACAGGCGGCATGGAGGTACCCCTTTGTGACACTTGGTGGAAACATGGCATGCAAAGATCCGGTAGTCCAAGCTAAGTAGGACGAGGTGCGGACACTATTAGTATACTATGCATGAGGCTTGCAACTTGTAAGATATAATTTACATAACTCATATGCTTTATTACTACCGTTGACAAAATTGTTTCATGTTTTCAAAATAAAAGCTCTAGCACAAATACAGCAATCGATGCTTTCCTCTTTGAAGGACCTTTCTTTTACTTTTATTGTTGAGTCAGTTTACCTATCTCCCTCCACCTTAAGAAGCAAACACTTGTGTGAACTGTGCATTGATTCCTACATACTTGCATATTGCACTTGTTATACTACTCTATGTTGACAATATCCATGAGATATACATGTTATAAGTTGAAAGCAACCGCTGAAACTTCATCTTCCTTTGTGTTGCTTCAATACCTTTACTTTGATTTATTGCTTTATGAGTTAACTCTTATGCAAGACTTATTGATGCCTGTCTTTAAGTACTATTCATGAAAAGTCTTTGCTATATGATTCAGTTGTTTACTCATGTCATTACCTTTGTTTTGATCGCTGCATTCATTACATATGTTTACAAATAGTATGATCAAGATTATGATGGCATGTCACTTCAGAAATTATCTTTGTTATCGTTTTACCTGCTCGGGACGAGCAGAACTAAGCTTGGGGATGCTGATACGTCTCCAACGTATCGATAATTTCTTATGTTCCATGCTACTTTATTGATGATACCTACATGTTTTATGCACACTTTATGTCATATTTGTGCATTTGGAACTAACCTATTAACAAGATGCCGAAGAGCCGGTTGCTGTTTTCTGCTGTTTTTGGTTTCAGAAATCCTAGTAAGGAAATATTCTCGAATTGGACGAAATCTTCGCCCGGGATTTTTGCACGGAGCTTCCAGAAGACCGAAGAGATAACGAAGTGGGGCCACGAGGTGGCCAGACCACAGGGCGGCGCGGCCCAGGCCCTGGCCGCGCCACCCTGTCCCCTGGGCCCCTCGTGAGCCCCCCTGACCTACCCTTCCGCCTACAAATAGCCTCCGTCGCGAAACCCCCAGTACCGAGAGCCACGATACGGAAAACCTTCCAGAGACGCCGCCGCCGCGAATCCCATCTCGGGGGATTCAGGAGATCGCCTCCGGCACCCTGCCGGAGAGGGGATTCATCTCCCGGAGGACTCTTCATCGCCATGATCGCCTCCGGAGTGATGAGTGAGTAGTTCACCCCTGGACTATGGGTCCATAGCAGTAGCTAGATGGTCGTCTTCTCCTTGTTGTGCTTCATTGTTGGATCTTGTGAGCTGCCTAACATGATCAAGATCATCTATCTGTAATACTATATGTTGTGTTTGTCGGGATCCGATGGATAGAGAATACTATGTTATGGTGATTATCAATCTATTGTTTATGTGTTGTTTATGATCTTGCATGCTCTCCGTTATTAGTAGAGGCTCTGGCCAAGTTTGTACTCTTAACTCCAAGAGGGAGTATTTATGCTCGATAGTGGGTTCATGCCTTCATTGACACCTGGGACAGTGACAGAAAGTTCTAAGGTTGTGATGTGCTGTTGCCACTAGGGATAAAACATTGATTCTATGTCTAAGGATGTAGTTGTCGATTACATTACGCACCATACTTAATGCAATTGTCTGTTGCTTAGCAACTTAATACTGAATGGGGTTCGGATGATAACCTGAAGGTGGACTTTTTAGGCATAGATGCAGTTGGATGGCGGTCTATGTACTTTGTCGTAATGCCCAATTAAATCTCACTATATTTATCATATCATGTATATGCATTGTTATGCCTTTCTCTATTTGTCAATTGCCCGACTGTAATTTGTTCACCCAACATGCTTTTATCTTATGGGAGAGACACCTCTAGTGAACTGTGGACCCCGGTCCTATTCTTTACATAGCATACAATCTCTGCAATTGTGTTTTACTGTTTTCTTTGCAAACATCTTCCACTCGATACGTTTAATCCTTTGTTACAGCAAGCCGGTGAGATTGACAACCTCACTGTTTCGTTGGGGCAAAGTACTTTGGTTTTGTTGTGCAGATTCCACGTTGGCGCCGGAATCCCTGTTGTTGCGCCGCATCACATTTCGCCACCATCAACCTTCAACGTGCTTCTTGGCTCCTACTGGTTCGATTAAACCTTGGTTTCATACTGAGGGAAACTTGCTTCTATACGCATCCTACCTTCCACCTGGGGTGGGGGCAATCAGGTTTTTGGGGAGCGCTCCGGCGCGACTACTGGCAGCACGACGTCGTCTTCGGACGACGAGTTCCTCCACACCGACAACTTCTTCCCGGACCTCAGCAACTTCTTCGACAACCTCAACATGGGCGACAACGACGCTGCTGCGAAGTATGTGATCTTGTCGTTTCTCTTTCAGTTTCTGTTAGAGTTTCTTCATCTAGTTTCTGTGATAGATGCGATCAGTTTGTCTTGTTTAGATGTGATCTGTTCATCTATCTTGCTAGTCTGCACGATTAGTTTATTTGTTATTTTCATAGTCATGATTTATCAATTACTTGAACGGATTATTTTATATGGATATTTGCTTATATATTCAACAATAAGAACCTGATTACTCAAATGCAATCATCATTGAATTGTGACTTGAATCCAATAGCATCATGTCCATTTGAGGTTCTAATGAACAAAGGTGAAGAAAAAGGCAGTTCTATGGTTACAAACCAAATGCTGTGAAGCTATACGCTGAAAAGAAATAAAGTTGCTACTTAATCACTTGTACTCTTCCATGGTTCTTGGGTGATGCTGCAGAAAACGTGTTTGTTAGGGCATCTCCAGCGGCGCGACGTATTTTATTGTCCCGCATGTTCTTTCGCGCTCGGACGAAATGACCGTTTTGTCCGGCGTCCGATTGCGTCTGGGGGTGGCTCAGTGACCCGACACATTTTTTGTTTTTGTTTTTTTTCTCTTTTCTATTTGAACATAGTTCCAAATATTACATATTGGAAGATTATTTTACACAAACAAATACATAGTTTGGAACATGGTTTACACAAACTAATACATAGTTTGAACCATGGTAAACACAAATAAAAACATTTTAAAAATAAAACCAGTTGTGTTGATTTCCGTTTGTTCGCTGCCAAGAAAGAACATTCGAGGGCACACCCAGTCACCCAAACTGGAAAATCCAGCGGGAGGATTGACGGTGCCCTTGTTGGTTCTACCGAGGAAGAACAGACAGAAACCTTCCACTACTGGCTTCGTCTGGCCCGTAGCCAGATTCGCTGCAAAGAAAGAACACTCTAAGTTCTAACTATCGGTGTCCGAGCCGGATTCGCCGGTGTGGTAGTGCCTGCGGCAGGCTGTGTCGTCGAACACCTTGACGATCATCTCGCCGCCCCCTCGTAGAGGAAGGTGAGCTCTGATACGTCGCAAACGTATCTATAATTTCTTATGTTCCATGCTACTTTTATTACAATACTTGAATGTTTTATACATACTTTACATCATTATTTTACATTTTCCGGCACTAACCTATTAACAAGATGCCGAAGTGCCAGTTGCTGTTTTCTGCTGTTTTTGGTTTCAGAAATCCTAGTAAGGAAATATTCTCGAATTGGACGAAATCAACGCCCAGGGTCCTATTTTTGCCTGAAGCTTCCAGAAGACCGAAGAGGAGACGAAGTGGGGCCACGAGGTGGGGACACACCAAGGCGGCGCGCCCAAGCCCTGGGCCGCCGCCTAGTGTGTGGGCTCCCCGTGCGCCCTTTGACCACCCTTCCGCCTACTTAAAGCCTCCGTCGCGAAACCCCCTGTACCGAGAGCCACGATACGGAAAACATTGCGAGAGGCCGCCGCCGCAAATCCCATCTCGGGGATTCGGGAGATCGCCTCCGGCACCCTGCCGGAGAGGGAATCATCACCGGAGGGCTCACATCATCATGCCCGTCTCCGGATTGATGCGTGAGTAGTTCATCCTTGGACTATGGGTCCATAGCAGTAGCTAGATGGTTGTCTTCTCCGCTTGTGCTTTCATTGTATTAGATCTTGTGAGCTGCCTAACATGATCAAGATCATCTATTTGTAATGCTACATGTTGTGTTTGGTGAGATCCGATGAATATAGAATATTATGTTAAGTTGATTATCAATCTATCATATATGTGTTGTTTATGTTCTTGCATGCTCTCCGTTGCTAGTAGAGGCTCTGGCCAAGTTGATACTTGTAACTCCAAGAGGGAGTAATTATGCTCGATAGTGGGTTCATGCCTCCATTAAATCTGGGATCGTGACAGTAGGTTCTAAGGTTGTGGATGTGCTTTGCTACTAGGGATAAAACATTGATGCTTTGTCTAAGGATATTTGTGTTGATTACATTACGCACCATACTTAATGCAATTATCTGTTGTTTACAACTTAATAAGGGGTTCGGATGATAACCTGAAGGTGGATTATTTAGGCATAGATGCATGTTGGATAGCGGTCTATGTACTTTGTCGTAATGCCCTGATTAAATCACATAGTAATCATCGTTGATATGTATTGAATCTTTATTTGTCAATTGCTCACCTGTAATTTGTTCACCCAGCATGTTAGTTATCTTATTGGAGAGACACCACTAGTGAACTGTGGACCCCGGTCCATTCTTTACATCTGAATACATTCTACTGCTTTTACTGTTCTTTGCAAACAACCACCATCTTCCACTCGATACGCTTAATCCTTTGTTTTCAGCAAGCCGGTGAGATTGACAACCTCACTGTTACGTTGGGGCAAAGTACTTTGATTGTGTTGTGCAGGTTCCACGTTGGCGCCGGTTTCACTGGTGTTGCGCCGCACTACATTCCTCCA
Organism: Lolium multiflorum; assembly: GCA_030979885.1. Lineage (NCBI taxonomy): Eukaryota > Viridiplantae > Streptophyta > Magnoliopsida > Poales > Poaceae > Lolium > Lolium multiflorum. The sequence goes on from CM061751.1 coordinate 56,853,954, forward strand.
CCAACAACCTTCACGTGCTTCTTGGCTCCTACTGGTTCGATAACCTTGGTTTCTTTCTGAGGAAAACTTGCTGCTGTGCGCATCACACCTTCCTCTTGGGGTTCCCAACGGACGTGTACATCTACGCGCATCAAACTCTTTTTCTGGCGCCGTTGCCGGGGAGATCAAGACACGCTGCAAGGGGAGTCTCCACTTCCAATCTCTTTACTTTGTTTTTGTCTTGCTTTATTTTATTTACTAGTTTGTTTGCTGCACTTAAACAAAACACACACAAAATTAGTTGCTAGTTTTACTTTATTTATTGTCTTGTTCTCTATATCAAAAACACACAAAAATTAGTTACTTGTCTTTACTTTATTTGCTTAGTTTATTTTACTACTGCTATAATGGGTACTCCTGAGAATACTAAGTTGTGTGACTTCACTAGCACAAATAATAATGATTTTATATGTACTCCTATTGCCTGCTACTACAGCAGAATTCTATGAAATTAAACCTGCTTTACTAAACCTTGTTATGAGAGAGCAATTTTCTGGTGTTAGTACTCATGATGCTGCTGCCCATCTTAATAATTTTGTTGAACTTTGTGAAATGCAAAAGTATAAGGATATACATGGTGATATTATAAAACTGAAATTGTTTCCTTTCTCATTAAGAGGAAGAGCTAAAGATTGGTTGCTATCTTTGCCTAAGAATAGTATTGATTCATGGACTAAGTGTAAAGATGCTTTTATTAGTAAATATTATCCTCCTGCTAAGATTATATCTTTGAGAAGTAGCATAATGAATTTTAAACAATTTGATAATGAACATGTTGCTCAAGCATGGGAGAGAATGAAATCTTTGGTAAAGAATTGCCCAACCCATGGACTGACTACTTGGATGATCATCCAAACCTTTTATGCAGGATTGAATTTTTCCTCAAGGAACCTATTGGATTCAGCTGCTGGAGGTACTTTTATGTCCATCACTCTGGGCGCCGCAACTAAATTACTTGATGATATGATGATCAATTACTCTGAATGGCACACTGAAAGAACTCCTCAAGGTAAGAAGGTAAATTCTGTTGAAGAAACCTCTTCTTTGGGTGATAAGATTGATGCTATTATGTCTATGCTTGCAAATGGTAGATCTCATATTGATCCTAATAATGTTCCTTTAGCTTCATTGGTTGCTCAAGAAGAAAATGTTGATGTGAATTTCATTAAGAGCAATAATTTCAACAACAATGCTTATAGGAATAATTATGGTAACAACTTTAGGCCATATCCTTCTAATAATGGTAATGGTTATGGTAATTCTTATGGTAATTCTTACAATAATAATAAGAGTGTACCCTCTGGTCTTGAAGTGATGCTTAAAGAATTTATTAGTACACAAACTGCTTTCAATAAAACTGTTGAAGAAAAGCTTGGTAAAATTGATATTCTTGCTTCTAAGGTTGATAGTCTTGCTCTTGATGTTGATCTTTTAAAATTAAAAGTTATGCCTGAGAAAGTTGAAGATGCTAGGTTTGCTAAAACAAATGCCATCCAAGTTAGAATTAATGATAATATTAGATTGTTGGCTGAATTGCATGCTAGGTGGGATAGAGAAGAAAAAGAAAAACTTGCTAAAGAAAATAATGTAGCTAAAGTATGGACTATTACCACCACTAGTAATGTTGATTCTTCACATGTTGCTACACCTCCTACTATCAATGGTAAAATAATTGGTGTTGGCAATGTTTCTACTCCTAGTGCAAAGCGCACAAAACTGCCTGAAACTGCTTGAAACTGCTGTTTGTGATAAAACTGCTGAAATTTTTCAAAATATTGGTAACAATGATTCCATTGTTGTAGAACATAATGGTTTAGACTTTGATGATTGTCATATTACTGAAGTTATAAAGTTCCTACAAAAACTTGCTAGAAGTCCCAATGCTAGTGCTATAAATTTAGCCTTTACAAAACACATTACAAATGCTCTCATTAAAGCTCGGGAAGAGAAATTGAAACTTGAAGCTTCTATTCCTAGGAAGTTAGAAGATGGTTGGGAGCCCATCATTAAAATGAAATTCAATGATTTTGAGTGTAATGCTTTATGTGATCTTGGTGCAAGTATTTCTGTTATGCCTAAAAAGATTTATGATATGCTTGACTTGCTGCTGGCGTGCAGTTGACGTGGGAGATAGAAATCTTTGTGGTGTAACTTTTCTTCAGTTCCCCGGCAACGGCGCCAGAAAAAGAGCTTGATGGCGTGTAACTCACACGTTCGTTGGGAACCCCAAGAGGAAGGTATGATGCGCACGGTAGCAAGTTTTCCCTCGAAAGAAACCAAGGTTTAATCGAACCAGGAGGAGCCAAGAAGCACGTTGAAGGTTGATGGTGGCGAAATGTGATGCGGCGCAACAACAGGGATTCCGGCGCCAACGTGGAACCTGCACAACACAACCCAAGTACTTTGCCCCAACGAAACAGTGAGGTTGTCAATCTCACCGGCTTGTTGTAACAAAGGATTAACCGTATTGTGTGGAAGATGATTGTTTGCAAGAAAACGGTAAAACAAGTATTGCAGTAGATTGTATGCTATGTAAAGAATAGGACCGGGGTCCACAGTTCACTAGAGGTGTCTCTCCCATAAGATAAAAGCATGTTGGGTGAACAAATTACAGTGGGCAATTGACAAATAGAGAAGAGCATAACAATGCATATACATGATATGATAAATATAGTGAGATTTAATCCGGGCATTACGACAAAGTACATAGACCGCCATCCAACTGCATCTATGCCTAAAAAGTCCACCTTCAGGTTATCATCCGAACCCCATTCAGTATTAAGTTGCTAAGCAACAGACAATTGCATTAAGTATGGTGCGTAATGTAATCGACAACTACATCCTTAGACATAGAATCAATGTTTTATCCCTAGTGGCAACACATCACAACCTTAGAACTTTCTGTCACTGTCCCAGTGTCAATGAAGGCATGAACCCACTCGAGCATAAATACTCCCTCTTGGAGTTAAGAGTAAAAACTTGGCCGGAGCCTCTACTAATAACGGAGAGCATGCAAGATCATAAACAACACATAAACAATAGATTGATAATCACCATAACATAGCATTCTCTATCCATCGGATCCCGACAAACACAACATATAGTATTACGGATAGATGATCTTGATCATGTTGGGCAGCTCACAAGATCCAACAATGAAGCACAATTAGGAGAAGACGACCATCTAGCTACTATGGACCCATAGTCCAGTGAACTACTCACTCATCACTCCGGGTGACCATGGCGGTGTAGAGTCCTCCGGGAGATGAATCCCCTCTCCGGCAGGGTGCCGGGCGATCTCTGAATCCCCGAGATGGGATTCGCGGCGGCTCTCTGGAAGGTTTTCGTATCGTGGCTCTCGGTCGGGGTTTTCGCGAAGGGGCTTTAAGTAGGCGAAAGGGTAGGTCGGGGGGGGCTGACGAGGGCCCACACCATAGGCGGCGCGGCCCCCTGCCGCGCGGCCCTATGGTGGCGGCGTCTCGTGCGCCACCGTTATCTCTTCGGTCTTCTGGGCTCCATGCAAAAATAGGACCCCGGGCGATGATTTCGTCCAATTCCGAGAATATTTCGTTACTAGGATTTCTGAAACCAAAACAGCAGAAACGAGCAACTCTTTCATCTTGTTAATAGGTTAGTTCCAGAAAATGCGTAAATACGACATATAATGTGCATAAAACATGTAGGTATCATCAATAAAGTAGCATGGAACATAAGAAATTATCGATACGATATGCTTCACTTGCCACCATTGAAGAATTGTTATTTGGATGTTAATCTTGCTGATAATGTTAAAAAGAAACCTTTGGGGAGGATTGATAATGTGCGCATTACGGTTAACAATAACCTTGTCCCCGTTGATTTTGTTGTCTTGGATATCGAATGCAATGCATCTTGTCCTATTGTGTTGGGAAGACCTTTTCTTCGAACCGTTGGTGCTGTTATTGATATGAGGGAAGGTAATATCAAATATCAATTTCCTCTCAAGAAAGGTATGGAACACTTCCCTAGAAAGAGAATGAAGTTGCCTTTTGATTCTATTATTAGAACAAGTTATGATGTTGATGCTTCTACTCTTGATGTTACTTGATTTGCACTTTCTGTGCCTAGCTGAATGGCGTTAAAGAAAAGCACTTCTTGGGAGATAACCCATGTGTTTATTTTACTACAACAATTTTTGTTTTGTTGAGTCTTGGAAGTTGTTTACTACTCCTTATCATGTTTTTGTGCCAAGTAAAGTTTCTATGTTAAAGTTGATGTTATATTTGGGATCGCTGCGCAGAAACAGCATTGCTGTCTGTCACGAATTCTGGCATAAGTCTCTGAAACAAATTCGAAAAAATCTGCAAAATTACGAGCGTGATCCTCAGATATGTACTCAACTTTCATTAGTTTTGAGTTTTTCCATTCGAGCAAGTTAAGTGCCATAAAATTCATCTTTACGGACTGTTCTGTTTTTGACAGATTCTGTCTTTTATTTCGCATTGCCGCTTTTGCTATGTTGAATGAGTTTCTTTGTTCCATTAACTTTCAGAAGCTTTGTGCAATGTCCAGAAGTGTTAAGAATGATTGTGTCACCTCTGAATATATGAATTTTGGTTATGCACTAACCCTCTCATGAGTTTGCTTGAAGTTTGTGTGAAGGAAGTTTTCAAGGGTCAAGAGAAGAGGATGATATACTATGATCAAGAAGAGTGAAAGGTCTAAGCTTGGGGATGCCCGGTGGTTCATCCCTGCATATTTTAAGAAGACTCAAGCATCTAAGCTTGGGGATGCCCAAGGCATCCCCTTCTTCATCGACAACATTATCAGGTCACTTCTAGTGAAACTATATTTTTATTCCGTCACATTCTTATGTTCTTTACTTGGAGCGTCGGTTTGTTTTTATTTTTGTTTTGTTTTGAATAAAGTTGGATCTCGCCATTCTTATATTGGAGATATTACGCTCCGCTTTTTCATATGAAACACTTGTGTTCTTAATTGTGCTTTAATGTTCATGGCGAAAGCTTATTGCTTCGTTAGATTGCTATTTGGTTGGAATTGGAAAATGATGCATATGGTTTGACAATTTGGCAATTGTTTGAGCTCTCTTAGATCATGTTTAAGCTCTTGCATCATGTAGTTTAATCCATTAATGAAGAACTACTGTAGAGCTTGTTTAATTTGGTTTGCATGATTGATCTCTCTAAGTCTAGATATTTTCGGGTAAAGTGTTTGAACAACAAGGAAGACAATGTAGAGCCTTATAATGCTTGCAATATGTTCTTGTGTGAGTTTTGCTGTACCTGTTCATACTTGTGTTTGCTTCAAACAACCTTGCTAGCCCAAACCTTGTACTGAGAGGAAATGCTTCTCGTGCATCCAAACACCTTGAGCCAAACTCCATGCCATTTGTGTCCACCATATCTACCTACTATGTGGTATTTCCTGCCATTCCAAAGTAAATTACTTGAGTGCTACCTTTAAATTTCATTCCTCTACCTTTACAATATATAGCTCATGGGACAAATAGCTTAAAAACTATTGTGGTGATGAATATGTAGTTATGTGTCTTAATTTTTATAAGTTGCTTGTTGAGCGGTAACCATGTTTTTTGGGGACGCCATCAACTTTATCTTTGTTGGATATCATGTGAGATGCTATGCATGTTCGTCTTGTCTGAAGTAGTGGATTTCATGATCAAATGGTTTGAGTATGCATATGTTAGAGAAGAACATTGGGCCGCTAACTAAAGCCATGTATCATGGTGGAAGTTTTAGTTTGGACATACAACCTCAATCTCTTATGAGAATATTAACTATTGTTGAATACTTAAGCATTAAAAGAGGAGTCCATTATCTGTTGTCTATGTTGTCCCGGTATGGATGTCTAAGTTGAGAATAATCAAAAGCGAGAAATCCAATGCGTGCTTTCTCCTTAGACACTTGTACATGCGGCATAGAGGTACCCCTTTGTGACACTTGGTTGAAACATATGTTATGCGATGAGAATCCGTGTTTTCCGAGATAGTAGGACAAGGTGCGAGCACTATTGGTACTCTATGCATGAGGCATGCAACTTGTAGGAAGTATTATGCATAGCACATATGAATTATTACTACCGTTGACAAAATTGTTTCTATGTTTTCAAAACAAAAAGCTCTAGCACAAAAATAGTAATCAATGCTTCCCTCTGCGAAGGGCCAATCTTTTACTTTATTGTTGAGTCAGTTTACCCACTTCTTTCTATCTTAGAAGCAAACACTTGTGTTAATTGTGTGCATTGATTCTTACATGTTTACTTATTGCACTTGTTATATTACTCTATGTTGACAAATATCCATGAGATATACATGTTACAAGTTGAAAGCAATTGCTGAAACTTAATCATCCTTTGTGTTGCTTCAATGCATTCTACTTTGAATTTATTGCTTATGAGTTATCTCTTATGCAAGTCTTATTGATACTTGTTTGAAAGTATTATTCATGAAAAGTTTTGCTATATGATTCATTTGCTTAGTCATTATCTTTGTTAGCAATCTTTTGTTCAGATTACTCCATTCATCTCATATGCTTTATAATAATGTTGATCAAGATTATGTTGGTAGCATGTCACTTCAGAAATTATTTGTGTTATCGTTTACCTACTCGAGGGCGAGTAGGAACTAAGCTTGGGGATGCTTGATACGTCGCAAACGTATCTATAATTTCTTATGTTCCATGCTACTTTTATTACAATACTTGAATGTTTTATACATACTTTACAGCATATTTTACATTTTTCGGCACTAACCTATTAACAAGATGTCGAAGTGCCAGTTGTTTTCTGCTGTTTTTGGTTTCAAAATCCTAGTAAGGAAATATTCTCAATTGACGAAATCAACGCCAGGGTCCTATTTTCACGAAGCTTCCGAAGACCGAAGAGGAGACGAAGTGGGGCCACGAGGTGGGGACACACCAAGGCGGCGGCCCAAGCCCTGGCCGCGCCGCCTAGTGTGTGGGCCCCGTGCACGCCTGACCTACCCTTCCGCCTACTTAAAGCCTCTGTCGAAACCCCCTGTACCGAGAGCCACGATACGGAAAACATTACGAGAGGCCGCCGCCGCGTCCCATCTCGGGGGATTCGGGAGATCGCCTCCGACCCTGCCGGAGGGGAATCATCACCGGAGGGCTCTACATCATCATGCCCGCCTCCGGATTGATGCGTGAGTAGTTCATCCCTTGGACTATGGGTCCATAGCAGTAGCTAGATGGTTGTCTTCTCCGCTTGTGCTTTCATTGTATTAGATCTTGTGAGCTGCCTAACATGATCAAGATCATCTATTTGTAATGCTACATGTTGTGTTTGGTGAGATCCGATGAATATAGAATATTATGTTAAGTTGATTATCAATCTATCATATATGTGTTGTTTATGTTCTTGCATGCTCTCCGTTGCTAGTAGAGGCTCCGGCCAAGTTGATACTTGTAACTCCAAGAGGGAGTAATTATGCTCGATAGTGGGTTCATGCCTCCATTAAATCTGGGATCGTGACAGTAGGTTCTAAGGTTGTGGATGTGCCGTTGCTACTAGGGATAAAACATTGATGCTTTGTCTAAGGATATTTGTGTTGATTACATTATGCACCATACTTAATGCAATTATCTGTTGTTCGCAACTTAATACTGGAAGGGGTTCGGATGATAACCTGAAGGTGGATTATTTAGGCATAGATGCATGCTGGATAGCGGTCTATGTACTTTGTCGTAATGCCCTGATTAAATCACATAGTAATCATCGTTGATATGTATTGAATCTTTATTTGTCAATTGCTCACCTGTAATTTGTTCACCCAACATGTTAGTTATCTTATTGGAGAGACACCACTAGTGAACTGTGGACGGTCCATTCTTTTACATCTGAATACATTCTACTGCTTTTTTGTTCTTTGCAAACAACCACCATCTTCCACTCGATACGCTTAATCCTTTGTTTTCAGCAAGCCGGTGAGATTGACAACCTCCCTGTTACGTTGGGGCAAAGTACTTTGATTGTGTTGTGCAAGTTCCACGTTGGCGGTTTCACTGGTGTTGCGCCGCACTACATTCCTCCAACAACAACCTTCACGTGCTTCTTGGCTCCTACCGGTTCGATAACCTTGGTTTCTTTCGAGGCTTGCTGCTGTGCGCATCACACCTTCCTCTTGGGGTTCCCAACGGACGTGTACATCTACGCGCATCAAGCTCCCCGAGCTCGAGCGCGAGGTCACGGGCGAACTTGTCCCACCCCGTGTGCATGTACATCTTGCCCCCATCGAACAAGACCTCCACGGTCGGCAGAAGTTGCAGCTGGCCTCCCGTAGCTGCAAATGCGCCGGCTCGACGCCATCGACAAACTCGGCGAACTTGTCCGGGAGCCGCTTGATGCCGAGTGGGTCGTCGTCGATGCGGAGGAGGAACTCGAAGCAGCGGTCCTCCTGCGAAGACGAGGAGGGCGCAGGCGACGGCGAGCGTGGGGCCATAGCTGCTCCACCCGGCGGCCCCTGCCCCGCCCCCGGGGGCGCCCAGGGCCGCGGCCTCGACCGCCTCGCCGGCCACCAGGACCCGCCATGGACTTCCTCGCGGGCCTGGCTGCGTCGCAGGAACACCTAGGCGGCGCTACGGTGGAGCTTTGTGGCGGCTAGGGTTTCTTTGGAGGAGTGGATGAGGAAGAAGAACGCGCGCCCCCTTTATATAGGCCGGAGGCATGCGGTGGCCGCGGGACGCGTGGCGACGCCATTAACGTGGTTGGCGGAGGTAGGCTGCGGCTGCTCGGCAGCCGAGGCATCGCCATTAACGTGGTTGGCGGAGGTAGGCTGCGGCCGCTCGGCAGCCGAGGCATCGCCATTAACATGGCGTAGACTGCCGAAGCGACGCAGCGGCGCCATTCGCTGGCGCGTTTGAGAAGACGCATCGACGCAGGGTCGCTGCCAGGCGGGCCCGACGACGTCCGCCGGGCACGGGCGGACACTTTGCGCGTCCGCAGAGACGCATCTGATATTTGGGCCAGGTTTGCGTCTTCGCGGACGGCCCGGTCACTTTGCGTCGCCCCGCTGGAGGTGGTGCCAGACGCATTTCCGGTCAACTCAGCGTCCGTTTGCGTCACGCTGCTGGAGATGCCCTTACTACTAACACTTTCGAATATAGAGGCACACCCTCTATCAAAGCAGGCCCCAGAGTCAGTGACATGGGGTAGGATAACTAGTGGTGAAAAAGTCCACATGCCCTGGGAAGCCCCATAGTATTGCACAGTTGTTTTCTTTAGATTGGCTAGATATAATTCATTCAGGTTCTTCAATTCTCAATCTGACTTCCTTGTCAGCCGTGAATCATTGCCAGCTACATTAGTAACTATTAATCTTTCCTACAAGTCCACATGTTCCATTTAAATTGGAAAACTATACTTGTAGGTAGAATTAGACATGTGGCCTGGTGACAACTTGAGCAAAATTAGAAGGCAGTTCACGAGATTCACTGTAAAGATAGGTTCATCATCATAAACAATAAACCACGATATTACAGTCATCCAATGTCATTCGCCACTAACAAGAATCCATATACACCTTTATCCTGGCCATAATACAAACATGATAAATGATGCAATGTTCTATCCAAAACACGAAACTTGCTCAGAATCTAAAGAGCAAGGTTCCTGGTCCTGCACAAAGGGTCTTGTGGGACAGAACCAAGAATAGGCCAACCAGCCACTGGTTTTGCTGCCGCCCTCCCTCTGGTCTTGTGGGTGGGGAATTCGCTCCGAAGCGTTTGACACCAAATCAAAGACAACAAGCCACCGATCATGCTTGGCTGTATCGTGCTCCACAAAGTATACACAATTTCTCCTGATGGCAGGGAACTCCTTTGCGGAGAGAGCAAGCGTGTCACCTCGGCCCAGGAAGAGCGAGTAGTCGCCAAGATCTGTCACCTTGTCCTGGAGGTCGAGGGGCTGCGCAGCCCAATCCGGAGAGTACACTTCTGCGAAGACTATGGCGTTGTATAGCCCACGGTACACCATGACGAGCAACATCTGGTTGTTGCAGGCCACCACGTGCGGCCTCGGCCTCCCAGGGAAGCGTCGACACCGAGCTTGCAGAGGAGGATAAAGGTATATCCTCCGGAGACGTTTGGGAGGATGGTGCTGGAGATCAAAGATGTCGAGCCACATGTTCATGGTGGAGATGTAGAACCTGCAGTGGTGGAAGGCGGCGCCTTCGATCCTGCCGTTGGGGTACTCGAGTTGAGAGGTCCAGGCTGCATCTCCAGGACGCCAAAAGAACAACCTTTGCCCCAGTTCTACGTCGGGGATTTTCTGGCTCGCAATGGCCATCCACGATGGCGAGGTGAGGGGTCTCCGGAGAGGAAGACTTGGGCGACGGTGGTGAGAGTGGGCAGAGGGATCTCAGCTTGGGAGAGGGGATCCCAGAGGATGAGGCTGGTGGGGGATCGCAGGTCGTCGGTGAGAGCGAGCCAGCCGCGGGGCATACCGCAGCAGTAGGGAACGCCCGCCGGGGCATGTGCCCGGGGTTGGATCCTTGTTCCACCACGGGGCAGCCAGAAGGAGCGGTCGCCGATGGGGTTGACGACGCTATAATGGTCGCGGTGGCGGTCGTGGCCGGCGACGATCCAGGGACGGCAGGCTGCGAGCGGGGCGGTGGACGCGCGCCAGTGGGAACATACCTGATGGATGTGGATTTGGTCCACGTCGGCCGGCAGACGGTCGGAGACTTCGTTGATGAGCTCTGCCGGCAGGGAGATCCAGCCGCCGCCGCCGCCGCGGCGTGCCATGAAAAAACAACAGCCTCAATCAATCCCTTCTTCCTACTCTTATGTATTGTTGATGATGAGATGGATGGACAACCGAACCGAACCGAGTCGGTTTTTCTCTAACCCAAAAACCTCCTTTTTTTAGGTGGTCGATTCTTTGGGGAAATTCACCACCTTACGGTCTACCTCCGTGCTTTATATGCACGTACAAAATACACCAGCGCCCAAACCAGGTCAGACCCAAATTCTAAACCAAATAGGATTCAGTTTCTATCTAGCTCCTCAGCGGATCGACTCCCTAGAGAGCCCGCGCCACATACATACACTTCTCAGAGTTGGAGGACTTTGATTTTTCTCCTTTTTTTACAATTCTTTTCGTCGCCTTGAGAATTAATGCTAGCGCAACACGTGTGCTGCTCGCATAAGTGGAGCTACATAGATACATGGATGTACACCTATTATTTTTACCAAAAAGAAATAGTATGTACGTATATGTTGTAGGTTGATAGCTTTTCCAAGGACTAAACAAACAACTATTTGGCCCATCAATGCAAAGCGTAGAAAGCCTAATACTATTAGTATGCTCGCTTACAAGGATCCAATTAGCCATTCCTAACCAATTGCTCATCTGCAGTTCAACACAACGAGTCAATGACAGCGCTCAGCACACTATGTTACAGGCGCCGCTGTTTTTTGAGAGCTCGAAGCCGTGCGAGGTGCAACTACGGACAACCGACAGCAGTCGATCTGCGATTCTGCGGACTAACTAACTGAGCCACGGAAGCATGGTGTTGATGGGCTGTGCAATGCGTGCGTCGTCGTGGTGTAGTCGCTAGGACCTAGAGAGGGGAGAGTGTTGCTGTTCCGAGAGGCGAGGCAGGCGAGGAACATGACTTGTGAGATGTTGTCTTTTGCAAACAATTATTACGAAAGTCTTGTAACATGTCGGTTGTTGATTTTTTGGTGATGTGTACACCCAAATTACAACGCTGGCTCCGCCCATGGCTGCTCGAATGGTTTAATCCACGTGTGTTTTTTCATGTGTACGATTTGGGGTTCCGTAACGTTTTGTTGTTGTCGTTGATTTTGATTATGTGCTGGCATTTGTGTTGCTTGTGATGATTTTAAAGTTTGTGCTCTCGTTGTGTGACTGTAGCTATGTTAGTTTTTTTAAGAAACGCAGTACAAACGCAAACGCGGATGGCAAATATGCATTCAAAACTAATCATATGAGTCACATATGAGTCACAACATTGATGATGTAAAATGCACGTATCAACTCCCTTCTTCTGCAGACCTGCTCAATCCTACTTGGTATCGCTCAGTTTCATTTTCCTCCTCTTTTTATCCGGCAATTGAAACATGTCATAACTAAATATTTTGTGCCACTCATATGTCATACTCAATAGCACCCCGGTTGTTCTCATTGTTGGTCTACTCATCCAAAGTGTAGAGAACAGAAAACTTGTAGAATGCTCAGGGGCGGAGCCAGGATTTGGGTATAGGGGGGCGAAACTATGATGAGCTTAAATCGAATGTACTATATCAGGATATCAAGTCCAAAATAAAATAGATATCAAGGTATGTTTAGCAGTAATATTAGGTGAATACAAATTATTCCAAACATTGACTTAGATATTTATTGAACAAAGTGTGACGAAATAATGCTTTTACCACTTTAAGTCCAAATAATTCACCAACGATCAGATCTAATTTTCAATAGCAAGCCAGATTTGTGAGTGAATCAGTATGCGCGAAAAAGCAATCTATGTATTATATATCTATTTGTTTGGTACTAACGAGTCATTCCAAAACTAAGAAAAGGTAGATCAGATTAGCTATCACATAGTATAGTGTATAGTGTACTTGTGAATTAGCGGGACAGTGGCGACTGGCGAGGGTTGTTTGGTAAGCGGGGTGGTAGTGTGGACGATCTGCAAACGGGCAACCAAGCGAACCTTGGACGATCGGTGGCGGGCAACGATGGACGATCCTCGGCGACCGCTTTATTCACTATTGCTTTGGTGCCTGTACAGCAGCTACGGCGGCATGCACCCTACCAAGATCGATCTTGGATTTGATTCAGGGGCGAGCATCGATGGGCAATCACGGGCAGTCAGGCAGATGGGCTATTTACTACTATTGGGCTTCGGTGACATCATAACTAGATGGATCACAGATTGCTACAAGCGTTGGGCTTAGAAACTAGCAAATACGTAATGAACCTGACCATTATTAGTACGTATCCACATTATACATGTACTATTACGGGGCAGTCCTAGCTGGCGGTCGACCGCCAGAGGCTTAGCACGCGATCTGTTTCTGATAACCCATATTTGGAGAAAACGCGTCTACATATTCCTACATCCACAGTATGCATAGTCCATTATCCACATCAGATTAGTATAATGGTTACTATGTGCATGTCATTTTCCTTTTCTTTAAAGCTTTTTCCATCCTCAAATTGGAGACATCAGGCAATTCTACTAACTCTAATCTCTGCGAACTCAATGACTAGAAGATAAGCTTTACCCCCCAAATGCAAATAACAAAAGAAGACATTTCTTAGAATAGACCAATGAACAATGTGGCAATAGATTCTAAGCTGACTTACGGGACTGGGGTTCCTTAGAAGATTCTTTGACAACTGATTCGTCCTGAATGTTTGGGTGAGATTCCTTAGAAGCTGAGAGTAAAGTACGAGAATTCTCTAACTATCAAAAACTTTCAATCTTTTCATTGGAGTATTTTATGTTAGTTACTATAGTTCTTTTTTTTTTTTTTTAAGGAAAGAAATATATTGCTAATCTAATTCTAATATAGTAATTAAATTAATTAAACTTTTTTGAAGGTTGATAGTTTATTTATTGGGGAAGAGTGGATCCTTCTCTTCTCACTTCAAAATTGATGATCTCGAGCCGTCTGGTGTTACTTAAAGCACGAACATGAAGGAAAGGCTGAATTCGAAACATCTTGAATCGGATTCTCTCTTCTCAGAGAGCTTGAGAGTGAAATGAGTGGGCCGGCCAAAGAAGACCACTATGGAAGTGAAAGGGGAGGGCAAGAGCGGTTCGAAGGTCAATGAAATGGGTGAAGTTCCCTTGTCAAATAGGGGGTTTGATCACGCTTTTGGTGTGGGAAGCTGTGGTCGTAGTGGAGGTCTCCGTGTTTACTGGAGGAACCCTCTTAAGCTAAACATGAGGAATTTATCTAAGTAGCACATTGGCATGGAGGTTCATGAAGACATTTGGAGGCTAACCTGTTGGTACGGTGAAGCAAACAGAAGCCTTCGTTACAAGACTTGGGAGATGATGAGGCACTTAAAGGCGGATTCTTCGCTTCCTTGGTTGTGGTGACTGTGACTTCAACGAGGTTTTGCGCATTCAAGTTGGATATGAGGAAGGCTTATGACAGTCTGGAGTGGACGTTCCAAAAACGGGTACTATCGGATCTCCTTTCGTGGTAAGTTACGTGTCGTATGTGATTAGCACGTTGTGGACCACGCGCAGGTTACTTGCCGTACGGGATTTGACTTGAACCGCGCCTACATGAAACAAATTCCCTTTAGTTGCGCGTGGATTTGAAGACGTACGTTAATTTGCTTCGTTTTTCCATGTGGGATCGTGCAATTCCCTTTATTTGTTATGCAAGAAAATTCTATATATTAGTTTTCTTTTTTTTCATTCCTTTTTTGGACTAGTGAAATTTTAGGGTTAAAAAAAGAAGGGGAGCAGCCGAATCCACTTGCAAATGAAATGAACTACAACTTGCAATATGTAGAAAAAACAATTCCCTTGTCCCACAATTTCCTTATTCGAAAAGAAAGGTAGGTAAATTCATCCCATAGATGTTGATAAGAATAGACTACCATTATTGGTAAATTTAGAGGGCTAAGGTTGGTAAAAACAATGATTTACCTATTGATGAAAAGTGAATTGTTGGGTTGATAAATAGGTTCCTTTGTTTTCTTAAAAAACAAAGGGACAAAATTTGTATAATAAAAAAGGAGGAAACCCAAAAAAGGTTGGTAATAAGCATAACATAGGTGTTGGTAAGAACAGAATATCATGGTTGGTACAAAAAAATAGTTCCCTTATTCCCTTAGAAATCACATGGCTAAAGGTTGGTAAAACATTAATTTACCAATTGATGAAAAGTGAATAGGTGGGTTGACAAATAGGTTCTCTTGTTTCCTTAAAAAAACAAATGACCAAAATTTGTATAATAAAAAAGGAGAAACCCAAAAAATATTGGTAATAAGCATAACATAGGTGTTGGTAAAAACAGAATATGGTGGTTGGTATAAAAAATAGTTCCCTTATTCCGTTATAAATCACAGGGCTAAAGGTTGGTAAAACACTAATTTACCTATCGATGAAAAGTGAATAGGTACGTTGATAATTAGGTTCCCTTGTTTCATTAAAAAAAACAAAGGGCCAAAATTTGTACAATAAAAAATAGGAACCCCAAAAAAGGTTGGTAATAAGCATAACATAGGTATTGGTAAGAATAGAATATCATGGTTCGTATAAAAAACAGTTTCATTATCCCGTTATAATCACAGGGCTAAAGGTTGGTATTAATTTACCTATTGTTGAAAAGTCAATAGGTGGTTGATAAATAGTTTCCCTTGTTTCCTTAAAAAACAGAGAGCCAAAATTTGTATAATAAAAAAGGAGGAAACCCAATAAAAGGTTGGTAATAAGCATAACATATGTGTTCGTAAAAACAGAATATGATGGTTGGTATAAAAAAATAGTTCCCTTATTCCTTTAGAAATCACAGGACTAATTATTGGTAAACCATTAATTTACCTATTGATGAAAAGTGAATTGGTGTGTTGATAAATAGCTTCCCTTATCCCTTAAAAAACAAAGGGCCAAAATTTGTATAATAAAAAAGAAGAAAACCCAAATAAGGTTGGTAATAAGCATAACATAGGTGTTGGTAAGAACAGAATATCATGGTTGGTATAAGAAAATAGTTCCCTTATTCCCTTAGAAATCATAGGCCTAAGGTCGGTAAAAACATTAATTTAGCTATTGATGAAAGGTGAATAGGTGGGTTAATAAAATAGTTTCCTTATTCCCTTAGAATACTAGATGGCCAAAATTTGTATCATGAAAAAGCATGAACCTAAAAAAGGTCGATAAATATCCATAACATATGTGTTGATAAGAACAGATTCTCATGGTTGGTAAAAAATTTAGTTCCTTATTCCCAAAAAAATACAGGGCTAAGGTTGGTACAACACTAATTTACCTATTGAAGAAAAGTGAACTCGTGGGTTGATAAAAAGGTTCCCTTGTTCCCTTAAAAAACAAAGGGCCAAAATTTTATAATAAAAAAAGTAGGAAACCCAAAAATGGTTGGTAATAACCATAACATAGGTGTTGGCCGGTAAGAACAGAATTTCATGGTTGGTATAAAAAAATAGTTACCTTATTCCCTTCGAAATCATAGGGCTAAAAGGTTGGTAAAACATTAATTTATCTATTGATAAAAAGTGAATAGGTGGGTTGATAAAATAGTTTCCCTTATTCCCTTAGAATACTACACGGCCAACATTTGTATCATGAAAAAGCATGAACACAAAAAAAGGTTGATAAAAATCCATAACATATGTGTTGATAAGAACACACTACCATGGTTGGCAAAAAAAAATAGTTCCTTATTCCCTTAAAAATTACAGGGCCAAGGTTGGTAAAACATTAATTTAACTATTGATGAAAAATGAATAGGTGAGTTGATAAATAGGTTCTATTGTTCCCTTAAAAAAACAAAGTGCCAAATATCGGTGGACCTGCTCGAAGAAGCTCGGAACCTAGCTGACCAACGTTCCACCATCTACCAGCAGAAACTTTGATGCTATCATAGCCGTCGAGTCCGGATCCGCTCGTTTAAGGAAGATGACTTGGTCCTCCGCCTTCGGCAGGTGAAAGAGCATAAGTTGCAATCTTCATGGGAAGGACCTTTCATCGTGAGCAAAGTTCTGCACAACGGATCTTACTACCTCATTGATATCCGCGAGTTAAAGGATAGACCAACCAATTGGCAGTGGAAACACAAGAGGGAGGATCCGGATGACGTATACAATGAAACAACCCGTCCTTGGAATATAGCACAACTACGTCCTTTCCACACTTAGCAATTTTTGCATTACATACATTGTAATAGTTATGATACATGATCAATGAAATAAAGCATACGGTTCACTCCTTAAGTCTTTTACCTCCTTTACTTGTTCATTTCTGGATCGTGTATGTTTTCCGACTAAAACTGCTGAGCTGGATGTTTCCGCCTAGGCGTGTATAAAAGTTGTGATTTTCAAAATCGTCCACTTCGACGTGAGCTTATATTTTCTGGACTATGTAATTTCTGTTGCGAACTTGTGGATTCCTAGTAGCGACTTCCGGCACCTGAGGCTGGATACTTGTTTCAGTGGTTATTGACGGATTTTCCATTAGGCTCCATCGCCGTCGGTGAGCTCTTTCCGGCTAAGGGTCTTCCGGCTCGTGGAAGGTCAAGCAAGTAAGCCGGAAAATTCAAACACCAGCACTTGCTTCAGATAAAAACGAAATGTGCATATATAAATATCAAAGGATAGTACGATAAGTTTTTCTGCCCACGACATGCATTGTTGCCCCTAGCTACTTCAAATACTTAGTTTTATTACAAGCCCTCGAAGGGTCCAAAATGATGCAACTCAGTGTTTTTTCAGGTTTTTCATTCTGAAGACTCTGATTTGTCTTTTTCGAAGACATGGAAGGTGTTGTCCTTGCCAGATCCATCGCCCGATTCCTCGCCTAACTGACTTGCGCTGGACCTAGGGCCTTCCTCTTCATCTTCTTCCTCATCCTCGGAAAAGCCAGCCGGGAGATCATGCTTCTCATACCACATTGAGTGGTCCACTCGATTGGAGAAGAGCGTGTCAAATCCGTAGGTTTCCGCAAGGAGCTTCTTGACGTTGGTGGCTTTTGGGACTCCGGCAGCAATCTTGGCAAAGTCCAATGTCGGAAAATGTGCTTTGCACATCACTAAGAAATGGGCGGCGACTCCACGGGCAGATGATTCTTGCCAAACTTCGATAAGCTCCGGCACCATGCATATCATCTTTGTCATCGTGTCAATGACCTTGGTGCGGGCCTTCTTCAGGGAAAGCTTTTGAGCAATCTTCCGGGACGCTTCAATCAGATCCTCAATCGAGTTTCCGACTTCTTCGTATGCTTCGGTGCGGGAGAGGCCATCATCCTTTTGTCGTTCAAATCCAAGCAGCGCTGATATACACAAAGTTGTATGATCAGTTTCCGAATTGGAAAGAGAAGAATAACATATGCATGCCGGAATCATGAAGTCCTTACGGAAGATCATCTTGTCAATGCCTCCGCCTCTGCCTCCTGGCTCTTTTCTTGGAAGGGTTAACTCTATTGTTGTTCTTCTTGAGCTTCTCAGCCATCCTCAGCCGTGCATGCTTGTCCTCCAGCTCCTTCTTGATTTTAGTCTCATTTTCATGAGACTCCTTGAGGGTGTTTGGAGAGACTCGTGCTCGGTGATACGTCTCCGACGTATCGATAATTTCTTATGTTCCATGCCACATTATTGATGTTATCTACATGTTTTATGCACACTTTATGTCATATTCGTGCATTTTCTGGAACTAACCTATTAACAAGATGCCGAAGTGCCAGTTGCTGTTTTCTGCTGTTTTGGTTTCAGAAATCCTAGTAACGAAATATTCTCGGAATTGGACGAAATCAACGCCCGGGTCCTATTTTGCCACGAAGCTTCCAGAAGTCCGAAGACGAGACGAAGAGGGGCCACGGGGGCCACACCCTAGGGCGGCGCGACCCCCCCTTGCCGCGCGGCCCTGTGGTGTGGGGCCCTCGTGCCGCCTCTTGACCTGCCCTCCGCATACTTAAAGCCTCCGTGACGAAACCCCAGGAGCCACGATACGGAAAACCTTCCAGGAGACGCCGCCGCCGATCCCATCTCGGGGGATCCAGGAGATCGCCTCCGGCACCCTGCCGGAGAGGGGAATCATCTCCCGGAGGACTCTACGCCGCCATGGTCGCCTCCGGTGTGATGTGTGAGTAGTCTACCCCTGGACTATGGGTCCATAGCAGTAGCTAGATGGTTGTCTTCTCCCCATTGTGCTATCATTGTCGGATCTTGTGAGCTGCCTAACATGATCAAGATCATCTATCTGTAATTCTATATGTTGCATTTGTTGGGATCCGATGAATAGAGAATACTTGTTATGTTGATTATCAAAGTTATATCTATGTGTTGTTTATGATCTTGCATGCTCTCCGTTACTAGTAGATGCTCTGGCCAAGTAGATGCTTGTAACTCCAAGAGGGAGTATTTATGCTCGATAGTGGGTTCATGCCTGCATTGACACCTGGGACAGTGACAGAAAGTTCTAAGGTTGTGTTGTGCTGTTGCCACTAGGGATAAAACATTGATGCTATGTCTAAGGATGTAGTTGTTGATTACATTACGCACCATACTTAATGCAATTGTCTTTGCAACTTAATACTGGAGGGGGTTCGGATGATAACCTGAAGGTGGACTTTTTAGGCATAGATGCAGTTGGATGGCGGTCTATGTACTTTGTCGTAATGCCCAATTAAATCTCACTATACTCATCATGATATGTATGTGCATGGTCATGCCCTCTTTATTTGTCAATTGCCCAAGCTAATTTGTTCACCCAACATGATGTTTATCTTATGGGAGAGACACCTCTAGTGAACTGTGGACCCCGGTCCAATTCTCTTTACAAAATACAATCTGCAATACTTGTTCTACTGTTTTCTGCAAACAATCATCTTCCACACAATACGGTTAATCCTTTGTTACAGCAAGCCGGTGAGATTGACAACCTCACTGTTTCGTTGGGGCAAAGTACTTTGGTTGTGTTGTGCAGGTTCCACGTTGGCGCCGGAATCCCTGGTGTTGCGCCGCACTACATCTCGCCGCCATCAACCTTCAACGTGCTTCTTGGCTCCTACTGGTTCGATAACCTTGGTTTCATACTGAGGGAAACTTGCCGCTATACGCATCACACCTTCCTCTTGGGGTTCCCAACGGGCGCGTGTTGAACGCGTATCAAGCCTTTTTCGCCGTTGCCGGGGAGATCAAAACACGCTGCAAGGGAGTCTCCAATTCTCAATCTCTTTACTTTGTTTTTGTCTTGCTTAGTTTTATTTACTACTTTGTTTGCTGCACTAAATCAAAATACAAAAAAATTAGTTGCTAGTTTTACTTTATTTGCTATCTTGTTTGCTATATCAAAAACACAAAAAAATTAGTTTACTTGCATTTACTTTATCTAGTTTGCTTTATTTACTGTTGCTAAAATGGCCAACCCTGAAAATACTAAGTTGTGTGACTTCACAACCACAAATAATAATGATTTCTTATGCACACCTATTGCTCCACCTGCTACTACAGCAGAATTCTTTGAAATTAAACCTGCTTTACTGAATCTTGTTATGCGAGAGCAATTTTCTGGTGTTAGTTCTGATGATGCTGCTGCCCATCTTAATAATTTTGTTGAATTATGTGAAATGCAAAAGTATAAGGATGTAGATGGTGACATTATAAAATTAAAATTGTTCCCTTTCTCATTAAGAGGAAGAGCTAAAGATTGGTTGCTATCTCTGCCTAAGAATAGTATTGATTCATGGACTAAATGCAAGGATGCTTTTATTGGTAGATATTATCCCCCTGCTAAAATTATATCTTTGAGGAGTAGCATAATGAATTTTAAACAATTAGATACTGAACATGTTGCTCAAGCTTGGGAAAGAATGAAATCTTTGGTTAAAAATTGCCCAACCCATGGACTGACTACTTGGATGATCATCCAAACCTTCTATGCAGGACTAAATTTTTCTTCGCGGAATTTATTGGATTCAGCTGCTGGAGGTACCTTTATGTCCATCACTCTTGGTGAAGCAACAAAGCTTCTTGATAATATGATGATCAACTACTCTGAATGGCACACGGAAAGAGCTCCACAAGGTAAGAAGGTAAATTCTGTTGAAGAAACCTCTTCCTTGAGTGATAAGATTGATGCTATTATGTCTATGCTTGTGAATGATAGGACTAATATTGATCCTAATAATGTTCCATTAGCTTCATTGGTTGCACAAGAAGAACATGTTGATGTAAACTTCATTAAAAATAATAATTTCAACAACAATGCTTACCGGAACAATTCTAGTAACAACTATAGGCCATATCCTTATAATAATGGCAACGGCTATGGTAATTCTTATGGGAATTCTTACAACAATAATAGGAGTTCACCCCCTGGACTTGAAGCCATGCTTAAAGAATTTATTAGTACACAAACTGCTTTTAATAAATCTGTTGAAGAAAAGCTTGGGAAAATTGATATACTTGCTTCTAAAGTCGATAGTCTTGCTGCTGATGTTGATCTTTTGAAATCGAAAGTTATGCCTAATGAGAATCATCATAATAAAATTGTTACTACAGCAAATGCCATTCAAGTTAGAATTAATGAGAATATAAGATTAATGGCTGAACTGCGTGCTAGGTGGGATAGAGAAGAAAATGAAAAACTAGCTAAAGAGAAGAATGTAGCTAAAGTTTGGACTATTACCACCACTAGTAATGCTAATGCTACACATGTTGCTGCACCTCCTACTAATAATAATAAAAGAATTGGTGTTAGCAATGTTTCCACTTCTAATGCAAAGCGCGAAAAACTGCCTGAAACTGCTAAAACTGCTGAAACTGCCGTGATAAAGCTGCTGAAATTTTTTCCAACATTGGGGATGATGATCCCATTGCTTTAGATTATAATGGTTTGAATTTTGATGATTGCCACATCTCTGAAGTTATAAAGTTCTTGCAAAAACTTGCTAAAAGTCCTAATGCTAGTGCTATAAATTTGGCTTTCACACAACATATTACAAATGCTCTCATAAAAGCTAGAGAAGAGAAACTAGAGCGTGAAGCCTCTATTCCTAAAAAGCTAGAGGATGGTTGGGAGCCCATCATTAAGATGAAGGTTAAAGATTTTGATTGTAATGCTTTATGTGATCTTGGTGCAAGTATTTCTGTTATGCCTAAGAAAATTTATAATATGCTTGACTTGCCACCGCTGAAAAATTGTTATTTGGATGTTAATCTTGCTGATCATTCTACAAAGAAACCTTTGGGGAAAGTTGATAATGTTCACATTACCGTTAACAATAACCTTGTCCCCGTTGATTTTGTTGTCTTGGATATTGAATGCAATGCATCTTGTCCCATTATATTGGGAAGACCTTTTCTTCGAACTGTTGGTGCTATCATTGATATGAAGGAAGGTAATATTAAATATCAATTTCCTCTCAAGAAAGGTATGGAACACTTCCCTAGAAAGAGAATGAAGTTACCTTTTGATTCTATTATGAGAACGAATTATGATGTTGACACTTCGTCTCTTGATAATACTTGATACACACTTTCTGCGCCTAGCTGAAAGGCGTTAAAGAAAAGCGCTTATGGGAGACAACCCATGTTTTTACCTACAGTACTTTGTTTTTATTTTGTGTCTTGGTTGTTTACTACTGTAGCAACCTCTCCTTATCTTAGTTTAGTGTTTTGTTGTGCCAAGTAAAGCCGTTGATAGAAAAGTTCATACTAGATTTGGATTACTGCGCAGAAACAGATTTCTTTGCTGTCACGAATCTGGGCTGTTTTCCCTGTAGGTAACTCAGAAAATTATGCAAATTTACGTGAGTGATCCTCAGATATGTACGCAACTTTCATTCAATTTGAGCATTTTCATTTGAGCAAGTCTGGTGCCATTTTAAAATTCGTCAATATGAACTGTTCTGTTTTGACAGATTCTGCCTTTTATTTCGCATTGCCTCTTTTGCTATGTTGGATGAATTTCTTTGATCCATTAATGTCCAGTAGCTTTATGCAATGTCCAGAAGTGTTAAGAATGATTGTGTCACCTCTGAATATGTTAATTTTTATTGTGCACTAACCCTCTAATGAGTTGTTTCGAGTTTGGTGTGGAGGAAGTTTTCAAGGATCAAGAGAGGAGTATGATGCAACATGATCAAGGAGAGTGAAAGCTCTAAGCTTGGGGATGCCCCGGTGGTTCACCCCTGCATATTATAAGAAGACTCAAGCGTCTAAGCTTGGGGATGCCAAGGCATCCCCTTCTTCATCGACAACATTATCAGGTTCCTCCCCTGAAACTATATTTTTATTCCATCACATCTTATGTGCTTTTCTTGGAGCGTCGGTTTGTTTTTGTTTTTTTTGTTTTGTTTGAATAAAATGGATCCTAGCATTCACTTTATGGGAGAGAGACACGCTCCGCTGTAGCATATGGACAAGTATGTCCTTAGTTTCTACTCATAGTATTCATGGCGAAGTTTCTTCTTCGTTAAATTGTTATATGGTTGGAATTGGAAAATGATACATGTAGTAATTGCTATAAATGTCTTGGGTAATGTGATACTTGGCAATTGTTGTGCTCATGATTAAGCTCTTGCATCATATGCTTTGCACCCATTAATGAAGAAATACATAGAGCATGCTAAAATTTGGTTTGCATATTTGGTTTCTCTAAGGTCTAGATAATTTCTAGTATTGAGTTTGAACAACAAGGAAGACGGTGTAGAGTCTTATAATGTTTTCAATATGTCTTTTATGTGAGTTTTGCTGCACCGGTTCATCCTTGTGTTTGTTTCAAATAAGCCTTGCTAGCCTAAACCTTGTATCGAGAGGGAATACTTCTCATGCATCCAAAATACTTGAGCCAACCACTATGCCATTTGTGTCCACCATACCTACCTACTACATGGTATTTTCCGCCATTCCAAAGTAAATTGCTTGAGTGCTACCTTTAAAATTCCATCATTCACCTTTGCAATATATAGCTCATGGGACAAATAGCTTAAAAACTATTGTGGTATTGAATATGTAATTATGCACTTTATCTCTTATTAAGTTGCTTGTTGTGCGATAACCATGTTCACTGGGGACGCCATCAACTATTCATTGTTGAATTTCATGTGAGTTGCTATGCATGTCCGTCTTGTCTGAAGTAAGAGCGATCTACCACCTTATGGTTAAGCATGCATATTGTTAGAGAAGAACATTGGGCCGCTAACTAAAGCCATGATCCATGGTGGAAGTTTCAGTTTTGGACATATATCCTCAATCTCAAATGAGAAAATTATTAATTGTTGTTACATGCTTATGCATAAAAGAGGAGTCCATTATCTGTTGTCTATGTTGTCCCGGTATGGATGTCTAAGTTGAAGAATAATCAATAGCAAGAAATCCAATGCGAGCTTTCTCCTTAGACCTTTGTACAGGCGGCATAGAGGTACCCCTTTGTGACACTTGGTTAAAACATGTGCATTGTGATGATCCGGTAGTCCAAGCTAATTAGGACAAGGTGCGGGCACTATTAGTATACTATGCATGAGGCTTGCAACTTATAAGATATAATTTACATGATACATATGCTTTATTACTACCGTTGACAAAATTGTTTCATATTTCAAAATCAAAGCTCTAGCACAAATATAGCAATCGATGCTTTTCCTATATGGAGGACCATTCTTTTACTTTCAATGTTGAGTCAGTTCACCTATTTCTCTCCACCTCAAGAAGCAAACACTTGTGTGAACTGTGCATTGATTCCTACATACTTGCTTATTGTACTTGTTATATTACTCTATGTTGACAATATCCATGAGATATACATGTTACAAGTTGAAAGCAACCGCTGAAACTTAATCTTCTTTTGTGTTGCTTCAATGCCTTTACTTTGAATTATTGCTTTATGAGTTAACTCTTATGCAAGACTTATTGATGCTTGTCTTGAAGTGCTATTCATGAAAAGTCTTTGCTTTATGATTCACTTGTTTACTCATGTCATATACATTGTTTTGATCGCTGCATTCACTACATATGCTTTACAAATAGTATGATCAAGATTATGATGGCATGTCACTCCAGAAATTATCGTGTTATCGTTTTACCTGCTCGGGATGAGCAGAACTAAGCTTGGGATGCGTACGTCTCCGACGTATCGATAATTTCTTATGTTCCATGCCACATTATTGATGTTATCTACATGTTTTATGCACACTTTATGTCATATTCGTGCATTTTCTGGAACTAACCTATTAACAAGATGCCGAAGTGCCAGTTCCTGTTTTTTGCTGTTTTTGTTTTCAGAAATCCTAGTAACGAAATATTCTCGGAATTGGACGAAATCAACGCCCGGGGTCCTATTTTGCCACGGCTTCCAGTCCGAAGACGAGACGAAGAGGGGCCACGAGGGGGCCACACCCTAGGGCGGCGCGGCCCCCCCTTGGCCACGCGGCCCTATGGTGTGGGGCCCTCATGCCGCCTCTTGACCTGCCCTTCCGCATACTTAAAGCCTCCGTGACGAAAACCCGCAGAGAGCCACGACGGAAAACCTTCCAGACGCCGCCGCCGCCGATCCCATCTCGGGGGATCCGGAGATCGCCTCCGCACCCTGCCGGAGAGGGGAATCATCTCCGGAGGACTCTACGCCGCCATGGTCGCCTCCGGTGTGATGTGTGAGTAGTCTACCCCTGGACTATGGGTCCATAGCAGTAGCTAGATGGTTGTCTTCTCCCCATTGTGCTATCATTGTCGGATCTTGTGAGCTGCCTAACATGATCAAGATCATCTATCTGTAATCCTATATGTTGCGTTTGTTGGGATCCGATGAATAGAGAATACTTGTTATGTTGATTATCAAAGTTATATCTATGTGTTGTTTATGATCTTGCATGCTCTCGTTACTAGTAGATGCTCTGGCCAAGTAGATGCTTGTAACTCCAAGAGGAGTATTTATGCTCGATAGTGGGTTCATGCCCATTGACACTGGGACAGTGACAGAAAGTTCTAAGGTTGTGTTGTGCTGTTACCACTAGGGATAAAACATTGATGCTATGTCTAAGGATGTAGTTGTTGATTACATTACGCACCATACTTAATGCAATTGTCTGTTGCTTTGCAACTTAATACTGGAGGGGGTTCGGATGATAACCGGTGGACTTTTTAGGCATAGATGCAGTTGGATGGCGGTCTATGTACTTTGTCGTAATGCCCAATTAAATCTCACTATACTCATCATGATATGTATGTGCATGGTCATGCCCTCTTTATTTGTCAATTGCCCAACTGTAATTTGTTCACCCAACATGCTGTTTATCTTATGGGAGAGACACCTCTAGTGAACCGTGGACCCCGGTCCAATTCTCTTTCTGAAATACAATCTGCAATACTTGTTCTGTTTTCGCAAACAATCATCTTCCACACGATACGGTTAATCCTTTGTTACAGCAAGCGGTGAGATTGACAACCTCACTGTTTCGTTGGGGCAAAGTACTTTGGTTGTGTTGTGCAGGTTCCACGTTGGCGCCGGAATCCCTGGTGTTGCGCCGCACTACATCCCGCCGCCATCAACCTTCAACGTGCTTCTTGGCCTACTGGTTCGATAACCTTGGTTTCATACTAAGGGAAACTTGCCGCTGTATGCATCACACCTTCCTCTTGGGGTTCCCAACGGGCGCGTGTTGAACGCGTATCACTCGGCTTCCAGAATCTGGAGCTTGGTAGAGATCTCGTCGACTGAAGGGCGTTTGGCAAGAAGTTCTAGAAGGCGGAAAATAATGTCAAGGTACAAAACATTCAAACAAAAAGAACAAGCTGCGGAAACTAGAGCACGACGGAGACATACCTTTGTTGGACTTTAGACGACTTTCAAAGATTTGGAGCACCTGTTGGTTCTCCGCCTCCTTTTGGTTCAGCCTTTCAATCTCAGATTTTTGCTCCAGCACCAGCTTGTGCACTGATACGCGTGAAGCACATGTCCGTTGGGAACCCCAAGAGGAAGGTGTGATGCGTACAGCAGCAAGTTTTCCCTCAGTAAAAAACCAAGGTTATCGAACCAGTAGGAGTCAAGAAGCACATGAAGGTTGATGGTGGCGAAGTGTAGTGCGGCGCAACACCAGGGATTCCGGCACCAACGTGGAACCTGCACAACACAATCAAAGTACTTTGCCCCAACGTAGCAGTGAGGTTGTCAATCTCACCGGCTTGCTGTAACAAAGGATTAGATGTATAGTGTGGAAGATGATGTTTGCGAAGAACAGTAAGAACAAGTATTGCAGTAGATTGTATTCGATGTAAAAGAATGGACCGGGGTCCACAGTTCACTAGTGGTGTCTCTCCAATAAGAAATAGCATGTTGGGTGAACAAATTATAGTTGGGCAATTGACAAATAAAGAGGGCATAACAATGCACATACATGTCATGATGAGTAGTGTGAAATTCAATTGGGCATTACGACAAAGTACATAGATCGCTATCCAGCATGCATCTATGCCTAAAAAGTCCACCTTCAGGTTAGCATCCGCACTTTCCAGTATTAAGTTGCAAACAACAGACAATTTCATTAAGTGGTGCGTAGTGTAATCAACACAAATATCCTTAGACAAAGCATTGATGTTTTATCCTAGTGTCAACGACATCCACAACCTTAGAATTTTCTGTCCTGTCCCAGATTAAATGGAGGCATGAACCCACTATCGAGCATAAATACTCCCTCTTGGAGTCACAAGTATCAACTTGGCCAGAGCCTCTACTAGCAACGGAGAGCATGCAAGATCATAAACAACACATATATGATAGATTGATAATCAACATAACATAGTATTCCATATTCATCGGATCCCAACAAACGCAACATGTAGCATTACAAATAGATGATCTTGATCATGTTAGGCAGCTCACGAACAATGATAGCACATGAGGAGGAGACAACCATCTAGCTACTGCTATGGACCCGTAGTCCAGGGTGAACTACTCACATCAATCCGGAGGCGATCATGGTGATGAAGAGTCCTCCGGAGATGATTCCCTCTCGGCAGGAGGCGATCTCCTGAATCCCCCGAGATGGGATTGGCGGCGGCGGCGTCTCTGGAAGGTTTTCCGTATCGTGGCTCTCGGTACTAGGGTTTTCTCGATGAAGGCTTTAAGTAGGCGGAAGGGCAGAGTCGGAGGGCTAACGGGGGCCCCACACGCTAGGGTGGCGCGGGCCCCCCCTAGGCCGTGCGGTCCTAGTGTGGCGGCGCCTCGTCGCCCCACTTCATATCCCCATCGGTGTTCTGGAAGCTTCGTGGAAAAATAAGACCCTGGGCGTTGATTTCGTCCAATTCCGAGAATATTTCCTTTGAAGGATTTCTGAAACCAAAAACAGCAGAAAACAACAACTGGCTCTTCGGCATCTTGTCAATAGGTTAGTGCCGTAAAATGCATAAATATGACATAAAGTGTGTATAAAACATGTGAGTATCATCATAAAAGTAGCATGGAACATAAGAAATTGTAGATACGTTTGAGACGTATCATGCATCCCCAAGCTTAGTCCCTACTTGTCCTCGAGTAGGTAAACGATAACAAGGATAATTTCTGAAGTGACATGCTATCATAATTTTGATCAATACTATTGTAAAGCACATGAGATGAATGCAGCGATTCGAAGCAATGGTCAAGACAATGAGTAAACAATTGAACCATATAACAAAGACTTTTCATTAATAGTACTTTCGAGACAAGCATCAATAAGACTTGCATAAGAGTTAACTCATAAAGCAATAAATTCATAGTAGAAAGCTTTGAAGCAACACAAAGGAAGATATAAGTTTCAGAGGTTGCTTTCAACTTCAACATGTTTATCTCATGGATAATTGTCAACATAAAGCAATATAACAAGTGCAATAGGTAAACATGTAAGAATCAATGCACAGTTGACACAAGTGTTTGCTTCTAAGATGGAAGGAAGTAGGTAAACTGACTCAACATAAAGTAAAAGAATGGCCCTTCGCAGAGGGAAGCATGGATTACTATATTTGTGCTAGAGCTTTTATTTTGAAAACATAGAAACAATTTTGTCGATGGTAGTAATAAAACATATGTGTTATGTATAAGATATCCTATAAGTTGCAAGCCTCATGCATAGATTACCAATAGTGCTCGCACCTTGTCCTAATTAGCTTGGATTTACATGGATTATCATTGCATAGCATATGTTTCAACCAAGTGTCACAAAGGGGTACCTCTATGCCGCCTGTACAAAGGTCTAAGGAGAAAGTTCGCATTGGATTTCTCGCTTTTGATTATTCTCAACTTAGAAATCCACTACAAGAAAAGTTGCCATGGCCGACGACGTTGAAGTCGCGCCGTGGTTGCTGGTGTACCATGGCCGATGATTTTGGGTCTGTCCGTTGTGCATGTCAAAACGTTTTTTTCTCATTTTTGAGGCCACCTAGCCCGACGAAACCGGCCAAAACGTTGCGTATGGTGGCCCGGGACGTGGTGCATCTCGAATTCTCGGGTTCGCCGGCCGAGTCAACGCAAATCCGCACCACCGAGGGATGTAGGGCCCAGATGGCAGCCTCTGCATTGTTTTTTTCTCGATGGCCATCTCATTCAACGCTCTCCGATTGAGCCGTTTACGATGCAGGATCATGGGTCCCGCATGTCATCCTCTATGAACCAAAATTCTTTCTATTCTTGGATTTTTTTGACACCCTAATTTATGGCTACTTCCTTTTTCTTTTGATCCCTTGCCGCCTTGGAAACGTTGACACCGCTGCTGCTAATTGGGACCCGCATGTCATCCTCTATGAGCAATCAACTTTCTTTTCTTGGAGTTTTTTTGGCACCTCAAATTTGGTCACTTTCCTTTTTCTTTCGATCCCCTGCCGCCTCTCAAACGGTGATACCGCTGCTGCTAAATGGGACCCGCATGTCATCCTCTATGTAATATAAAACTTTCTTTTCTTGGATTTTTTTGGCACCTCATATTTGGTCACTTGCCTTTTCTTTCGATCCCCTGCCGCCTCTCAAACAGTGATACCGCTGCTGCTAAATGGGACCCGCATGTCATCCTCTATGTACTATAAAAATTTCTTTTCTTGGATTTTTTTTGGAACCTCATATTTGGTCACTTACCTTTTTCTTTCGATCCCCTGCCGCCTCTCAAACGGTGAGACCGCTGCTGCTAAATGGGACCCGCATGTCATCCTCTATGTACTATAAAACTTTCTTTTCTAGGATTTTTTTGGAACCTCATATTTGGTCACTTGCATTTTTCTTTCGATCCCGTGCAGCCTCTCAAACGGTGATACCTCTGCTAAATGGGACCCGCATGTCATACTCTATGTACAATCAAGTTTCTTTTCTTGAATTATTTTTGGCTCGTGATATTTGGTCACTTGCATTTTTCTTTCGATCTCATGCCATGTTGAGGACCCTGCAGGCTCATGGGACCCGCATGTCATCCTCTATGTACAATAAAATTTCTTTTCTTGGATTATTTTTGGCTCCTGATATTTGGTCACTTGCCTTTTCTTTCGATCCCGTGCCGCCTCTCAAACGGTGATACCGCTGTTGCTAAATGGGACCCGCATGTCATCCTCTACGTACACTCAAGTTTCTTTTCTTGAATTATTTTTGCCTCCTGATATTTGGTCACTTGCCTTTTTCTTTTGATCTCATGCCACGTTTGAAACGTTGAGGAACCTGCTGGCTCATGGGACCCGCATGTCATCCTCTATGTGCTATAAAAGTTTATTTTCTTGGGTTTTTTTTCACCCTCTGATTTTTGGCTATTTCCTTTTTCTTTTGATCCCCTGCCGCCTTGGAAACGTTGAGTAAGCTGCTGAATCATGGGACCCGCATGTCATCCTCTATGTACAATCAACTTTCTTTTTCTTTTGATCTCAAGCCGCATTTGAAACGTTGAGACCGCTGCTGCTAATTGGGACCCGCATGTCATCCTCTATCTACAATAAAGTTTTTTTCTTGGATTATCTTTGGCTCCTGATATTTTGTCACTTGCCTTTTTCTTTCGATCTCATGCCGCCTTTGAAACGTTGAGTAAGCTGCTGGCTCATGGGTCCCGCATGTCATCCTCTACGAACAATAAAAGTTTCCTTTCTTGGAGTTATTTTTGACCCCTAATTTCTGGCTATTTGCCTTTTTCTTTTGATCTCCTGCCCCCTTGAAACGATGACGACGCAGCTGGCAGGTCGGTCCCACATGTCATCCTCTGTGAACAATAAAAGTTTCCTTTGATGGATTTATTTTGAACCCCTAATTAATTTCGGGATATTTCCTTTTTTTTTGATCCCCTGCCGCCTTGGAATCGTTGAGGATGCTGCCTCATGGGTCCCGCATGTCATCCTCTCAGAACGGTAAATGTTTCTTTTCTTGGATTTTGTTGACCAAACGATTTTTGGCTTATTTTTCTTTCGATCTCCTGCAGCCTTTAAAACGTTCGGAGGCTGGCTCACGGGTCCCACATGTCAACCTCTATGAACAATAAACGCTGAGGATGTTGCTGCCTCATGGGTCCGCATGTCATCCTCTCAGAACGAAAATGTTTCTTTTCTTGTATTTTTTACCAACAGATTTTTGGTTTATTTTTTCTTTCCATCCCCTGCCGCCTTTAAAACGTTGACGACTGGGCTCATGGGTCCCCGATGTCAGCCTCCCGTACAAGAAACATGTGATATCTTGATTATTTTGCAGACAATAAACATTGTATTTCGCTCTGAGCTATTGCAAACGGATAAATTAAATCTTTATTTTTACATAAACAAACTTATATGTTGAATCTCCTTGTTTTTTGTTTTTGCGAAGCATAGGACTTTCCTGTTTTTTGTAGAAAAATCCGAACTTTCCTGTTTTGGAGTGGGCTGAAATTGTACGAGTCAAAAGGCCTAGCAGGATAGTTCGAAGGCCCAGATGTCCAGATGCAGCCCAATTGAAATCTTTCTTTTCTTGGATTTTTTTCACCCCTGATTTCTGGCTACTTCATTTTTCTTTTGGTCCCGTGCCACCTTGGAAATGTTCAGACCGCTGCTGCAAAATGGGACCCGCATGTCATCCTATATGTACAATAAAATTTCTTTTCTTGGATTATTTTTGGCTCTGATATTTGGTCACTTGCCTTTTTCTTTCAATCTCATGCCGACTTTGAAACGTTGAGGAAGCTGCTGGCTCATGGGTCCCGCATGTCATCCTCTATGAACAATAAAAGTTTTCTTTGTTGGATTTATTTTTACCCCTAATTTCTGGTTATTTGCCTTTTTCTTTTGATCCTCTGCCCCCTTTGAAACCATGACGACGCAGCAGGTCGGTCCCACATGTCATCCTCTATGAACAATAAAGGTTTCCTTTGATAGATTTATTTTTTACCCTAATTAATTTCTGGCTATTTCCTATTTTTATTTTGATCCCCTGCCGCCTTGGAATAGTTGAGGATGCTGCTGCCTCATGGGTCCCGCATGTCATCCTCTCAGAAAGGTAAAAGTTTCATTTCTTGGATTTTGTTTACCAACTGATTTTTGGCTTTTTTTTGTTTCGATCTCCTGCCGCCTTTAAAACGTTGACGACGCTGCTGGCTCATGGGTCCCCAATGTCAGCCTCCCCGTACTGCAAATCCTCTTTCTGCAAAGGTTGTATTTCTAGCTAGATAGCTAAGGTGGATTCGAATCTGCCGTGGTTCAGGCAGCTCAGGTAAGCCTTCTTGCACTGATTAATGGAACTAGTGTATAGCAAGGTCAAGACATGTGGCTTGGTGTAATGAATCTATTTGAATCATGTTGTGGATTCAATCTGATAGTTCTCTAACAGGTCAGCCAAAATAGAAATTAAGTTTTTTTCTAAAACGGAAATGCAAATTAAGATGAACACAAACATTAGTTATCATAATAGCTGATCATACATACATACTTGCTAAGAGCAAAAGCTTGCCAGAGTTTTACCACCCATACAATTAATTAGCAGTTCAGATAAGATAACCTTATATAAGTATAACTACAAATGCATTTGCTAAGGGCTCATGGGACAATAGAACTAGACAACCGCAAACTTGATGACCAGCATGTCACAGTGGCATCGAAAGATCTTGACCTTCAACTTTGATCCAATGCGAAGTTTGGCACCGTCAATGAACTTTTTCCACCTGGAAGTAACAGCCAAGCGGCCATCTGTGGGACTGACGGAGTACCGTCCCTCCACGGTGAGACCTTCACTCTCCATGACGAGGGAAATCTTGCCCCTTCGGCCAGCATTGAGATCCTTGGCGATACTTTTAGGCAATTTCTGATTCAAAGCAAGAGATACCAACAAAAATTAGTCAATGGCACCAATGCACTGAAGACTGAACCATGTGAGACTTTGAGCAGAGAAGACATCAAGATAAGAGCAGTTATGCTGTCATATACTCACGAACATAGCCTTCAGATGTGTCCTGGTCACCACACGGGTGGCCACAGCAATGAGCTGAGACCTCGGTGATCTGGCTGGGGCAGGTGCAGGAGCCTGGGCTGGTACACGAGCTGGTGCTGATGCAGGAGACTGCTGGGCAGGTGCAATAAACGGTGCCTCTAGAGGAACCGGTGCTGATGCAGGAGACTGTTGGGCAGG
The DNA here is from genome assembly GCA_030979885.1 of Lolium multiflorum. Lineage (NCBI taxonomy): Eukaryota > Viridiplantae > Streptophyta > Magnoliopsida > Poales > Poaceae > Lolium > Lolium multiflorum. The sequence continues at coordinate 56,887,278 of CM061751.1, forward strand.
TGCAGTAAACGGTGCAGCTAGAGGAACCAGTGCTGATGCAGGAGCCTGCTGGGCAGGTGTAGTATATGGGGCCTCTACAGGAACCAATGCTGATGTAGGGGCCTGCTGGGTAGATGCAATAAACGGTGCTGGTACAGGAACCGGTGCTGATGCAGGAGAGTGGGAAGCCGGTGCCGGTGCTGGTGTGGGTGCCCTTTGTGACATCCGCTCCTGTTCCATCAGGGGATCTGCAGCTTTGATCATGTTAAACCCAGCAAGCTAGAACAGAGGGAATGGTTTAGAACAACTGCTCAGAATGCAGTAATCAAAGGATATGAGTACAAAAAAGTTACATATTATATATTTGGAAGTGTCTCCAACTCTGTAAGCAGTTACGTATATCTGCCCGTTTGAGTTTCTGATCCTCAGCTCGTCGCCCTTCTTCAGACCGTAGTCAAAAGCAAACTTTCTCCAATCATGTCCATACAAATATGTGATGGCCTGCGTCTTGTAGACATACACCTCATAGACCGTGTAGGTGTTCATCAATTTGCCATTGCCATGCATAGTGAAAGACCCTTCATGCGGACACATCTGGTTAATCATTGGATGAAGTTCACAAGGTACAGTCTGCAGGTGAAAATTGATACTAATGTAAGAAGCAGGAAGACTAAAAACAAGACTTTACTATATGCCAATTCATGCTAAACCACTGAGAATACATACCTGTAACTCTGTGAAGGAGTTATTAGAAAGGTAGATAGAGCCATAGGAGGTGTTATATGCGGGGTATGTACATGGGCCCGCCATATTCCCGCAAGCTCGGCATCGGGATGGTGAAGGAAACATGGGAGGTACTACTGGTGCGTAGCGCTGAATGTAAGTGGAAGAATTAGGTTGTGTAAAGTGCATAGTTCAGAGCAATGCAAATGTTGACAAGCGAGTGCATAACACTATGTTACAAACTGAACAGTCAAAATTTAGTGTATGATGAATATAAGCATGCTAATTTGGCGTTTCCGAATTCCAAGAAGCATTAGACAGAGCCGGTGATAATATCAGAAATAAATCATGGCATGTATATGTGGCTTAAGAAAATATACCCGAACCCTTGGATGGTTACGGCCCGGCTGGTCCTTGGACTTGAGCTTATATAAGCATCCAGAAGGTGGGGCTGACAGTAACTTGGTGGCAGCCTCTGCAGATGCCTCATCAGCAGCAGTTGCAATCCTTTTGACCAATGAAGGCTTAGCAGTTTCAGTCTGCATATGAAAATTGATGAGCAACAGACATCAGCAGTGATATATAAAATGAATCTATGAGACACTGATGCATATAGTGTTGGATGTAAGTGGAAGAATAGGGTTGTGTGTGTTTCTGAACTATTGGTAAGCATAATTAGACAAAGCCGGCAATAAACAGACAAATCAAATCATGTATGAGGATTAAGAAAATATACCTGCTTAAAAAGGATACCACCCAGCTGGCCCGTGGCCTTGTGCTTGAGGAGGTTTTCAGAAGATGGTGGCGGCACCATCATCTTCACAGCAGCCTCATCAGGATCATTTTTTATCCATTTGAGTAGAGGCACAGAAGCTTCATCCTGCATATGAATAGCAACAGAACTCATCATTGATATTTAATAAATCTATGAGATGGACTGATGCAAAAAGTGCGGGATGTAAGTGGAAGAATAGGGTTGTGCATAGACAACAGTTGACAACAATGCAAATGATTACAAAAGAAGCCAACGGAACTCAACAGTTTATATACTGGATGAGACAGACTGAAAAGTGAAAAATTAGTGTATGATGATTGTAAGCAAACGCAGTGTTTCTGAACTTTTGGTAAGCATTAGGCAAAGCCAACAGTAATTAAACAGATAATAATAAAATCATGTATGTGGATTAAGAAAATATACCAGATTCATTAAAAGGTCACCACCCAGCTGGCCCATGGCCTCGTGCTTGTAGAGGTTTTCGGATGATGGTGCCGGCACCATCGTCCTCACAGCAGCCTCATCAGCCTCATTTTGCATCCACTTGAGTAAAGGCGCAGCAGTTTCAGCCTGCATAAGAATGGGAACAGATCTCAGCAGTGATATTGAATGACTCTGAGACAGACTGATGCATATAGTGCTGGATGTAAGTGGAAGGGTATGGCTGTGTATGGACAACAGTTCACAACAATGCAAGGGTGTGTTCGGTTCTGAAACAGCGTGGAATGGAATGGAATGGTTCCATTTCAGAGGAATGGAATGGTTACATTTTTTCGGTTGGGAAAAATGGAGAGCGGAACAGATCAAGGTTAAACTAATCATTTGCCTCAAAATTGTAATTAGCAATTGCAAATGACATTTAATCTCAAAATCGTAATTAACAGCGCCTAATGGTGCTCTTTTAATCTAAAAATCGTAATTAACATCATTTTTTGTTGGGTTAGGGGAACTGGAGAGTAGATGAACATTATTGTATGATGATTGTAAGCAAACGAATTTGGTGTTTCTAAACTTTTGGCTTCGAGATCTTATGGGCTTCAACTATAGCCTACCCCAACTTGTTTGGGACTGAAAGGCTTGGTTGTTGTTGTTGTTGTTGTTGTTGTAAACTTTTGGCAAGCATTAGAAAAAACCGACAATAAACAGACAAATATCAAGGCATGTTTTGTGGATTAAGAAAATATACCATATTCATTAAAAGATCACCACCCAGCTGGCGCGTGGCCTTGTGCTTGTAGAGGCATTTAGAAGATGGGGGCGGCATCAACATACTGGCAGCCTGATCAGCCGCAGTTTTGATCTTCCTTTTGAGTAAAGGCCCTAAAGTTTCAGTCTGCATATGAATAGCAAAACAAAAGGCAGACCTCAGCAGTGATATTGAATTACTGTATGAGATAGACTGATGCATATAGTGGATGCTCTTAGCCTTTTGCACCATGAACACTAGCTATGGACAGACAAAAAAAACTAGTTGACTCAGCTTTGTCTAGATACCTCCATCCCAAAGCTTAAGGCTTATTTATTTTTGAGAAATCAAAACAAGTAAAGTTTGACCAAAATTTTAGAACATTCTATCAACAAATATAATATTGTGTAGATACCGTAGGAAAATATATTTCACAACCTATTTAATGATATTAATTTTGTATTTTGCATGTTAATGATTTTTGGTAAAAGCTTAGTCAAACATGGTATAGTTTGACTTTCTAAAAATAATATAATCCCTAAGCTTTGGGATGGAGGTAGTAGTATCTAGAGCTAAAAACACATCTAGATACATCCGTATCTACAGATAGTTGAGTCAATTAATTTGGATCTGAGGGAGTATCAGATTCAGACTACATCATGGTAAGTTGGTTAAAAAAATTACCCCTCGGCGGTCCCTGCCCAGCTCGGCAGTGGCATTTCGCTTCTTGTGCTGCAGATCGGGCCATGCTCCTGCAGCAGGTGGGGCGCTATTCTCGTTCCCCATAGCCTCAGCACGGAACCTGGAGGTACCAACCTGATACAGAGAATATAGAGCATGGTGTCACAGAGGCTTTATGCACAAACAGCTGAAGACATGTGCTACTTTAAGCATCTTCCAGAACAGGAACAGATTGAGGATGCAGACAGACAGAGTGGATAAGCAAACGGAGTACCTGCTTTGCGGGGCTGGGGACGCAGCTCAGGCTCAGCCAACTGCCCACATGCGTGGTGGCCTTACGCTCCATTGCCCCCACCACCACCGAGGTATTTCCTTTCCTGTACAAGCTGACAAAAGATACATTGAGGATCTGCAGAAACTACAAAGGTTGCAAATGTCGACAAATAAAGGAAGAACACCCCAATCCAAGCAAAGGTAGCCCCCGCCCCCACCCCCATCAATCACTCCCAGCGCGAGGGTGACCAGAAAGACACCCCTTCGCCCAGAATAGGAAATAGTAGATGCGCAAGATATCGAGGTGAGGAAAAAAGAACCGATCTCGAGAAAGGAAAGAGCATTACTAGTACTACCTAATCCGCTTGGTCTAGATGCAGCTTGCCCCTCCAAGCTGGATGCCTGGACGGTGGAGGCGAAAGGAGGGGATCGAGCTAGCGGCTTGCATCCGTCGGCTGTCGGCACTCGATCGGGAGAGACAAAGGGGGCTACATAAAGGGGAGGGGTAACATATTTTATTACACAGTGAACTTACTGATGTGACTAGTCATTACATGTCTCACTGAAACTGGGGCCCATAGTGTGGCACCCCAAATTCACTTGAACCTGCCCGGCGGGACGCATTGGCGCGTCAAGAAAACCCCCGAATTGTAGCGGGGAAATGAAACATTTCACAAAAAATCGAAATTCAAGCACACCGCCACGCGCCAAGCACGCGGCTGTTCCTTCCTCTTCCTCGGTTCCTCCTCCCCTATCCGAAAAACCCCCAAATCCCAAGCTCAAACAACAACAAAAAAAACCAAATCCCCTGGCCGCCATGCATGTCCTCGTTAACCCGCTGGAGATCGTTCCCGGACGAGGCGGACCCCCCGCCCTGAGATCCCGAGTTCGTCCGTTCCGTCCACCTCGAGGCACTGCGTGCTGTCTCGCAGCGGCGGCTTGAGGGCGCTGCAGAGGAAGTTCCGCCGGAAAGTGCTCATGGCAACCGTGCAAGCTCACCGGCGTGCTGTATCCCGAGAGGAACTGGTCAAAGCTTTGCTATTCGCAAAAAAAAGCGGGCCAAGATCTGGTCAAAGCTTCGTCGATGGCTTGCCGCGAGAGGCTTGGAGTCCAGAGTCAATAAACTAGCTGCTGGAGGACTTGGGCGGTTTACACCGATTCATATTAACTGACTCAAGTTTGTTAGTCTAGTTAACAAATGCATCTAGATACATCCATATCTAGACAAAATTGAGTCAATTAATATGAATCAGAGGGGAGTGCCTGAAAGTGTTTCATGCTACCAATTAATGCGCTGGCAGGACTGGCTGTAGAAGTAATTGTGCTACTACTCATACGATGAACTGATTGTGTGGGTGTCAAATTTTGCAATGCGATCATCCACTGAATGCTTAATTATAGTTCTAGCGCCAAAGGCGTACAAATCATAACAAAGATAGTACATACTACAGCACCAGAACATAAGAGTACGAATCATAAAGTAGCTCAACATTTTGCATCAGGGCTAGGTGGTCCTGAGACTACCGGGACGCCCCTGATGATCTCCGGGCGTGCATCCGCTTCAACGCAAAGCTGTGTACTCGGTCCACGGCCTCCTTCTGTAGGCTGGATAATCTCAGGTGCAGGACCTTCGTCTATGAAAGGCTCGTCATCAGTACCATCCACAGGTGCATCAGGGCTGGGTGGTCTTGAGACTACCCGGACGCCGTGATGATCTCCGGGCGTGCATCCACTTCAACGCAAAGCTGTGTACTCGGTCCACGGCCTCCTTCTGTAGGCTGGATAATCTCAGGTGCAGGACCTTCGTCTATGAAAGGCCCGTCATCAGTACCATCCACAGGTGCATCAAACTGAGATTCATCTTCAAATCTCCCATCAAACTGAGAGACCTCTTCAACTCTATGCTTCTGCAATTAGTACATCAACAGATTAGACAAACATCTAAGGGATGCAACCTGAACAAATGCCGTTTTACATATTTACCTTCTCATCTGGCACAGCACATGTCCCAGAGCTGAAACCCGGTTCCTGAAGCAAGCGCTTTTTCTCTCCTTCCCGTCCATCCATCTGCAACAAGTTAAATTTGAGTACAGAACTTGCACAGCAATGCAAACTATTGATCGAAACAGCGGCAACATCAATATAAATAATTAACTACATATGCCAGCACACATACAGTGTGAGCAAGATCTGCTTCTCCCGCTGAAGGATCATTATGTGGTTCACCATGATAAACCCACCTAACATATGTGCGGTCCATCCCAAAAATGTGTAAATGATCTTCCACTACATGGTGAGGCCTCTTCTCACCATTCATACATGTGCAGCGCGGGCAATACACGTCCAGGTCGTGACCTTCATGAGCTCTAATAAACCCCATAAAGGGTTGAACACCATTTATATATGAAGGGGAACATAAGTGTCCATGCAGTATCCAAGTTCTGTCCATCTGTTTAATTATGAGATACAATGGTTGGTGATTAATTTAAGGCGAAGTAGGAAATGTATATCCATCGAGTACAAAACTATACTAGTACATGATTATGCATTTCAGCAATCATGTCGAGTACAAAACAAAAAATGCCCATCGACATTTTAGCAAACAGATCGTGTACAAATCTCTGCCATGGCATTTCAGCAAATTAACGGATCGAGTGCAGAACTGACTCTATATGCCCACGCAAATGAACAAATTGATCGAGGACAAATCGAGCGGAAAACTATAAAGTGCCAATTAGTTCGAGCATACTGACGAATTTTTTAGCAGCATCAAGAAAATATAAATCGTTAGGCCGTCTTGCCCGATGCATGATTGAGCTAGAGATAGCAACCCTACCGTGGATCAACTTGACCGCCGGTGCGTCTCGAGAAGAACGACGGGGAGGGGAAGCTTCTTCTTCGCACGGACGGGACGGGGAGGGGAAGCTCTTCGCACGGACGGGGATAAGTTGTGTAGCGGTGGGTGGGGGGTCATGCGGCCGGGCCGCCCGGTAGGTGGTGTTTAATGGAGTTGCGTGTGTAATTTGCCGTGCACAAGGTTGAGGAATAGGCGGTTCCCTTTGCCGCGCGCACAATTCAAACTATCCCGCCCATGTAGTTTAAATTCGCCCTATTTTCGTTAAATCGACATAAAGTCATGTGAGTGGGTGGAAATTAGCAAAGTTGCTTGAAAAATAGTAAAACTCTGGAATTATCCTTTAAATATGCTCTACTTCCTGTGAAAATCGGGGTGTGGAGGCATGTTGAGCTGTTTTATTTGTACCTTCTTCATTAAAACTCCCATTTTATGCACTTTGGATGGAAAGAAATCATTTGTACATAAATTTTGACAATGCCATTTGCAAACATTAATTGTTTTACATGCCAAGATGCACCCATCCACCAAATATGGGGCAAAAGTTTATCACAATCTAGATATATATGTATAATTAGTGAGGGACCCCTTTTGATTTTGTGCAATTTCCACTAATTAGCTAGAGAGAAGGGGTCAGTTAATTAGGCCATGTTAGGGGCTATGTGTTTTAGATTAGGGTTGTGTGGATTCAAATACAACTTCTATATTTGTGTGCTATGATTAATCAAAACTAGACCGATCGACTGCGCACACATTATTAGAGGCACATGCCTTTGCGCACAAAGTGCATGTGTGTGTTGTTGGCCACCAACGAGAGAGCGGCGAGAGAGCGATTGAAATCTCCAAATTAAACACATATATAAGCATACATGGTTAGGCCATGCATGCATATTTATTATATATATTGTGAGGCAAATAAATTAAAGTACATGTGTATATATATAAGTGTGTTTCTTGGCCACCAACGATATATAGATCGAGAGAGAGAGATTGAAATATATATATCCCCAAGAATATCTTCAAACATGTATTGAAATATATGCACGAATGATATGCAAGGTATGCCATGCGCACATGCACACTAATTATATATATTATGAGACAACTTAATCAAATGTGTTTTCATTGGAGATCGAGAACTTGTCAAAAATCAAGTTAATTAATTTATCAGCGCTAATTAGTTAATTGGTCGCCTACTTGATGAGCAATTAAGTGTCGTTGGCCTATATATATATATATGTAGGGTTTAATTAGGGTTTAGGGTTTAGGGTTAGCTAGCTAGGGTTTTAGGGTTAGGGTTTACGGTCTAGGGTTTAGGGTCTAGGGTTTAGGGTTTAGTGTTTAGGGTGTTTAGGGTGTACATTTAGGGTTTATGGTCTAGGGTTTAGGGTCTAGTGTTTAGGGTGTTTAGGGTGTACGTTTAGGGTATAATTAGGGATTAGGGATTAGGGTTTTAGGGTTTAAGGTTTAGGGATCAACGATCGAGTGCACACACACATTATTAGAGGCACCCGCGCCTTTGCGCATAAAGTGCATGCGTATATATATAAGTGTGTTTCTTGGCCACCAACGATATATAGATCGAGATAACAGAGAGATTTAAATATATATATATATCCCCAAGAATATGTTCAAAAATATATTGAAATATATGCATGAATCAAGTTAATTAATTTATCAGCGCTAATTAGTTGGTCGCCTGCTTGATGCGCAATTAAGTGTCGTTGGCCTATATATGTAGGGTTTAGGGTTTAGGGTTAGCTAGGGGTTAGGGTTAGGGTTAGGGTTTAGGGTTTAGGGTTTAGTGTTTAGGGTTTAGGGTTTAGGGCTTTAGGGTTTAGGGTTTAGTGTTTAGGGTGTTTAGGGGGTGTATGTTTAGGGTATAATTAGGGATTAGGGATTAGGGTTTTAGGGTTTAAGATTTAGGGATCATCGATCGAGTGCACACACACATTATTAGAGGCACCCGCGCCTTTGCGCATAAAGTGCATGCGTATATATAAGTGTGTTTTTTGGCCACCAACGATATATATATAGATCGAGAGAGAAAGATTGAAATATATATATTTATCCCCAAGAATATGTTCAGATATATATTGAAATATATGCACAAATGATATGTGCAAGGTATGCCATGCACGCATGCACACTAATTGTATATATATTATGAGGCAACTTAATCAAATGTGTTTTCATTCGAGAGAACTTGTCAAGATTCAAGTTAATTAATTTAGCAGCGCTAATTAGTTGGTCGCCTGCTTGATGCGCAATTTAGTGTCGTTGGCCTATATATATATGTAGGGTTTAATTAGGGTTTAGGATTTAGGATTAGCTAGCTAGGGTTTTAGGGGTAGGGTTAGGGTTAAGGTTAATTAATTAGGGTTTAGGGTTTAGTGTTTAGGGTGTTTAGGGTGTACGTTTAAGGTATAATTAGGGATCATGGATTAGGGTTCACTAGTGGAAAACGGGGCAATAGGCCCGGTCCATTTGGGCCTTTAGACCCGGTTCTTGAACCGGGACCAACAAGGCGGGACTAAAGGGGGTACCCTTTAGTCCCGGTTCAAAGATAAACCGGGCCTAAAGGCCTCAACACGTGGTGCGACCAGGGAGCTCGCGCTGGAAGGGCTTTGGTCCCGGTTCGTGGTACGAACCGGGCCTATGTTTCTCTGCCGCGGCAGAGAATTGCTATTTCTCTGCCGCGGCACAGATTTGGGCTGTACCAGCGTTTCTCTGCCGCGGCAGAGAAACAGTCTGTTTCCCTTGCCGCGGCAGAGTTTCAGCAATGCATATATATATCATTCAAGAAACCACAAAAAATCGTCATGAATATATATAGACATCGTCAACAGTACACGACATAGTCAACACAGTACACGTAATGCATGCATATTTACAATACAACTTTTCCTGAACGAATATCGTCCGACGTCACGATCTTCCGATAGTGCTCTCCACCTGGGGTAAGGACCTCGGTAATAAAGAATCCCGCGATTTCCTCTTGAATTGCTTTTATTTGATCCGCTGTTATGAGAGTGTCCCGCAGGCGTGTCATCTATATTTAAAAAAGGAGATCAATATATGAATGGAACTCAATACAATAGATGGTACTAATTAAGATTAATTGTGAAAATTTGTTATCGTACACGAGTGTGGTGTATTTGGGCATCCCCACCCTTGGGACAGGACATGTCACGCATGAAGGTGCAGACGTAGTATCCACATAAGTTATTCCCTTTTTCCTGCCTCATACACTTTACGAAAAAATAGTTCGATCAAACTAATAATCAAGCATCGTATTGAAAGTAAATATCATATATAAAGTTTCACGGACATAGCTATATATATAGTACTACTTACAGGGTAATCTCTAAATGTAAGCTCCGGTTTCCATTCACCCGGAACAGTATTGATGAACCGTTTCCAAGCCCTGCCCGGCAAAAAATAATGAGTAAATGAGTAATTGATTAGTTGATGATATCTTCGAATTAGAGCAGATGAAGATGCCAATACGAAATTGATTGAAACTACCTCTGGAGGATGGCAGCCATGTCCGCCCATTCCGCATATTCTTTACGTTTCGAGTCCATGACGTTTACGACTCCAAGGTGAAGATCAATGATTAGGAGAATAAAATGGAAACTGCACAAGCATAGCTCAATGATTACGAGAATAAAGTGGAAGGTGCACAAGCATAATGTATGTTATATATAACACTCACTTGAAGTTGTAGGGAAAGAATATATCCTCTTTGTCTGCTTGCTTCTCTAAAAACATTACGATGTTGTCCTCTGTGTCCTTGGCGAAGTCTCGAACCGTAACTTCATGAACTGTGTTTGGGTCTATGAACCCCAGCGGTAGGAGCTTGCCTCTTTTGTATTCCAGCTTCTTCATTCTGCATAATTAAATGTATAGCGTACACAAAGAATATAATGAGGATAATTGTTAGTGCAAATGAATGAGCTACAAACTTAATTACACAAATAAATCACTTACAGGCAGTAGCAACTGATGACAGCTTTGTCGAGGGCGTCTTGATTGAATAACTGAAACAGTTCTTCTACGTCAATGTTTATCTCGTCTTCCCCCCGGAAGTAATGCTCATCTCTAAGATACAACGTGAGGTAGCGATCACCTCTTCGACAGGCTTTCAGGTACCAGTCATGCAACCTTCGCATCTGAGTCCCTAGACGCGCGAGCTCGCCAGGTTTGACGAGATCAGATCCGTATCTATACTTGTTTACCATTTGAGCCGTCGGATAGTAATCTTCGTACTCAACTGATGCTCCCTGAGCTCTAGCCGCCCGTTCGATCATCGATGCCGTCTCTGGATCATGATATGGCTCCACGATGAAGTGGGGTGCGGCCTGAATGTCCTGCTGTCCAAGCTGGGCGACTTTTTTTGCTTCTTTCATCGCTTTAGAGGACTGTCCAAGAGAGCGGTCATAATCAGCTCTCAGCTCAGGTCTCTTCATTCTCGTCTCGGCAAAGTGCTTCACTGTCTGCGGTGGAATAAACATCTTCTTCGGCGCAGTTGCAAGAAACGCCTTTTGCTCTTCAGTCTGCTCATGTGGCAACAACTCTGGAGTCTGTTCCCTCATTGGAGTTGATGATCTCTTCGGAGCTGTAGGAGGTGCCGCGGACCGCTTCCTCTTTTGCTTAGGTGGAAGCGGCGGAGTCTCCTGACGAGGAGGAGGAGGCGGCGGAGTATTTTCACGCGGAGGAGACTGGTCATGGATAGGGGAATCATCATCGCGCAGAGGAGAATCATCACGCGGAGGAGACTGAGGTGGCGGAGGAGGCGGAGGTGGCCTGCTTGTTGGCTTCTCACCTGGAAACACAATGTTCTCCTTCCGCCATTGCACGGTGGTTCTACGGGCTTCTCCCAGTTCTTTGATTTCCCCATCTTCACCTGCAGGGTGCTCAAGCACCAACCCCTCATACTCTCTCAACACTTCATCCACCATCACAACAGCAAAGTCGTCTTGGACCGGACGGCAATGGTAAGACCTTGTAGGTAAGAGGATGCCGACCGCCGCCTTGAAGGATAGGTTGAAAACTTTAACATGCAGCTCACAAGGACGGCTCTCAGTGAGATCATCCACGGGGGGGTAGCGAGGAGGCTCGACCACCTGGTCATCATCATCATCATTATCCACCTGCTGAGAGGAAGCCACGCTGCTTTTCCGGTGTGGTTGAGATTGCAGCGGGGCGATGGCATTGAGCAGTGCAGGATCTACAGCCTGCCCCCGAGCCATCTGAGATGTAAGTACTTGGGTTACCATGGTTAATTGGGCTTGCATGGTGCTCATACCCTCCTCTAAGTTAGCCAGGCGGTCTGTTTCCCTTGCCTTCCTCCTCTCATGGCTTTTATCAGGAAATCTCTTCCTTTCCGCAGGAAAGCCATACTTCCACGGAACGGAGCCTGCTGTGCCTCGTGTTCGTCCGCCGTGTTCTTTGTTCCCAAGGGCGCGTGTCAGCTCATCGTTCTCTCTTTCGGGCTGGAACAACCCCGCCTCCACGTCCCTATGTGCCTTTTCCAGGGCATCAATGGGAACCTTCAGATGAGCTTTCTTATAGATGCACTTCCCTGTTTCTGGATCCAACGTTCCCCCAATCCCGTAGAACCACTCCTTGCACCGTTCGATCCAACCGTGTGTCCCTAATCTGATCCCTTTCTGGTCAGTTCCGCCTCAGCTGCCTCCCACTTAGGACGGTTAGCCCTGTATCCACCTGGACCCAGAATTTGGTGATATAGCTTCAACGCAGCATTTGCCTTATTTATTTCCGACCTTCTCAAAAATTCTTCTGACTCCGTGCTGTACTTCACGAATTCGTCCCAGTGACTTTTTACCTTCTCACTGTCCGGAGTCTTCTTTAACTTGATAAGGCGGCGCAATCTTTTCTTGTGGCTCTTGAATAGTTCGGCCATCTTCTTCTTGCCAAACTCGCGGAGGGCCTGCTCCATCTTGGCCTTCTCAGCGTCACCCCCCTCTTCGGGTACTATGTTGAAATGTGCCATGAGCTTGTTCATAATGCTGTTTTTGGCTACATCATCGATATAAAGACCTTGAGCTTCTTCCTCTGCAGACAGCACTAGTCCCTTCGGCTTGTGCCATTCTCGAACGGTGATCGGGACGTGGTCCCTAACAAGCACTCCGCATTGAGCTATAAATGCCTTTGCACCTTTCTCTGGAGCAATCGGTTTACCATCATTCTCGATGTGGGTGATGTCGTGCCTAACACCGTCATCCAACTTTTTGGCCGGGCCTCGCTTCCTCGACTTTACAGAAGAAGTGCTCGATCCGGAGGGCTAAAAAAGAAATAGTTCATAGTCAGTACAATTTCATTAGTTAATGCATCTAGTCGATCAACAGCGGCTTAATTAATTTATATACCTCGGTGATAACTACAGTTCGGGAGCCATTATGATGATCTTGTTCCTCACCGGCGCCACTAGGATCTTCTTCCTCAATATCCTCCGCTCCCTCACCGGAGGCATTCAAATAAGTTGCGGTGACATCGTCACCGCCATCATCTGGAATAACGTCGTCGTCGCGATCATCCAGAGTACCGTTTGCTATGAGTTCCTCCATGAAATTTTCTTGAATTTCATCTCTCTCCATGCTTTCTACAACGACCTGCAAGCTATACATAGGAACCATCATATGATCAAATTAAGGATAATGCAGAAAACTGAAAATGGAGTTACATATGTGTAGTTCTTAACTAAGGATCGATAATATAGTGCTGAAAGCAGATAGTGCAGTTACATGCATACATAGATCGGGTTCATGTTTATTTAACCCTAATACATATCAATCACTACTACAACCACTCAACCGCGCAGACCGGGTCCTAGAGGGCGCCGACCGGGTCCTGAGCCGCGCTGGGTGTGCCCCCAAAGCCACGGAACAACAACGGGAGCATAGCTAACATGAGATCCCCGCATAACGCTCCATCCGGTCCTATACATGTTGTCTAACGCGTACATGTAACGGCGAACGTGCTGGTCCTCCGCTTCAATGCGCTGAGCTACCTCCTCCGGCGGGGCCGGCTCCCTCTGAAACGACCGTGGCCCATAAGACCTCCACCAAAGAATATCCGGGTCGACAACGGGACCCGGATTCCGCACCAAGGTGCGCGACCCGGAAGCTAAGACCTCCCAGTGCCACCCCGGCGGAGCCCAGTCCCGGACCTCCCCCATCTGCTCCATCTCCTCGGTGAGAGTCAGACCACGGCCCGCCGGCTGTCGCTGTCGCGGCATCGTAGCTACGAAAACAAATCATATATGTATACTAATATAAATAAAAAACATGATATTGTGCTAAATAAAAAACTTCACTACTTTTGTACTAACGCCGCGTTCCACGACCCTGTTTTGGGGGCGTCGGCAGGGGCGCCGGCAGTACCGGCACCGCCACGGACTCGGCGCTCCTCCTCGCTCGCTCTTTCTCTATTTCGCGACCCTAAGTCTATGTCGCGGCGGCACCGCTACGGACTCGGCACCGCCACGGTCTAAGTCGTCGGCGCGCGCGGGGGGCGGCGCCGACACAAATGAATCTATTTTCTAACTTTTCTAACTTTTTCCTAACTAATTTTACTAACTTTTTTCTAACTAATTTTACTAACACTAACTAACTAATTTTCTAACTTTTCTCTAACTAATTTTACTAACACTAATTTTTCTAACACACTAACTACACTATTTTTTTTTCACTAAATTTTACTAACAAACTAACTACACTAATTTTTCTAACACACTAACTACACTATTTTTTTCACTAAATTTTACTAACAAACTAACTACACTAATTTTTCTAACACACTAACTACACTATTTTTTTTCACTAAATTTTACTAACAAACTAACTACACTAATTTTTCTAACAAACTAACTACACTATAATCTAACAAATGAAAAAAAAAAGGGGATGTGGCCGGGGGGCCGGGCTCACCTTTGCCGAGAGGCCGCGCGGTGGCGGCGCGGAGGGAGGCGGGCGGCGCGGCGTGGAGGAAACGGGCGAGCGGCGGTGGAGGCGGACGGCGGCGGCGCGGTGGAGAGGAGGCGGGCGACGCGGACGGGCGGGCGCGGGAGGGCGCGGCGGCGTGGGCGCGGGAGGCGGCGGCGGCGTGGGCGCGGGAGGCGGCGGCGACGTGGGCGCGGCGGCGTGGCGCGGGAGGGCGGCAGCGCGGGTGCGGGAGGGCGGCGGCGTGTGGGCGCGGCGCGGAGCAGCAGCTGGCGGCTTGCGCGCGTCTGCGGCTTCGTCTCCGCGGGATTGATCTCCGCGGAGACGAAGTGTTTTCTTTTATACCCCCTTTGGACCCGGTGCGTGTTACAAGCCGGGTCCAAAGCTTTGACCCGGTTTGTAATACAAACCGGGACTAAAGGCCATTTTCTGCGTTTTGCGCGCGCAAAAAAGGCTTTAGTCCCGGTTTGTAATGACCGGGTCCAAACCCAATTTTTAAAAAATTTCATTCCCGCCTTATTTCAAATGAAAAAAAGCCACCGCACCACCACCGCCACCACCGTCACCGCCGTGTAGTGGCCACTGTGCGCCACCGCCACCGCCTGCCCACCACCGCCACCGCCGTCTGGCCACCGTCGTGTACTGCCCACCACCGCCACCGCTGGCCACCACCGTCACCGCCATGTACGGGCCACCGCCGTGTACCCGCCACCGCCACCGCCACCGTGTCCCTTCCCCGTGCCACGTGTCACCGCCGCTTCCACGTGCCTCGCCCGCCGCCACCGCCATGTACGGGCCACCGCCGTGTACTGCCCACACCACCGCCACCGCCGTGTACTGGCCACCGTCGGCACCGCCGTGTACCACCACCGCCACCGCCACCGCCTGGCCACCACCGTCACCGCCGTGTAGTGGCCACCGCCACCGCCACCGCCTGCCCACCACCGCCACCGCCGTGTACTGGCCACCGTCGGCACCGCCGTGTACTGCCCACCACCGCCACCGCCACCGCCTGGCCACCACCGTCACCGCCATGTACGGGCCACCGCCGTGTACTGCCCACCACCGCCACCGCCACACGTGTCCCTTCCCCGTGCCACGTGTCGCCGCCGCTTCCACGTGCCTCGCCCCGCCGCCACCGCCGTGCGACGTGTAGATCCCGCTTCCACGTGCCACGCCCCGCCGCTTCGCGCCACCTGTCGCCGCCGCTTCCACGTGCCACGCCCCGCCGCTTCCCCGCGCCACCTGTCGCCGCCGCTTCCACGTGCCACGCCCCGCCGCTTCCCCGCGCCACCTGTCGCCAAACTTGCCGCGTCGCTGTGCTATAAAGCGCCGCGTGCGCGCGGAACCACACGTCGCCGTCGCCTCCGTTCATTCGTCGCCGGGATGCCGCCGCGCCGTCGCGGCTCGTCCGGTTTCCGTGGCGTCCGAGCGCGGCCGAACGGTAGGTTCTACGCCGAGATGCGTGCCGGTGGCTTCCGGCTCACCCTCGGCACGTACAACACCCCGGAGCTGGCGGCGCGCGCTTACGACGCGGCCGACAACGACCCTCGGTGGGACGACATTTGGACCGAGACAACCTCCGACGACGAGTAGATCGACTAGACTAGTTGTTTATCTATTTTATTGTATTTTCAATAAAGTCGTTGTGGCAGACGCTGATGATGAGAAAAGTTTCCCGCCAGATTACATGTGGAATTAAAGTACAGAACTCAACTGAAAATTAATTAAGATACATGGCCAGATAGTACTCGTGCCTAGCCCTATAGTACTCGTGCCTAGCTCAACTGAAAATTAATTAAGATACATGGCCAGATTCGACTGTTCGAGTCATTCAGTCATACTCGTGCCTAGCCCTATAGTACTCGCCACTGTAGTCGTCGTAGTCGCCGTCATCATCGTCGCTGGCATCGGGGTCGCGGTAGTCAAACCTCGGCGGGAGAGCACGCGTGGGCTGGGACTGAGGGTAGCGCAGGCGGGGGCCACGGTGGGCCATGACGCCCTGGAGAGTTCGGTCGCGCCACCACAGCCGACGGCCGGCCTCGTTGAAGTTCGAAGGAGGCGGGCCGCCCTCCTCGTGCCTGGCGAGCGCCCTCTCACGCCGATTGATGAAGAAGCTCTCCCAAGTCGGGCTGTAGTCGGGATGCCACTGGGGATTCCTCCGCTGCTCTGGCGTGAGCTCGAAGTAGTAGTGGTTCGTGATGGCCATCTCGCGCGCCACACCTAGAGGGACAGGAGGGACCGGTACCCCTCCGACGCTCAGCAACCAGCCGGTAGGGACGCGGTAGCCCGGCGGGCAGGGGTAGTTCGACGCGCAAAGCGCCTCCGCCTCCCGGAGGGTTAGAGATACGATGGGGAAAGGGTTGGGAAATCT
The DNA here is from genome assembly GCA_030979885.1 of Lolium multiflorum. Classification (NCBI taxonomy): domain Eukaryota; kingdom Viridiplantae; phylum Streptophyta; class Magnoliopsida; order Poales; family Poaceae; genus Lolium; species Lolium multiflorum. The sequence goes on from CM061751.1 coordinate 56,904,090, forward strand.
CCCGTGGCGCATCTCCACTTTTAATATCTTACATACAGTTACATGATTACACAAAAATAAATGGGAAATTGATTGCCATGTTGAGATACTCATTTGTGCCATGAACATTCTTCAATTAACTTGATGATGGAGCATCTTCATCATTTAATTAATCTTCTTCGGCCGTAACCATGGAGCATCTTCATCATTTAACTTGATGCTTGGATCAATGTTCACTCTGAAGGGTGGAATTTCATCAAACTGATTATAATCTTCTGACATGTCTGTCTTGTCCTCCACTCCCACGATGTTTCTTTTTCCAGAAAGAACTATGTGGCGCTTTGGCTCATCGTTTGATGTATTTGTTTCCTTATGTTTCCTTTTTCTTGGTTTGGTAGACATATCCTTCACATAGAAAACCTGGGCCACATCCTTGGCTAGGACGAATGGTTCGTCTCTATACCCAAGATTGTTGAGATCCACTGTTGTCATTCCATACAACTTGTCTACCTGAACCCCGCCTCCTGTTTTGTTGACCCATTTGCACCTAAACAAAGGGACCTTAAAAGAAGGTCCATACTCAAGTTCCCATATATCCTCTATGTAACCATAATATGTGTCATTTGGGCCTTCATTCATTATTGCATCAAAGCGGACACCACTGTTTTGGTTGGTGCTCTTTTTATCTTGGGCGATCGTGTAAAATGTATTCCCATTTATCTCGTACCCTTGGAAAGTCACTACAGTCGAAGATGGTGTCTGGGCCAGCAAGTACAACTGATCTTCAATATGTTCGTTATTCAGGAGATGTTTTTGCAACCAACCGCCGAAAGTCGACATGTGTTCACGTCTAATCCAATCGTTCGACTGCCCCGGGTTCTGGGAGCGTAGAAAGTTCTTGTGGTCACCGATATACGGAGCCACCAATGTGGAACTTTGTAGGACTGTGTAGTGTGCTTGAGTCAAAGAAATCCCGTCCCTACATATCATTGATTTCCTTCCTAGCGTGCCTTTTCCACTTAGTCTCCCTTCATGCCGCGATTCAGGAACACCAATCGGCTTAAGGTCAGGAATAAAGTCAACACAGAATTCAATGACCTCCTCTGTTCCATAGCCCTTGGAGATGCTTCCTTCTGGCCTAGCACGGTTATGAACATATTTCTTCAAGACTCCCATGAACCTCTCGAAGGGGAACATATTGTGTAGAAACACAGGACCGAGAATGGAAATCTCATCGACCAGGTGAACGAGGAGATGTGTCATAATATTGAAGAAGGATGGTGGGAACACCAGCTCAAAACTAACGAGACATTGGACCACATCATTCTGCAACCTCGGTAGAATTTCTGGATTTATTACCTTCTGAGAAATTGCATTGAGGAATGCACATAGCTTCACAATGGGCAGTCGAACATTTTCCGGTAGAAGCCCCCTCAATGCAATCGGAAGCAACTGTGTCATTATCACGTGACAGTCATGAGACTTCAAGTTCTGGAATGTTTTCTTCTCCATATTTATTATTCCCTTTATATTGGAGGAGAAGCCAGACGGGACCTTGATACTGCTAAGACATTCAAAAAATATTTCCTTCTCTGCTTTTGTAAGAGCGTAGCTGGATAAATGACGTCCTTTAACTCTCTCATGCAGCTTTTTGGGGTCTTTCCAACGTTGCTGGTCCTCCCGTGCTTCTGGTGTATCTTTTGTCTTCCCGTACACACCCAGAAAGCCTAGCAGGTTCACGCAAAGATTCTTCGTCACGTGCATCACATCGATTGAAGAGCGGACCTCTAAGACTTCCCAATAGGGTAGATCCCAAAATATAGATTTCTTCTTCCACATGGGCGCGTGTCCGGCATCGTCATTCGGAACAGACCGTCCGCCAGGACCCTTTCCAAATATTACATCTAGATCCTTGACCATACCAAATATATCAACACCATCACGATGGGGAGGCTTCCTCCGGTGATCAGCCTCACCGTTGTAATGCTTGCCTTTCTTTCTTACGGGATGGGTAAGCCTAAGAAATCGACGATGCCCCAGGTACACGACCTTCTGACCTTTTTCCAAATAATCACCTTCGAGCTCATGTAAACAGTGTGTGCATGCATTGTATCCCTTGTTTGACTGTCCTGAAATGTTACCAAGAGCAGGCCAGTCATTGATGGTTACGAAAAGCATCGCTCTTAGGTCAAATTCCTCCTGCTTGTGCTCGTCCCACACACGTACACCTGCTAGGGACCACAACTGTAGAAGTTCTTCGACTAATGGCTTCAGGTACACATCAATGTCGTTCCCGGGTTGCTTCGGGCCTTGTATGAGCACTGGCATCATAATGAACTTCCGCTTCATGCACAACCAAGGAGGAAGGTTATATATACAAAGAGTCACAGGCCAGGTGCTATGGCTGCAGCTCTGCTCTCCAAAAGGATTCATGCCATCTGTACTTAGACCAAACCGTAAGTTCCTTGCATCCTGTGCAAAGTTTGGGAACTCTCTATCGATTTTTCTCCATTGGGAGCCATCAGCAGGGTGCCTCAACATCACGTCTTTCTTACGGTCTTCTTTGTGCCATCGCAACAACCTAGCATGCTCTTTATTTCTGAACAAGCGTTTCAGCCGTGGTATTATAGGAGCATACCACATAACCTTGGCAGGAACCCTCTTCCTGGGGCGCTCGCCCTCAACATCACCAGGGTCATCTCGTCTGATCTTATACCGCAATGCAGTGCACACCGGACATGCATCCAAATTCTCGTACTCATCGCGGTAGAGGATGCAGTCATTAATGCATGCATGTATCTTTTGCACATCTAATCCTAGAGGGCAGACAATCTTCTTCGCTTCGTACGTACTGGCGGGCAATTCGTTACCCCTTGGAAGCTTCCTCTTAATTATTGTCAGCAACTTTCCAAATCCTGAGTCAGTGACACCGTTCTCTGCCTTCCATTGCAACAATTCCAGTGTGCTGCCTAGCTTTTTATGGCCATCTTCGCAAGTTGGGTATAACAATTTGTTGTGATCTTCTATCATCTTGTCGAAGGCCAACCTTTCCTTTTCAGTTTCACATTCTCTCCTTGCATCAGCAATGGCCCGGCCAAGATCATCATCAGCAGGCTCATCTGGTGCCTCTTGATCTTCTACTTCATTGTCTTCATTGCCTTCTGCAGTATCATCGTATTCAGGGAAATTGGGATAACCGTCATCATCCTCTTCCTCTTCGTCATTGTCTTCCATCATAACCCCTATTTCTCCGTGCTTGGTCCAACAATAGTAACTGGGCATGAAACCGGATCGCAGAAGGTGGCTGTGAATGAGACTCGAGCGAGCGTAATTTACGGTATTCTTGCAGTCCACACATGGACAATACATGAAGCCACCATGTTTGTTTGCCTCCGCCACGGCCATAAAATTATCCAGGCCCGCAGTGAACTCGTCAAACCGTCGGTCAATGTACATCCATTGCCGATTCATCTGCATGATATAATTAAGCTGATCAAAACCATTACAGAACATCACGATGTATATATACACATGCATTTTATCAATTGCAGATGAAAAGGATAAAGTTGTTAACCTCGATGAAGAAGAAAAAAGCAAGTTAAGTGTGGCTTGATTTGTGTAAACTCAAGTGGCAAATCCTCTTAAGCATTTCATCAAACACCTCTTGTGCATGTGAAGAAGAGAGGAGAGCAATACACCCTCTTGTGAAGATAGTGAAAAAATGGCTAAGTGTGGCTCACACTTGGGCAGGGGCAAGGTTATATAGCCAGAGGGGGGCCTTTGGACCCGGTTTGTCATACAAACCGGGACTAAAGGGTTCCCTAGGCTGACACGGCCTGGCGCGCCCTGCGGGTGGACCCTTTGGACCCGGTTTGTATGACAAACCGGGTCCAAAGGCCGCTACAGGACAGGCGCCAGCGGGTGGGGTCGTCCTGGGCAGAAACGAACCGGGTCCAATGGGGGCATTGGACCCGGTTTGGTTCAGCAGTGGGTCATTTGCTTGGGTCCAAAGGCCTCTTCTCCACTAGTGGTTTTAGGGTTTAAGGTTTAGTGATCATCGATCGAGCTAGTGCACAGACACATTATTAGAGGCACCCGCGCCTTTGCGCATAAAGTGCATGCGTATATATATAATAAGTGTGTTTCTTGGCCACCAACGATATATATAGATCGAGAGAGAGATTGAAATATATATATATCCCCAAGAATATGTTCAGATATATATTGAGATATATATATGCACGAATGATATGTCCATGGTATGCCATGCGCGCATGCACACTAATTGTATATATATTATGAGGCAACTTAATCAAATGTGTTTTCATTCGAGAGAACTTGTCAAGATTCAAGTTAATTAATTTAGCAGCGCTAATTAGTTGGTCGCCTGCTTGATGCGCAATTTAGTGTCGTTGGCCTATATATATGTAGGGTTTAATTAGGGTTTAGGATTTAGGATTAGCTAGCTAGGGTTTTAGGGGTAGGGTTAGGGTTAAGGTTAATTAATTAGGGTTTAGGGTTTAGGGTTTAGGGTTTGGGGTTTGGGGTTTAGGGTTTAGGGTCTAGGGTTTAGGGTTTAGTGTTTAGGGTGTTTAGGGTGTACGTTTAAGGTATAATTAGGGATCATGGATTAGGGTTTTAGGGTTTAAGGTTTAGGGATCATCGATCGAGCTAGTGCACAGACACATTATTAGAGGCACCCGCGCCTTTGCGCATAAAGTGCATGCGTATATATATAATAAGTGTGTTTCTTGGCCACCAACGATATATATAGATCGAGAGAGAGATTGAAATATATATATATATCCCCAAGAATATGTTCAGATATATATTGAGATATATATATGCACGAATGATATGTCCATGGTATGCCATGCGCGCATGCACACTAATTGTATATATATTATGAGGCAACTTAATCAAATGTGTTTTCATTCGAGAGAACTTGTCAAGATTCAAGTTAATTAATTTATCAGCGCTAATTAGTTGGTCGCCTGCTTGATGCGCAATTTAGTGTCGTTGGCCTATATATATGTAGGGTTTAATTAGGGTTTAGGATTTAGGATTAGCTAGCTAGGGTTTTAGGGGTAGGGTTAGGGTTAAGGTTAATTAATTAGGGTTTAGGGTTTAGGGTTTAGGGTTTGGGGTTTGGGGTTTAGGGTTTAGGGTCTAGGGTTTAGGGTTTAGTGTTTAGGGTGTTTAGGGTGTACGTTTAAGGTATAATTAGGGATCATGGATTAGGGTTTTAGGGTTTAAGGTTTAGGGATCATCGATCGAGCTAGTGCACACACACATTATTAGAGGCACCCGCGCCTTTGCGCATAAAGTGCATGCGTATATATATAATAAGTGTGTTTCTTGGCCACCAACGATATATATAGATCGAGAGAGAGATTGAAATATATATATATCCCCAAGAATATGTTCAGATATATATTGAGATATATATATGCACGAATGATATGTCCATGGTATGCCATGCGCGCATGCACACTAATTGTATATATATTATGAGGCAACTTAATCAAATGTGTTTTCATTCGAGAGAACTTGTCAAGATTCAAGTTAATTAATTTAGCAGCGCTAATTAGTTGGTCGCCTGCTTGATGCGCAATTTAGTGTCGTTGGCCTATATATATGTAGGGTTTAATTAGGGTTTAGGATTTAGGATTAGCTAGCTAGGGTTTTAGGGGTAGGGTTAGGGTTAAGGTTAATTAATTAGGGTTTAGGGTTTAGGGTTTAGGGTTTAGGGTTTGGGGTTTGGGGTTTGGGGTTTAGGGTTTAGGGTCTAGGGTTTAGGGTTTAGTGTTTAGGGTGTTTAGGGTGTACGTTTAAGGTATAATTAGGGATCATGGATTAGGGTTTTAGGGTTTAAGGTTTAGGGATCATCGATCGAGCTAGTGCACACACACATTATTAGAGGCACCCGCGCCTTTGCGCATAAAGTGCATGCGTATATATATAATAAGTGTGTTTCTTGGCCACCAACGATATATATAGATCGAGAGAGAGATTGAAATATATATATATATCCCCAAGAATATGTTCAGATATATATTGAGATATATATATGCACGAATGATATGTCCATGGTATGCCATGCGCGCATGCACACTAATTGTATATATATTATGAGGCAACTTAATCAAATGTGTTTTCATTTGAGAGAACTTGTCAAGATTCAAGTTAATTAATTTATCAGCGCTAATTATTTGGTCGCCTGCTTGATGCGCAATTAAGTGTCGTTGGCCTATATATATGTAGTGTTTAATTAGGGTTTAGGTTTTAGGGTCTAGGGTTTAGTGTTTAGGGTGTTTAGGGTGTATGTTTAGGGTATAATTAGGGATTAGGGTTTTAGGGTTTAAGGTTTAGGGATCATCGATCGAGTGCACACACACATTATTAGAGGCACCCGCGCCTTTGCGCATAAAGTGCATGCGTATATATATAAGTGTGTTTCTTGTCCACCAACGATATATAGATCGAGAGATAGAGATTGAAATCCCCAAGAATATGTTCAAATATACGCACACACATGAATTATTAGAGGCACCCGCGCCTTTGCGCATAAAGTGCATGCATATGTGTGTTGTTCTGGCCACCAACGATAGATCGAGAGAGATAGATAGATTGAAATCCCCAAGAATTAGAGGACCCCTTGCACAAGTGTTGGCCATCTATATATAATATGAATCCCAATAATGTTCATACATGATAGGGCATATGTGTGAAGCAATTTTTTTCGAGAACTTGTAAAGATTCAAATTTATCAGTGCTAATGGAAACTAGTGCACATTAGAGGACCCCCTCTTACACGTGTTGGCCATCTATGTATAGTTTGAATCCAAATAATGTTCATACATGATAGGCTATATGTGAATCAATTTTTTCTTCCAAGAACTTGTCAAGATTCAAATTTATCGGTGCTAATGGAAACTAGTGCGCACTAGACGAGCCCCTTGCGCAAGTGCTGGCCATTACATATAGTTTAAAACTCAAGAATGTTCATACATGATAGGCCATATGTGCAAAGGAATTTTTTTCCCGTGAACTTGTCAAAATTCAAGTTTATCGGTGCAAATGGAAACTAGTCCAAAAAATTACATAGAGGTCCAAGAGAACTAGACAATAACTAATAGGACCTGCAACTTTACAAAAAGGACCAATCGAGTCCTCGAGACCTCTGCATCCTTTCCAGCAACTCCGTCGCCGGGGACACACCACTTGGGACGGTGTCGCTGGTAGTCGCCAGGACGAAGGAGAAGAAGGGCCTCAGCAACGGCACATTGGCTCTGAGAAGGGCCGCTGAAAGGCCAAGATGTTCACGGGCAAGACGGATGACGCCGTCGTATGCCCCGAGCTTGTGAACGTTAGCAGCTTGACTTCCCCGTTGGCCAGATCTGAAGCACTGACCAAAGCAAGCCTCACCGTTAGCGCCATCACCTTGATGGCACCAGATCGGGGTTTGGCCGGCAAGATCCGCCAGATTCACCGTAGGCCAGATCTGAAGCCGATGACGAGATCCCCGACTCCATTGCGCCATTCTGCTCATGGGAAACACTGGATCTAAGCTTACAACAACATGAACTCCCTCGGATCCAAATTAACTGACTCAACTTTGCTTATCTAAATATGGATGTATCCACACATGTTTTTACTCGAGATACATACACGTCTAAGGAAAGTTGAATCAATTAATTTAGTTCGGAGGGTGTACGATATACAGAGAGAAGTCGGCCTCGTCTCCGGCCGGCGAGGCTGCCGGAGAGAAGGGGGAGAGGAGCCGGGGGAGTGGGAGAGACTCGAGAGAGAAAGAGAAGAGGAAGAAATGAGAGCTCCCTGGGGAAGAACATTATTTTTGTCGTTCTGCTCGTAGCTTGAAACTGAAAATTTCGGCCGCGCGCCAAATCATCCCGCCGCATCCATTCGAAAATCCCGTGACCAGTTTTACCCTTTTAACCCTGGTCCGGAAGCTACAACCCACCGACCATGGAGGGCTCATTCGGTAACAATGAAATATCTTGCCTAGATCCCGAACCCTCCCCACAGGCCCACACCCACCCACCAACCATTCGCCCCATTAGCTCAAAAATACTCTCACACGCCAAAGCTCGACTCTCTACAGTACTAGATCTGCTTCGCCGCCGGCATACTCCTCCACAGCCTAGCCTTGATCGTGTTGGCTGTCCACTCACCTGATCCGCTCCCCCGCCGCCCTCGCCACCGACGGATCTGCTTCACCGCCGACCTCGCCACCGACGGATCTGCTTCACCGCCGACCTCGCCACCGACGGATCTGCTTCACCACCGACCTCGCCACCGACGGATCTGCTTCACCGCCGACCTCATCCACAGCGTACCAATCAACGCCTTTCCTGTCGATGCACCGGATCCTCTCCAACGGAACCGTGTCTACTTCACCGCGCCCCCCCCCTCCACAGAAGCCGATCTATTCCACCGACTACCTCGGTGCAGCGGCTGTATCAACTTCACCGAATCCCTTGCCAGCCAACCAGATCTGCTTCACTAACGCCCGCTTCTACTGAAACAGGGTCGACTCATCGTCTCCCGCGTTCGCCGCCGCTGGAATGCAAGTTGCCGCCCCCGTCCACCCCGCCGCAGCTTGGTTAGTACGCTGGCCCGTTAGATCGCGGTGTTTCTTTAGCCATGTTTTGTGTAGTTATTTGCAGATCTCATATGCCATTAAATTTCTTGATGTGTTACTTCGCATGAAGTTCGTTTAAATATTGTACAGTACCAAAGCATTATCCGGTCGCTACCATCCTGTTCATTCTACTGACACCTGTGTGCATCCACATATTTATAGGGGACCCATTCATTTGCTGCCAACTGTTTTTGTACTGCATGCTATTCCTTTTATAGTCATGCTATGGGCATTTCCAATCTGGTTGTTCTTATACCACGTCATTAGCTCACCGCTAGCCGCTAGCTGTTTTCTCGTGTCTGCTATTCTTTTACTGCTTTTATAATCATGCTATGTGCATTTCCAATCTGCTTGCTCTTATACCTCGTCTTTAGCTTATAGCTATTTTTTCCATGAATGCTCCTGTCGCACAGCTTGTATAGTTATTGCTGCGTGCATGTCTGGTCTTTGTATTATCGTAGACTAACTTGTCAATGTTATTTTTCCTAGGGATTGATCATGCGAACCACTTATTAGAATATCCAACATTAACAGCGGGGACGCTAGGGAAGGTTGGAATCTGAGTTCTTGGTTGGTAACTTTGGCAGTTTACTTCCGTTATTATCTATAACCTATATGCATTGTTCCTTATGCAAGAGATAAACACTTGGAACCCTGCCATAGCAATGCCATCCATGCTTTACTATGTTTCTGCCTATTTGATATGCTTGTCTTGGAGCAACTGCGAAGGTGATTTGAACCTGACATTTGGTCATTCTTAATGCCAGTTTACTTTATGTGGAAAACCTTGGCATTACCCTACTCTAAATCTGAATGTCTGAAATTCGTATCTCATGCAAAGCAACATCTAGTTGGTTTTAATCTGATATCTGGTAAATATTGGCTTATTCATTTGGCAGCTCAAGTTTTTTGTTATTTGAAACCAGCTGACTTGGTCTTAAATGTGATATCTAAACACAGATTAAGGACAATGGAGCAGGAGGATTAGCATTTCACTTGATGGCTGAACCTAAAATGACAGGCATGTCGACCACGACTAGTGCACGCAAGAGAAGGACCTGCAGCGAGCCAGTATGTTCTGCTACATGCTGTTATCTGATCTCTACATTGCGTAATACATGTTTGAATAGTTAATTGTTGTAACTATTTTTGCAATATTACCAGAATGCAGTTTTAGTGAAGCAGTCATCATTAGAAGATAGTCGCCAAAGCGACCCTGTGCAACATTATGATGTAAGTCTGCTTAGTACAAGTTCCATACATTGTCTTATTTATGCAACTTGTTATTATCTTATATCTACATTGCATAATAAATGTTTGAATAGTTCACTGTTGTAACTATGTTTGCAATATTACTAGAATGCAGTTGTAATGAAGAAGTCCTTAGTAGAAGATAGAGCGCAAAAAAGGTTCCGGCGTGAGCCTATGCAACGATATAATGTAAGTCTGCGCTTAGTACTTGTGACTATCTCATATCGACAATGCTTAATACATGTTTGCATAGTTCATCGTTTAATCTTTTTGCATTATTATCAGAATGCAGTTCTGATGAAGCAATCTTCATTAGAAGAGAGGCCCACAAAAAGTTCTGATCTTTGTTCTGATGCATCCTCTCATAGCCGTCAACCTAGACCATTCTTTTCATCAAACAGTGAACATCTCAAGGCTGTACTTTATAAAAGACATGGTATTGCTGCTTTAAGATCTGTAGCTGATATGTTGACCAAGAGTACACAAGATTCAATCAAGGCGATTGCCAAATGTCAACATGTTATTGATGATGCTAATAGAAGTCCTCAATGATTCTATGTAATTTTTTATTTGGGCACATTAATTGCCTTGTAATTTTCCTAGTTATTTTATTTGTGTATGTAATTGTGTGTATCATTGATATCAGATTTTAGGCTCATGAAATTTAATGCAAGTTGACTAGTCAAACAACCAGGGCCCTATAACAGATTGGGCCGGCCCATTAACAGTAGTGTGGGACCCACTTTCATTTCGGGCGGCTCCACTTACTTACTTGGGCCGGCCGTTAAGGAAAGTGGGACCCACATGCTTTTGGCCCGCCTTGTCTTGTTGGGCCGGCCCACTTACATGATGGACCCCACATACTAAATGGGCCGGCCCAAGAGGAAAGTGGGACCACTGCGTTTTGGCCGACCGCTAGCGTGTTGGGCGCCCACTTGCTATATGGTGGACCCCACATATTAAATGGGCCGGCCCTTTAGGAAAGTGGGACCCACCTATGCTTTTGGCCCGGCCCGCTATCTTGTTGGGCGGCCCACTTGCTATATGGTGGACCCCACATACTAAATGGGCGGCCCTTTAACGGGAAGTGGGACCCACTGTGTTTTGGCCGGCCCTATTGTTGGGCCGACCCTTGCTATATGGTGGACCCCACATACTAAATGGGCTGGCCCATTAACAGGAAAGTGGGATCCACCTGTGCTTTTGGCCCGGCCCACTGGCTTGGTGGGCTGGCCCATTTGATCTAATGTGGACCCCACGCACTAAATGGGCCGGCCCGATTAGCAGGAAAGTGGGACCCACCTGCTAATTGGGCCGGCCCACTTGCTTTAAGGTGGACCCCACTTTGTAAATGGGCTGGCCCGATAACATGAAAGTGGGTCCCACATGTTTTGTGGGCCGGCCTTTTTGCCTGTTGACCGGTCAAACGAGTGCATTCGGCCCGGCCCACATGCTTAGTGGGCCGGCCCATTAATGTTTTGACCAGTCAACCTTAGAGGTTAGGCCGGCCCACGTAACTAATGGACCAGCCCAGCTATATAGTTGACCGGTCAAACTAAGTCAGCTGGCCCGCAAACTTAATGGGCCGGCCCGCTTAAGACGTGGCAGGCCTCGTGTGGGCCTACCATCTACCACGGGGTTTCAGCGGTTAACGCCGTTAACTGCCAGTTAACGGCGTCTGCACGTGGCAGTTTGCATGACGTCAGCAGTCAACGGGCTCCCGAAACACTTCTGCAACGGTCCGATTTTCCGTGGCGGAAGGGCACCCAAGCGCGACGGACCGACAAATACGTGGTAGGACTTTGCCTGACGCAAAACAGAACCCATATCGTCGGGTTAGGCCCATAGGCGACGAAAAATACCCCTTAGCGGACGATTTTGAGACGTTGTCTATCAGAACTTTTCTTGTAGTGATCCATACCGGGACAACATAGACAACATATAATGGACTCCTCTTTAATGCATAAGCATTCAACAACAAATAATATTCTCATAAGAGAATGAGGATTAGTGTCCAAACTGAAACTTCCACCATGGTTCATGGCTTTAGTTAGCAGCCCAATGTTCTTCTCTAACAATATGCATACTCAAACCATTGATCATGATAAATCACCCTTACTTCAGACAAGACGAACATGCATAGCAACTCACATGATATTCAACAAAGGTGATAGTTGATGGCGTCCCCAGAAACATGGTTACCGCTCAACAAGCAACTTATAAGAAATAAGATACATAAGTACATATTCAATACCACAATAGTTTTTAAGCTATTTTCCCATGAGCTATATGTTGCAAAGACAAGGAATGAAATTTTAAAGGTAGCACTCAAGTAATTTACTTTGGAATGGCGGAGAAATACCATGTTTGGCCTGACCAAACCAACCCACAAAGCGGTACTACCGGTTTGGCCCGATTTAGATCTGTTTTCTGCACAGTTCGCGCGCAAGCGGTAGTACCGCTTCGACAAGCGGTAGTACCGCTTTGGGCACGAATCTGACCGTTTTCTCAGCCCCAACAGCTATATTTTGCAGCCCCTATTTATACCTCTCTTCCACCTCCGACCAAACCAACCCTGCACCTCCACTCTCTCTCCTCCATTGTTGACCTTGGGTTCTTTCTTCCTCCTCTTGATCCCCCCACTATTTGTTGCATATTTTTGGGGGAAAGGAGAGAGGAGATCTAGATCTAGAGCTTCACCAATTGAATCCTTCTCTAAGTGAGAGGATCTTGCTAGATCTAGATCTTGGAGTTTCTTGGTGTTTCTCCTCACTTTGTTCTTCCTCCCTTATTCCCCCAATAGCTTCTTCTAGCTTTGTTGGAATTTGGGAGAGAAGAACTTGGGCATCCTAGTGGTGTTCTTAGCCATTGCATTAGGTGCATCGGTTTGGGTTCTCTCCGGGGTTTCGATCTCGTAGGGTGTGTGTGTTCTTCCTTAGTGGATCTTGGTGATAGGGTTCCTTTTGTGGAGCATTGGAAGAGTTCCTTGGTGGGGCATTGGAAGGGTTCCTTGGTGGGGCATTGGAAGGGTTCCTTTGTTGGAGCATTGGAAGGGTTCCTTTGGTGGAGCATTGGATGAGTTCCTATAGTGGGACATTGGAGATGTGCACCTATGGAAGCTAGCTTGGTGATTGATGGCGTATAGCACGCGTCCGTTGGGAACCCCAAGAGGAAGGTGTGATGCGCACAGCGGCAAGTTTCCCTCAGTAAGAAACCAAGGTTTATCGAACCAGTAGGAGTCAAGAAGCACGTTGAAGGTTGATGGCGGCGAGATGTAGTGCGGCGCAACACCGGGGATTCCGGCGCCAACGTGGAACCCACAACACAACCAAAGTACTTTGCCCCAACGTAATAGCGAGGTTGTCAATCTCACCGGCTTGCTGTAACAAAGGATTAGATGTATAGTGTGGATGATGATTGTTTGAGAAAACAGTAGAACAAGTATTGCAGTAGATTGTAGGATGTCCACAGGTTCACTAGAGGTGTCTCTCCCATAAGATAAACAACATGTTGGGTGAACAAATTACAGTTGGGCAATTGACAAATAGAGAGGGCATGACCATGCACATACATATTATGATGAGTATAGTGAGATTTAATTGGGCATTACGACAAAGTACATAGACCGCTATCCAGCATGCATCTATGCCTAAAAAGTCCACCTTCAGGTTATCATCCGAACCCCTTCCAGTATTAAGTTGCTAACAACAGACAATTGCATTAAGTATTGCGCGTAATGTAATCAGTAACTACATCCTCGAACATAGCACCAATATTTTATCCCTAGTGGCAACAGCACATCCATAATCTTAGAGATTTCTGTCACTTCCTTCAGAGACATGAACCCACTATCGAGCATAAATACTCCCTCTTGGAGTTAATAGCAAAAACTTGGCCAGAGCCTCTACTAATAACGGAGAGCATGCAAGATCATAAACAACACATAGATATAAATTGATAATCAACATAACATGGTATTCTCTATTCATCGGATCCCAACAAACACAACATATAGAATTACAGATAGATGATCTTGATCATGTTCGGCAGCTCACAAGACCCGATAATTAAGCACAATGAGGAGAAGACAACCATCTAGCTACTGCTATGGACCCATAGTCCAGGGTAGACTACTCACACATCACTCCGGAGGCGACCATGGCGGCGTAGAGTCCTCCGGAGATGATTCCCCTCTCCGGCGGCGGAGGCGATCTCCTGAATCCCCCAAGATGGGATTGGCGGCGGCGCGTCTCGGAAGGTTTTCCGTGGCTCTCGGGGGTTTCGCAACGAAGCTTTAAGTAGGCGGAAGGATAGGTCGGGGCGACGAGGGGAGACGAGGCAGCGCGGCCAGGGTGGGGCCACGCCGCGCCGCCCTCGGCCACCTCGTGGCCCCACTCGTTGACTCTTCGGTCTTCTGAAGTGGCAAATAGGACCCTGGACGTTGATTTCGTCAGAGAATATTTCCTTACTAGGATTTCTGAAACCAAAACAGCAGAACAAAAACATCGGCATCTTGTTAATAGGTTAGTTCAAATCCAGAATATGACATAAAGTGTGCATAAAACATGTAGATATCATCAATAATGTGGCATGGAACATAAGAAATTATCGATACGTCGGAGACGTAGCATCCCCAAGCTTAGTTCTGCTCGTCCCGAGCAGGTAAACGATAAACAAAGATAATTTCTGTAGTGACATGCTATCATAACCTTGATCATACTATTGTAAAGCATATGTAGTGAATGCAGCGATCAAAACAATGTATATGACATGAGTAAACAAATGAATCAGAATAGTACTTTCAAGACAAGCATCAATAAGTCTTGCATAAGAGTTAACTCATAAAGCAATAAATTCATAGTAGAGGTATTGAAGCAACACAAAGGAAGATTAAGTTTCAGCGGTTGCTTTCAACTTGTAACATGTATATCTCATGGATATTGTCAACATAGAGTAATATAATAAGTGCAATATGCAAGTATGTAGGAATCATTGCAAGTTCACACAAGTGTTTGCTTCTTGAGGTGGAGAGAAATAGGTGAACTGACTCAACATAAAAGTAAAAGAATGGTCCTTCAAAGAGGAAAGCATCGATTGCTATATTTGTGCTAGAGCTTTGATTTTGAAAACAAGAAACAATTTTGTCAACGGTAGTAATAAAGCATATGTATCATGCAAATTATATCTTACAAGTTGCAAGCCTCATGCATAGTATACTAATAGTGCCCGCACCTTGTCCTAATTAGCTTGGACTACCGGGATCATCGCAATGCACATGTTTTAACCAAGTGTCACAAAGGGGTACCTCTATGCCGCCTGTACAAAGGTCTAAGGAGAAAGCTCGCATTGGATTTCTCGCTATTGATTATTCTCAACTTAGACATCCATACGGGACAACATAGACAAGATAATGGACTCCTCTTTTATGCATAAGCATGTAGCAACAATTAATTTTCTCATATGAGATTGAGGATATGTCCAAAACTGAAACTTCCACCATGGATCATGGCTTTAGTTAGCGGCCCAATGTTCTTCTCTAACAATATGCACGCTCTAACCATAAGGTGGTAGATCGCCCTTACTTCAGACAAGACGAACATGCATAGAAACTCACATGAAATTCAACAAAGAGTAGTTGATGGCGTCCAAGAACATGGTTATCGCACAACAAGCAACTTAATAAGAGATAAAGTGCATAAGTACATATTCAATACCACAATAGTTTTTAAGCTATTTGTCCCATGAGCTATATATTGTAAAGGTGAAGAATGGAAATTTAAAGGTAGAACTCAAGCAATTTACTTTGGAATGGCGGAGAAATACCATGTAGTAGGTAGGTATGGTGGACACAAATGGCATAGTGGTTGGCTCAAGTATTTGGATGCATGAGAAGTATTCCCTCTCGATACAAGGTTTAGGCTAGCAAGGCTATTTGAAACAAACACAAGGATGAAGCGGTGCAGCAAAACTCACATAAAATACATATTGAAAACATTATAAGACTCTACACCGTCTTCCTTGTTGTTCAAACTCAATACTAGAAATTATCTAGACTTTAGAGAGACCAAATATGCAAACCAAATTTTAGCATGCTCTATGTATTTCTTCATTAATGGGTGCAATTTATATGATGCAAGATCTTAAACATGAGCACAACAATTGCCAAGTATCACATTATCCAAGATATTTTAGCAATTACTACATGTATCATTTTCCAATTCCAACCATATAACAATTTAACGAAGAAGAAACTTCGCCATGAATACTATGAGTAGAACCTAAGGACATATTTGTCCATATGCAACAGCGGAGCGTGTCTCTCTCCCACACAAAGAATGCTAGGATCCATTTTATTCAAACAAAACAAAAACAAAAACAAACCGACGCTCCAAGCAAAGCACATCACAGTAGGAATGTGTAATGTTGGATGAAGGAGGGATTTGGGCATCCTGTAGACGAGATCTTTCGGGGATAAGCCACTTCTTGATATATGCAGGGGTGAACCATCCCCAAGCTTAGAGCTTTCACTCTCCTTGATCATGTTGTATCATCTCCCTCTCTTGATCCTTGAAAACTTCCTCCACACCAAACTCAAAACAACTCATTAGAGGGTTAGTGCACAATCAAAATATACATGTTCAGAGGTGACATAATCATTCTTAACACTTCTGGACATTGCACAAAGCTACTGAAAGTCAATGGAATCGAAATATCCATCAAGCATAGCAAAACAGGCAATGCGAAATAAAAGGTAGAATCTGTCAAAAACAGAACAGTTCGTATTGAAGAATTTTATTGAGGCACCAGACTTGCTCAAATGAAAATTCTCAAATTGAATGAAAGTTGCGTACATATCTGAGGATCACTCACGTAAATTGGTATAATTTTCTGAGTTACCTACAGAGAATTTTGCCCAGATTCGTGACAGCAAAGAAATCTATTTCTGCGCAGTAAATCCAAATCTAGTATGAACTTTACTATCAACGACTTTACTTGGCACAACAAAACACTAAACTAAGATAAGGAGAGGTTGCTACAGTATTAAACAACTTCCAAGACACAAATATAAAACAAAGTACTGTAGTAAAAACATGGGTTGTCTCCCATAAGCGCTTTTCTTTAACGCCAGCTAGCGCAGAAAGTGTGTATCAAGTATTATCAAAAGGTGCATCTTCAGCGGGGTGTGGAGTTTTCTCAACCATGCATTGTATATTAGATACATAAGTTTTAGCGTCTCCCTTTTCATTAGTCTTGGGCTTGCTACTCTCATCAAACAAATTTTCAGGAACAAGCCAAGCATAGTTATTTTCTAGTGCATCATTCATCGCTAGGAGCTTACATGGTATTGGTGCTTTGATCTCCCCACCATCATTAGTATTATTAGTGTACCTTATTCTCTCCATGTCCATATTTTCAAGGAGACTAACAAAATTGGTGCAAGAACCAAGCATATTATATTTAACAAAGACCTTCCTAGCCTCTCTTGCTAGACCACCAAATTTTCTAAGAAGGGTTTCTAAAACAAAATCTTTCTTTTCCCCTTCTTCCATATCACCAAGTGTAAGAAACATGTGTTGGATTATAGGATTGAGATTAACAAATTTAGTTTCCAACATGCGAACTAAAGCAGCAGCAGCAATTTCATAAGTAGGAGCAAGATCTACCAAGTGTCTATCTTCAAAATCTTCAACGGTACTAACATGATTGAAAAAATCCTCTATATTATTTCTCCCAATTATAGACCCGCGTCCTACCGGCATGTTTTTTACGGTAAAATTAAAAGGAAACATAATGAAATAACTAAAGTAAATGCAAGTAACTAATTTTTTTTATGTTTTTGATATAGAGTGCAAGACAGTAAATAAAGTAAAACTAGCAACTAATTTTTTTTGTATTTTGATATAATGCAGCAAACAAAGTAGTAAATAAAATAAAGCAAGACAAAAAACAAAGTAAAGAGATTGCGATGTGGAGACTCCCCTTGCAGCGTGTCTTGATCTCCCTGGCAACGGCGCCAGAAAAATGCTTGATGGCGTATAGCACGCGTCCGTTGGGAACCCCAAGAGGAAGGTGTGATGCGCACAGCGGCAAGTTTCCCCCAGTAAGAAACCAAGGTTTATCGAACCAGTAGGAGTCAAGAAGCACGTTGAAGGTTGATGGCGGCGAGATGTAGTGCGGCGCAACACCAGGGATTCCGGCGCCAACGTGGAACCTGCACAACACAACCAAAGTACTTTGCCCCAACGTAACGAGGTTGTCAATCTCACCGGCTTGCTGTAACAAAGGATTAGATGTATAGTGTGGATGATGATTGTTTGCAGAAAAGTAGAACAAGTATTGCAGATTGTATTTCAGTATAGAGAATTGGACCGGGTCCAGTTCACTAGAGGTGTCTCTCCCATAAGATAAACATGCATGTTGGGTGAACAAATTACAGTTGGGCAATTGACAAATAGAGAGGGCATGGCCATGCACATACATATTATGATGAGTATAGTGAGATTTAATTGGGCATTACGACAAAGTACATAGACCGCTATCCAGCATGCATCTATGCCTAAAAGTCCACCTTCAGGTTATCATCCGAACCCCTTCCAGTATTAAGTTGCTAACAACAGACAATTGCATTAAGTATTGCGCGTAATGTAATCAATAACTACATCCTCGAACATAGCACCAATGTTTTATCCCTAGTGGCACAACACATCCATAATCTTAGAGATTTCTGTCACTTCCCCATTCACGGAGACATGAACCCACTATCGAGCATAAATACTCCTCTTGGAGTTAATAGCAAAAACTTGGCCAGAGCCTCTACTAATAACGGAGAGCATGCAAGATCATAAACAACACATAGATATAAATTGATAATCAACATAACATGGTATTCTCTATTCATCGGATCCCAACAAACACAACATATAGAATTACAGATAGATGATCTTGATCATGTTTGGCAGCTCACAAGACCCGACAATTAAGCACAATGAGGAGAAGACAACCATCTAGCTACTGCTATGGACCCATAGTCCAGGGGTAGACTACTCACACATCACTCCGGAGGCGACCATGGCGGCGTACAGTCCTCCGGGAGATGATTCCCCTCTCCGGCAAGGTGCCGGAGGTGATCTCCTGAATCCCCCAAGATGGGATTGGCGGCGGCGGCGTCTCTGGAAGGTTTTCCGTATCGTGGCTCTCGATACTGGGGGTTTCGCAACAAAGGCTTTAAGTAGGCGGAAGGGTAGGTCAGGGGGCGACGTGAGGGGCCCAGGAGACAGGGCGGCGCGGCCAAGGGTGGGGCCGCGCCGCCTGCCCTCCTGGCCACCTCGTGGCCCCACTCCGTTGACTCTTCGGTCTTCCGGAAGCTTCGTGGCAAAATAGGACCCTGGGCGTTGATTTCGTCCAATTCCGAGAATATTTCCTTACTAGGATTTCTGAAACCAAAAACAGCAGAAACAACAACTGGCACTTCGGCATCTTGTTAATAGGTTAGTTCCGAAAATGCACGAATATGACATAAAGTGTGCATAAAGCATGTAGATATCATCAATAATGTGGCATGGAACATAAGAAATTATCGATACGTCGGAGACGTATCAGTGATGTACTAGCTCCATAGGGTGTTGGGAGCATCCTTGTGTGTGGAGCTCACCCCAACCTTGTGAAGGAATCACCGCCTCGACCGGTGCCTTAGTGGAAGAGGGAGAGCACCTTCGTGGAGCTCTCTCGAGGAAGAAGGTGAGGCCTTCCTTCGTGGTGTGGCCGTCTAGTCTCTTGTGTGAGACTAGCACCTCCTCAACGCAGACGTACTTCCTGTTGTGGAAGGAACTGCGGTAAACAAACCTCGCCTCGCCTCCGCGTCCTCCGGTTATCTCGCACCTTACTCTTACTATCTTGTTGATTCCTTTACTTGTTGCACTTGTCCTAGTATCATTGTAGGAACATCACCTTTGCTAAAGCTATCACATTTACCTTCCGTTGCGCTAAAATTGGAAAAGGCTAAAACTTGCCACACCGCCTATTCACCCCCCTCTAGGCGACGTCCTAGAACATTCAATTGGTATCAGAGCTAGGGCTCTCTTATCTTGTTGGGCTTCACCGCCTAGAGAGTATGACGTCGGCTAGAGGATTAGTGCACATTTCCTCCTTTACATTTGATGGCACTAATTATGATGCTTGGAAATTCTACATGCTTGATTATTTTAGGGACATGCACCCACATGTGGAGCGAATTCTTGATATGGGTTTTTCTCCTCCTAAGGATCCACAAAATCCAACTTTTGAGGAGAAGAAAAACTCTTATCTAGATGCTCAAGCTACTAAAGTCCTTTGCCGTGTTGTGAGTCATGTAGTGATTTCCTCCATTGCGCCTTTCCGGAGTGCTCATGAGGTTTGGACAAAGCTTCGAGATACATATGGTGGATCCAAGACCATTGAGGATGATCACGCTCCTTCCACTTCACCAACGTGTGGTAAGACACAAGGTAATGGTATGGTGAGTGGTGATGAACATTGCATTGTTGATGGTGAGCGCTCTCTTGATGATTCTTCATCTCTATCCCATTGCAATGTCTCATCTTTGGACTTTAACACTTGTAGCACTATAAATGATTTACATGCTAGTGTTGATAGTCCTTGCATATCTTCATCCCATGATGATATGCTTCTCTTGTCTTGTTGCCATAATGAAGATACTTTGCTTTCCTCTAGTATTTGTGTGACTAACAATGTAGAGGAAACCAAAGATACTATGGGCCAAGACAAGATCTTGGATGGAGCTTCAAGTAGTTCATCTTCTTCATCATCGCACGGTTCCTACACTTGCCTTATGGCTAAGGCTTCTAAGGTATCTCCTTCCTTGGAACCCTATCTATCTAGTGATGATGAGGATGATGATATGGAAGGACTTAATGTTGCTTCCTTAAACAAGTTGGGAGAGTTGGTTTTTCATGCTCTTCATAAGAAGAAATTTGCTTGCTCTAACTTCATGAAAATCTTGGCTTTTGCCATTGAGAGCACAAAAACCATTGAGAAAATGGAAGAGCATGAGCGCGAGTATGCAAACGAGATTGCAACTCTTAGTGAAGCTCTTAAAGAACAACAAACCACCAATGAAACTCTTGAGGAGAACTTTGCTCTAAGGATACTTATGGTAAAGGAATCTCGTGATAGAGCTTTAGAGGTGGCACATGATTTTCGAACTAAAAATGTTGAGCTAGAAATTGCTCGTGATAAACTCCTTGAGGATTTTGAGCTTCTCAAAAGTAGCTCTAGGGCTATTGAGAGTGAGCTCATCAAACTCACCGAGTCACATGAGAAATTTAAGGCTCTCAACCTAATAGAGCTTGCTAAGTTGCCTTCTCCTTGTGCTATAATTGATAATGCTTGTGCTACTAACTCTACCTCTTGTGAAGCCTCCATCTTGAAGGAGAATGTTGAGCTAAGGGCTCAACTTGCTTTGCTAACAAGCAATTATGAGAAATTGGAAGAAAATTATGGAAAGCTTTCTAGCTCCCATGATGATCTTCTAGTCTCTCATAATTTGCTAAAGTTAGCTCATGAGGCTATCATGTCAAAGGTAAAATCTTGTGAGCCTCATGTGAGTACTAGCACTACCTCTCAAAATGCTATTTTGCCATGTGCTAGTGCTTTTAGTTCACCCACTCATGCTATTGACTTATCTTGTGGTGAACTACCTTCTATGCCTTGTTCTACAATTCCATGTGCTAGTGCTAGTAATTCACCCACCCATGCTATTGCTATATCTTGTGGTGAATTACATACCTTGCCTTGTTGCTCTAACAATAAAGCTTCCACTTCCTCTAGTACTTGTGTTGTTACTAACCATGTAGGGGAAATCGAAGAGCTCGAGGCCCAAGTCTCTTCTTTGAAGAAGGACTTGGTAAAGGGTCATGAAGGGAAGCAATCCCCCAATGACAAGAGTGGACTTGGATTCAACTCCAACAACAAGAACAAGTCCACCTCGCACAAGCGGAAGAAGGGCCAAGGGCATGTGAAGGACCCCGCCAAGATTGTGTGCTTCAAGTGCAAGATTGAAGGGCATCATGTTAGATTGTGCCCCTTGAAGAAGAAGCCACTTGGCGAGAAGAAACAAGGGAAGCGGCCTCAAGATGGAGCTCATGGTCTACCTCAAGGCCAAGCTCAAGGTCTACCTCAACTTGAAGAAGGGCCGCTACCCGAAAAGGATCAAGTCAAGGCTCCCGTTGCGGAGAAATCAAGTGAGAAGAAGGGGAGGAGAAGAAGATGCTACATATGCCGTGAGAAAGGCCACATTGATACGTCTCCAACGTATCCATAATTTCTGATGTTCCCTGCTTGTTTTATGACAATACTTACATGTTTTGCTTGCACTTTATAATGTTTTTATGTGTTTTCCGGAACTAACCTATTAACAAGATGCCACGTGCCGCTCCTGTTTTCTGTTTTTGGTTCCAGAAAGGCTGTTCGGGCAATATTCTTAGAATTGGACGAAATCAACGCCAAACATCTTATTTTTCCCGGAAGCATCCAGAACACCGAAGGAGAGTCGGAGGGGAGCTAGGGGGCCCCACCCCACAGGGCGGCGCGGCCAAGGGGGGGCGCCCCCTACTGTGTGGGCCCCCAGAAACCCTTTGCGCCGCCTCTTTGCCTATTTAACCCTCGCGACCTAAAACACGATACCAATTGACGAAACTCCAAAGACTGTGGGCGCCGCCGCCATCGCGAAACTCCAATTCGGGGGACAGAAGTCTCTGTTCGGCACGCCGGGACGGGAAGTGCCCGAAGCCATCTCCATCAACGCCACCGCCTCCATCATGCTCCGTGAGTAGTTCCCCCATGGACTACGGGTTCTAGCAGTAGCTAGTTGGTACTCTCTATCCTATGTACTTCAATACAATGATCTCATTAGCTGCCTTACATGATTGAGATCCATCTGATGTAATCGGTGTTGTGTTTGTTGGGATCCGATGGATGATACATTATGATTATTCTATCTATAAAGTTTGTGAAGTTATTGTTGCTGCAATCTTGTTATGCTTAATGCTTGTCACTAGGGCCCGAGTGGCATGATCTTAGATTTAAGCTCTATAATTATTGCTTAGATTGTATCTACAAGTTGTATGCACGTGTCTATGTCCGGAACCAAAGGCCCCAAAGTGACAGAAATTGGGACAACTGGAGGGGAAGGCTTAGATATGAGGATTACATGTTTTCACGGAGTGTTAATGCTTTGCTCCTTGCTCTATTAAAAGGAGTACCTTAATATCCAATAGATTCCCTAGAGGCCCGGCTGCCACTGGCTGGTAGGACAAAAGATGTTGTGCAAGTTTCTCATTGCGAGCACGTACGACTATATATGGAAAACATGCCTACATTATTAATGAGTTGATGTTCTGTCTTAATGCTTTGAATCCTATCAATTGCCCAACTATAATTTGTTCACCCAACACTTGTCACTTGTTACTGGAGAGTTACCACTAGTGTAGATCTGGGAACCCCGGTCCATCTCTCATCATCATATACTCGTTCTATATGTCATTGGAAGTAGTATCAACTATTTTCTCGGTGCCATTGCTCTCGTGTTACTCCTACGCTGCTGTGTTATTGTTACTATTGCTCTCATATTATACTTTCGCATCACCCCTTACTAGTGCTTTTCCAGGTGCAGCTGAATTGACAACTCAGTTGTTAAGGCTTATAAGTATTCTTTACCTCCCCTTGTGTCGAATCAATAAATTTGGGTTTTACTTCCCTCGAAGACTGTTGCGATCCCCTATACTTGTGGGTTATCAAGATTATTTTCTGGCGCCGTTGCCGGGAGGCATAGCTCTACTCATAAGTTCACCTGGGGAGTACACTCTACCTCTCTCTCTGTTTTTATTTTATTTTATTTTGTTTTGCTTAGTTTACTTTTGTCTAGTTTCTTTTTGTCTTGTTTTATTTTCATATACCTAAAAATCCATAAAAATTTGAAAAATTGAAAATTAAAAACTGCTATTATGGGAGAACCTATAACCTACTTGGAGCTTATAGAATATTATAATAATTATAGAGAATCAAGAACGGGTAAAGTAATGAGTGCTATGATAGAAAAATTGAATACAATTGCTAAAATCTTGCTTAAACGCCATGATATAAATTGTTGCTCTAAAGAGGATACTAAACATCTGAAATTTCAATGTGGCTTTAGTGAAGAAGTTTTAATTAAGAACTATAATTGGAATAACTATATTCATCTTGGGTTTGAAGAGGTAGAACAATTTGTCATATTTATGGGAGCCTCTGAGATCGAATCCTTCATGGTTAAGAATTATGAAACTTGTGTTGTTTGTAAGGACCTTAAAGATTATGTCTCTTCTATCCTTAATTTTTGCAATGAAAGTTATAGTGATAATCCTTATATCATTGATTATAAAGAGATACTCATTAATGCACAAGAATGCACTCACAATTTGCAGGAACCTGTGGAAGAAGAAATTGATGAACCTGAAAGCTCATTGGATGAAAAAGAGGAGGAAATTGATGAACCTGAAAGCTCATTGGATGAAAAAGAAGAGGAGAGTGATGAACAAAAGGAGGAAGAATGGATTAGCTACCCATGCCAACCTTCTAATGAGAGTAACTCTTTATCTCTTACACTATTTGATTGTCCTCCATGCTTACCGAAGGAGGATGAATGTTATGTTCCTGTGGATTCTCTTGAAATAGTACCTATGAGTAAAACTTGTGAGAATAATTATGCTACTGTTATCTATGATAATCCATGCTACTTTGATAAATCTTATGATAATGCTTTGTTTGTGCCTGATGTCGAAATGCATGGTACTAAAGAATTTTGCTTGGCAAATGTTTATGATAAAGCTCTAGATGATGGTCCTATGTTACTTGATAATATTAATTGTACTACTAATGAAAATGGGATTGGAGAATTCTTGACTTTATCTATGAGTCCCATATCTCTTGAGATTGATCAATCACCTTGTTATATTATTGATAAAAGTGGGTTCGAAAGTTTTAATCCCACTATTTTTGAGCTTGATAAAAATTATATGTTTGTGGATCATGAAAAACATGCTTTATGTGATAGTTATATTGTTGAGTTTGTTCATGAAGCTACTGAAAATTATTATTAGAGAGGAAAATATGGTTGTAGAAATTTGCATGGTACTAAAACACCTCTCTATATGCTGAAAATTTTGAAGTTACTCTTGTTTTATCTTCTTATGCTTGTCACTTTGTTCTTCACGAATTTATTTGTGTACAAGATTCCTATGCATAGGAAGTGGGTTAGACTTAAATGTGTTTTGAATTTGCTTCTTGATGCTCTCTTTTGCTTCATTCTCTATTTTCATGTGAGCATCATTAAAATTGTTGAGCCCATCTTAATGGCTGTAAAGAATGAACTTCTTGGGAGATAACCATGTGTTTATTTTGCTACTGTTCTGTTGTGTTTTGGAAGTTGTTAATACTGTAGCAACCTCTCCTTATCTTTATTTTATTGCAATGTTGTGCCAAGTGAAGCTTCTAATCGAAGGTTGATACTAGATTTGGATTTCTGCACAGAAACAGATTTCTATCTGTCACGAATCTGGTAGGATTCTCTGTAGGTAACTCAGAAAAATCTGCCAATTTACGTGCGTGTTCCTCAGATATTTATGCAACTTTCATTAGTTTTGAGTTTTCTGATTTGAGCAACGGAAGTACCTCTTAAAATTCGTCTTTACTGGCTGTTCTGTTTTGGCAGATTCTGTCTCTGTTTTTTGCATTGTCTCTTGTGGACTTTAAGCAAGGCTTTCTAGACGTGGAGAGCTGTAGCTAATGTTTTATTGAGTTCTTGCAATGTGTCACTACAGGACTAAAGTGGATTCAAGTTTTTTTTGAGTACTAACCCCTCTAATGAAGTTTATGAGAAGTTTGGTGTGAAGGAAGTTTTCAAGGGTCAAGAGAGGAGGATGATATATGATCAAGAAGAGTGAAAAGTCTAAGCTTGGGGATGCCCCGTGGTTCATCCCTGCATATTTCAAGAAGACTCAAGCGTCTAAGCTTGGGGATGCCTTGGGCATCCCCTTCTTCATCAACTTATCAGGTTTCTTCTATTGAAACTATATTTTTATTCGGTCACATCTTATGTGCTTTAGTTGGAGCGTCTGTGTGTTTTTATTTTTGTTTATGTTTGAATAAATTCAGATCCTAGCAATCCTTGTTTGGGAGAGAAACACGCTCCGCTTTTTCATATGAACACTTGTTCTTCATTTTACTTTTAATGTTCAATGATAAAAGTTGGAAGCTACAATACTTATGTTATTTGGTTGGAAACAGAAAATGCCTCATAATGTCTTGGATAATTTGACACTTGGCAATTGTTTTGAGCTCTCAAGTAGATCATGATTAAGGTCTTGCATCATGTAGTTTAAACCTATTAATGGAGAACTACCGTAGAGCTTGTTGAAATTGGTTTGCATGATTGGTCTCTCTTAAGGTCTAGATATTTTCTGGTAAAAGTGTTTGAGCAACAAGGAAGACAGTGTAGAGTATTATAATGCTTGCAATATGTTCTTATGTAAGTTTTTCTGTACCGGTTTATACTTGTGTTTGCTTCAAACAACCTTGCTATCCCAAAGCCTTGTACTGCGAGGCAATGCTTGATGTCTACGCACACTCCTTTTCCTGTAGACAGTGTTGGGCCTCCAAGAGCAGAGGTTTGTAGAACAGCAGCAAGTTTCCCTTAAGTGAATCACCCAAGGTTTATCGAACTCAGGGAGGAAGAGGTCAAAGATATCCCTCTCATGCAACCCTGCAACCACAAAGCAAGAAGTCTCTTGTGTCCCCAACACACCTAATAGGTGCACTAGTTCAGCGAAGAGATAGTGAAATACAGGTGGTATGAATGTATATGAGCAGTAGTAACGGCGCCAGAAAATAACTTGATGCTACAACTGGCGTGTGGTTGATGGTGATAATATTGCAGTAAAGATGCATTAAAACAAAAAACAAGCAAAGATAGCGTATTTGGGAACAAGGCCTAGGGATCTTACTTTCACTAGTGGACACTCTCAACATTGATCACATAACAGAATAGATAAATGCTATACTCTACACTCTCTTGTTGGATGATGAACACCACTAATTGCGTAGGATTACACGAACCCTCAATGCCGGAGTTAACAAGCTCCACAATATTCGATATTCATGTTTAAATAACCTTAGAGTGCACGATAGATCAACACAACTAAACCAAGTACTAACATAGCATGCACACTGTCACCATCACACTATGAAGGAGGAATAGATCACATCAATACTATCATAGCAATAGTTAACTTCATAATCTACAAGAGATTACAATCATAACCTACGCCAAGTACTACACGATGCACACACTGTCACCTTTACACCGTGGAGGAGGAATAGAGTACTTTAATAACATCACTAGAGTAGCACATAGATGAATAGTGATACAAAACTCATATGAATCTCAATCATGTAAGCAGCTCATGAGATTATTGTATTGAAGTACATAGGAGAGAGATTAACCACATAGCTACCGGTACAGCCCTTAGCCTCGATGGAGAACTACTCCCTCCTCATGGGAGACAGCAACGGTGATGAAGATGGCGGTGGTGTCGATGGAGGAGCCTTCCGGGGGCACTTCCCGTCCGGCGGCGTGCCGGAACAGACTCCTGTCCCCCAGATCTTGGCTTCGCGATGGCGGCGGCTCTGGATGGTTTCTCGTACCGTGGCTTTTTTCGTATCGAAGATTTAGGTCAGGGACTTTAAATAGGCGAAGAGGCGGAGTCGGAGGGTCGACGAGGCGGCGACACAGTAGGGGGGCGCGGCCCACCCCGTGGCCGCGGCCTACCCACGGGCCCAGGCCCTCCTCCGGTGGCTCGGTGTTCTGGAAGCTTCGTGGGATTTTAAGATCTTGGCGTTGATTTCGTCCAATTCCGAGAATATTTCCTTACTAGGATTTCTGAAACCAAAACAGCAGAAACAGGAATTGGCACTTCGGCATCTCGTCAATAGGTTAGTTCCGGAAAACGCATAAAATCATCATAAAGTGTGAACAAAACATGTAGGTATTGTCATAAAACAAGCATGGAACATCAGAAATTATAGATACGTTGGAGACGTATCAGCATCCCCAAGCTTAGTTCCTACTAGTAACGATATCAAAGATAATTTCTGAAGTGACATGCTACCACATAATCTTGATCATACTATTGTAAAGCATATGAGATGAATGCAGCGATTCAAAGCAATGGTAATACAATGAGTAAACAATTGAATCATATAGCAAAGACTTTTCATGAATAGTACTTTCAAGACAAGCATCAATAAGTCTTGCATAAGAGTTAACTCATAAAGCAATAGATTCATAGTAGAAGCACTGAAGCAACACAAAAGAAGATTAAGTTTCAGCGGTTGCTTTCAACTTGTAACATGTATATCTCATGGATATTGTCAATATAAAGTAATATAACAAGTGCAATATGCAAGTATGTAGGAATCAATGCACAGTTCACACAAGTGTTTGCTTCTTGAGGTGGAGAGAAATAGGTGAACTAACTCAACATAAAAGTAAAAGAAAGGCCCTTCACAGAGGGAAGCATTAATTGCTATATTTGTGCTAGAGCTTTGGTTTTGAAAACAAGAAACAATTTTGTCAATGATAGTAATAAAGCATATGCATCATGTAAATCTAGGGCGAGGTCTTTCCTGCTTGCTTGAGGGCTCAAGCGATTTATCCAGGGCGAGGTCTTTCCTGCTTGCTTGAGGGCTCAAGCGATTTGTTTCAGTTGGATGGGATCTAGATACTCCCTTGACATGAAAAATATGGACTGCTTGTACGTACTTCAAATAATTCGTAAACACATGTTTGATTACAAATAGGGATGGTCCATTGAAACCTCACTCGAATATGAGAAATTCTTTAACATAGAAACTCTAATTGTTTCAGGGGAAAAACTGAAAAAGACAGTCATGATATTCCTAATTCTACGGTTCATCGATGCAAAATACATTTTCATAGCTAATGGTCGACCCCGAAAAAGAAAAATCGACTGCCTCTCCCCACAGCTCCTTCCTCAACCGCGCCGCTTGGCCTTCCTTCCCCAACCACGCCACCCCCGGCACATTTTCCCACCGAGTCGACCCCAGCTCCACATCGCGCACAACGGCTGCCTGCTTCCTCGGATCCACCTAGCAAGGTGTCCGACCACTTCGAAAAATCCATCTAGCCTAGCAAGATCCCAACCGTGGGATCTGGCTAGCATCGAGGCTGTTGATGCTGCTCGGTGTTCTTGTTGTTGGTGGAGTCGTGGGAGCCCGACCACAACACATGATGGACACGTAGGCGCTCTAGCCTAAGCTTGCTGGCAAGGTCCAGGACCTGTCGCCGTCCGAAATAGCAGCAGGGCTTCGACAAAGGGTCGTCTTATGCCTTCGAGCGGCGGGGGAAGGAACTTGCAAATTTACAGAGCTTGAGATAGCCATCGAATGGCTCCTAACAAATATCTATATTTATAATGTAGCAACTCACATAAAATTTAGAAAATCAAAGTAAGTACGAGGACCACATCGATGATGTTGGTAAAGAAGCGAAGTGGCAAAACCGATGTGTTATTAGGGACACATGTAATTAACAGATAGGTTGCTGGAAGTTTTTGAATATTTATTTTTCCTGTGCAACGCACGGGCTCTTTTGCTAGTTATATCCTACAAGTTGCAAGCCTCATGCACAGTATACCAATAGTGCCTGCACCTTGTCCTAATTTGCTCGGATTACCTGGATTATCATCGCAATACATATGTTTTAACCAAGTGTCACAAAGGGTACCTCTATGCCGCATGTACAAAGGTCTAAGGAGAAAGCTCGCATTGGATTTCTCGCTTTTGATTATTCTCAACTTAGACATCCATACCGGGACAACATAGACAACAGATAATGGACTCCTCTTTAATGCTTAAGCATTCAACAACAACTAATTTTCTCATATGAGATTGAGGATATTTGTCCAAAACTGAAACTTCCACCATGAATCATGGCTTTAGTTAGCGGCCCAATGTTCTTCTCTAACAGTATGCATGCTCTAACCATTCAACTAGTGGTAAATCGCCCTTACTTTAGACAAGACGGACATGCATAGCAACTCACATGATATTCAACAAATAGTAGTTGATGGCGTCCCCAGGAACATGGTTAATTTGTCGATGAAGAAGGGGATGCCTTGGGCATCCCCAAGCTTAGATGCTTGAGTCTTCTTTAAATATGCAGGGATGAACCACCGGGGCATCCCCAAGCTTAGAGCTTTCACTCTCCTTGATCATATTGTATCATCCTCCTCTCTTGACCCTTGAAAACTTTCTCCACACCAAACTCAAAACAACTCATTAGAGGGTTAGTGCATAATCAAAATTCACATGTTCAGAGGTGACACAATCATTCTTAACACTTCTGGACATTGCCCAAAGCTACTGAAAGTTAATGGAATAAAGAAATCCATCCAACATAGCAAAAGAAGCAATGCGAAATAAAAGGCAGAATCTGTCAAAACAGAACAGTCCGTAAAGACGAATTTCTAAGAGGCACCAGACTTGCTCAAATGAAAATGCTTAAATTGAATGAAAGTTGCGTACATATCTGAGGATCACACACAAAAATTGGCAGATTTTTCTGAGTTACCTACAGAGAATTCTGCCCAAATTCGTGATAGCAAGAAATCTGTTTCTGCGCAGTAATCCAAATCTAGTATCAACCTTGCTATCAAAGACTTTACTTGGCACAACAATGCAATAAAATAAGATAAGGAGAGGTTGCTACAGTAGTACCAACTTCCAAGACACAAATATAAAGCAAAGTACTGTAGTAAAATAAACACATGGGTTATCTCCCAAGAAGTTCTTTCTTTATAGCCATTAAGATGGGCTCAGCAGTTTTAATGATGCACTCGCAAGAAATAGTATTTGAAGCAAAAGAGAGCATCAAGAGGCAAATTCAAAACAACTTTAAGCCTAACATGCTTCCTATGAAAAGGAATCTTGTAAATAAACAAATTCATGAAGCATAATGCAACAAGCATAGAAAGATAAAACAAGTGCAGCTTCAAGATTTTAAGCATATAGAGAGGTGTTTTAGTAACATGAAAATTTCTACAACCATATTTTCCTCTCTCATAATAACTTTCAGTAGCATCATGAGCAAACTCAACAATATAACTATCACATAAAACATTCTTATCATCCATATGCATAAAATAATTACTCTCCACATAAGCATAATCAATTTTATTAGTTGTAGTGGGAGCAAATTCAACAAAGTAGCTATCATTATTATTCTCATCATCAAATATAGGAGGCATATTGTTATCATAATCAAATTTACTCTCCATAGTAGGTGGCACCAAAAGACTACTATCATTATAATCATCATAAATAGGAGGCAAAGTATCATCAAAGAAAATTTTCTCCTCAATGCTTGGGGGACTAAAAAGATCATGCTCATCAAAGCCAGCTTCCCCAAGCTTAGAATTTTCCATATCATTAGCAACAATGGTATTCAAAGTGTTCATACTAATATGTTCCATGGGTTTTTTAATTTTCGGATCAAACCATCCATGTCTTAACTCAGGAAAAAGAATAAAAAGCTCCATGTTGCTTTCCATTATGCCAAACTAGTGATAAACAAGAAACAAAAAGATGCAATTGCAGGATCTAAAGGAAATAGCTTCGAGTACTTACAACGGCGAAAATAGCTTAGTAGCCGAGATCCGGAGTGTGAGTACCTTTTACCTTTCCTCCCCGGCAACGGCGCCAGAAAAGTGCTTGATGTCTACGCACACTCATTTTCCTGTAGACAGTGTTGGGCCTCCAAGAGCAGAGGTTTGTAGAACAGCAGCAAGTTTTCCCTTAAGTGGATCACCCAAGGTTTATTGAACTCAGGGAGGAAGAGGTCAAAGATATCCCTCTCTCAACCCCGCAACCACAAAGCAAGAAGTCTCTTGTGTCCCCAACACACCTAATAGGTGCACTAGTTCGGCGAAGAGATAGTGAAATACAGTATGAATGTATATGAGCAGTAGTAACACGCTTTAAAAATAACTTGATGCTACAACCGGCGTGTGGTTGATGGTGGTAATATTGTAGGCAGTACAGATGCAGTAAAACAGTAAACAAGCAGTGATAGCAGTATTTGGGAACAAGGCCTAGGGATCTTACTTTCACTAGTGGACACTCTCAACATTGATCACATAACAGAATAGATAAATGCTATACTCTACACTCTCTTGTTGGATGATGAACACCACTAATTGCGTAGGATTACACGAACCCTCAATGCCGGAGTTAACAAGCTCCACAATATTCGATATTCATGTTTAAATAGCCTTAGAGTGCACGATAGATCAACACAACTAAACCAAGTACTAACATAGCATGCACACTGTCACCATCACACTATGAAGGAGGAATAGATCACATCAATACTATCATAGCAATAGTTAACTTCATAATCTACAAGAGATTACAATCATAACCTACGCCAAGTACTACACGATGCACACACTGTCACCTTTACACCGTGGAGGAGGAATAGAGTACTTTAATAACATCACTAGAGTAGCACGTAGATGAATAGTGATACAAAACAGCGTTCCTTAATGGAGACATTGAGGAAGAGTTGTATATGGTACAACCCAAAGGTTTTGTCGATCCTAAAAATGCTGACAAAGTATGCAAACTTCAGCGTTCAATCTATGGACTGAAGCAAGCATCAAGAAGTTGGAACCGATGTTTTGATAAGGTGATCAAAGACTTCGGGTTTATACAGTGTCATGGAGAGGCCTGTATTTACAAGAAAGTGAGTGGGAGCTCTGTAGCATTCCTGATATTATATGTAGATGACATATTATTGATTGGGAATGATATAGAACTATTAAACAGTGTAAAAGGTTATTTGAATAATAGTTTTTCAATGAAAGACCTTGGTGAAGCATCGTATATATTAGGCATCAAGATTTATAGAGATAGATCAAGACGCCTAATAGGGCTATCACAGAGTACATACCTGGACAAGATTCTAAAGAAGTTTAGAATGGACGAAAGTAAGAAAGGGTTCTTACCTATGTTACCAGGCAAGGTCTTGAGTAAGACTCAAGGACCGGCTACGGCAGAAGAAAGAGAAAGGATGAGTAATATCCCCTATGCCTCGGTAGTAGGATCTATCATGTATGCCATGCTATGTATTAGACCGGATATAGCACATGCTGTTAGTTTGACTAGCAGATATCAAAGTGATCCAGGAATGGAACACTGGACAGCGGTCAAGAATATCCTGAAGTACTTGAAAAGAACTAAGGATATGTTTCTTTGTTATGGAGGTGACCAAGAGCTCGTTGTAAACGGTTACACCGATGCAAGTTGGAACACTGATCCTGATGACTCTAAGTCACAGTGGGGTACGTGTTTATATTGAATGGTGCTGCAGTAAGCTGGGCAAGCTCGAAGCAGTGCACGGTGGCGAAGTCTTCAACATAATCAGAGTACATAGCGGCTTCAGAGGCTTCATCAGAAGCGGTATGGATGAAGAGGTTCATTGTAGAGCTCGGTGTGGTTCCTAGTGCATTGGACCCATTAATCATTTACTGTGATAACATGGGTGCCATCGCCAATGCACAAGAGCCAAGGTCACACAAGAGGCTGAAGCATATCAAGCTGCGTTACCACTCGATTCGCGAGTACATCGAAGATGGAGAAGTAAATATTTGCAAAGTACACACTGATCTGAATGTAGCAGATCCGTTGACTAAAGCTCTCCCTAGGGCAAAGCATGACCAACACCAGAATGCCATGGGTGTTAGGTATATTACAATGTAATCTAGATTATTGACTCTAGTGCAAGTGGGAGACTGAAGGAGATATGCCCAAGAGGCAATAATAAAAGTGGTTATTATATATCTTTATATTTATGATAAATGTTTATATATCATGCTATAATTGTATTAACCGAAACATTAGTACATGTGTGATATGTAGACAACAAAGAGTCCCTAGTATGCCTCTTAACTAGCTTGTTGATTAATGGATGATTAGTTTCATAATGATGAACATTGGATGTTATTAATAACAAGGTTATATCATTGTATGAATGATGTAATGGACACACCCAATTAAGCGTAGCATAAGATCACGTCATTAAGTTATTTGCTATAAGCTTTCGATACATAGTTACCTAATCCTTATGACCATGAGATCATGTAAATCACTTATACCGGAAAGGTACTTTGATTACACCAAATGCCACTGCGTAAATGGGTGGTTATAAAGGTGGGATTAAGTATCCGAAAAGTATGAGTTGAGGCATATGGATCAACAGTGGGATTTGTCCATCCCGATGACGGATAGATATACTCTGGGCCCTCTCGGTGGAATGTCGTCTAATGTCTTGCAAGCATATGAATAAGTTCATAAGAGACCACATACCACGGTACGAGTAAAGAGTACTTGTCAGGAGACGAAACAAGGTATAGAGTGATACCGATGATCAAACCTCGGACAAGTAAAATATCGCGTGACAAAGGGAATTGGTATCGCATGTGAATGGTTCATTCGATCACTAAAGTCATCGTTGAATATGTGGGAGCCATTATGGATCTCCAGATCCCGCTATTGGTTATTGGTCGGAGTGAGTACTCAACCATGTCCGCATAGTTCATGAACCGTAGGGTGACACACTTAAAGTTGGATGTTGAAATGGTAGAACTTGAATATGGAATGGAGTTCGAATATTTGTTCGGAGTCCCGGATGAGATCCCGGACATCACGAGGAGTCCCGGAATGGTCCGGAGAATAAGATTCATATATAGGAAGTCATTTTATAAGATTTAAAATGATCCGGAAGGTTCTATGGAAGGTTCTAGAAGGTTCTAGAAAAGTCCGGAAGAAACCACCAAGGAAGGCGGAGTCCCGGAGGGACTCCACCTCCATGGCCGGCCAACCCTAGAGGGGGAGGAGTCCCAAGTGGACTCCCCCTATGGGGGCCGGCCACCCCCCCACATGGAAGGGGGGAATCCCACCCAAGTGGGATTCCCACCTTGAGTAGGTTTCCCTATCACATGGAAGGTTTTGGGTTCGGGTCTTATTCGGAGACTTGTAGTCCAACACTTGGGGCTTCCACCTATATAATGAGGGGCCAAGGGGAGGGCCACCCAAGAACCACCAAGGTGGCCGCACCCCTAGTGGCCGGCGCCCCCTCTCCCAAACCCTAGCGGCCTCTCTCCTCCACCACATCCCGCACGCTTAGCGAAGCTCCGCCGGATTTCTCCACCGCCACCGACACCACGCCATCGTGCTGTCGGATTCAAGAGGAGCTACTACTTCCGCTGCCCGCTGGAACGGGGAGGTGGACGTCGTCTTCATCAACAACCGAACGTGTGACCGAGTACGGAGGTGCTGCCCGTTCGTGGCACCGTGATCAAGATCTTCTACGCGCTTTGCAAGCGGCAAGTGAACGTCTACCGCAGCAACAAGAGCCTCATCTTGTAGGCTTTGGAATCTCTTCAAGGGTGAGACTCGATAATCCCCTCGTTGCTACCGTCTTCTAGATTGCATCTTGGCTTGGATTGCGTGTTCGCGGTAGGAAATTTTTTGTTTTCTATGCAACGTTATCCTACAGTGGTATCAGAGCCGTGTCTATGCATAGATGGTTGCACGATTAGAACACAATGGTTTTGTGGGCGTTGATGCTCTTGTTATCTTTAGTTTGAGTACTTTGCATCTTTGTGGCATAGTGGGATGAAGCGGCTCGGACTAACTTTACATGACCGTGTTCATGAGACTTGTTCCTCGTTCGACATGCAACTTGTATTGCATAAGAGGCTTTGCGGGTGTCTGTCTCTCCTACTATAGTGAAGATTCAATTTACTCTTCTATTGAAAACACTAGTATCAACGTTGTGGTTCATGTTCGTAGGTAGATTAGATCTCTCTCGAAAACCCTAAACCACGTAAAATATGCAAACCAAATTAGAGACGTCTAACTTGTTTTTGCAGGGTTTGGTGATGTGATATGGCCATAATGTGATGATGAATATGTATGAGATGATCATTATTGTATTGTGGCAACCGGCAGGAGCCTTATGGTTGTCTTTAAATTTCATGTTGAATAGTATTTCAAAGTAGTTGTAATAGTTGCTACATGGAGAACAATCATGAAGACGGCGCCATTGACCTTGACGCTACGCCGTCGATGATGGAGATCATGTCCGTGCTTTGGAGATGAAGATCAAAGGCGCAAAGACAAAAGGGCCATATCATATCACATATGAACTGCATGTGATGTTAATCCTTTTATGCATCTTATTTTGCTTAGATCGCGATGGTAGCATTATAAGATGATCCCTCACTAAAATCTCAAGATAATAAAGTGTTCATCCTTAGTAGCACCGTTGCCAAGACTTGTCGTTTCGAAGCATCTCGTGATGATCGGGTGTGATAGAATCAACAAGTGCATACAACGGGTGCAAGACAGTTTTGCACATGCGGATACTAAGGTGGCCTTGATGAGCCTAGCATGTACAGACATGGTCTCGGAACACGTGATACCGAAAGGTAGAGCATGAATCATATGGTTGATATGATGAACACTTTGAGTGTTCGCCATTGAAATCACACCTTGTCTCGTGATGATCGGACTTAGGTGCGGTGGATTTGGTTCGTGTGATCACTAAGACAATGCGAGGGATATTGTTTTGAGTGGGAGTTCACCTAGATTTTTAATTATGTTGAATTAAAATTTGAACTCAATTTGTCATAAACTTAGTCTAAACTTTTGCAAATATATGTTGTAGAGATGGCGTCCCCAATCAATTTTAACCAGTTCCTAGAGAAAGAAAAGCTTAAGAGCAACGGTAGCAACTTCACCGATTGGTTCCGTCATGTGAGGATTTTCTCTGGCGGAAATCTGCAATATGTGCTTGATGCACCGCTAGGTGACCCTCCTGCAGAAACTGAAACCGATGAAGTAAAAGCTATTTACGCGACTCGGAAAACTCGGTACTCTCAAGTTCAGTGTGCCATCCTGTGCAGTCTGGAATCCGATCTTCAAAAACGTTTTGAGCACCACGATCCTCATGAGTTGATGAATGAGCTGAAAGCTATATTTGAGACTCATGCGGCCGTGGAATGCTATGAAGCATCGAAACATTTCTTCAGCTGTATGATGGAAGAAGGCAGCTCCATTAGTGAGCACATGCTCGCCATGACCGGGCATGCAGAGAAACTCAGTGACTTGGGAATAGTGATTCCTAACAGACTGGGATTAATCGTGTCCTTCAATCACTGCCACCAAGTTACAAGAACTTTGTGATGAACTACAATATGCAGAACATGAACAAGGAGTTACCTGAACTCTTTGGCATGCTAAAAGCTGCTGAGATTGAGATCAAGAAAGAGCACCAAGTGTTGATGGTCAACAAGACCACCAGTTTCAAGAAACAGGGCAAGTCTAAGGGAAAATTCAAGAAGGGTGGCAAGAAAGCTGCCACGCCTCCTATGAAACCTAAGAACGGCCCTAAGCCTGATGCTGAGTGCTATTACTGCAAGGAGAAGGGACACTGGAAGCGTAATTGCTCCAAGTATCTGGCTGATCTAAAGAGCGGCCTTGTCAAGAAGAAGAAAGAAGGTATATCTGATATACATGTTATAGATGTTTATCTCACTGGTTCTCGTTCTAGTACCTGGGTATTTGATACTGGTTCGGTTGCTCATATTTGTAACTTGAAATAGGAACTAAAGAATAAACGAAGACTACTGAAAGATGAAGTGACGATGCGCGTTGGAAACGGATCCAAAGTCGATGTGATCGCTATCGGCACACTTCCTCTACATCTACCTTCGGGATTAGTTTTAAGCCTAAATAATTGTTATTTTGTACCCGCGTTGAGCATGAACATTATATCTGAATCTTGTTTAATGCAAGACGGTTATTCATTCAAGTCTGAGAATAATGGTTGTTCTATTTTTATGAATAATATCTTTTATGGTCGAGCACCTGAAAAGAATGGCTTATTTCTGTTAGATCTCGATAGTAGTGATACGCATATACATAACATTGATGCTAAGCGAATTAAATTGAATGATAATTCTACTTATATGTGGCACTGTCGTCTTGGTCATATTGGAGTGAAACGCATGAAGAAACTCCATACCGATGGATTACTTGAATCACTTGACTTTGAGTCACTTGATAGATGCGAAGCATGTCTAATGGGAAAAATGACTAAGACTCCATTTTCTGGTATGATGGAGCGAGCTACTGACTTATTGGAAATCATACATACCGATGTGTGCGGACCAATGAGCGTAGCATCGCGCGGTGGTTATCGTTATGTTCTAACCTTCACAGATGATCTGAGTAGATATGGGTATATCTATTTCATGAAACATAAATCCGAAACTTTCGAGAAGTTTAAGGAATTTCAAAGTGAAGTAGAAAATCAACGTAACAAGAAGATTAAATTTCTACGATCTGATCGTGGAGGTGAATATCTGAGTTATGAGTTTGGCATGCATTTAAAGAAATGCGGAATACTTTCACAATTGACACCGCCGGGAACACCACAACGAAACGGTGTGTCCGAACGTCGTAATCGAACTCTCTTAGATATGGTTCGTTCTATGATGTCTCTTACTGATTTGCCGTTATCATTTTGGAGTTATGCATTAGAGACAGCCGCATTCACTTTAAATAGAGCACCATCAAAATCCGTTGAAACGACACCGTATGAATTATGGTTTAATAAGAAACCTAAGCTGTCGTTCCTTAAAGTTTGGGGTTGCGAAGCCTATGTAAAGAAGTTACAACCGGACAAGCTAGAACCCAAAGCGGAGAAATGTGTCTTCATAGGATACCCTAAGGAAACTATAGGGTACACTTTCTATCACAGATCCGAAGGCAAAATCTTTGTTGCTAAGAACGGAACCTTTCTTGAGAAAGAATTTCTCACTAAAGAAGTGACTGGAAGAAAAGTAGAACTCGATGAGATTGATGAATCTATACTCGTTGATCAGAGTAGCGCAGTACCGGAAGTTGTACCTGTACCGCCTACACCGGCAACAGAGGAAGCTAATGATAATGATCATGAAACTTCGAACGAGGAAACTACTGAACCTCGCAGATCGACAAGGGAGCGTGCCACTCCTGATTGGTATGATCCTTGTCTAAATATCATGATTCTGGATAACAATGATGAGGACCCTGCGACGTATGAAGAAGCGATGATGAGCCCAGATTCCAACAAATGGCAAGAAGCCATGAAATCCGAAATAGGATCCATGTATGATAACAAAGTATTGACTTTGGTAGACTTACCTGATAGCCGAAAGGCTGTCGAGAATAAATGGATCTTCAAGAGAAAAACAGATGCTGATGGTAATATTACTGTCTATAAAGCTCGACTTGTCGCAAAGGGTTTCCGACAAATTCAAGGAGTTGACTACGATGAGACTTTCTCACCTGTAGTGAAGCTAAAATCTGTGAGGATTTTGTTAGCAATAGCTGCATTTTTCGATTATGAGATTTGGCAGATGGATGTCAAAACAGCGTTCCTTAATGGAGACATTGAGGAAGAGTTGTATATGGTACAACCCAAAGGTTTTGTCGATCCTAAAAATGCTGACAAAGTATGCAAACTTCAGCGTTCAATCTATGGACTGAAGCAAGCATCAAGAAGTTGGAACCGACGTTTTGATAAGGTGATCAAAGACTTCGGGTTTATACAGTGTCATGGAGAGGCCTGTATTTACAAGAAAGTGAGTGGGAGCTCTGTAGCATTCCTGATATTATATGTAGATGACATATTATTGATTGGGAATGATATAGAACTATTAAACAGTGTAAAAGGTTATTTGAATAATAGTTTTTCAATGAAAGACCTTGGTGAAGCATCGTATATATTAGGCATCAAGATTTATAGAGATAGATCAAGACGCCTAATAGGGCTATCACAGAGTACATACCTGGACAAGATTCTAAAGAAGTTTAGAATGGACGAAAGTAAGAAAGGGTTCTTACCTATGTTACCAGGCAAGGTCTTGAGTAAGACTCAAGGACCGGCTACGGCAGAAGAAAGAGAAAGGATGAGTAATATCCCCTATGCCTCGGTAGGATCTATCATGTATGCCATGCTATGTATTAGACCGGATATAGCACATGCTGTTAGTTTG
Source organism: Lolium multiflorum (assembly GCA_030979885.1). Lineage (NCBI taxonomy): Eukaryota > Viridiplantae > Streptophyta > Magnoliopsida > Poales > Poaceae > Lolium > Lolium multiflorum. Next base: position 56,944,203 of record CM061751.1, read on the forward strand.
ACTAGCAGATATCAAAGTGATCCAGGAATGGAACACTGGACAGCGGTCAAGAATATCCTGAAGTACTTAAAAAGAACTAAGGATATGTTTCTTTGTTATGGAGGTGACCAAGAGCTCGTTGTAACAACCGATGCAAGTTGGAACACCGATCCTGATGACTCTAAGTCACAGTCTGGTACGTGTTTATATTGAATGGTGCTCCAGTAAGCTGGGCAAGCTCGAAGCAAGGCACGGTGGCGAAGTCTTCAACATCGAGTACATAGCGGCTTCAGAGGCTTCATCGAAGCGGTATGGATGAAGAGGTTCACTGTAGAGCTCGGTGTGGTTCCTAGTGCATTGGACCCATTAATCATTTACTGTGATAACATGGGTGCCATCGCCAATGCACAAGAGCCAAGGTCACACAAGAGGCTGAAGCATATCAAGCTGCGTTACCACTCGATTCGCGAGTACATCGAAGATGGAGAAGTAAATATTTGCAAAGTACACACTGATCTGAATGTAGCAGATCCGTTGACTAAAGCTCTCCCTAGGGCAAAGCATGACCAACACCAGAATGCCATGGGTGTTAGGTATATTACAATGTAATCTAGATTATTGACTCTAGTGCAAGTGGGAGACTGAAGGAGATATGCCCAAGAGGCAATAATAAAAGTGGTTATTATATATCTTTATATTTATGATAAATGTTTATATATCATGCTATAATTGTATTAACCGAAACATTAGTACATGTGTGATATGTAGACAACAAAGAGTCCCTAGTATGCCTCTTAACTAGCTTGTTGATTAATGGATGATTAGTTTCATAATCATGAACATTGGATGTTATTAATAACAAGGTTATATCATTGTATGAATGATGTAATGGACACACCCAATTAAGCGTAGCATAAGATCACATCATTGAGTTATTTGCTATAAGCTTTCGATACATAGTTACCTAGTCCTTATGACCATGAGATCATGTAAATCACTTATACCGGAAAGGTACTTTGATTACACCAAACGCCACTGCGTAAATGGGTGGTTATAAAGGTGGGATTAAGTATCCGGAAAGTATGAGTTGAGGCATATGGATCAACAGTGGGATTTGTCCATCCCGATGACGGATAGATATACTCTGGGCCTTCTCGGTGGAATGTCATCTAATGTCTTGCAAGCATATGAATAAGTTCATAAGAGACCACATACCACGGTACGAGTAAAGAGTACTTGTCAGAGATGAGGTTGAACAAGGTATAGAGTGATACCGATGATCAAACCTCGGACAAGTAAAATATCGCGTAACAAAGGGAATTGGTATCGTATGTGAATGGTTCATTCGATCACTAAAGTCATCGTTGAATATGTGGGAGCCATTATGGATCTCCAGATCCCGCTATTGGTTATTGGTCGGAGTGAGTACTCAACCATGTCCGCATAGTTCACGAACCGTAGGGTGACACACTTAAAGTTGGATGTTGAAATGGTAGAACTTGAATATGGAATGGAGTTCGAATATTTGTTCGAGTCCCGGATGAGATCCCGGACATCACGAGGAGTTCCGAGAATGATTCATATATAGGATATCCCTCTTTGTTGGAGTCCATTCCTTTATTCTTATTTGACTTGTTGATGACTCCACAAAGAACTTGGCTATGAGTGCTCGTTTTATACTATTTGCATCTTCAAGCACTCATAGTTGATTTTGGCACAAGCTTTGAGTGGTCTTGTGGGAGTGATGATGCCATGCTTGTGCACCTTATTCTTCAATGCAAATTGTTTATCTTGTGCACAAACTTTGGCGAGCTTCCACATATTACTTAGAGCACATTGTTGGTTCATTGATTGCTTGCTTCATTGGTTCACCTTCACATCCTCTTGCAATCTTTGATCCTCAATATAGTTTGATTTCCTCCGAATATTCATCATTGAATATGTGCATTTGATTTCACTCACAATTATGAGAAATGCACAACTTATGGAGGAACGCTCACTATATTGGCCTTCCAAACCTTTCGTCCATTTTGGCAATCGATGCCAATGGGGGAGAAGTTTGGAGGGTTTCGATGCCTTGCATGTGTTGCTTTGCATGGTTGAATATTTAGAGGATACTCCGCTAGGCTTTAATTGCCGGTATATGCAATGAAATTCAAGTTCATTCACACATGCATATATTATGGGGGAGTTTGTTCTAAATATTCAACTTGGGTTGTTCGCTAAATTCCATATCTAAACCCTCTCAAAGAGATTGTCATCAATTACCAAAATGGGGGAGATTGTAAGAACATGTCCATTACCCCATGTGTGGTTTTGGTAATTGATGACAATCCCTATGGACTAACGGTTGCATTGAGAATCGATCTTAGGTCAAGTCCATAGCTATGTGTTGGACTCAAGGTTGTAAGATGGAGAAGACGGAGTACAATGATGAAGATGGTGTCGAAGAGAGACAAAGACGGTGTTGAAGATGAAGAGAGAAGACGGCATAGAAGATGAATGGAAGAAGACGGTGGCGTGTATGTTGAAGGAAGACAGTGGCATGTACAATCATGGAGAGTATGAAGACAGAGCTTGCCGACTCGAGAAGAACGCGCAAGGACTAGGTTTGTGCTCGATAGGATAGTGGGTCGTATCATCGGAGAGAGCTCAAACCTTGCATGCATTGCATCGTGTTCTTGGTTCTTCTTGGTTCTTATGCATGAAACGGATTTCGGTTGCATCGCATGTTGCATATGCGAGAGTGATGATTTTCCCGATATACCGTATTGAGAGGTTACACCTCTATGACCATGAGAAAATCATCACTCACTCATTTGCATGATTTCACCTTGTAAAGATGTAGCTCTTGTCGCCCTCTTTCCAACAAAATTGGTTTCATGTCATTCGGAGTTGTCTAGCTCAAGTTATGGATTTTATAGTGCATCATATTTGGAAAAAGAAAAGAAAAAACGTTTTGGGCCAGCCCGGACACCGCGGGCACCGGGCCCATGCACCGCATCACCCTCCCAAGCTTCTCGGACCCAGTCCGCATCAGCTGTACGGGCCGGTAGTACCGTAACTGGGCCGGTACCAGACCGGTACCGGGCCCGGTAGTACCGGCCGGCCCCCTTTTTCTTTTTCCAACTATTTTCCTCCAGCCCCACCCGCATCGGGCCGCCGCACCAGCCAGCCCACTCCATCGCGCCCAGGCCGCTGCTCGCTCCCGCTCGCCACGCGCCAGGCCGCCTGCGCCCGCTAGCTTCCGCCTCGATCGGCAAGGCGTTGACCCGCGGGAGAGGTCTCCGCTCGATCCCGCGCGCCCCACGCCGAGCCGCTCGCTGCGCCCCCACGCTGCCCGCATGCGCGCTGCTCTCCCTGGCCCCGCTTGCTGCCGCGCTGCCGCATACGATCATGCATGCATGCTTGCTGCTGCTTACTGCCTGCCACCCTGCACTGCATCTTCTCTCTCTCTCAATTCTCGATGGTTTCAGTTTGCTCTGCATTTTGCACAAGCGGTAGTACCGCTCCACAAAGCGGTACTACCGGTTTGGCCCGATTCAGATCTGTTTTCTACACAGTTCACGCGCAAGCGGTAGTACCGCTTTGGGCACGAATCTGACCGTTTTCTCAGCCCCAACAGCTATATTTTGCAGCCCCTATTTATACCTCTCTTCCACCTCCGACCAAACCAACCCAGCACCTCCACTCTCTCACCTCCATTGTTGACCTTGGGTTCTTTCTTCCTCCTCTTGATCCCCCCACTATTTGTTGCATATTTTTGGGGGAAAGGAGAGAGGAGATCTAGATCTAGAGCTTCACCAATTGAATCCTTCTCTAAGTGAGAGGATCTTGCTAGATCTAGATCTTGGAGTTTCTTGGTGTTTCTCCTCACTTTGTTCTTCCTCCCTTATTCCCCCAATAGCTTCTTCTAGCTTTGTTGGAATTTGGGAGAGAAGAACTTGGGCATCCTAGTGGTGTTCTTAGCCATTGCATTAGGTGCATCGGTTTGTGCTCTCTCCGGGGTTTCGATCTCGTAGGGTGTGTGTGTTCTTCCTTAGTGGATCTTGGTGATAGGGTTCCTTTTGTGGAGCATTGGAAGAGTTCCTTGGTGGGGCATTGGAAGGGTTCCTTGGTGGGGCATTGGAAGGGTTCCTTGGTGGGGCATCGGAAGGGTTCCTTTGGTGGAGCATTGGAAGGGTTCCTTTGGTGGAGCATTGGATGAGTTCCTATTGTGGGACATTGGAGATGTGCAGCTATGGAAGCTAGCTTGGTGATGTACTAGCTCCATAGGGTGTTGGGAGCATCCTTGTGTGTGGAGCTCGCCCCAACCTTGTGAAGGAATCACCGCCTCGACCGGTGCCTTAGTGGAAGAGGGAGAGCACCTTCGTGGAGCTCTCTCGAGGAAGAAGGTGAGGCCTTCCTTCGTGGTGTGGCCGTCTAGTCTCTTGTGTGAGACTAGCACCTCCTCAACACAGACGTACTTCCTGTTGTGGAAGGAACTGCGGTAAACAAACCTCGCCTCGACTCCGCGTCCTCCGGTTATCTCGCACCTTACTCTTACTATCTTGTTGATTCCTTTACTTGTTGCACTTGTCCTAGTATCATTGTAGGAACATCACCTTTGCTAAAGCTATCACATTTACCTTCCGTTGCGCTAAAATTGGAAAAGGCTAAAACTTGCCACACCGCCTATTCACCCCCCCTCTAGGCGACGTCCTAGAACATTCAACGCGGCTTCCGGGTTCGACGACCTGGTCTGTGGAATTCGGGTCAAGGTCCCAAGATCCTTCTCCTCAAGGGAGTAACCTATAAAGACAAGTAAAAGTCCTTAGGCAAAATTGCAGGCATGAAAGGGAAATGATGATTAGTCGGAAAATACTTACCGAAGGCCTAACACCTTCCATGTAAATATCAAAATGATAGGCGTGAGAGTGAATGTCACGCGGAATCTTGATCATCACTCGGAGCCGCTTGTCCAGGCATCAGAGGAAAGATTATCTTTAGTGGCACGCATTGTATCGTCGCGACCACTGTAGAAGTACATCAAGCGATCACGGTGTTGAAGGGGTTGGATCCGCTTGGTAAACCAAGATAACGTCAGATCTTTCCCCGATAACCCATATTTTGTCAGCTTGCAGATCCACCGCACCATCTTCACCATCGTCGGAGACTCGGAGATGTGGGGATTGGCTGTACAGGCGGAGGTCTCGGCGGCAGGTCCATCTTTGAATGTTGTAATGTCTTGGAGCTGGCCGGAACCACGACATCCTTCACGTAGAAGAATCCCCCGGACCAGTACCTCACGGATTCATGACGATCCGTGTGAGGGTAGATCCGGCCAGGGCAGATCTTGAAAGTGATGCTCCCACCTTGGCGAGCGTGGAAGTCTAGGGAACGGTCTCCTTCTTGACGGGGAAAAAGAATTGAAAAAGGGTGAAATCTGGTTTTACCCGGAGATGACCCTCGTAGAGGGCGACGTGGCTCGCGATGGCGAGTATGCTGTTGGGGGAGAGGTTATGAGGTTGGAGCTTGTAGGCCTTGAGGATTTTCGAGAAGAAATCACTCGGAGGCAAAGAGAATACACGCTCCACCGTAGCTGTCGCCACCCACTCTACTACTGCGGCACCGGCTTAGAGCACCCGGAACCACTCGCCAGGATCCGGGGCGCATGAATCCCTCTGCCTCCATGTTGCGGAGCTCATCTTCGGTGGTGAGGCATGGCCACCACTACCCCTTGACTTCGCCTTCGCGGGATCGAGCCTTAGATTTCTTGGCCGCCACCTCCTCCACCTTCTTCTCCATGCGCTCCCTTCCGGCAAGTTCAGCAGGATCGGTGGTGGCTCCTTCAATGGTCTTGCCAGATCCTTGTGCAGGGTCCAGTGATACGTCTCCGACGTATCGATAATTTCTTATGTTCCATGCCACATTATTGATGATACCTACATGTTTTATGCATACTTTATGTCATATTTATGCATTTTCGCACTAACCTATTAACGAGATGCCGAAGAGCCAGTTGTTGTTTTCTCTGTTTTTGGTTTCAAAATCCTAGTAAGGAAATATTCTCGGAATTGACGAAATCAACGCCCAGGGCCTATTTTGCCACGAAGCTTCTAAGACCGAAGAGGAGATGAAGTGGGGCCACGAGCTGGCGACACACTAGGCGGCGCGGCCCTTGGCCGCGCGGCTCGTTGTGTGGGGCCCCGTGTGCCCCCGACCTGCCCTTCCGCCTACATATAGTCTTCGTCAAACCCCCAGCACCGAGAGCCACGATACGGAAAACCTTCCGCAGACGCCGCCGCCAATCCCATCTCGGGATTCAGGAGATCGCCGGCACCCTGCCGGAGAGGGGAATCATCTCCCGGAGGACTCTTCACCGCCATGGTCGCCTCCGGAGTGATGAGTGAGTAGTTCACCCACTATGGGTCCATAGCAGTAGCTAGATGGTCGTCTTCTCCTAATTGTGCTTCATTGTGGTCTTGTGAGCTGCCTAACATGATCAAGATCATCTATCCGTAATGCTACATGTTGTGTTTGTTGGGATCCGATGGATAGAGAATACTATGTTATGTTGATTATCAATTTATATCTATGTGTTGTTTATGATCTTGCATGCTCTCCGTTATTAGTAGAGGCTCTGGCCAAGTTTTTCCTCTTAACTCCAAGAGGGAGTATTTATGCTCGATAGTGGGTTCATGCCTCCATTAAATCTGGGACAGTGACAGAAAGTTCTAAGGTTGTGGATGTGTGTTGCCACTAGGGATAAAACATTGATGCTATGTCCGAGGATGTAGTTATTGATTACATTACGCACCATACTTAATGCAATTGTCTGTTGTTTGCAACTTAATACGGAAGGGGTTCGGATGATAACCCGAAGGTGGACTTTAGGCATAGATGCATGCTGGATAGCGGTCTATGTACTTTGTCGTAATGCCCAATTAAATCTCACAATACTCATCATATCATGTATGTGCATGGTCATGCCCTCTTTATCAATTGTCCAACCGTAATTTGTTCACCCAACATGCTATTTATCTTATGGGAGAGACGCCTCTAGTGAACTGTGGACCCCGGTCCATTCTTTTACATCGAATACAATCTACTACAATACTTGTTCTACGTTTTCGCAAACAATCATCATCCACACTATACATCTAATCCTTTGTTACAGCAAGCCGGTGAGATTGACAACCTCACTGTTTCGTTGGCAAAGTACTTTGGTTGTGTTGTGCAGTTCCACGTTGGCGCGGAATCCCTGGTGTTGCGCCGCACTACATCCCGCCGCCATCAACCTTCGACGTGCTTCTTGGCTCCTACTGGTTCGATAAACCTTGGTTTCTTACTGAGGGAAACTTACTGCTGTACGCATCACACCTTCCTCTTGGGGTTCCCAATGGACGCGTGTTGAACGGAAAGACATACGTCAACTACGCGCAGCAAGTAAATTTCTGGCGCCGTTGCCGGGGAGATCAAGACACGCTGCAAGGGGAGTCTCCACATCCAATCTCTTTACTTTGTTTTTGTCTTGCTCTATTTTGTTTACTACCTTGTTTGCTGCATTATATCAAAACACAAAAAAATTAGTTGCTAGTTTTACTTTATTTGCTATCTTGTTTGCTATATCAAAAACACAAAAAAATTAGTTACTTGCATTTACTTTATCTAGTTTGCTTTATTTACTAATGCTAAAATGAGTAATCCTGAAGTTGAAGTTCGTTCGTTTAAGCAACAAGGGGGAGAATGTTTAAAAGATGCTTGGTATAGAATTAGTGATGCCCATAATAGGTGCACTAAGAAACACTCCACCACTATCCTACTCAGGAATTTTTATGTTGGTATCTCTAGCTGGAATAGGTATGTTCTTGATTGTCTCGCGGGAGGTAACTTCCTAGGCTACCTGCTTTAGAAGCTAGTTGCATTATTGAGAGTCTATTTGGAATACCACCTGTTAATGAAGTTAAAATTGAAACCTCTTTGAAGATGTCATGAAAAAGTTGGAAACCATAGAGCAAAACCTTCCAAGTATTGATACTACTTTGGGAGCATTACTTGATAGCACTGATAAACTTGATAAATCTCTAGGTGGAATTAATGAGAGAATTGCCATCTTAGAAGCTTGTGCTATTCATGATAATCAAACCCAAAGGATTAGTGAACTTGAAGAGGCTATGGGAACATTGGGTTCAACCTTTTCATCTATAAAGTTTAGAGAGAAAGCTTATGTGGGTAAGGAGCAAAAGTTCATGTATGTCTCTAAGGTGCCTAAACCAAAAAACTATTATAGGCCTAAAATTGATAAAGCTCTTAAAACCACTATAGATAAGGGAGCATCTAAGATACCTAATGGGATAAATTGTGAAAATGATGTTGGTGCTTCGTCTCTTGATAATACTTGATATACACTTTCTGCGCCTAGCTGAAAGGCGTTAAAGAAAAGCGCTTATGGGAGACAACCCATGATTTTACTACAGTACCTTTTATTTTATATTTGAGTCTTGGAAGTTGTTACTGCTGTAGCAACCTCTCCTTATCTTAGTTTTGTGCATTTTTGTGCCAAGTAAAGTCGTTGATAGTAAGGATCATACTAGATTTGGATTACTGCACAGAAACATATTTCTTTGTTGTCACGAATCTGGGCCTAATTCTCTGTAGGTAACTCAGAAAATTATGCCAATTTACGTGAGTGATACTCAGATATGTACGCAACTTTCATTCAATTTGAGCATTTTCATTTGAGCAAGTATGGTGCCTCAATAAAATTCATCTTTACGAACTATTCTGTTTTGACATATTCTGCCTTTTATTTCGCATTGCCTGTTTTGATATGCTTGATGGATTTTTCGATTCCATCAACTTTCAGTAGCTTTGTGCAATGTCCATAAGTGTTAAGAATGATTATGTCACCTCTGAACATGTAAATTTTGATTGTGCACTAACCCTCTAATGAGTTGTTTTGAGTTTGGTGTGGAGGAAGTTTTCAAGGATCAAGAGAGAAGGATGATACGATATGATCAAGGAGAGTGAAAGCTCTAAGCTTGGGGATGCCCCGGTGGTTCACCCCTGCATATTTCAAGAAGACTCAAGCGTCTAAGCTTGGGGATGCCCAAGGCATCCCCTTCTTCATCGACAACATTATCAGGTTCCTCTAGTGAAACTATATTTTTATTCCATCACATCTTATGTACTTTGCTTGGAGCGTCGGTTTGTTTTTGTTTTTGTTTTGTTTGAATAAAATGGATCCTAGCATTCATTGTGTGGGAGAGAGACACGCTCCTCTGTTGCATATGGACAAATATGTCCTTAGGCTTTACTCATAATATTCATGGCGAAGGTTGAATCTTCTTCGTTAAATTGTTATATGGTTGGAAACAGAAAATGATGCATGTAGTAATTCTAAAATGTCTTGGATAATGTGATACTTGGCAATTGTTGTGCTCATGTTTAAGCTCTTTCATCATATACTTTGCACTTATTAATGAAGAAATACACAAAGCTTGCTAAAATTTGGTTTGCATAATTGGTCTCTCTAAAGTCTAGATAATTTCTAGTATTGGGTTGAACAACAAGGAAGACGGTGTAGAGTCTTATAATGTTTACAATATGTCTTTTATGTGAGTTTTGCTGCACCGGTTCATCCTTGTGTTTGCTTCAAATAACCTTGCTAGCCTAAACCTTGTATCGAGAGGGAATACTTCTCATGCATCCAAAATACTTGAGCCAACCACTATGCCATTTGTATCCACCATACCTACCTACTACATGGTATTTCTCCGCCATTCCAAAGTAAATTTCTTGAGTGCTACCTTTAAAATTTCTATCCTCTACCTTTGCAATATATAGCTCATGGGACAAATAGCCTAAAAACTATTGTGGTATTGAATATGTACTTATGCACTTTATCTCTTATTAAGTTGCTTGTTGTGCGATAACCATGTTCCTGGGGACGCCATCAACTACTCTTTGTTGAATATCATGTGAGTTGCTATGCATGTCCGTCTTGTCTGAAGTAAGGGAGATTTACCACTTATTTAATGGTTAGAGCATGCATACTGTTAGAGAAGAACATTGGGTCGCTAACTAAAGCCATGAACCATGGTGGAAGTTTCAGTTTTGGACATATATCCTCAATCTCATATCAGAACATTAATTGTTGCTACATGCTTATGCATTAAAGAGGAGCCTATTATATGTTGTCAATGTTGTCCCGGTATGGATGTCTAAGTTGAGAATAATCAAGAGCGAGAAATCCAATGCGAGCTTTCTCCTTAGACCTTTGTACAGGCGGCATAGAGGTACCCCTTTGTGACACTTGGTTAAAACATATGTATTGCGATGATAATCCCGGTAATCCGAGCTAATTAGGACAAGGTGCGGGCACTATTAGTATACTATGCATGAGGCTTGCAACTTGTAAGATATAATTTACATGATACATATGCTTTATTACTACCATTGACAAAATTGTTTCTTGTTTTCAAAACCAAAGCTCTAGCACAACTATAGCAATCAATGCTTCCCTCTGCGAATGGCCTTTCTTTTACTTTTATGTTGAGTCAGTTCACCTATTTCTCTCCACCTCAAGAAGCAAATACTTGTGTGAACTGTGCATTGATTCCTACATATTTGCATATTGCACTTGTTATATTACATTGCATTGTCAACTATCTATGAGATATACATGTTATAAGTTGAAAGCAACCGCTGAAACTTAATCTTCCTTTGTGTTGCTTCAATACCTCTACTTTGATTTATTGCTTTATGAGTTAACTCTTATGCAAGACTTATTGATGCTTGTCTTGAAAGTACTATTCATGAAAAGTCTTTGCTTTATGATTCATTTGTTTACTCATGTCATTTACCATTGTTTGGATCGCAGCATTCATTACATATGCTTACAATAGTATGATCGAGGTTATGATGGCATGTCACTCCAGAAATTATCTTTGTTATCGTTTACCTGCTCGGGACGAGCAGAACTAAGCTTGGGATGCCGATACGTCTCCGACGTATCGATAATTTCTTATGTTCCATGCCACATTATTGATGATACCTACATGTTTTATGCATACTTTATGTCATATTTATGCATTTTCCGGCACTAACCTATTAACGAGATGCCGAAGAGCCAGTTGTTGTTTTCTGCTGTTTTTGGTTTCAGAAATCCTAGTAAGGAAATATTCTCGGAATTGGACGAAATCAACGCCCAGGGGCCTATTTTGCCACGAAGCTTCCAGAAGACCGAAGAGGAGACGAAGTGGGGCCACGAGCTGGCGACACACTAGGGCGGCGCGGCCCAGCCCTTGGCCGCGCCGGCCTATTGTGTGGGGCCCCCGTGCGGCCCCCTGACCTGCCCTTCCGCCTACATATAGTCTTCGTCGCGAAACCCCCAGTACCGAGAGCCACGATACGGCAAACCTTCCAGAGACGCCGCCGCCGCCAATCCCATCTCGGGGGATTCAGGAGATCGCCTCCGGCACCCTACCGGAGAGGGGAATCATCTCCCAGAGGACTCTTCACCACCATGGTCGCCTCCGGAGTGATGAGTGAGTAGTTCACCCCTGGACTATGGGTCCATAGCAGTAGCTAGATGGTCGTCTTCTCCTAATTGTGCTTCATTGTCGGGTCTTGTGAGCTACCTAACATGATCAAGATCATCTATCCGTAATGCTACATGTTGTGTTTGTTGGGATCCGATGGATAGAGAATACTATGTTATGTTGATTATCAATTTATATCTATGTGTTGTTTATGATCTTGCATGCTCTCCGTTATTAGTAGAGGCTCTGGCCAAGTTTTTCCTCTTAACTCCAAGAGGGAGTATTTATGCTCGATAGTGGGTTCATGCCTCCATTAAATCTGGGACAGTGACAGAAAGTTCTAAGGTTGTGGATGTGCTGTTGCCACTAGGGATAAAACATTGATGCTATGTCCGAGGATGTAGTTATTGATTACATTACGCACCATACTTAATGCAATTGTCTGTTGTTTGCAACTTAATACTGGAAGGGATTCGGATGATAACCTGAAGGTGGACTTTTTAGGCATAGATGCATGCTGGATAGCGGTCTATGTACTTTGTCGTAATGCCCAATTAAATCTCACAATACTCATCATATCATGTATGTGCATGGTCATGCCCTCTCTATTTGTCAATTTCCAACTGTAATTCGTTCACCCAACATGCTATTTATCTTATGGGAGAGACGCCTCTAGTGAACTGTGGACTCCGGTCCATTCTTTTACATCGAATACAATCTACTGCAATACTTGTTCTACTGTTTTCTGCAAACAATCATCATCCACACTATACATCTAATTCTTTGTTACAGCAAGCCGGTGAGATTGACAACCTCACTGTTTCGTTGGGGCAAAGTACTTTGGTTGTGTTGTGCAGGTTCCACATTGGCGCCGGAATCCCTGGTGTTGCGCCGCACTACATCCCGCCGCCATCAACCTTCGACGTGCTTCTTGGCTCCTACTGGTTCGATAAACTTGGTTTCTTACCGAGGGAAACTTACTGCTGTACGCATCACACCATCATCTTGGGGTTCCCAACGGACGCGTGTTGAACGGAAAGACATACGTCAACTACGCGCAGCATCCAGCCGGACTGGGATAAGGGGAGGAGGAGCGGATGATAGAGGCGTAGACGCGATGGGTTCCACCTGCGCGGGAGGCGGGGCGGAAGAAGACATCTACGACGAAAAAATTTAACTTGAGATACTAAGCCGGAACCACAGTTTCTTATGGTCATCCCTACCAACTCCGATGAAGAAGCTCGAGGCCGGAATACTTACCGACAATGGATGATGCGGTGGTAGGAGTCACCGACGGTGAGGTTTAAGCACGGTGGCTCGCTGAACTTAAGATCTGCTGATGAACACGACGCGTCGGAGCAACTCCGACGAACTCCCAAGAAGACTCCGACGGCGGAGCAGGAGCTCGGGGGTGGCGCTCGAGTGAGAGGTGAAAAGGGGGAGAATGCGGTGATTTGGTTGTGTGGTGGTGATATTTATAGCTGTGGAATGAGATTCGTGCTCCACATCCTGTGGCCGGACCGCAAGCGTCGCGCCGTTGGATGAGTGACACGTGTCCAAACCTTAGCGGTAAAATCGGCTAATGATCAAGTTACCGTTTGAATTACCCGAATATGGCGCCAAGATTGGCGGAACCATTACAACTTTCGAGGATCCGGGTAACAATTCCAACTAGAAAGCAAATATCTCTGCAGGGGAGTAACCCGGAGACTCATTGTAACATTGCGGTAGATAGATGAAGTCCCGCGGGATGAAGGATTTTTCGGCACACAAGCTGGAAAGAAGTTTCATGAAGTCGGAGTTATTCAAGTTTTCCCAGGTTTCCGGGAAGCTTGCTAGAAGTGTTGATGGCTCAAACAAGACGGAAAAATAGGAGAATCTTGGAGAACTCTAGGGGCTACTGTTGTGGATATACTTCATGGGTGTACCATCGATAGTGGCTAGATCCGGCAAGCCCGGGTGACCCATAGATGGTGATGGTGGCGTATGGCCCATCAGGCGACCTAGTTGTTGCGGTGACCCAGCATACCACTGCATGTTGTAGTATACAAGTCGTTGATATGATCTTTGTGAAGGGACTTCTTCACAATTGCCATATCCCTCAGAGTGGTACAACAGAAACATTGCAGGTCATAACACTCCAAATATTATTACAAACATTGTCTTAACAAGTTGGCATTCTCATAGGTCCTATGAGAACACCCTAAGATACTACTTAAGTACGATTACAACTCACATCTATATATGAAAGAGAGCTCAGCAACTTATTTAGGTAGGTTCTACGCTGCTCGGCTCTATGATACTAAGGTATATCACTACTCCCCCGCCTCCGTCTCGTTGGGTCCGTAGACTATCCCATAGTCTACTCCTTCAACTCCTCCGGTAAGATCAGGTTCCTCGTAGACCAGCTCGTAGTCTCCTTCCGGTGCTCCATCGGCGATGGCCTCCACTTCCGTATCACAGTCTAGCAAGGGTGTCGAAAGAAAGTGAGTACAGGGGTACTCAGCAAGTTCAAAAGAGAAAAAGGTGTTTGATGCACTAGCTACGACCATTGATCAGGAAATCGCAGGTCAATGCATGTTTTTAAATCATTTCTTCAAAAGGTTGCTTTTATTATGAAAACTATGCCTCTCAGTCTTCACAGGTTGACCAGAACTTCGTGGAGTTCCTTTCGTGCCGCGTTCGCAGTTCCCTTCCCGGAACAAGGAGTGACAGCCACAATTTGATACACTCTGCAGAGGTGCGTTACTTTTCCCATAAGAGATCCCATCCTTTTTGCCATCCGCAGGGACTTGCCCCCGTTCACACTTCCTTTGGTGTGAGGCCAGGTATGAAAATCCAAGCCCACACCGCCTTCTCCGCGACCCTGCAAACCCACCCTTTTGTCCAACCGTACACCCCCGGTAGACATCTCCCGATCATACGGCTTTACCCACGGTGTACTTTGGACAATCCATCATAGACCGTAGAGCCAGTCATCCACACGGATGGGGATTTAAAAGGCCATCCCAACCTACGGCAGTGCCTCCAGCACCCCGCAGCTCTACCAGTCCGTTGGCGTGCAGGAGGGAAAAGATACGGCTGGCTTCCCAAGATCCATTATAGATCTTATGGTTAACGCGGTATGTACGGTGCTAGAATCACTGGACGACATTGGTAATTATTCCTAGGTTAATATAACCCATGCAATGGAACCTCCACCATATCAACACATACCATGGTTCCATTGCCACCACATAGTCATATTCATAATTGGAAAAGTAACATTTTATTTGCCATGCAGGAATGGTAAGTATATAGCTTTGCATTAAAGTAGTAGAAAATACTCAAGTCGGTATGAGCAAGGGTGAACTTGCATGTGGACTGCGAGATAGTGTGTTCAATGGATGGAACCTGGACCTCGGGTTCTGTAAGAAGCATCATTGTCGGTAAGGACAATGTTATGAAATCCAAATAATGCAGTCATGAATGTATTATTTTATGTGGAATCCCTTTACCCCAATTATTTATTACAATTTAGGGTTGAATTAAGATTTATGCCTTTGGCAGTAATTTGCAATTGTTTATATTTGTAATAACACTTCAACTCTCATAAAGAAAAATGGTTCATAATAATACCACTTTACCTTTGTGATTCATTATTCATTTCAAAATAATTTGAAATAATAGAGTTGCCTCTATATTTTTGGAATAAGAAGAATAGAATATTTTCCTTTGGAAAATATCTTTCTTTAATAGAAATGACTTGGAATAATAGAATTTCATTTTGAAATATTTGAAAATAAGTATTTGAACTTATTTGAGATTTTTCCTTGATTTTTAGATACAAGGAAATAATAGTTTAAAACTCCAAGTTTTAATTTAAATTCATAAAATTCCAAACTTTGAATTTGTTTTCTAAATTCTATTTCTTATTTTATTCTTGTTAAGAATGATTTATCATTTACAAATCCAAATTTTCATGGATTTTTAGAGGTGTATTTTATTTACTAAAATTTGGTGAAATTCTAGGCTATTTTCCTAAAATAGGAAAAGACTAAAATACCCCTTTGGCCCCTATTGGGCCAGCCCATTTAGTTTGGCCCATTGGGACAGCCCACCACGGCTTGTCCCAAAACAGGTCTGTGGCACCACTGCGGCCCACCTCACTCACTCGCTCTCTCCTCTCTCACTTGACCTAACCCTAACTTTTCGCGACGCGCGTGTTGCGTCGCCGCCATGCCGCCGCTGCTCCGGCCACCCCGTGCTCCCCTCGACCTCGCCACCTATACGATCAACCGCCACGCGACGATCTATCGATCTTTCCGCATGGTTCCGTCGATCTCTCCTTTCTCTACAGATCGCCTCTCCTGGATCTCATGAGAATCGCCCGCGACAGCCATCTCCGACGAGCTCGCGTCCTTGCTGCCGATGTGCGCGTCCCTCGGGACCGACTTGGCACGGTGCCGTGCTCGCAGCGCCCGTGTGTCGTCGTCTCCGGGTGCCGTGCTGCTGTGTGTTCGGCGGCGTAAAGCCGGCGTCTCCCAAGCAGCTATGGCCGCGCGCACCGCCGCCATGCCATAGCTTCGCCACTGGCGCGGGTAAGGTTTTTCTGCTCCTCCTCCTTCTCCACTCCATGTCCGTGCCTCCCATGCCTCTCGTGCTTCTTCTACCTCTTGCTCTACGGCCTCCCCGATGATCCTATGATCATACAGAGCATTGCTGCTGCTGCCTATACTTCCTCTCTGCAAGCCCAGGCCAATTCACCAAGCTTTGGTTACTGGCCAGTGTGTGCTGCTTGATGTTCATGTCTCGTGTTGCTTGCTTACTGCTCCTATCATCCTATAAATTTGCCATGCCATGTTGTACCTGATTATGAGCTTGCTTGTGCTTACTGGCATCCTATGCTTGCTTGTCTAGGTGTACTGCTATGCATCTGTGACACTTGTGATGCATGTGATGCTTGTGAGGTGCTTTTGTGCCTTCTGTATGATCCAATGATCCATTGGATCAATAATTTATGTTGGCTAGACTCTCTGTGTTGCTTGACTTGATTCAATTTATCCATTTGATCAATCAAAGGTCAGTGACTTGGTTTGCTTACTGATGCTGCTACTCAAGCATGCTATTGCTTCTGTGTGTATGTGCTGCTGCTCTCCATAGCCTTCTGGACTTGATCCAGTAGCTAGGATGCAGTGACATGTGCTTGTGTTGCCTCACAGTGTGCTGCTGTAAAAGTATTGCATGGATTTGTTATGTATTCATGCTTGGATGAATTAATTAATGATGAACTGCTTATGAAGTAATGATTAAATGGCTTGTTGTGTATGATTTTCCTTTTCAAGATTAATTGGCAAGTAAATGGAGTCTGAATCCCTTACTGGATAGTGATGCTTTATTATTTGGCTTTGCTTTGGATGATCCTATGTTTGATGTGACCTCAGTAGCCTTGCTACTGACTGGTTGCTCACATAGTTGGCTGGATCTTGTTGGTTCCTCATCTTGGTTTGCATATTTGGGAATCATAATCAATATGAATGCCAATATGCTTGCTTATGAAGATATCTAGGGTTTTCCTGATGGTCACATGCTTAGGATCTTCCTGTGTAGTCTTTGGTAGCTGCTAATCCTTGCAATTCATCTACTAGTGCTATCTATGCATGTGTTCTTGCTAGTGTGTGCATCTGTGCATGAACTCTAGCTTCTGTGCACAAGATTTGTATCTAGATGGTTTCTGTTTTAGTGGCTTTCTAGACTGCCAGTGATCCTTGGTGAAAACCAAGTGATGAGCTACCCATTGAGCATCTGCTCAATCCCATGACATATGTCATGCATAATTTATGGATTGGATCCATTGGATCTTCTTCGGGAACTAGGTATACCTTGTTCCAGCTCCTAGAGTGAAATATTTTGTTGATGCAGACTTCTGGTTTGTGTGTCACAGCCCTGCACCTCCAGTTCTTGGTTGATCTTCTCAGGTCACCATGATTTTTGGTGGTTGGTTGGGTTATGTGTTGGGTTGTGCTGTTCTTGAGCAAGAACAGGATGAACTATGCCTATTCTATCTTCAGCTTACCTTGTGAATCTTGATCTGGTCGACTGTGCACTGTTTCTAGGGTTTGTGCCCTTTTATACCATCTCTACTTCTATTCTTGCAATGCCACAGAGACCTGGCTTGGTTTGGTGACTAGGCCAGTGCATGGCCTTGCTGTTGCTTGCTCAGCACACATGAGCTGTGTGCTCTCATATGCTGAAACTTGAGCCCTGGTGTGTGCTCAGGTTTGGTCTAATATTGCTCTTATCATGTGTTGTCCAAGGTTTTGGACAAGCACAAGTGTGCAGGACACTTGTTTCTGTCCAAACTGAATCTTGGCTAACACTTAACCCCTGGCTAGTATTTACTGTGTTGTTTTGCAGGTTTTGAAGATGAATATGACCATGGAGAATACTTCCAAGTCATTAGTCTAGGTTTTTAGTTTAGGGTCAAATATTGTAATCTTCCTTTTTATTTCTGCATATTCTTTTAATTCTTGTATCAAGAATATTGTAAAGACAATGTATATTGTGTTGTGATATCAATAAAGCTCAAGTTTTTCTTATGAGCTTTTTGGTTTATGTAATGTTTATATTACTGAATAAATGTTTTATTTATAATTCAATTTGAAATTCAAAGTCATTTTAATTCATAAGTTGTATTTAAATTGTGAATTCCATTTTCTATAATCATTATTGCTTATTGTTCAATGTTATAATGTATTATTACTTGTCAAATGAAATCAACTCCCAAATCAACAAGATACAAAAGAGATCATGTCGAAATTTACTAACTCACCTTGCCTAACCCTAATTGCAAAATGAGAGAGAACCTCGATCCCTCTTAGGTTTAGTTGCAATAAGGCGCGAAAATTTCCCTCGTTTTGCGATGAAATGCACATCCCATTTCTAAATCTACCCTTCGTTGTTCCTATGTTATGGGTTATTACCGCCTCTCCTCCTTAACAGAAACTTCGTCCCGAAGTTAAGATTGGTACCTGAATAGTTCGGGATAAGACTTCCTGAGCTCTTCTTCCGTCTCCCAGGTTGCTTCTCGTTCAGGGTGATGTTGCCATTGAATCTTGCGGTATTTGATTGCTCTATTCCTCAACTTCTTCCACTGTACTTCCAAGATCTTTTCAGGCTTCTCCACGTAAGTTAGGTCAGATTGCAATTCTATTTCTTCATGTGTGATGGGATCATCTGGTGCCTTCAAACACTTTCTTAGTTGTGAAGCATGAAATACATTGTGAACCAGACTTAGTTGCTCGGGTAATTCTAACTCAAAAGCTGTTCCTCGATTCTGACTGAGTATCTTGAATGGTCCTATATATCGAGGACTTAACTTTCCTTTTACTCCGAACCTCTTGAGTCCTTTCATTGGGCTAACCTTCAAATATACCATGTCTCCTACTTTTGGTTCCCAAACCCTTCTCCTTTGGTCTGCATAACTCTTTTGACGACTTTGAGATATTTTGAGTCTATCCCGGATCACCTCGATGACTCCTTGTCTCTCCTTGATGTAGTCTGGTGTAAACTCCTTGTTTTCTCCGGTTTCAAACCAACATATTGGGGATCTACACTTCCTTCTGTACAATGCTTCGGTGCAATCTGGATGCTACTCTGATAACTATTGTTATATGAGAATTCCGCCAATGGTAGATGGTCCTCCCATGAGCCTCCAAAGTTTAGAGCGCAAGCTCTAAGCATGTCTTCAAGTATTTGATTGGTTCTTTCAGTTTGTCCTCCGGTTTGTGGATGATATGCTGTACTGAAATCCAACTTGGATCCCAAAGCTTCTTGGAGTTGTTTCCAAAATGCTGATGTGAAAATCGAACCTCTATCTGAGACTATCTTCTTTGGTACTCCATGCTTGCTAACTATTTCCTTAACATATATATCCACAAGCTTTTCCGAAATATCCTTTTGATTTACTGCTATGAAATGAGCACTCTTGGTAAGTCTATCCACTATTACCCATATCATATCCTTCCTTTTACTAGTCATTGGTAGATCAGTAACAAAATGCATTCCGATTTCATCCCATTTCCACTCCGGTATCTCTAGTGGTTTAAGTAATCCAGCAGGACTTTGATGTTCTGCCTTCACTCGCCGACATGTATGACATTCAGAGACATATTGAGCTATCTCTCTTTTCATGTTGTTCCACCAGAACATCTCCTTCAAATCCATATACATTTTAGTACTTCCCGGATGTATTGAATAAGGGGTTTCATGTGCTTCCTTTAATATGATTGGCTTCAGTTCTGGATCATCCGGTACACATATTATTTTTTGGAAATATAGTGAATCAAACTCCCCTAGATTGAATTCCGATGGTCTACCTTCTCCTATCCTTTTTGATTTCTTCTTAGATGAATAAATCATCCGCTTGTTTTCGGATAATCTCATACTTTAAGTCTGAATACATCTCATCCATAATCCTCATGGTTGCTATACTTCCCATGGTACCACCTTGAATAAATAGAATCTGGGCTTCCTCTAGCTCTTTCCGAAGTTCTTTTGGAATCTCCCATTTTGTAGGCTGATTTTCAGTACTCTTTCTGCTTAAGGCATCTGCTACTACATTAGCCTTGCCTGGGGTATAATTGATTGTAAGGTCATAATCCTTAATCAACTCTAACCATCTCTTTTGTCTCATATTTAATTCCTTCTGAGTGAAGAAATATTTCAAACTCTTATGATCTGTGTATAACTCACATTTGGATCCATACAGAAATTGCCTCCAACCCTTCAGAGCATAAACAACTGCCGCTAACTCTAGATCATGTACTAGGTAGTTGTGTTCATGTGGTTTCAATTGTCTTGATCCATAAGCTATTACTTTCCGATCTTGCATAAGAACACATCCAAGTCCATTCTTGGAAGCATCACAATACACAGTGTAATCCTTTCCAGGTTCTGGAACTGCTAACACCGGTGATGTGGTTAACTTATCCTTGAGTGTTTGGAAGCTGGCTTCACACTCATCAGTCCACACAAATGGGGTGTTTTTCTTGAGTAACTTGGTCATTGGTCCTGCAATCTTCAAAAATCCTTCTATGAATCTCCGATAATAGCCTGCCATACCAAGGAATCCTCGTATCTCCTTAGCATTTTTGGGTGACTTCCACTCCAATACGGACTGAACCTTGCTTGGATTCACCGCTATTCCTTCTTTGGTTATGACATGTCCAAGAAATTCAACACTATCTAACCAAAATTTGCACTTGCTGAACTTTGCATATAGCTGATGTTCTCTCAAAATTTGCAGAACTATCTTCAAATGCTTGGCATGTTCTTCTTTATCTTTGGAATAGATTAGAATATCATCTATGAATACTATCACGAACTTGTCCAAGTACTTCATGAATATCTTGTTCATCAAATTCATGAAAATAGCTGGTGCATTTGTTAGTCCAAATGGTACAACCAAGTATTCATGGTGTCCATACCTTGATACAAACGCTGTTTTTGGCACATCCTCCTTCTTGATCTTGATTTGATGGTATCCTGGCCTTAAATCTATCTTCGAGAAGACTCCAGCTCCTTGAACTTGATCAAAAAGGTCTTGTATCCTAGGTAAAGGGTACTTGTTCTTGATAGTTACATTGTTAAGATTCCTGTAATCTCCACACATTCTCTTTCCACCATCTCTTTTATCCACAAAAATGACTGGTGTACCCCATGGTGACACACTTTCTTGGATAAATCCTTTCTGTTCCAATTCATCTATCTGAGCTTTCAGTTCCACTAACTCCTTTGGTCCCATCTTATATGGTGGTTGAGCTATTGGTGTTGTGCCTGGAATCAGATTGATTGTGAACTCTATCTCTCTATCGGGTGGCAAGCCCGGGAGTTCCTTGGGAAATACATCAGGAAATTCATTTACTACAGGGATATCTTCAATCCTCACCTCCTTCGGACTATTGAGCTCCAATCCTATCTCCAACTCAGTGTATTTGTCTCCTTGGAAAACTATTCGACCTCCAATAGAGTTGCGAAGTGATACTGTTTTGTCTCCACAGTTGATCACGGCTCCATTCTCCATCAACCAGTCCATCCCTAGGATGACTGATATGTCTTTCATGGGAATGATGAATAGGTCCGTGAAATACACACAGTCACATATGGTTATGACCTGTGCTTCTTTCACGTGGGTTACTAAGATCGTTCCCCCCGCGGATAGGACAGTTATAGGGGTTTCTAACTTAGAACATCTAAGCCCGAATTTTTCCACAAATTCCCGTGCAAGAAATGATGTGGTTGCTCCAGTATCAAATAATACTTTGCCAGGATGAGTAAGAATGCTGAGCGTACCTAAGACTGTTTGATCCGACTCTTCCGCTTGCTCCAAAGTTGTGCAATTCAGCTTTCCATACGGCATGCCCCTCTTGTTGTTGTTGTAGTTGCGGTTGTTGTTGTTGTTGTTGTTGTTGTTGTTGTTGCCACTTCCACCTCGTCCTCCTGAGCTTTGTCCACTCCATGGCGCTTTGTTTGGACACTCTAGCTTGATGTGTCCATCCTTCCCACAACCATAACATATGATCCTGGGTTTCTGACAATCCTTCTGCACATGACCTTTCTGTCCACAACTGTGACAGGTGATTTGATTAATTGGGTTCTGACTCTGACCTCCCCGGTTGTATTGATTACCAGTAGGTCGGAATCGGGGTTTGAAACTCCGATCAGGTGTTGGTTTACTGACTGGGTACTTCCTTGGCTCGATACGAGCCCTCTTCCTCCTATCCTCTTGGACCTGCCTATAGTCATCCTCGAAAGTGATTGCCGAGTCAATCAGTTCCTGGAATTCAGCAGTCCGTGCCAACCTCAGTTGCATCTTCATGTATGGATTCATGCCTTTCATGAACCGCTTCTTTCTTTTCTCTTCAGTGTCCACTTCCTCACGTGCATACCTTGACAACCTGTTGAACTCACGAACATACTGCATAATGGGTGCAGTGTTCTGACGTAATTCGTCAAACTCTCTCTTCTTCAGCTCCACCACGCTCTCCGGAACATGGTCATCCCGAAACTTCTTCTTGAATTCCTCCCAGGTGAACACCTTTTCTGGAGGGTGTACTGCTACAAGATTCTCCCACCATGATGTTGCAGGTCCTGACAACATATAAGTAGTATACCGAATCTTCTCCTCATCATTGCATCCAATGGTCTTCAACTTCCGTTCCATATCCATGAGCCAGTCTTCAGCATCCATTGGTTCTGGAGCTGATGTAAAAGGTAGTGGTCTTGCATTTTGAAAGTCTGATAGGGTTACCCCCTTGCCTTCATTACCCCTATCGTTGATGACTTGGGTAAAGAAATCTTGCATGTTCTTGCTTTGACTTTCCTGGTACCTCCTCATATCTTCTTCCATTGCTCTCATGTACTGTTGGAAATCTGGATGCATCATTGGGTGTGGTGGTGGTGCATTCTCCGCTCTAGCTGCTGCATCTGCCTCCTCTTTTTCTCTCGCCTCCCACTCTCTCCGAGCCTCTTCGGTTTCAACTAACGCCATGTTCCCCCTAGTCCTGTAACAAAGAGCGATTACTCATAATTACACCATGCAAATGTTTTCTGAGCTCAACTCATTGCCTAGAACTAGTCACACAATGAAATCAAGAAGCAAATCCAAAACAAATATTTATTATGCATATACTTTGTATATTACATAACATACACACTTATATTACATGTGGTATATATATAACCACTTATTTGGCTTAAAGCCCAAGCCAACGGAATTTAAAATACGTTCTATTACAATACCACCTATACGACTTTATTCTTCCTTGGAGCTCTACTCCTCATCATCATAACTCGCCTCCGCGTACATCCCTGGGGTCCATCCGGTACAGCGATTCGTCTTCCGAACACCGTCCGGAACGAAGGTCCTTCCAGTAGGTATGTAATCTGAATCGGACGAAGTGCCGAGACAGAGATCTGTCATGCCAAAGTAACTGGATAATGACTCGTATGTATCCCCAGTAGGATACAACTCACCTTCTTCTGCCATCCATGGAGGATTTCTATTCACCTGACCTCTCATCTTCTTCTTCTTTTTCTTCATTCCAGAACTCTCACCTACCACGTACTGGGATGTTTTGGGTAGTCCCATCTCCAGATCTAAAGAAATGGAGTTGGTGTCTTTCTCCTCCTGCCCAAAGCTTTAGTTAACATCTTGGTTAACCCCGCCTCCTTCATCCTCTGTATCACAAGTGATGGGTTCTCCTTCATCACCATATGGTTCCCTGAAACGCCAACCAGTCGAATTCTCGATTGGTGACTTCGAGCAGTTTAGGTTTCTGGAATCATCTCCCCCATATCCAGATTCATATGATGCTGACACATGTGGATAGTGTGGGACAAAGTTGGGTGTGAGTGGGTCTCTCCTGGGCAACTGGTCACTCAAATCTACATAGTTGTTTAGGCTAAAGAAGGGTGTAGTGTGTTGTGGTTGTGCCCTCAGATCACGCATCCAAGCTTGGACTTTATCAGGGCCCGTGAACTCAGCTAGCATGTGATCAATCTCACCCACCATCTTCATGTGTAAAAGGTACATCGTGGTCAATAAAGACTTACAGCTATCCATGTGCTGTGCTGCAGCTTTAGGACTTCTGTGTGCCAACACCAGATGATTCAGAGTGGGATCCTCATCTTCCTCGGCATGAGGTATATGAGAATACTCTGAACATAGCAGTTCTACTGACTTGTGCTGCCTTATCTCAAGGATTGCCTTGAATAGGGCCATGTGATAGGCTGTGGTGATGGTTTTAGCTTCTCCGTATGGCATTATACGACTCATCATCAGTTGCATCGGTAGTTGGACTGAAACCCTACACTTGGCTAGGATTTCTCCATCATAATAGGTATACTTGATAACAGGTATCCGAGTTTCACAATGGAGTTCCTTCAGCATTCCACGCAGGAGATCTGTAATTGGTCCATCATAATCACCGAGCCAACCCTCAACCTTCCTCAAAGTCCTCTTAGGAAACGTGTTCGCCATTATGGCTGTATACAAAAGCAAAGTATTAGTAGTGATGATGCATCATAATAGCTATAATAAAGAATTATCGCACTAAAATATATGGTTTTGCTATTCTCATGTGAATAATCACCATATTTCTAGAGAATCCTTTACTATTTCTACTTGACTCCTACAGGTTTCTTCCCTATAATAGGTTTTTCCAACCTAAGGTTGCAACATTTGCTCTGATACCAGCTGCGGTGACCCAGCATACCACTGCATGTTGTAGTATACAAGTCGTTGATATGATCTTTGTGAAGGGACTTCTTCACAATTGCCATATCCCTCAGAGTGGTACAACAGAAACATTGCAGGTCATAACACTCCAAATATTATTACAAACATTGTCTTAACAAGTTGGCATTCTCATAGGTCCTATGAGAACACCCTAAGATACTACTTAAGTATGATTACAACTCACATCTATATATGAAAGAGAGCTCAGCAACTTATTTAGGTAGGTTCTACGCTGCTCAGCTCTATGATACTAAGGTATATCACTACTCCCCCGCCTCCATCTCATCGGGTCCGTAGACTATCCCATAGTCTACTCCTTCAACTCCTCCGGTAAGATCAGGTTCCTCATAGACCAGCTCGTAGTCTCCTTCCGGTGCTCCATCGGCGATGGCCTCCACTTCCGTATCACAGTCTAGCAAGGGTGTCGAAAGAAAGTGAGTACAGGGGCACTCAACAAGTTCAAAAGAGAAAAGGTGTTTGATGCACTAGCTATGACCATTGATCAGGAAATCGCAGGTCAATGCATGTTTTGAAATCATTTCTTCAAAATGTTGCTTTTATTATGAAAACTATGCCCGTCGCTTCACAGGTTGACCAGAACTTCGTGGAGTTCCTTTCGTGCCGCGTCGCAGCTCCCTTCCCGGAACAAGGAGTGACAGCCACATTTTGATACACTCTGCAGAGGTGCGTTACTTTTCCCATAAGAGATCCCATCCTTTTTGCCATCCGCAGGACTTGCCCCCGTTCACACTTCCTTTGGTGTGAGGCCAGGTATGAAAATCCAAGCCACACCGCCTTCTCCGCGACCCTGCAAACCCACCCTTTTGTCCAACCGTACACCCCTAGTAGACATCTCCCGATCATACGGCTTTACCCACGGTGTACTTTGGACAGTCCATCATAGACCGTAGAGCCAGTCATCCACACGGATGGGGATTTAAAAGGCCATCCCAACCTACGGCAGTGCCTCCAGCACCCCGCAACTCTACCAGTCCGTTGGCGTGCAGGAGGGAAAAGATACGGCTGGCTTCCCTAGAGCCATTATAGATCTTATGGTTAACGCGGTATGTACGGCGCTAGAATCACTCGACAGCATTGGTAATTACTCCTAGGTTAATATAACCCATGCAATGGAACCTCCACCATATCAACACATACCATGGTTCCATTGCCAGCCACATAGTCATTTTCATAATTGGAAAAGTAACATTTTATTTGCCATGCAGGAATGGTAAGTATATAGCTTTGCAGTAAAGTAGTAGAAAATACTCAAGTCGGTATAAGCAAGGGTGAACTTGCCTGTGGACTGCGAGATAGTGCAGTTCAATGCAGTGGATGGAACCTGGACCTCGGGTTCTGTAAGAAGCATCATTGTCCGGTAAGCACAATGTTATAAAATCCAAATAATGCTGTCATGAATGTATTATTTTATGTGGAATCCCTTTACCCCAATTATTTATTACAATTTAGGGTTGAATTAAAATTTATGCCTTTGGCAGTAATTTGCAATTATTTATATTTGTAATAACACTTCAATTCTCATCAAGAAAAATGGTTCATAATAATACCACTTTACCTTTGTGATTCATTATTCATTTCAAAATAATTTGAAATAATAAAGTTGCCTCTATATTTTTGGAATAAGAAGAATAGAATATTTTCCTTTGGAAAATATCTTTCTTTAATAGAAATGACTTGGAATAATAGAATTTCATTTTGAAATATTTGAAAATAAGTATTTGAACTTATTTGAGATTTTTCCTTGATTTTTAAATACAAGGAAATAATAGTTTAAAATTCCAAGTTTTAATTTAAATTCATAAAATTCCAAACTTTGAATTTATTTTCTAAATTCTATTTCTTATTTTATTCTTGTTAAGAATGATTTATCATTTACAAATCTAATTTTTCATGGATTTTTAGAGGTGTATTTTATTTACTAAAATTTGGTGAAATTCTAGGCTATTTTCCTAAAATAGGAAAAGACTAAAATACCCCTCTGGCCCCTATTGGGCCAGCCCATTTAGTTTGGCCCATTGGGACAGCCCACCACGGCTTGTCCCAAAACGGGTCGGTGGCACCACTGCGGCCCACCTCACTCACTCGCTCGCTCTCCTCTCTCACTCGACCTAACCCTAACTCTCTGGCGACGCACGTCGCGATGGCGTCGCCATGCTCCGGCCACCCCCGTGCTCCCCTGACCTCGCCACCTATACGATCTGAACCGCCGTTGCAACGATCTATCGATATGCCGCGTGGTTCCGTTGATCTCTTCCTCCTCTGGCAGATCGCCTCCTCTCTGGATCTCGTGGAGAATCGCCTCCGGCGATTGGCCATCTCCGACGAGCTCGCGTCCTCGCCGTCGATGTGTGCGCGTCCCTGGGACTGACCTGGCGCGGGTGCTGTGCTCGCAGCGCCTGTGTCGTCGTCTCTGGGTGCTGTGCTGCTCGTGGTGTTTGTCGGCGTAAACGCCGGCGTCTTCCCTGGCTTTGCAGCTGCTATGGCCGCGCGGGGACTGCCTCGCCATGCCATAGCTTCGCCACCGCGCGGGTAAGGTTTTTCTGCTCCTCCTCCTTCTCCACTCCATGTCCGTGTGCGCTCCCATGCCTCTGTGCTTCTTCTACCTCTTGCTCTACGGCCTCCTGATGATCCTATGATCATACAGAGCGTTGCTGCTGCTGCCTATGCTTCCTCTCTGCAAGCCCTGGCCAATTCACCAAGCTTTGGTTACTGGCCAGTGTGTGCTGCTTGCTGTTCATGTCCTGTGTTGCTTGCTTACTGCTCCTATCATGCTATGAATTTGCTATGCCATGTTGTACCTGATTATGAGCTTGCTTGTGCTTACTGGCATCCTATGCTTGCTTGTCTAGGTGTACTGCTATGCATCTGTGACACTTGTGAAGCCTGTGATGCTTGTGAGGTGCTTATGTGCCTTCTGTATGATCCAATGATCCATTGGATCAATAATTTCTGTTGGCTAGACTCTCTGTGTTGCTTGACTTGATTCAATTGATCCATTTGATCAATCAAAGGTCAGTGACTTGGTTTGCTTACTGATGCTGCTACTCAAGCATGCTATTGCTTCCGGGTGTATGTGCTGCTGCTCTTCATAGCCTTCTGGACTTGATCCAGTAGCTAGGATGCAGTGACATGTGCTTGTGTTGCCACACAGTGTGCAACTGTAAAAGTATTGCATGGATTTGTTATGTATTCATGCTTGGATGAATTAATTAATGATGAACTGCTTATGCAGTAATGATTAAATGGCTTGCTGTGTATGCTTTGCCTTTTCAAGATTAATTGGCAAGTAAATGGAGTCTGAATCCCTTACTGGATAGTGATGCTTTATTATTTGGCTTTGCTTTGGATGATCCTATGTTTGATGTGACCTCAGTAGCCTTGCTACTGACTGGTTGCTCACATAGTTGGCTGGATCTTGTTGGTTCCTCATCTAGGTTTGCATATTTGGGAATCATAATCAATATGAATGCCAATATGCTTGCTTATGAAGATATCTAGGGTTTTCCTGATGGTTACATGCTTAGGATCTTCCTGTGTAGTCTTTGGTAGCTGCTAATCCTTGCAATTCATCTACTGGTGCTATCTGTGCATGTGTTTTTGCTAGTGTGTGCATTTGTGCATGAACTCTAGCTTCTGTGCAAAAGATTTGTAGATGGTTTCTGTTTTAGTGGCTTTCTAGACTGGTAGTGATCCTTGGTGAAAAGCAAGTGATGAGCTACCCATTGAGCATCTGCTCAATCCCATGACATATGTCATGCATAATTTATGGATTGGATCCATTGGATCTTCTCCAGGAACTAGGTATACCTTGTTCCAGCTCCTAGAGTGAAATATTTTGTTGATGCAGACTTCTGGTTTGTGTGTCACAGCCCTGCACCTCCAGTTCTTGGTTGATCTTCTCAGGTCACCATGATTTCTGGTGGTTGGTTGGGTTATGTGTTGGGTTGTGCTGTTCTTGAGCAAGAACAGGATGAACTATGTCTATTCTATCTTCAACTTACCTTGTGAATCTTGAGCTGGTCAACTGTGCACTGTTTCTAGGGTTTGTGCCCTTTTATACCATCTCTACTTCTGTTCTTGCAATGCCACACAGGCCTGGCTTGGTTTGGTGACTAGGCCAGTGCATGGCCTTGCTGTTGCTTGCTCAGCACACATGAGCTGTGTGCTCTCATATGCTGAAACTTGAGCCCTGGTGTGTGCTCAGGTTTGGTCTGCTGTTGCTCTGATCCTGTGCTGTCCAAGGTTTTGGACAAGCACAAGTGTGCATGACACTTGTTTCTGTCCAAACTGAATCTTGGCTAACACTTAACCCCTGGCTAGTATCTATTGTGCTGTTTTGCAGGTTTTGAAGATGAATATGACCATGAAGAATACTTCCAAGTCATTAGTCTAGGTTTTTAGTTTAGGGTCAAATATTGTAATCTTCCTTTTTATTTCTGCATATTCTTTTAGTTCTTGTATCAAGAATATTGTAAAGACAATGTATATTGTGTTGTGATATCAATAATGCTCAAGTTTTTCTTATGAGATTTTTGGTTTATGTAATGTTTATATTACTGAATAAATGTTGTATTTATAATTCAATTTGAAATTCAAAGTCATTTAAATTCATAAGTTGTATTTAAATTTTGAATTCCATTTTCTATAATCATTATTGCTTATTGTTCAATGTTATAATGTATTATTACTTGTCAAATGAAATCAACTCCCAAATCAACAAGATACAAAAGAGATCATGTCGAAATTTACTAACTCACCTTGCCTAACCCTAACTGCAAAATGAGAGAGAACCTCGATCCCTCTTAGGTTTAGTTGCAATAAGGCGCAAAAATTTCCCTCGTTTTGCGATGAAATGCACATCCCATTTCTAAATCTACCCTTCGTTGTTCCTATGTTCTGGGTTATTACAGTTGTTATTGATCAAGATGGAGTAAGTCCAGCCCAGGAACGAGGAGCTTGATCCAACTGACCTTCCGTGGAAGCCGGATCCGGCCTGGCCCATCAGGGGTAGCCGGATCCAGTACGGCGTATTAGGGGTAGGCGGATCCTTGACGTGCACGACAATGTAATGTTCTGTAGTTAGGCAAGGATGTATTCCGGATAGTACTCTCCATAGAAACCTTAGATCCTGACGCCTTTATAAGCCGGATCATGTGGACCCTAGAGGCACAAACACAACTCATTGTAACAACGCGAAAGCGTCCAGATAATTCCAGACAAGCAGCAGTAGGCCCTGTCCTCGAGCAGGTGTTTCAGAGCTGGGTAAATCGCGTACCACCGTTCCGAGTGCTCTCCGCCCTATGGCCCCTACTTCTTCCCCCCTCCGTGAGGATCCCACGTCCGGGGTACCGTCAAGTAGGTAACAACACTAAGGCTTCGGTTACTGCATGAAATAAAGGTCTCAGGTTGAAACGTTGCATATTACAAAAATAATGACATTGGAGACTGCAGTTTTGCTTATAGATAGATCAGCTGCAATGAAAACAAAATATAAAATAATGATATGGAAGGCTGCTAATGTGGGAGATTATGATTGGTCTAACATGTTTGATGAGGTGGATAGCTTGCATATTAAGAGAAATCATTTAGTGGGTTGCTCATATTTAGATATTATAGATTAGTATCATATTATCTTCGTTTCAAAGAATAAGGCGCACGCGCATTCGAAGATGAACTTTGACCAAATAAATTGAGCAACAAAATCTTAATTATATTGTATGTAATTGATATAGTTGTATTCGTATTGAAAAACACTTTCTAATTATATTAATTTTAAACCAACAATCTTTGTATATTTAGAGTGTTTTTTAGTCAAAGAAAAAACACGCAAAACAAGGGCGTCTTATTCTTTGAAATGGAAGGAGTATCAATCCTATTAACCTCTTGGTCACGATGTCTCACTTTTTATTGTTTAAATTTTAATTAATTATTTTAATAAACAAAAGTAATGAAGTAATAATAATCTTGAATAAATAAATAACAATATTTTTTATTCTTTTTTTTTTGCAAAACCTAAAATCTGGATTTTTCATATTTCCCTTTGGCAGTATGAGAATCTAAAAAAATGGCAACCAACCATAGCTAGTGAAATCGGATGTAAATTTTCGCGTAGATAGATGTTAATATATTAAACTTTTTTTTTCTGAGTTCGTATGCAAAATTTATTGCCATCTTACCAAAAATACTATTTTTTTATAAAAGAAATCAAAATTCATGTTTGTTATTTTTCATATTAACTAGATCACCTAACCTACATCTAAAAGGATTTTTAATTTTTAATTTTATATCATTTTTTGTATTCTACAAACCTAAAAAAGGCAATCCGTGGGGGTGTGGAGGAAAAAAAATCTAAAATTCTTTACTCCCGGTTCGTGTCTTCATCCTGGTTGGGGCACCAACCGGGACTAAAGTTGCTCGTACCGGCCACAACCTGCGGATCTAACTTTAGTTTCGGTTGGTATCTCCAACCGAAGCTAAAGATTTCATTTGACCCGAGACTAAAACCATGCGAAGTCCTAGCCGCTGGAATCGGGACTAATACTCACATTAGTATCGGTTGCAAACGTGGCTGGGATAATGCTCCGAGCAGCTTCGAACCACTAGTGTGAAGTGATGAAACAATCATTGTACACGTGATTATCCCTAGATGGCCAGATATGGACCAAAATGAATGTCCCTCGCAATGGACTCTGTATAAATTGATGTAGTCCATTTGTCTCGTTTCTAGGTTCTGCGTATACCTTTGGTCGTCAATTTGACTAACCTAATAGAAGATATATATTACAAAATATATATCTTTAGAAAGTTTAGATATTTAATTTTCTAATAATATAACTTTTTTTTAGGGACAATTTATATTATATAAGTGAAATAGATGATATATGGATGCAAGCATGCCCTATAAACTAGGACATAGGAAATACTGAAGTGAACACTCACGCGAATAAGTTTTTTTCGAGAATAAATCACAGAGAGGTGTATCAATCATATAATAGGGTGCCCAGAACGCAAAGGTGTATTTTCAACAAGAAGTGGCAGCTCCCCACACACACCTACTCTCCCAACTACCACAAGGTTAAACTTGGTTCGGTCAACCAAAAACCTACACCCCGGAAAAGCTTCGCTAGACGCCACCTCTCGTACTACTCCTTGACCTTCTCCTTGATGGCCACATGTGAGGCCACCGCTCCACTGAAGATGATGTCATTCTGTAGGATAATCAGTGTCCACATGTCTTGCTTCTACACCTCGGGCACGGGTGAAACGTCCACCAATCCACTAAATCCGCGTCGGCAGTGGGAGCCAAATCTGTTATAATCGAGATGCACAATAAACGAAGAATGAAAAGTTTATACTACTAGGCCCATGCAGTGTTGGTTCTTAGACAGTTAGACTCCCAGGCCGGAACGTAGTAAAGCTGAGCTGGGCTTTTTGTTTTCACGAAGCTGAAAGAATACCATCGAGCGTCCGGCCCTCGCACATATACGTATTAGATTCGGTTCGATCAGGAGGCTGTTCGTCATCGTGAACTTCCTGAGCCTCTTCGATCGCTCCCAATTCTTCATCTCGCTTGGCCGACCGGCCGGCCGCTCGCTGATTCCTTCATAGTTCAGAACTTCACCTGACGAAATTGGCCACAGCAGGTCAGGCAGGAGAGATCCAAAATCTGAAAGAGTAAATTACAACCGGTATAGTCATCTAATCTCCGAATTCTTGATGCTCTCCTAAACTGCTATACGTAGTCTATATGGTCCTATGCCCTAATTTTAGTTACAATTTGTCTCTTTTATTTTCAGTCGCGTTATGTCTCATAGAAAGCCTTTGTCCGATTCCGCCAAAAGGAGGCCAAGAGAGAAAAAAGATAAATTTATTGAATCACAGAGAGGATCTATTCACAAATTTTTGAAGAGCAACACGAGCACATCTGGAAATCCAAATTTATTGAATCAGTACATTTTAAGTCTTTCTTTGTAAAAAAATTATACATTTATTTTTTTTCAAAAAAAACTAGGGGCCCTAAAATCTAGTTTCGCCCCAGGCCCTCGAAAGCTTAGGACCGGGCCTGGTTGTTTATTTACTTTATGTGTAATAAAACAAAAAAATGTACTCGGAGAAAAATCAAACAACATCAGAATGTGAACTGGTTTTGAGCGGCCCACGAGCCAACTCTCTTTACAGTCCTAAATTTTTTGGAGCCCACAACCACAATCAGCTTGGGCACTCCTTCTCTTTGTTTCCGCTCAACCGTTTGCCAGCGGCCGGCGCGGTCAGTTCTTCTCTCCCCCTTCCTTTGATTCCGCCGTGAGCCAGATCTGCCCCTTCTCCGGCAACCGCCTCGGCGAGCTCCAGCTGGAGTGCCCTCGTGAGTCGTGAGGATATTTCACTTTGATACTAAAAATAGGAGTATATTTCCACCCGACTCTATCTTTCTCTCCAATCCAAACAGTTTCATTCGTCGCGGAGTATGTTTTCCAAAAAATTACGTGGTTAAACCGAAGCTCACGCGCCACGTTAGTTCCGCCCCTCTCTGATGATGGCGATGAGAGTAAGGGGGCTGCTGGGTCTGGCCTCTCGGGTCCCAGGGACGAAAGCTTTCAGCACCGAGATATTTGTGAGCAGTAAGTGAATACCTCTGACTGAATACTGTTTGACTATAATAGACTTCTCCTGGTTGTAGTAAAGCTTATAAAGTATGAACTGCAAGGTATAATTTGTAGTCACGGCTTGCTTGTGGCAAGCTCTGCAGTTTGTTAACTCTAGAAATTTTAGTGCTTTCTTCCTGAGTGCTTTTCCATGTTGGAAGATTGTTGCGATTGAGAGGTGCTGCACATATTAGTTGCTCTGCACCTCAAGCCCAGAACAGAAGAAAGTACAGTTGTTGTAGGTTTTTTCAACAATTTGCATCTAGACTGTATCACTACCATTTATGCCCAGATCATCTATGCACATTTGAAACGTTACAAAATCTGAATTTTCATAGGGACGTGTCGTTCTGTCTTTTTCTTTTGAGATGGTAATTCTGTATGATATAAGGTTGGCTCATTCCTTTTTTGGTAATTGCAGGGTTATCGTTCTACACAACAGAGGAAGAATTTAAAAACACATTTTCACCATTTGGAGCTGTAGAAGAAGGTACTATACCTATGCTTTTCAGGAATTGTTTCACCCTGTTTTCCACAGGTCAATTGGTTCCTTGGAAATATGTAGATTCATCCTTTTCTATCTTATCAATTATAGTCCGGTTGGTGAGAGACAACCAAACTGGAAGGCCAAAGGGATTTGGTTTTGTAAAATATTCATCCCAAATGGCGGCAGAGAAAGCTGTCAAGGCAATGGATGGAAGGGTATGTGCTATGTTCACTCACTATCTATATTGGTTTTAACCTTCGGACATCATTTGTCGTTGGCCTGTTATTACTGAAACAAGCACAGTACCACAACTCTGGTTGTTTAACTGTAGCTTACTTCCCTCCGTTTATTAGACTCTTAACAAGAAAATGCCTTAGATAAGGAACTGCACAAAAATAAAAATTGATTGTGGAACTAATGTTAGTACTTTTTTATATTGTCCAGAATTGTTGCTTTATTATGAATAAATAAACAGAGGTCCTGGCGGTTTTGTGAAAGGGGGGAGAAAGACAACATAACTGCTATAGCCAGATCCATCCTCTTTTATTTTCCCAGTCTTTCTAAGTTCTTGAATTATAGCACTGAATAACGCTACTAATTTTTGGCATCATGAGCATATCATTCTTCTCGTTTTCGAGTCAAGTGACAAAACCCACGAGTTAAATGAAACATAATTCGATCTTGGATCTAGATGTGAAATAGTACTTAGCTTTCACTTTACCTGATTGGTGCTATGTAGTTTAAGTCTGGATATTATCTTGATTGGTTCACTCCTGTTATCAGATAATTCGAGGAAGACTAATCTTTGTGGAGGCTGCAAAGGAACGTGATGATACTGGATAGTGCAGATTGCTTCAGGTTTCTACTAGCTAGAGCATGTTCCTGTACATGAACAAGTGCTTTGTTACTGACAGAAAAAAGCTGCAGTTGGAGTTTGATTATTTTGTTCTGTGCCTGAATATTTGGACGGTTGATTGGCGCACATTAGTTTTCATTGTGTGAAATGCTTCATAATCCAGATTCTTGCTTGTGATCAGGACAACGTGAGTTGTGACAGGAGAGAAGAATGATAAGAGAGCCCTGAGAGTTCATTTCGATGAACATAGACCTTTAATTGCTGACTGCTAGACCGATGGACTAATCGAATTATTGCTGAGTCTGGCAACATAGTTGAAATTTGAGACAAAATGGAACTTAGCAATGGATTCCTAGCAAAATAACATTATCTATATAGATGGTTAAGATTTCTGAAACTCAGAAGTAGATCATTTGTGGACCTTGCGTTAAGTAGCAAATGTACATTTAGAGCCGGAGGGAGTATTTGTAGCTCTAAGACCATTTTGTTATGGTATATAGAAGGTTATATTTATTGTTTAGAATTTTTGTCCTCTCCTAAAATTTCCTCGTTCACATTATCAAGAAGCTGATGTGACATGACCACTATGTGCCCTTGTATTGCACTCCCTAGTACGCTATCGAGTGAATCGGTGAAACATCACAGTTGTGTTCCTGGGCCTAATACAGATGCACATCCACTCACAAAAACCTGCATCTTAGAATCTATACTGAATTTGGTTAATTTCATGTGTACTCCCTCCGTCCCACGAATATGATGGCTAAACGGGTCATGTATTTCACCGAGAGGAGTATGTAGATTAGTTAGGATGATACAAATGTAATTGCAAGTTTGTTCTTCTTTTGGTTGCAAATCTGTTCCTTTTGCAGAGTAGTTTGTTTTTCTGAGTTTTGTAGACGGGCTGTATCTCTGTTGTCCTAGCTGCTGTTTTCCCTTGCTCCGTCTCCTTTCCTCATCGTTTGCATAGCCTTAAAACAGATTAAATGTACTGTAGTATTACACTTGTTGCTTCTATGGAGTTTAAAAGTACACAGCTACCTCTACCTATCTATCTTAAACAAGTGAAAGTTTTGCATGCGATGGGAGTCTCTTAAGGAGAGGACCTCTAACAATATCAAGGGCAACACTATCTAGTGTTGGGGTTGCTTCATCTGGATCAAAAGCATCAGTTAGTCTTTGAGTTGTATCTACAGTCACCACCTGTATCCCAGGGGCATTCTCCACAACATGCACAAGGAATTCAACTTGGCCTCTTGCTCCTCTGAATCCTGTAACGCGTACATTCTTCAGATTCACGTATTTGTATTCACTTGTGGGTATTTCTTGTCTCAAAGGGCCATCATTTGCAAACCACAAAGAGGGAAGGCCAAGAAACTGCAAACAACAACGTCAAAGATTACAAAAGGTATTGGAACAAAATACTAGCAGTTAATACTACCTCCATCCCAAAGCTTAGGGCTTATATTTTTTTTGAAAAGTCAAACCAAGTAAAGTTTGTGCAAAATTTTAGAACAATTTATTAACAAATATAATATTTTGTAGATACCGTACGGAAATATATTTCATTATCTATTAATGATATTAATTTTTTATTTTGCATATTAATGATTCTTGGTAAAAACTTAGTCAAACTTGACATAGTTTGATTTTTTTTTAAATAATATAAGCCTTAAGCTTTGGGATGGAGGTAGTATATACTATATGCAGGTAGTAACAGAGAAGATCCGATCGAGAATGCTACTCACATGTACTTCAAGCTTTTCAATGAAGGGAGCAGCCCTGAGAAAAGAAACCAAGTACAGAATTTTGTCCTCATCTTCATCGGTAAGGAGAAGCAGTATCTGCGCATGCCTGAGCTGAGAAAACATGCGAGGGCTGTTTAACACCCATCGGGTCTGAAACATGAAAACAGCAAAAGGTCATATATTGCAAAATGACGTTACGCAAACCAAATCATAACTCGGATATTGATTGCTCCAGTAAAATATATACCTCTAGCCGTTGACAAGAAAGCTGCAACGTCAGGTTCTGTACATCTAGAAGCCCGTCCAGAAGTGAGGCGAGAGCGTGCTGAAATGTTGTACCGCTGAACCAAATCTTCACACTCTCCAGTTTGGAAGCACGACGTAGGGCAACAGGTATGAATCGTCCATTGTAAACAAAAGTGGAGAGGTTTGCAGCATGGAAGTCTATCTTGGTTATGTCGCAGTACATGACTTTCAGGTAATGCAGGCGGGACAATGGCCGAGTCACCTTCAGCTCGTCCTTCAGATGGCATCTCGCGATGCTCAGCCACTCGAGTTTACAGCAAGTGCCCAATATACTGTCGAGATCCTTGCTCGTGGTGTTGAGTACATGGAGAGCAAGCTTCCTTAGGTTCGGGAAACCTAGGAACTGGGCAGGCGGTGGTTCGAAAGACACAAAGCAAAGCTGAAGACGCTGTAGGCACGACACACCTTCCTTGTCCAGAAGCTCAAACGGGAATCTGTAATGATCCCCATGCCTGAGGAAATTGGACGGTGGTGCCAGATCAAGAGCCAGATTCTTTGTCTGGGACGACATCGAAAACCTAATCCAGCTATCGAGATGGTCAGCAAGCTTGCTGTCCAATGTGAATTTAACCTCAAACTGTTCGATAGCCCTGTCACGGTGCTTCTGCAGAACCGCATTGACGTGGTCGATGAACACCTGGGTATGCCGCTGCTCCGCTTTCCCGCCACCACTCCAACACGCATCGGCGCCATTGAAGCTCAGCTTGGTGCAGGTTGTCCACACGGATCTCCACTCGCGGGACAAAACGCTGGACCGCACGGCCTCCTTTGCGGGCAATTTTGATAGAATCGTACGGAGCACATCCTTGAGAAAGAAAAAGAAACATACCACTTATTAGTTCAGAAGATAGAATGGAAAGTCAAATGAAAAGGCGATTTAGACACACATATACCTCCGGAAGGTCTTCGAGTCTAACGATCGGTCTTCCCTGTTCATTTTTCAGTCTCCTTGCTGGTCTAACACGGACATGATGCTCCTCAGCCGTTGCTGTGCTTGTCAGATAGTTGCCCATTTGATTTTGTGCTGAAAAGAAGATGGCCGCAACAGTGTGATGTCAGTAAGACATAAGAGGACAGTGAGCACACAAGTGCAGGCAATTCCTTTTAGTCAGCGGACTAATTCTACTGCTAAACTGTTTTTCATATACAACCGTGAGCCGTGAACATGGCAATTTCGAAGGAATCCTCATAACTGACAGCCGCATCTTTACTGAACATAACTGACACCCAAAGTAAAGCAGAGGAATTGGAAGACAAGAATAGGATTGGAGAGCATAGGCAGACCTGTGGAGATTCCGGCGGCTCCCCACTATAGCTGGCCGGTACGATTGGTTGAGAGATCTGTGGGGGCGATGAACGGTTTTGGGGGCCGAAATTTCTCG
The DNA here is from genome assembly GCA_030979885.1 of Lolium multiflorum. Classification (NCBI taxonomy): domain Eukaryota; kingdom Viridiplantae; phylum Streptophyta; class Magnoliopsida; order Poales; family Poaceae; genus Lolium; species Lolium multiflorum. The sequence goes on from CM061751.1 coordinate 56,982,425, forward strand.
CTGTGAGGGAAGGGTTTGTGTTTGGGTTGGTGACGAGGCCGCATCACGGCAGTGGAAGGACGGCGAGGGCTTCCTCCTTCCCGGCGCCCCCTAGTGTTCTCTTTTGTGTGCAAGGAGACCGACTCCGTGCAGTTCTTCTCAGGAGTATCCGACGTGTACACTGTTTTTCTTAGAGCGTACACGGTTTTGTGTGCTGAGAAGTGTGAACGAAGAGTGTTTTTTCGCTTCTGGTTATTTTTTCTGTGAGAGAGGGAGGCGAAACCGGCTTCACATCAGACTGACGCCCGTTTATTTCGAAAATGGAACGATAGGAACCATGTTCTTCGGATTAGAATGGTTTCAAAGATAACAAATTTCTCGTAACTGATCCTTGCCAACTTGGCTCGGAAAAAAAGAGTAAAGTTGATTTTAAACCTTGAACTCATATAGTGGGTGTCGGAATAGAACCTTGAACTTACAATTCCGGAAATTAGCACCCTGCGATTATCAATCCCGACCGATCTGAACCCTGGACCTGTTCTGGCTAGTTTGGCTCACTGGGAATAAGACGATCCTGGCCGGGATCAACGTGACTACCCTAGCCCATATATCATGTCCATCTCTCTCCTTAATTTGTTCCTCTCTGACATCCACTCCCGCATAATTTTCTCCCAAAGGGCTGAGGTGAGGACGGGCTGGACGTCCAAGGGGAATTGATTTTGATTCGGTAATGGAGCAGATAGAGAAAGACATCAATGAGAGAGATGTACATGACATATGGGCCACATTACTCAGAGAGCAAATGCAATCTCGGTTGGGGTTTGTCTTATTTCCTTGCACCAAACTAGTCTCAACACGTCCGGGGTTTAGATTAACCGGGATTAATAAGTACAGGGTGTCGATTTTAGGGATTGAGAATTGAGGGTTCGATCCGGACATTCACCATGAATTCAAGGTTTAAATCAGACTTTACTCGGAAACTATTCCCTCCTTCCTGGAATAAGTAACTTGACTCATATTCATACTACACCCGGGTGTAGTTACACCCACGCGTGTTTCTCATAATCTAGAGAGTATCTATCATACCGGAGAGTATGTACATGTAGTATGAAGTATATTAGACTATTTTGGTAGTATATATAATACTTTGTAGGCAGTATGTACATTTTTTTACGTAGACTCATTTTTACGTATACATATGCATGTATTTCGGCTATATAGTGCAAACTACATGCTCACTTGCATTTTTTTCACCAAACTTGATTTAGAATATCTTAGATATAGTGTAAGAACATACTCAAACCGATAAAGTATGGTACATACTTCCGTATGGTCGTATATGAGACATGGGTGTAGTTACACCCAGCAGTAGGAAGTATTTATCCTATATATATATATCTATGTGTAAGTTTCCATAGAATCTAGGCTGCATTGATAGCATGCCTTGCCCCCCCTCTCTTATATTTATATATGGACAGACAATACAAATACATATAAGATATTTACAAAACATATTTAGCTAGGAGCCTTGAAGTGTACTCCAAGATGATGGTTGGCCGTGTTGGATAATTAGGCACAATTTTTATGATTAATTTTAAAATATTAAGCATGACGATAACAACTACTAAACTCGAACATACTAGATGTCAACATGAAGGACATATGATACAATAACCATCACTAAACATATCGGGATATGACGCATGTACCAATCTGGTGGAGGTGGTGGTGGAGGTGTAGCAGTCGTTGTCACATCAGTAACATTTTTTATGACAACGTTAGTGAAGATGAGTCGAAATAGACGATGTTGAAGACGACGGTAAGCAGCACCACCTGACTTGGATGGAAGACGGTCTGTGATGAAGAGTTTGAGCAGTCACACACCACTATGGGATAGCTTCATTAAGGCACATCTTCACATGTCTATTATCACCAAATCGAAGCAAGTTTCAAGCACATGATATTCTAAAGATGCTTATTTTGAGCTTGCCTTTCTCAACCTTGATGACGATCACCACTTGATGTTATCCTTTCATGGGCTATATGAGATCTTAGTTTTGATGCATTCACATGGAAAGATACATAAGTAACATAACCCACATAGAAAACACAGATATGATGGGTTAGTTTACAAAGAGTAATTGACAAAGCTTATCATACCACAAGATCACATGATCTCATGTTTTACAGTATTTATGCTTCATGTGTTGACCAAGTTGAAATCAATCTTTGATCTTAGTCTTGGTCAACATTATATCTCCTCATGCTCTTTCCTAATATATTGAGGTACATAAAGAACTTTTCATTTCATTGTCTTCTCTAAACCTTGGTCAACCATATCTCAACTTATGAGTCTATCATGACACCGACATAGAGTCATATATTGAATTCTTCTCTTGGAATCAAACTCTCAAGATCTTAATCTTATCATATTCTTCTCTTCAAATTGATGATCTTGATGCAAATACTCAGGATATATCTTTTACCTTCTTGGCATCCACACTTGAATCTAACACATGGACTACACACATTATCTATGGAATATTCCTTCATATAAACTCAATGAAAACATTAATTCATAGGGATTTTCATTAGTTACCAAACCCACATACTTGCAATATTCCCCTACACCAAGTTGATATTTTCCCTATTTCAATCCCAGCCGGCGAACATATGAATGTAAAACAATAATGTTGTTAATGCATGTAAAATGCATACATGAGCTTTGTCCTTTATCATATTGAATTACCATATATTTGCAACATATATGATGATAATATCATGTTTTACATTGATTTATAGAGATTTACCAATGATTCCCTTTATTTGGTTTATAACTCTGCAGAACAGGAAAACCCTGTTTTGTGTATTTTTCACTTTCAGAGACCTATATGGAGTCAAATTGACCTGGGATTTTTGGAGCATCTTTTTTTCATCGGGAGAAGCAACCTGGGCACCGGAACCTCACCTGGAAGGGCCTGAGGCCCAAAAGAGCCCAGGTGGCGCGCCCGGCAAGGTAGGGTGCACCACCTGACCTCTTTCGGCCGTCGATCGTCCAAATCGCGTGATCTTTTCGCCCACTAACGTATTTTGACCTAATAATCACTATATATATGGCCCCGAAGATTTCTTGGGAGGAGAGCGACGCGGAAAGATAGAAACACGAAAACGGAGGCAGCATCAGAGAAGATTGGAGGGGGAAACTCCGTTGCGATCACCACCGGGGGGATCCCCGCCTTCTCCAACATCTCCATCATCATCACCATGATCAAGGGAGAGTAGTCCAACTCTGGACTACGGGTTTGTGGCTGTAGCTTGATCTATTTCTCTCATGTTCTTCATAGTTCTTAGTGCCATATGAGCTGCCTCACATGATTATGGCCATATTTGTAATACATATGTGGTAGATCCTTATTCTATGATATTATTCTATGATATCTGATCATATTATGTGTAAAATATATTGATAGATGCATATTATGTACCCCGTTTTTAAGTATTTATTCTGATCTAACATCTATGCAAGAGCGTGTGTGGGGTGATGCGTGTATTAGATGGAGTAGCATGGTGTTAGTGTTTGGATAGTGATCGACAATAAATTCATGATCTATTATGGTTTTTTTCCTTTTCTTTTGCTACCTCACTAGGAATAAAGTGAATGTGTTATATTCGCCACATGACAATAGTGATGATCTTGTTTGGTCAAGGTAGCATATTTGATATTCAAACATCATGTTAAAGTACTTATGGCTATACTCTGTTAATTCTTAATACAAGATTGCATGGAGTTTTTCCTTTCTTGTGGAGTATAAGAGAGATGTGTTGCATCATATCTATGTTAGGACGTGATATCTATATGAATGTTTATCTTACTTATATTATTATTTTGCATCCTCATATCTCATTGATGAATTAATATTTGTCTACTACAACTTAAAAGAGAGAATATTCAAGTGAACCCATGAACTATGGTCCACTTTTTATCATAAGAAACACATTTATATTGCTTTTATCTTATTTTCTATTTGCGGCACTATTTTAATCCGAAAATACAAAAATATTTACTTTTGTTATTTGCATCCAAAACACCAAAAACAATCATCCCCTTTACAATTTTTACTTACTTACTTTATTTTATCCAATTTTACTTGCTTTATTTTTACTTGTGGTTTATTTACTTACACGAAACCTTGTGCTTGACAACCACACGGTGTAATTGGGGCACAGGGCTTTATTTTACTTGTAGGATTGCTAGAAGAAGAGAGAAGAGAATACTCTTTGTCTAGTTCCCCGAGAGTTCGATATAAATCCTCGAGTCATCCTTGTGGGGAAAATACTCTGCTCACACAACACTCTGCACTTGAAGTCCCAACGTCATCAGTTGTAACCCAATTAATTTAAATAATGTACATAATAAACAATAATATAGTTTACATGCAATGTAGTCCACCAAATAAACAACATAGTTCACAACAAAAACAAATAAAAGGAGATGAGATGATTACTCTTAGTTTTCCAATGCCCACTAATGCTCAGGCGGATCCGCTTGAAGCTGATTGTGAACATGGCGATCACGGTGCTCATGATGCATATGGGGGAACTTCTCAAATGATGATGCCCCAGGCTATGACTCAGCCAACTCACCGTGAAATTATCATCCTTGCTCATGGAGGTCTTCATCACAATCATGTTGTGCATGATCACACAAATGGTCATCACCTCTGGTCACCACACTCCATGTTCTAGCAGGTTGAGGAATAATATCCTATAGAAGATTGGAGCACACCAAATGCCCTCTCCACATGTCTCCTACAAGCCTCTTGCTATTTGACAAACCTCCTCTTTTTCTCTTCTTCCGTTGCATGGATTGTGTTCACAAGTGTGGACCTGCTAGGAGAGATGCCACCAGCTACATAATAGGGCTTGTCGAAGCATTCCCATTGATATCATGGTGAACCACTGGAGCATTGCCTTCTACGAGCCTAGAGATACCAGAGAGCGCTGGAGCACGTTGATGTGATTGTGAGAACTTGATGATGCCCATCTATTCAAAAAATGGATGTGTCAATGGCCAATATCCTTGGCGCAAACGGCCGAAAATGGTCCAGATTTGTACCTCAAACTCGTTCACGCAAATGGCCGAACATGTCATGGACATCGACCCTAGTGGGCGGTGTTGAGGTGACGGGTTGCAAACAGGGGTCGGGTCTCGGCAAGTTCGCACGTGGACACATGCATGAATTGTGGCCTCCGATAAGAAGCGAGCCAATCGGTGGCACCGACAATGGTGAGGGGTAGGGCAGGCGGCGACGCGACATGGGTGTGGCGCAGGGGTAGGGGCGCGAGTTGGGTGGCGAGTGTCTTGTGTGACACTTGCTGATACGTCTCCGACGTATCGATAATTTCTTATGTTCCATGCCACATTATTGATGTTATCTACATGTTTTATGCACACTTTATGTCATATTCGTGCATTTTCTGGAACTAACCTATTAACAAGATGCCGAAGTGCCAGTTCCTGTTTTCTGCTATTTTTGGTTTCAGAAATCCTAGTAACAAAATATTCTCGGAATCGGACGAAATCAACGCCCAGGTTCCTATTTTGCCCGGAAGCATCCAACACACGAGAAGGACCAGAGGGGGGGCACTGGGGCCCCAGACCATAGGCCGGCGCGGCCCAGGCCCTGGCCGCGCCGCCATATGGTGTGGTCGCCCCTTCGACCCTCTGACGCCGCCTCTTCGCCTATAAAGCCCCTGGATCGAAAACCCTGATACGTTCGACGAAAACCACGAAACCTTCCAGCCGCCGCCATCGCGAGGCCAAGATCTGGGGACAGGAGTCTCTGTTCCGGCACGCTGCCGGAGAAGTGCCCCGGAAGGCTTCTCCATCGACACCGCTGCCATCTCCACCGCCATCTTCACCACCGCTGCTGCTCCCATGAGGAGGGAGTAGTTCTCCATCGAGGCTCGGGGCTGTACCGGTAGCTATGTGGTTAATCTCTCTCCATGTACCTCAATACAATAATCTCATGAGCTGCTTTACATGATTGAGATTCATATGAGTTTTGTATCACAATTCATCTATGTGCTACTCTAGTGATGTTATTAAAGTATTCTATTCCTCCTGCATTGGTGTAAAGGTGACTAGTGTGTGCACCATGTGGTTCTTGTCGTAGGCTATGATCATGATCTCTTGTGGATTGTGAAGTTAACTATTACTATGATGGTATTGATGTGATCTATTTGGTTATGTTGATCTATCTTACACTATAAGGTTACTAAAATATGAACATTAATTGTGGAGCTTGTTAACTCCGGCATTGAGGGTTCGTGTAATCCTACGCAATGTGTTCATCATCCAACAAGAGTGTAGAGTATGCATTTATCTATTCTGTTATGTGATCAATGTTGAGAGTGTCCACTAGTGAAAGTGTAATCCCTAGGCCTTGTTCCTAAATATGCTATCGCTGCTTGTTTACTGTTTTACTGTGTTACTACTGCTGCAATACTACCACCATCAACTACACGCCACAAGCTATTTTCTGCACCGTTGCTACGCTCATACTTATTTATACCACCCGTATTTCACTATCTCTTCGCCGAACTAGTGCACCTATTAGGTGTGTTGGGGACACAAGAGACTTCTTGCTTTGTGGTTGCAGGGTTGCATGAGAGGGATATCTTTGACCTCTTCCTCCCCGAGTTCGATAAACCTTGGGTGATCCACTTAAGGGAAAACTTGCTGCTGTTCTACAAACCTCTGCTCTTGGAGGCCCAACACTGTCTACAGAAAAGGAGGGGGTAGACATCAAGCTATTTTTCCGGCGCCGTTGCCGGGGAGGAAAGGTAAAAGGTACTCACACTCCGGACCTCGGCTACCAAGCTATTTTCCGCTGCTGTAAGTACTCAAGGCTATTTCCTTTAGATCCTGCAATTGCATCTTTTTGTTTCTTGTTTACACTAGTTTGGCATAATGGACAAGAACGAGCTTCTATTTCTATTTCCTGATTTAAAACATGGATTGTTTGATGCGAAAATTTAAAAACCTATGGAATCTTATTTGCATGCTGGTAGTAATATTAGTATGAACGCTTTGAACACCATTGTTGATAATAATATAGAAAGTTCTAAGCTTGGGGAAGCTGGCTTTGATGAGCATGATATTTTTAGTCCCCCAAGCATTGAGGAGAAAATTTACTTTGATGATACTTTGCCTCCTATTTATGATGATTATAATGATAGTGGTCTTTTGGTACCACCTACTATGGAGAGTAAATTTTGTTGTGATTATACTATGCCTCTACACTTGATGAGAATAATAATGATAGCTACTTTGTTGAATTTGCTCCCACTACAACTACTAATAAAATTGATTATGCTTATGTGGAGAGTAATAATTTTATGCATGAGACTCATGATAAGAATGTTTTATGTGATAGTTATATTGTTGAGTTTGCTCACGTTGCTACTGAAAGTTATTATGAGAGAGGAAAATATGGTTGTAGAAATTTTCATGTTACTAAAATGCCTCTCTATGTGCTGAAATTTTTGAAGCTACACTTGTTTTATCTTCCTATTCTTGTTACTTTGCTCTTCATTAACTTGTTTATTTACAAGATTCTTTTGCATAGGAAGCATGTTAGACTTAAAGTTGTTTTGAATTTGCCTCTTGATGCTCTCTTTTGCTTCCAATACTATTTCTTGCGAGTGCATCATTAAAACTGCTGAGCCCATCTTAATGGCTATAAAGAAAGAACTTCTTGGGAGATAACCCATGTGTTATTTTGCTACAGTATTTTGTTTTATATTTGTGTCTTGGAAGTTGTTTACTACTGTAGCAACCTCCCTTATCTTAGTTTTGTGTTTTGTTGTGCCAAGTGAAGCCTCTAATCGAAGGTTGATACTAGATTTGGATTTCTGCGCAGAAACAGATTTCTATCTGTCACGAATCTGGGATTTTCTCTCTGTAGAAAAATCAGAAAAATATGCCAATTTACGTGCGTGTTCCTCAGATATGTACGCAACTTTCATTAGTTTTGAGTTTTCTGATCTGAGCAACGGAAGTATTTATTAGAAATTCGTCTTTACGGACTGTTCTGTTTTGACAGATTCTGCCTTTTATTTCGCATTGCTTTTTCGCTGTGTTGGGTGGATTTCTTTGTTCCATTACCTTCCAGTAGCTTTGAGCAATGTCCAGAAGTGTTAAGAATGATTGTGTCACCTCTGAACATGTGAGTTTTTGATTATGTACTAACCCCTCTAATGAAGTTTATGAGAAGTTTGGTGTGAAGGAAGTTTTCAAGGGTCAAGAGGAGGATGATATACTATGATCAAGAAGAGTGAAAGTTCTAAGCTTGGGGATGCCCCGGTGGTTCACCCCTGCATATTCTAAGAAGACTCAAGTGTCTAAGCTTGGGGATGCCCAAGGCATCCCCTTCTTCATCGACAACATTATCAGGTTCCTTCTCTTGAAACTATATTTTTATTCGGTCACATCTTATGTGCTTTGCTTGGAGCGTCTGTATGTTTCTTATTTTTGTTTGTGTTTGAATAAATTGGATTACATCATGCTTGTGTGGGAGAGAGACACGCTCCGCTGTTGCATATGAACACATGTGTTCTTAGCTTTTAGTATTCATGGCGAAGTTTCTTCTTCGTTAAATTGTTATATGGTTGGAATTGGAAAATGATACATGTAGTAATTGCTATAAAAGTCTTGGGTAATGTGATACTTGGCAATTGTTGTGCTCATGTTTAAGCTCTTGCATCATATACTTTGCACCCATTAATGAAGAAATACATAGAGCATGCTAAAATTTGGTTTGCATATTTGGTCTCTCTAAAGTCTAGATAATTTCTAGTATTGAGTTTTGAACAACAAGGAAGACGGTAGAGTCTTATAATGTTTTCAATATGTCTTTTATGTGAGTTTTGCTGCACCGCTTCATCCTTGTGTTTGTTTCAAATAGCCTTGCTAGCCTAAACCTTGTATCGAGAGGGAATACTTCTCATGCATCCAAAATACTTGAGCCAACCACTATGCCATTTGTGTCCACCATACCTACCTACTACATGGTATTTCTCCGCCATTCCAAAGTAAATTGCTTGAGTGCTACCTTTAAACAATTCAAAATTTATCACCTCTGATTTGTGTCAATGTTTTATAGCTCATGAGGAAGTATGTGGTGTTTATCTTTCAATCTTGTTGGGCAACTTTCACCAATGGACTAGTGGCTTCATCCGCTTATCCAATAATTTTGCAAAAAGAGCTAGCAATGGGATTCCCAGTCCCAAATTAATTAACAAAAATAGACACTCCTCCATGGTATGTGATTGTTGGACGGCACCCGAAGGATTCGGTTAGCCATGGCTTGTGTAAGCAAAGGTTGGGAGGAGTGTCATCATAATAAAACTAAAATAAAAAGGCACTCCTTCATGGTATGAGATTGTTGGCAGGCACCCGAGGATTCGGTTAGCCATGGTTTGTGAAAGAAAGGTTGGAAGGAGTGCCATCCAAAAATAAAATAAAATAGGAGCCGCTCTTTGAAGGTTTGTCTGGCAAGGGGGTTAGAGTACCCGCTACCATTCGTTGACAACAACAAGCACCTCTCAAAATTTTACTTTTATGCTCTCTATATGTTTTCAAAATTAAAGCTCTAGCACAAATATAGTAATCGATGCATTCCCCTTTGAAGGATCATTCTTTTACTTTTATGTTGAGTCAGTTCACCTATTTCTCTCCATCTCAAGAAGCAAACACTTGTGTGAACTGTGCATTGATTCCTACATACTTGCATATTGCATTTGTTATATTACTCTATGTTGACAATTATCCATGAGATATACATGTTACAAGTTGAAAGCAACCGCTGAAACTTAATCTTCCATTGTGTTGCTTCAATGCCTTTACTTTGAATTATTGCTTTATGAGTTAACTTTTATGCAAGACTTATTGATGCTTGTCTCGAAGTACTATTCATGAAAAGTCTTTGCTTTATGATTCAGTTGTTTACTCATGTCATTACCATTGTTTTGATCGCTGCATTCACTACATATGCTTTACAATAGTATGATCAAGTTTATGATGGCATGTCACCCAGAAATTATCCTTGTTATCGTTTGCACGAGCAGAACTAAGCTTGGGGATGCTGATACGTCTCCGACGTATCGATAATTTCTTATGTTCCATGCCACATTATTGATGTTATCTACATGTTTTATGCACACTTTATGTCATATTCGTGCATTTTCTGGAACTAACCTATTAACAAGATACCGAAGTGCCAGTTCCTGTTTTCGTTTGTTTCAGAAATCCTAGTAACGAAATATTCTCGGAATCGGACGAAATCAACGCCCGTGTTCCTATTTTGCCCGAAGCATCCAGAACACACGAAGGACCAGAGGGGGCACGGGCCCCGACCATAGGCCGGCGCGGCCTGGGCCCTGGCCGCGCCGCCATATGGTGTGGTCGCCCCTTCGACCCTCTGACGCCGCCTCTTCGCCTATATAAAGCCCCTGGATCGAAAACCCTGATACGTTCGACGAAACCACAGAAACCTTCCAGAGCCGCCGCCATCGCGAGGCCAAGATCTGGGGACAGAGTCTCTGTTCCGCACGCCGGGAGCGGGAAGTGCCCCGGAAGGCTTCTCCATCGACACCGCTGCCATCTCCACCGCCATCTTCACCACCGCTGCTGCTCCCATGAGGAGGGAGTAGTTCTCCATCGAGGCTCGGGCTGTACCGGTAGCTATGTGGTTAATCTCTCTCCCATGTACCTCAATACAATAATCTCATGAGCTGCTTTACATGATTGAGATTCATATGAGTTTTGTATCACAATTCATCTATGTGCTACTCTAGTGATGTTATTAAAGTATTCTTTTTTTTTTCACCGCTGCTGCTCCCATGAGGAGGGAGTAGTTCTCCATCGAGGCTCGGGGCTGTACCGGTAGCTATGTGGTTAATCTCTCTCCCATGTACCTCAATACAATAATCTCATGAGCTGCTTTACATGATTGAGATTCATATGAGTTTTGTATCACAATTCATCTATGTGCTACTCTAGTGATGTTATTAAAGTATTCTTTTTTTTTTGAACTGGGTAAGCTTTATTGATTAGGTAATAACGGTTTTACAATCACGCAAAAAGGAGTCCAACACGCAGGGAGGAACTGCCTCATGCATTACACCACACTCACGCTTACCTAATTGCGCTAGATCATGCGCCACCTTATTACTCACCCTAGGAACCTTGCACACCTTAATCTGAGGTATCATACCCATCAACGTACTAGCCTCCAACAAGAGGAACCAGTTGGCGGAACGATCTGTCTCCTTGGCGCCTAAGACAGAGACAATCCGAGCACAGTCAGTTTCAAGAACTCCAGGACATCCTGGATGCGCAGCCAAATAGCGAATTCCTTCTAGACAAGCAAGGATTTCAGCCTCCTCCGCGCTTGCACACGGTGGTAGAGTTTTCCATGCAGAGAGGATTATACGTCCCGCCGAGTCCCGCACGACCATGCCAGCACCTCCTGCACTATGAGCGTCATTCCAGCCTGCATCGACATTGATCTTGATCCATCCACTCTCCGGGGCTTGCATGTCAGAAGGTGCCTCAGTCACCTGGTCAGATGTGATTGCTTTGAGAGGCAACACAACTGCTTTTCCTCTATGGTCAGGTTCAGGGGCTCCCGGTTGGATCGAGTGGAGGTAGCTCTGAAGGAACGATTTCGACGCCTCGATAGATGCTTTTCCATCACCATGGACGACATTGTTACGATGGTGCCAAGTGCGCCAAAGCAAGAGGAGCATTTTGACTCGCATGTCTTTGTTTGCAGCGGCAAGAAGCATCAGGAACCAGTCTTGTCCAGTGAAGCGGAAGTCCTCTTCTTTTGGCAAAGTCCAGACTTGCCGCATGCTCTCCCGCAGGGCACGAGCAAGGGTACACCGCACCATGGCATGATGCGCGTCTTCTGTGTCCGCTCCGCAGACCGGGCAGACTGGTAGGATCCTGGGTATGCGCCGATGGAGACTCCCTGTGACCGCAAGCGAATCAGTGGCCAAGCGCCAGGCAAAAATCCGCACCTTCTGGGGAACTGGTGTCTTCCAAACCAAATTCCAAATGCTCCGCTCTCCGTTGGCCTCATGGCTGCTCTGCCCTCTACTGAGATCTTGGGACTTCGGCTGCATGCCCAGCTTATATGCGCTCATGACCGTGAAAACACCAGAGCTCTCATAATGCCATGCAACGAAGTCCTCTGATTGTCGATGCGGTAGTTTTAGTTGTAGAATGGCCTCAGCATCATGCGGGAGACAGTATTGCCGAACAATTGCCTCGTCCCACGTATGTGTCGCTGGATCAATGAGTTGCGACACCCATTTGAGCCTGCACCTCTCCTTCATCCCTGAAAGCTTCAGATTGTCTGCTCGTGGAAGCCAGTTATCTCGCCATATTTTTACCATGGAGCCAGACCCGATACGCCAAATGGCACCTTGCTTGAGAAGTTCGAGGCCGTGCATCACCCCCTTCCAGGTTGCCGAGACGTCCTGGATAAAAGCGGTGTCAAGCAGGTGGCCAGCGGGATAATACTTCGCCTTGAGGAGGCGAGCGCAGGGGCTATCAGGGAACTGCAGAAGCCGCCACGCCTGCCGCGCAAGAAGCGCTTGATTGTGAACCCTGAAGTCCCGAAAGCCCATACCGCCATTCAGCTTTGGTAGTGTCAGTTTGTCCCACGAGAGCCAATGCATACGACGTCGATCGTGTTCGTCTCCCCAATGAAAGTTCCGGATCAGCTGATTTAGTTCCTCCACAAGTCCAGCAGGAAACTGAAAGACACTCATGGCATAGACGGGTAATGCTTGTAGAATTGCTTTAATCAACACCTCCTTCCCTCCACTTGACAGATACTTCTCAACCCAGTCACTGAGCCTCTTCTGGAAGCGTTCCTTCAGAGTTTTGAATTTTCCTTTCCTCATTTGACCCTCCGGCACAGGGAGTCCAAGATATTTCTCATCAAAACTTTCTGTCTCATATTGGAGAATTTGCTTGATTTCAGCTTGTTCTTGCTCTGACACCCTACGCCCATACATGATTGAACATTTCCCCAGGCTGACTAGCTGGCCTGTGCCTTGTTCATATTTATTCAATATGCTTTTAACCACAGAAGCCTGCTGCACCGACCCCTGGAAGAACAACAAACTGTCGTCAGCAAATAAAAGATGAGACATTCCGGGTGCACGCCTGCATATCATAAGCTCCTTCAGGTTTCCATCTTCAGCTTCTTTCTGGATTAGCCTAGACAGGCCATCTGCCACTAGGAGAAACAGATACGGTGAAAGCGGATCGCCTTGGCGTAGCCCGCGTGTAGGCGTGAAGGTGTCCAACACTTGTCCATTGAGACGAACGGAATATCGGACGGTGGTGACACACTGCATAATCCACCGCACCCATGTGCTATGAAAGCCCAACTTCGTCATTACACCTTCAAGATAGCGCCAATCCACGCGGTCATAAGCCTTAGCCATATCCAATTAAAGTATTCTATTCCTCCTGCATTGGTGTAAAGGTGACTAGTGTGTGCACCATGTGGTTCTTGTCGTAGGCTATGATCATGATCTCTTGTGGATTGTGAAGTTAACTATTACTATGATGGTATTGATGTGATCTATTTGGTTATGTTGATCTATATTACACTATAAGGTTACTAAAATATGAACATTAATTGTGGAGCTTGTTAACTCCGGCATTGAGGGTTCGTGTAATCCTACGCAATGTGTTCATCATCCAACAAGAGTGTAGAGTATGCATTTATCTATTCTGTTATGTGATCAATGTTGAGAGTGTCCACTAGTGAAAGTGTAATCCCTAGGCCTTGTTCCTAAATACTGCTATCGCTGCTTGTTACTGTTTTACTGTGTTACTACTGCTGCAATACTACCACCATCAACTACACGCCACAAGCTATTTTCTGGCACCGTTGCTACCGCTCATACTTATTTATACCACCGTATTTCACTATCTCTTCGCGAACTAGTGCACCTATTAGGTGTGTTGGGGACACAAGAGACTTCTTGCTTTGTGGTTGCAGTTGCATGAGAGGGATATCTTTGACCTCTTCCTCCCGAGTTCGATAAACCTTGGGTGATCCACTTAAGGGAAAACTTGCTGCTGTTCTACAAACCTCTGCTCTTGGAGACCCAACACTGTCTACAGGAAAAGGAGGGGGAAGTAGACATCACTTGCGGACGAGGCCAGGTGTACAAGAGAGGGACATGCATGAACGCGGCGATTCTCCGCACCAACCCATTTTCAGCCTAAATTTAGGTTCAAAATGGTTTGTCGAAGACGCCTTGATCTGTTTGCATTGGCCATTGGGCTGGGTTTTTGATGTCCTTTCTATTCACTCGGAGCAAAACGGACATCCATGATGCGCGTTTGAGCTGGGCCATTGTCCTACTCCGAGCGGTCGGCATGGTCAGCTCTTCCTCCCCCATCCACTTTTTGATAACCGAGAATACTACTCCCTTCGAATTAACATGTGCACACGATGGTTTAAGAAAATGCTTTAATTATTATTTTGGTCCATAAAATATGGAACATAACACATATGTCATAAAAATTATATCACAAGAAACCTCTTTTGGATATGAATCTAAGGTATAGATTTTGTAGATATATAATTTATATTTTATTATTCAAATTAATACTTAAAGTTTGTTTTAAACAACTACCTCTGTCCGTATTTAATCGACGCGTGAGATACACGTACACAAGCTATTCCGGCAAATCAACTCTAATCGGAAAATCATCTCACGCTCTCTCTCCTATATAAAGTCCGTATTTAAAGTTTGTTTTAAACTATTTGTTAACTAGAGGAAGTAGTAAGCAAACCAACTCTAATCGGAAAATCATCTCACGCTCTCTCTCCTATATAAAGTCCCCTTCCCTGCATCCACCGTTTCTTTTCTCGCGTGAAAACAATAACCGAAATCCACCGGCACAAAAAAGGTTTCCGAAAAGAGAAGCAGAACCCTCGTCTCCGGCGACCGCCATGGTGGACTCTCCCCGGAGTTCCGCTGACGGTGACGGCGACGGCGGTGTTGGGGGCAGTGGCGGCGGGAAGCGCCGTTCGTCGTCGCCGCCTCTGCCCTTCGGTTCTCCCGTCAAGCGCTCCAAGGTGAGCTCGGCTCGGCCTGCCCGCCTCCCGCGCCGCCGCGCGAGCGTTCCGTGTCGATTTGGACGTCTCGGGTTGACCCAACCTGGCCTCGCAGGCGGAGGTGAGCGCGGAGGGGGATGCGGAGTCGGAGAAGCGCGAGGAGGACGCGCCCGTGGCCGCGGCGGCGGCGGCGGCGAAGGAGAAGGCGCCGTGGGCGAAGCTGATATCGCAGAGCCAGCAGGTGCGTGTACGAATCGGGGTTGCTCAGTTCTCGGTTCTCCGTTCTCGTCACGATTCTGGTCAGGGTTCCATGCTTTGCTCATTGGGGGCGAATGCTCTGCTTCTTGATCGTTCTTGGCGGTTGGTTGGTCTCTGTATCTACGTTTTAGAGCTTGTTTGCATCGGTTTCCGATTGGTTCGTCGCCTCCAATGTTCATTCGGGAGACTCGAATGTGATGTTCGCGTGGTTTCTTGACAGCGCCTGCGCCAGGTTTTGATGGTTTGGGGGGATACAGAAAACAAATGTAGCGCCTGTACACTTGAGGTTTAAGCTAAACCATGTATGTGCGGTCCCATTCTCTAATCGCGAACAGTTCGTCAGGATTCCATCTGTTGCTCGTTTGAGGCGAATGCCTTCTATTTCTTAGAGCTCGCTTGCATCTGTTTTTTTTATGGTTCGAGATCTTCAGGTTCGTTGGTGGACCGACCGACTTCAAAACGTCTGCGTTTTCTTGATGGTTCTTGGAGCTTGCTTGCTTGCGTCAAGAACATCAAACTTTGATGTTTTGGGGAATTAGTTAACAAAAACAATGTAGCGCTTGTAAGCCCTGTACACTAAGGTTTCAACTCTGTCTAGCATTACCCCGCAAAAAAAAAACTCTGTCTAGCATCAGATGGTTTCAAGATTCCCTTATTTTAGACCAAGTTAATGTACAAGATTCCCTGGCCTTGCTGATTGCAGTTCAGGTTTCCTGGTATTTATTTGTTCTTTATCTTCCCGTGCAACATTGTATGACCACCGTCTGCTGACTCTAACACATTCCTTCTGTGTTGTCACCTATGCGTGAATCAGTTTAATCACTTACTGATACCAACAATCACCGATTGCAGATTTCTCATGTCCACATCTTTGATGCTGAATTTCGTGTCGGCAGAAGTGAAGATTGTCACATTCATTTGAAAGACCATAATGCTAGCCGTATTCTATGCAAGTTGTGGCGCCTTGAGGTACTGGTATCCTTGCTATGGTTTTGCAATAGTAGAGTGCAGGCATGTTGTTACATTTCTTGGTTTCTTGCATAAACATTGTGCTGTTTATTCTTCCAGGAGCCAAGTGGATGTCATTTAGAAGTCACAGGCAAAAAAGGGTCTGGTTGAACTGAATGGTATAAAATTTAGCAAACGAGGCGTGGGCTGTCCTCTTATGGGAGGGGATGAACTTGTAATTTGCAAGCATGCCTTTGTATCCTTTTTAATCATAATCTGTTACTTTGCTCTTTTCTGTCATCTGTCCTATCTCCATGGATTTCACTAGTAGTAGGTACTCCCATATTGATAGAAGCTGTCAGATTTCTTAGTTTGACCTTTTCTCTCAAATCTTATGAGTGAACCTTAACCTGCTGGTAGATTTTCCAGCCTATCAATACTGCATCAGCCACTTTACCTACAAGCAGTTCCCAAATTTTTAAGGATGGATTGAAACAACGAATTCTTGGTCCAGATGCTATTCAATTTACTCTTGACAACTTCCCGTACTATCTTAGGTGATATGCTTAGCTGATTTGTTTCAACAGTTATCCATTATTTATGAGACTTAAACATTTATTGGTCAGCTGATAGTGGTCAAGTTTGTCAGCTTATGTTTAAGAAAACTTGCTTACGTTAATGTTTGGATCACCTTTTATGCTTTTAGCGGTCAATCTTGTCAGCTTATGTTTAGGTAAACTTGCTTACTGTATTTGTCTGGATTACCTTTTTCTGATTATTTATCTAATCATCTGTCCTCGTTTTATGCAGTCCGAATACGAAGAGTGTGCTCTTATCAGTTGCATTCCCACACATGGAAAAGAAGCTCATACCCATGGAAAATAAGCTCGTCAAAAGCTTATCAGGAATTTTATCTTTAAACCAGCGAATTCTATTATCTGGTCCATCTGGTATTTTTCAGCATTCTTTTTTGTTTTTTAGATTAACTATGGCCCAGGGGTTGTGCTGATTACTCTCTGATTGGTAATTTCGTAATGCTTCTAGGGTCTGAAATTTATCAGGAAACATTAATAAAGGCCCTTGCAAAGAATTTTGGTGCTAGACTTCTCATTGTCGACTCTCTTCTGCTGCCTGGTTAGTCTGAACTTGCTGTGCAATGAGCATTTTGGTTACCTACTGATGCTCTTCTGATCCTATTTGTGGTTCGTTATTCGGCATTTCTACAGTTAATGAACTTCGCCCAGAAGTTGAGGCCCTCGGTGTGGATGAGTTAATTGAGGTACTGACTGTTTTTGGTGATCATATTTATCTGAAATTTATTCTTCTACAGCCTGCCACAATATCATTTTCACTGCCTTTCAGGTCATTAAAGAAGAAATCATAAGTAGCACTTTGATTGTGTTACTTAAGGATGTAGAGAAAACCCTGACCGGAAGGACAGAATCACATGCGTCACTAGGGAAAGAACTTCCACCTGGTGTCCTGATAATTGGATCTCACACTGAGAAAGATAACCCGAATGATAAGGTATACTACTCAATTACCTTTAGGAACTAAATTAAAATTTAACACAACTTTTAAGATGCCATGGAATTGGGTTAAATTTTAATGATGGTTGAAACCCCTATATTTTCGAAATGATGGAAACAGGGGTAAAGCGTAGGCTAGTCCAGATCACTCAGATTTGCTAAACTCTGAAGGACAAACACAAAGTAGGTGGTTTGAGTAATGTTTTGGCACATTAGACTAAACCTAAAACAACTCCTGGCATTAGAGGATTGCTGAATGCCTGAACTCACTAGTTGGCATGCAGGAAATATTCCCTTGCCCCTCTCCTTTTGTGAGCTTTATACTGTTATGTTGAATGTATGTCAACAGAGTGCACTGGTCTGTTTCTTTCATGTTTCACCGAAATTGCTGACTCAGCTTTATTTTTAGTCATATCCAACAAGATTATCTCTTCCGGACTTTAATATTACCAGGCAGGCCTTAGCTGACATGAACTCGATGAACTATTAATCCTTTGCATATTGTTCATGAAGATGCATGATGTAGAATGTTTTAGAACTACTCTAACAAATAACTGAAAATATGCAGGGCTCCTTGGGAAGTATATTGCAAGATGCTGCATACCCAATGAAGCATCTAAATAATATTTTCCCTAATAAAATTTCCATTGAACTTCCAAAGGTACCCATATCACTTCTGTTAACCATTAGCTTCCATATAGTATTGTATCTAACCTAGAGGTTCATGTTTTTTTGTTAGGACGAAGCACACCTATCAGAGTTGAAGAAACTACTAAGACATGATGCTGGAAACCTTAGAGCGAAAGCCAACACTCTTAAGCTTCATAAGGTAAGCTGCAAAAAGGAGTCTCTAAAGAAGTTGACTGTGAATTTATAGTGGGACCCTACACGGTTACAATTATATATGTAGGACTGTTTGCTCGAGAAACTTAATTGGATGTTCCGTTTCTAATTTGCTATCTGATTAAAATGTAAACTTATGTAGTTATATGTATAGTGCTCATTATACAAAAGCAGTCCTTTAAAATGACTTTGTGGGTCTCTACTTGTAATCAATGTACTACTAAAATATCCCCTTAGAAACCACAGATAGATGTGGAACAACATTTGCTAGCATGGTGGTACTTGGTACCTTCAGTTACAAATGCCCCCCACCATTCTTTTCCATCCTTGATCAGAAAACTATGAACTTTGTGAGTGACATCTTCGGTATACATGATTATTACATTGGTTTATAATGTAGTTTCTTACCGACCGTGGATTGGGGTGCGACAGTATTGAAGAATTACCCATCAAGGATCGATTGCTGACTCATCAGGGTAAGTTGTTCCTTGCTCAGACATGGATCAATTGTTCATATATTTTCAATAATAAATATAAATACTGAAAACTTGTTATTTTCCGATTTATTTCAGAGGTGGATAAGGCTGTTGGTAGTGGTTTATCTTATTGCCTTCAGCAGAATAAACCCGACATCCTCAAGGATGCCAAACTTGTACTATCAGCAGAAAGGTAAATTTATGATGCAACTATCAGACATCAAAATAAACTTGTTAGGTGTTTCTGTGGAATGCTTAGTTAACTTTATGGTTGCAGTCTCAGGTATGGGCTTAGCCGTCTAAACAACCTGAACAGTCGTAGCTCAAAGAAAGCACTGAAGGTTTCCCTCGCCTCTCTGTCTATTTATTCAAAAGTCCCTGATGCGTAAATTCATCCAAGTCCCTTTTTTTCAGGATTTGGTAGAGAATCAGTTTGAGAGAAATCTCCTGTCAGATATTATTGAGCCTAATAATATTGGAGTAACCTTTGACGATATTGGAGCGCTGGAGAATGTAAAAAATACATTAGAGGAATTGATTATTGTCCCTCTAAAAAGACCTGAATTATTCAGCAAAGGGCAGCTATTAAAGGTACTCATGTACATTCAGCTATTTGGTCTTGATTTTTTTGAAAAGGGGATATATTGCATTTAAGCATAGTGTTGGGATTTATCAAACATAAGTTCAAGCATGATAGATATCCATGCTGGTAAGAGTGATGTGACACACCTGAACATAAGAAACATCTATTATGAACTATCCAGTTCTTTTTTGATCATGTGTGCATTTTCTCTCTTCAGTTTTGAGGATGTTGTAACAAAACCTAGAATGTTCCATTTTTTCAACATCAAAGTGTAACCAATATGGTTCACCAAAACAGAGTACCAGATACATATTATCTTTGAATGTACGAATTACGAATTCTATAAATTTGGTTGCCTCACAACATGATCAATGGTTGTGGTTAGTTTGGCCGTAGTAACTAGGAGTTAGGATGGTGCTCTAATGAAGACATTATGATCCTTTGTATTGAGATTTTTTAAAATTATCTGAACAGCTGGATACTGGGTTATGAGGAGATAAATAAGTATATTTTTACATGAAAAAAAAATGTTGTGAAGGTTGATAACTCACTGCATTGAAGTACCACTTTCATGTTGGCAGCCAGTGAAGGGAATATTGTTCTTTGGACCTCCCGGCACTGGCAAAACAATGCTTGCAAAAGCAGTAGCTACCGAATCAGGTGCAAAATTTATCAACATAGCAATGTCAAGCATCACGTCAAAGGTATGTTCAATCAAAATATCAATTGGTTGCAGTGCTCTTCTGTGTGATATCCTCTTAAAGCTGGTCTTTTTTTCCATCTTTTTTCAGTGGCATGGGGATGGAGAGAAATATGTGAAGGCCGTTTTCTCTTTGGCAAGTAAAGCATCTCCGTCTATAGTATTCCTTGATGAGGTGTGCATGCGGGAAATTAAGTCTATAATCAGTATTCACTCGCTTTCCCCCTTTATGTTTTATGCTCACATTTTTGTATTTCTTATGCAGGTTGACAGTATGCTTGGAAGGAGAGCAAATCCAGGAGAGCATGAAGCCATGCGCAAGATGAAAAATGAATTTATGGTACATTGGGATGGATTGCGTACTAAATATAAAGAACGTGTATTGGTTCTTGCAGCCACAAATAGGCCTTTTGACCTTGATGAGGCAGTCATTCGAAGGTTCCCTCGCAGGTAGTTCCTCTATATTTTCTTAAACTTTGTCAAATTTAGGATTGTTCGTTAACGCTTAGGTGCTGGTTCTTCTTGGCAGATTCATGGTGAACCTTCCTGATGCATCAAGCAGAGAGAAGATTTTGAAACTGATACTGTCCAAAGAAGAGTTGGCAACAGACGTCGATCTTCAGTCACTCGCCAATATGACTGGTGGATTTTCAGGAAGTGACTTAAAGGTATGTTGATGTGCCTTTTTTTATGCTCTTCAGCAGAGTGAGAAGGTATCACCAACTTCTTATCGACTTCCTTCTCCCCAGAGTCTCTGTCTAGCTGCAGCACAACGGCCCATTCGCGAAATCATTCACAGAGAAGAAGAGGTGTGCACATGAGCTCCTCCGTTTCTTCCCCTGCAGCGCATACACCGGTGTTTCTGAATTCTTGCTCTCTTGTGCAGGAGAAGCGTCTAGCGAGAGTTGAAGGTAGGCCTGAGCCTCCATCGCGAGGTAGCGAGGACATCCGCCCTCTTAGCATGGATGATTTGAAACTTGCCCGTGGTCAGGTGAGGAACCACGCAACACTTACCTCAAATCTACTTCTTATTGAGCATATGATAACCAGTGGCACAATTCGTTGTAGGGATGCGCTAGCTTATCATCTGACTCAAAAACAATGAGTGCACTTATTCGGTGGAACGAGCTGTATGGCGATGGCGGGTCAAGGAAGAAGAAGAAGAAGAAAAATCTGAGCTACTTCGTGTAGGTAGAACCACACCCTCTGTACAGTTGCTATACTGCTCTGGAGCTTTGGCATTGCAAGTTGGCATGCTGAAAATGAGTCGTGTTTTTGTGCTCCCTCCGACGCCCCCCGTAACTACACTTTTCCCACCTAGTCATCTTGGTTGATGATTTGAGTCGAGGTTGACATCATTTAGCTATAGACCTGAAAATGATATAGGGATGTTGTTCTGCAAAACAGTTGATGTATGTAGTTTACTGTGGTCCAGCAAAACAGTTGATGTGTAGAGTGCCAGCTGTATGTAACTTCTCATTCTTGCATCCATTGCGATTATACACCTCAAGTTGTATGTAGTTTTCTGTGGTACAGCAAAATTTTGATCTGTACAGAGCCAGTTGTATGTAACTTCATTCTTGTATTCGTTGTAGTGGTTGCGATCTTACACTTTCCGGATTTTCTGGTGAACTCAAACCCCGTTGTGATGTGAACGCATTCAGTTAAGACATCAGAGAAACAGATTTATCAAGGCGAAAGCTGGAAGGCATACCACATTCTTGTATTCTTGTTGTCATGTGCAATTTTTTTAAAAGGCTGGAGCAGCATTTTCCAAGTTTTTTTAAAGGAAAAAAGGTAGAAGATCCTCTACCTTATAAAACGAAAAAAAAAAAGAATTGAATGGGAGGACTGATGAAAAAAAGGCATCGGCAACTCTGATGTGCGTCTGCCTTTGATTAAAGATTGTGCCGTCATCTTCCAGGTTCAGAATCTAGCTGAAAGTCTGAATCCATGAATAGCTCGTGTGGAACTGGACCATTTTAATCAGCGATCTCCACAAGGGTGTGTCTCCTGGGGCCCTGGGATATGCACGTCATTGTCGTTTTTCAAGAAAAAAAGCCAGGCGAAGCTTCTCCACGGCCTCAACAAGCCTTGCAGATCATCTGCTGCACAACATCGGGCGATAGCGCCTTGCCTTGCTTTGTCTGGCCCCTTTCTCCAGCACTCTCGTTTATCAGCATCTGTGTTTGTCATGCCAACAGCAAGTGAGCTGAGCCTTTTATCCAGGAACCCTGGTTTTCATGGTATGAACTGTATCCAATGATTTCTGGAAGTCAAGCTTGAGCACACAAAATCAGGGCTGCTTTCTCAACTGAGGAATTATTTTTGAGAATTCTGGAGCTACATTGACTCATGCAATTATTTTGAAAAGAATACACACATTTATTTCAGTTTTCTCTGTAACATTAGCTTGCAAGAAGGCAGAAATAGCATTGCCATCATTTAAGCTTTCTTGATACAATTCAAATACTAAATTGAACACATCTACAAGATCGGTCAAGAACAAAGAAACTCATTGAGAAGATGAGCAGCCTAGTAAAATCAGTCCACCAGCATCATGAATGAACTACCAACCCAAGTTAGCTACCATCGGGTGAGCATGTGTTAGTTCTCATCGTCTGACCCAAACGGCTCGAGCCGCCTCACTGACTCCAGAACAGCAGCCGGACGGCGCGAGGCACTCAGCCCTCCAGGCCCCAGCACCGACTTCACCTTGGGCACGCTCATTGTGTGCAGCGGTGGCGTCGGCACGCTTCGGTTCATCTCCTTGAGGACCGACCGCACTGTGGCCTTCGCGGCCACATCGCCCTGCCCTGGACCCGGGGAGCTCCCGCTGGGACCAGCCTCTGCTGCTTCCTTGGACGACTTCCCCTTCCCGGCCTCGAACTTGTGCATGTCGTAGAGGAGCTCCCTCTGGAGCTGCTTATCTGCCACCAGGATCTCATCGATCTCATTCTTGTAGTCCTTGAGCAGCGCCCGAAGGCACTCCATCAGGCACCCCGTGAGAGGGCTGTTCTTGCTCTCCAGCAGCCGCTTCAGCTCGATGAATATCGGGATCGCGATCTGGATCAGGTTCTTCTTCGCCACCTGGGTCACCGCCCTTCCTTTGGCCGCGTTCAGGGCGCTTGCTGTCCCGCTGTCTCCGCCTTCGTCGTCCATCTCGGAGTTGTCTGTGCAGATGCTCGGATGGATGCGCATCTCCTTGCAAGCCAGTATTTGCAGAGCATCCTGTAGGAAAGAAGACCATGTCATCACAACTAAATACAGGACATTTTATTTTTTTGACACAATACAAGACATTATATAGTTACTCCTATCCAATGCCCATGTAATTTGTGTACCTGAAGCACAGCCCTTCCAGCTGCATCATCAACGCTAAGCAAGCCATCACAAACACCCGCTAAGATCTCGGCACATAACTTGGCTGATGTAGCTAGAAGGTGCTCTGGGGCCATCTGTTTCAACAGGGACACATATATGTGCATTCTTTTTGACCTTGATCTTTCATCAGTTCCTCTGCAACAAAAATGCTCATAATAAATGTCCGATAAAGGTGAACATGGTTTCTGCAAAGTGAACATCATGTATATGCTTACCCTATAGCAAAAAGGGTTGATCCTCGGACAGAACCTTGAGAACCTTGAGAACTTTGAGAGCCTTGGGACTCACTAAATCCACCACCATGACCTGTATAATCGTTTAGGACGTAGATAGCTTCTATGAAACTGTTATATGCAAGAAGTGGCGCTTTAGCTGCAACAGCATTTAAGTTCATGTTAGGCAGTCGCTTAAAAAATGGGTACAGAAATACGCAAAATTTGAAACAGAAAAACCACTAGGAGAAGAAAATTAAGATCATCAATCTTAAAATGGATGACAAGCTAGCTGATATGGAGCATATGACTACAGCCTCTTTCCAATAACTGTACACAGCAGATCAGAGTGTAATTCCACAGATAGTTCTTGATCACGTTGAACCCCAGGTCAACCAGATGATGAATGAAAATCTATGCAAGGTTTTTTGGGATGAACAAATAAGTAATGCAAGGATTTTTCATATGACAGATCAAGGCTTTGGTCTATCTACCAGGAAAACAAACTGGCGATAACGAAGCTCCAGGAGAGTGTCATTCGATTCTCCAAGCAAGATATCAATAGGGTAGCTGATTTCCTAGGCAAGCACGCCAATCCTTTTGGCAACAGGGTGATGAAAGAGGATCTTCCATCCCCACTAAGAGAACTTGTAAAAAGTGATTCAGACTCCGTGTGTTTGAGATATATAAAGTTCTCAGTTCCTCAACAAAAAAATAGACCCACTCAAAGCCCCAGGTGCGGATAGTCCTCCAGCATGATTGCTCAGGATTTCCATCGATATCAATCGGTGGGCTCTCAAGTCTGGCTGGAAGACATATAATAGAAAGTAGTCTTGTAGCTCAATGCTCATGAGATAGCTAATTATGCTAGCAGAGAGTTGTGCAGTCAGGTGTTGATGGGCCAAGTCCCAACATGTGCGTCAGAATTGGTGATGCGTGATTGTATGGATTTTTCTGTTTCCTGATTCATACATAACCCCAGTTCAATAAAAAGGGGGTAAAGAATACCAAGAGTAAAACCTTTTAAGATGCTCCCAAAGAGGTAGTCAGCCAAATGCCTTATCTTCTCTGATTCGTCAACTAAAGATGGCAGAAACCGAAGGAAAACTACTCCTCTCCATTTTACGTAATCCCTCTGGATAAAAGGAATAGCTTCAATAAATCAGCGCATGAACATTCAGATGTAACACTGAAAGAATGATAAGCACCTGCAGCAACTTCGCGAGTAGGACAAATGTTTGTCTCCGTACGACTTCACAGGGATCACGCAGTGATTTTGTTATTTTTGACATATAACTGAAAAATAAGAGGTCAGTGAAACTCGCAAGTGCAAATGTAACAATTAACTATTTGAAGAAAAAACCGTGTACACGAAAATATACGAGGAAAAGTAGAAAGTACAGAACTGCTATTGGTATATGCGAGAAGATATTCTTATTATTTGATATCAATTGCCAGCAATAGTTGAAGCTCCTGCTCCAATACCACCAAACTAAATCTCAGGTATCTTGCCGAGTTTTAAAGATGTGGTCTTTCCAATTTAGTAGACATGGAATATGGAGTTAACTGAACTCATATTGGATCAATCACTGTAATTATTTAACTTGGAAAATGGCCAAGCCCAAGAAAAAGGGAAAATAAATAATTGTATCATACTTTGTCATGTAAATATAGATATATGTGAAATACTCAGTGTGGACACTAATAATATCTGATGTACAGAGGATGTGACTGTAGAAGCAACCTCCTAATAAATGGGAACATGCAGATTTGCTGGAAAGAAATGCTGTAAAAGAATCCTGGAAGGTAATGCTACGAGTATCAGTGGTTTATATGATCGTTGAGAGTATGCTCACCAGTCGACTAGTGCGGTATAGCGGACATAGAAGTCAGCCATGGCAATCATGATATTATTCCGAAGGGTAGCCAAATCACTCCGCTCAAGCTCCTAATTTATACAAGCAACATTGAGTGTTTATCTATTAAGAGAAATCATGGGAGTTAGAGTGATTGGAGGCTACGCACCTGAACAAAAAGTGGAATATAACGTTTTGCTAGTTTGTCATCTACAAGGCATAGTTTTGCCATTGTGTCCCATGACTGTATATACAAAGATGGAGCTAGCTCTTTGAAAGAAACATCTCCACCAGCAAGGTTTTTTGGCCTTGGCTCAGAGTTTCCAGAGGTTATAATTGTGTGCAGCAAAGGGATGATGCCTTGCACACTAGCATCAGGGCAAGCTAGGATCAGTGATCCAACTGTGAAGACAGAAATAACAGCTTCTGACATCGCTTTTGATGTGGATGCGCCTTTTCTTCCCTTATGTTTGCCAGTCGGAGGTGTAAAGAAGCTACAACCCCTGGAATCTTGTGATGTTCCTTTTATGTAGCTGTCTAGACTAGCAACTGCTTTATTGATAAGTTGCTGGACCCACTTCATTATTAGTTCTTCACCTTCCTTAGCCGTCTTCGCTTTCCGTTTACATAAAGTCTTCAGTGATTTTACATGGGCATCGACCTGTATGTGCAAGTAAATAAGACATTACCGTCAAGATATGGAAAAGTCTTACTTCTATTAAGAGTGGTGTTGGTACAGAACAATGATATGCATTTACTCAACAACCCAGAAATCTGTCATGAAAAAATAACACGAATGCATGAGGAGCATTTTTGCAGAACTTCAGGAATAACTAATCAAAGCAACACATTGATACTGGATAATCTTGTCATTCAAGTCCATACCCGCAACAAGTGGGTTTTACAGGGCCATTTTGTTACTGCGGTAAATGCTGCAGGTAAGCTGGAAGGATATCCCTTTCAGCGAATCAACATAGCAGTATTATACTTAGGTGTATAATACCCATCCATGACTGCATGGGTCAACACTCGTTCTGCCTATTAAATAACCATAACATGTTTACCTATATTCAAAGCTTTAACAAATGCAGTAGTTTACAAGAACTATCAGTACACTCCTAGTCCCAATAGAGTGAGCAATAGAGCTAGTGTACAGTGTAACGGTATATAGTAGATATATGCTTGGATTTCAGTGGATTTAACTGAGATTTTGGTGCTTTTAGAAGTTAATTGCAAACTGGCCCAGTAGTCCCTGATAAAACTGAGCATGAGATTCCATGGCCAAGCTCCTGCTTAATTGTGTTTGCACTTGGCTTGCCTTGGGCCCTCAAGGTGGTTGGCTCAAGGAGTTTACATAGCCGCGTTCCGCGTCACCGCCTTGTAGTTTTTACCCACAACTTCTTGCTTAATTCCCCTAAAAAATGTGTCTTGCTCAATTAAGAGCTGCAGTACTAATTAAGTATTCTTTTAACTAGTGATCAGCTAGATAAGTAAGACAAGTACTCTTCTGGTGTGCTCGATACACCACTAGTGGCTCATTTTGAAGATTAACTGCATTGTATAGACCATTATTTTGGATTTCACGCAGTCCAAAACGTTCCAAGCACTAACTGAGCAAAGGAGTGGACCAATTGCTCTAGACAGAGAACAAGATAGAAAATGCCAAATTCAAGCTTGCAGTGCTATTTATGTATTTTTATATAAGAACTTGTATTGATATCTATGTGTTGATGCTTCTAGTCTAAAGCAGTTGACTGTAACCAGGGTCTGCAAGCTATCCTTGCTCACACATGTCAGACATCGCCTCCATGTGTCATTGCACTACAGGATGTCGGTGCTCCAGTTGTCTGGGCCCTGTCACAACTCACAACACATACAATCTAACTCATTTGACTGTCATGATTTTCAGGATTTTCTCCGGTCATTGAGGCCAATTTTTCTTGAGTAGTTATTAATTCGAGCAAGAATCGGTCACACCAGAAGATTAACACATGTTTATTTGCTTCACAAATCTTGTCACTATACATCTATACCACTATCCAAAACTTCCAAAACATCATCCCCGTGCCTTGGTCATAATTATTGTTGTACAACCTTTAGAAATACTTGCTATTTGGCCTGCGCCAGGTAGTCCATGCTCGTTTATTATTCATTGCTTGCTCTCTGGGAAATTTTACTATTGAAATTATTGCTAAAATCAAATTTCTGTAACTACTGATAAACTCCATTCCCAGAAAGTGTTAGTTTTATTGCTAGCCTTTTGGTTGAGAGAGACATTTCAACTGTTAAATTCTTATTGCTAGCCTTGTGGGCATCACTGACCCTAAATACGGAGGAAGACCAAGCGTAAGTACGGAAGTACCTCAGCTGGAGGTAATAGATAGCAACAGTTGGTCAAAGAATTTCCAAATGATGCAAACCGCAATAGATGGGTCAATTCTAGGGGAACTGGCAAGTGTGAAAGTGCAAATTCGCAGTGCTTTACTAACAAGGTGAAATGGAAATAAAAACTGCTTCCTAAAAAATGAGAGACCGTGCAGCACAAGCGGAAAACAAAAAAATTGCTATGGACGTCAACAATTCATAGTTCTTGCTAGTCAAAAGGTAATATGTATATGGGGATTCTTGTTATAAGCATAGATGCATATTAGAAAGCTTCAAAATTCTGCATTGATTCGTTAAATGCTTACCTCACTCAGGTTCATATCAAAATTCTCAATCCGCGTGAGCAAGCTGTGTGCCAGTTCTGCTGCAGGCTCCACGGGTAGCTCCATGGAGACATTTGAAATAGTTTGCAGGAGTGAAACACGATCCAAAGCCCAGAGCGCAGAATTTGGATCCCCTTCAGAAGAAGCTTTACCCGTGTCTTCTTGGCCAACATTATCAAGGAGTTTCCAGTGGTGAGAGAGGAACTTCCAGTTAACTGATTTAGGTGCAAATGAGGAGACCTCAGAAAGAAGCCACCAAGCCCCGGCTGGTGCAGTCCATTTCTCAATTGGCTTAGAGCTTCTGAGCCACAAGGATTCAGATATTGTCACGATGTTCTGGAGTGAAGTAGCAAGCAGTGGTCTGAGCTTTTTCTTCTTGCCGAGGCTTGCACATATCCTTTTTATGCATGGAGCAACCTCTCCATCGCATATGCTTTTCAGCAAATCGAGTGTCCCTTCCGGGAACACCTCCTCCAAGTTGACGGAGTCGTCACCCAGGTGCAAATTGGCAGCTTTGCAGACCCTGTTCAGAACCAGCTCAAGAAACAAGTTCTCGCATTCCTCTTGGATACTGGTCTCGCTATCGATCACCAGCGATGGCACGGCTTGAAGCCACTCTTTCGTCACTCTCTCATCAGGGAATTTCCGGAACACCTCTGAGATGGCTGCAAGAGCCGCCTTGCGAATGCTGACGAGCGGATCGGAGCATGCAGCCCCCATTGCACTAAGTAGCGACTCGTCGACAGGCCTGCCGATCAAACCAATCGCCTTGGTGATGAGCACAAGCGCAGCCTTCCTGACAGCAGCCTTATCATCAATGCAGCGTCGCCTCAACAGGTCCCCGAGATCCATGTTCCCGATCGTCATTACCTCCTGCAACCGAGCGACCTCCACGCCTCTTTCAGACAGCATGTCAAGCGCTTGGGCTGCATTCGTCAACGCCCGAGCCCGGACCCCTCCAACGGTATCCGAACACCTCTCCACCAGCACGCGGACGCACTTTAGCCCCCAGGAGTCCTCTCCCAGACTAGATTCGTCCATTTCCGACGGCAGCAGCACCGGCAGCATCGCCAGGACCATGTCCACCGCAAAGAGCCGCCCCTTTGCCTTCCCCTTGGCCATGGTCACCACAAACGCGGTGAATCCCTCCCTTTCGTATGGCTGCATCGCCTGCACCACCTCGACTATCGCCTCGACCGCCAGCGCCCTGGCATCCGTCTTCTCCGGCGCCTTCATCGCCAGCAACCTGGGCAGGTACTCCACCAGTTTCCTCACCCCCTCTTCATCACCCAGAGGCACAACCTTCCTTACCAGGAACTCCACGGCGGCGGCCCGCGCAGCCGATTTCGCACCCGAGAGCGCCACCGGGAGCAGCGCGCGTACCACGTCCTGCAATGCCTCGGCGTTGCGGTTGGACCCGAGGACGGCGGCGAGGACGTTGAAGGCGGCGAGCTCGGTGGCGGTGTCGATGAGCGACCTCCGCGCGTCCGGGTGCTCCCCGAGAGGCAGCCTCCCCGCGGCGTCGGCGAGCAGGGGGAGTGCCTCTCGGAGGAAGGACGGGGACCGTGGCGGGGCCGCCTGCTGGCGCTGGTTCTTGCGCTTGCGGGGGTTGCCGTGGCCTGAGCTGGAGTTAGGGTTTGGGGCGGTGGAGGAGGAGGAGGAGGAAAGCGCCTTGCGGAGGGCGAGGAGGAAGGAGAGGAAGGGGAGTGGGGAAAAGAGGGAGAGGAACGGGGAGGCGGGGGCTAGCAGGAGGCGGAGGTAGGCGGCGGCGGCGGGGGCGGGGTGGGTGGAGAAGGAGGAGGTGAGCGGCGCGAGGAGGGAGGAGGCCGGGAGGCCGGCGGCGGCGAGGCGGGGGAAGAGGGAGGCGGAGACGGCCGCGGAGGAGAGGAGGGTGAGGGAGGGGAGGGACAGGGGCGGGGATGTGGCGGAGGAGGAGGATGAGGAGGAGCGGCGGTGGAGGGTGGCGAGCTCGGAGAGGAAGGCGGAGAGGGATCCGGTGGCGGAAGCGGAGGCGGGGGAGTCGATGTCGTCGACGTCCATGTCGTCGGCGTCCATGGGGGATTGCGGCGGAGTGCGGGAATTTGAAATCTGTGGTGGGGTTTGGAGGTGGGAGACGGAGACGGAGCGGAAGAATGAATTTCGAGAGAAAGACGTTTTCGTGGTTTCGAGACCTGGGCATGTGTCGGGCCGGGCCGGGCCAAGGAAAGCCCGACGCTAAAAATCCGGCCCAAGCCCGGCCTGGCCCGACCAAATACCCACCAAGCCCATTGGGCCGCGGGCCAGACCGTAGTGTTAAACTGTGTTTTTGGGCTACCCAGGCCTGGTCCGGCCCGACAGTTGGGCCAACATTTCTCGGTCCATGTCCGAGTTTTTCGGGCCGGGCTTCATGTCGGGCTGCCCATAGCCAGGTATGTCATAGCCAGTGGTAGCAAAATAAATACGAAGTAGGACTACTAAACAATTTGGGTCGTGGACCGCCAATTTTTGGTCGTGGGCCACCAGCGGACCAGCACGTGCCCGGTGCCCCCGCGGTATGTTATGTCCATGATCCTCCCCGCCGGGTCCTCCTCCCTCGCGTCCCAGCGCCCCCTATCCTCCGCTTCGCTGAAGCACTTCCTTAACTGGACCTCGTTCGTGGCCTAAATAGTTACCACTCGTTTCTTCCGCGTTGTGATGGTTGTTCTGTTCCTTTCACTTCCAGACCTGGTTCATTCATTCCGGGCCGCGTTTCCGCGCGTTCTGGCTCCGGGTGCTAACATTGGTGGGAGTTGGGTATATAAACCGGTAGGAATTCATCTATACTTCCGAGGTGGGACTATTTTTCCAGGATGCTTCGTTCGTAGCGCTTCGTTTGCTTGTTGCGGGGTGTTTCGTTCTAACTGTTGGCTTCTGCGTTGACTTCAGAGGTGGGACCGGACCGTTCGCGCGAAATTAATGGAACAAGCAAGGACTTCTAGTTGTTCCATCATTCCAAATGTCCAGGAACAAGTAATCGTAAGGGCATCTCCAACGGCGCGACGCATTTCGGACGTCCGAAATGTCCGTCTGCATCGCGCGGCGGACGCAAGACAGGCCGTTTTTGTCTCCGCGTCCGTTTGCACCTAGGGGTGGCTCCAGCGGCCCGACGCATTTTGGCGTTTGCATCAATTATGAAGTTTCGAAACAACAAAATAAGGAATTCAACAAAGTCATACTTATTACATTTAAATTTTTAAAAGTCTACATGAAAATAAGATAGTATTTCTCTAGGCATGATCTTCATGGCCAGCCAATGTCCACTGATGCTCAATCAGATCTGTCTGCAGCTGTTTGGAGACGTTCTCATTACTGACTTCTACATTGATATGTAGATACTCCTGCCAAGATTAAGCTCCAGGAAGTGGCGCCACCAGCTCACCTTGGAATTCCTAGTGGTTCTCATTGCGGCCATCAGGACGCTCGTTCTCAACGATCATGTTGTGCATGATCACGCGGCATGTCATCACCTCATGCATGGTCTTCAGCGACCATGTTTTTGCCGGGTGACGAACAATTGTCCACTGAGCTTGGAGCACACCAAATCCGCGCTCCACATCTTTCCTGCAAGCCTCTTGCATCTTGGCAAACCTCCTCGTCTTCTCGAAGTTTGGATTACGGCCTTCACCAATGTGGCCCAGGGGTAGATGCCATCACAAGATAATATGGCTTGTCATATGCATTTTCATTGATCTCATAGCTCACCCGGGGAGCTTTGCCTTGCATGAGCCGGTTGAAAACCGGTGATCGGTGCAACACATTGATGTCATTGTTGGAACCGGCCAATGCCAAATCCATAAATCTTGAGATATGACAGCTTCAAGAATGACAGTTTTTTCCTCCTCATGCCCATTGTACGCACCCTGCCATCCAAATGGACAGTTTTTCCACTCCCAGTGCATGCAATCTATGCTGCCAATCATTCCTGGGAACCCTCTAGACTCGTTGATAGACAGGAGTCACCTTGTATCCTCAACAGTTGACTCCCTATAGTAATACTCTCCGAACACGGAAATCACGGCTCGGCAAAACCTGTACATGGCCTCAAGGCAGGTGCTCTCACCCATTCGAAGATACTCATCGAATATATCTGCAGCCATTCCGTATGAGAGCATGCGAATAGCCGCGGAGCATTTTTGTTAGGAGGTGAAGCCTAGCGCACCTGTTGCATCGGGCATGCATTGGAAGTAGGGGTCGTAGTTTCGCCCCGTAGAATGACTAAGAACAGGTCCCTTGACATCCTGTACCGGCACCGGAACAGTTTTTTCAAACACCGGATTGGTGAGGTGGAAGTAGTCCTTGTGGAGGCGGGTCGCCTTCCACTCTGTTGCACAGGTTTTTGGAGCGCCCTTCACAGAGCACCGGTGCTCCGGCCCCGGGTTTGAGGTGAACTCGTGGATCATGGAGGCCGCAGTAGTTGCCAATGTCTGCGTCGACTGATCGTACTCCTCGTCGGAAGAGGAGTCGAAGGCCTCCGCGCGGAACTTGTTCAACATCTGCGTGGGTACAAAGTGCGGATCAATGGCCGCGCACAATGGCGCCGAAAACACGAGTAAGAAACCTACTGACGCAAGTGACCGAACAGGTCGTGGGCGGCGCGGAATGGCGGTGCAACCATGAGCGTTTGGCCCAAAAACAGCCGGTAGGTACGCGGTTGAGCCAAGCCCGAGTACGATCCTGCTCTCTCGCGCTGCGAGAACGGAGCCGACTACTACTGCGGCGGGACGGCGGCGGGTGGGGTTGGGGTAGTGGCGTCGCAGTAGGGCATCAAAGAAGGGGAAAAAGAAGCAAATCGAAGCGGTCGATTTCGCTGTCCCTGACTTGCGGGACCGGGTAACAAATGGAGGACGCTCCGCGCGACCGCCAAGCGTCCGCGGAGACGCAAACCTGGCGCATATTTCCGGTCACGACGGACGAAAACGGTCGCTCAGCGTCTGTTTGCGTCGCGCCGCTGGAGATGCCCTAATAACTAGGACTTTTAGTTGTTCCAACATTGGAACCAAGGGTGACGTGGCCTTTTTAGAGGTAGACCAATTTTTCCAGATCACATGAACTGAATTTTACATAGAACTTTTGTAGTAATAATTTCATGAATTATTCCAGAGATTACTAAAAAGTATAATTGCAGAAAATTGCAAAATTAAATAATATGGTGAATAATGTCCACGCTCTTCCTTTTGTTCTTCCAATCTGCTATGTCCCAACTTTTGTAGAAGTGTGCATGAAGCTCCCAACATTTTGGTGAAACATGTGTATTAAGAAAAATAATTCGAAGATAAATGGAACACCAAAAAAGGGATAAATTTGGTAAGAAATAATTATTTGAAGAAATCTGGAATTACAAGAAATTTCATTGATTCCCTCTACACCCTCAACTATCTATTGTTTCAAAGAATAGGAAAAATCATATTTATATTTAAAAAAACCTTGGAATTATGAAAAACAAAATATCCATCAACTAGTATAGTAGTATTTTAGCACAGTATACATAAGCATAGCGTTACGGGTATGAACGCAAAAAGAGGGACAGAAAAATCATACATTCATTAAGATGAAATCCTTGATCATCTTGCTTTGTTTTGCTAAGTTGTACTGATTAGTAGCAAGTTGGAATAGCAGTTTAGTTTTGATGGCAGGCAAGTCCTCCTTTAGAGCAGAGAGAAAAGTATTAGAAAAAATGTAGTTTAAATGTGTGAGTAGTATTAGAAAAAATGCAGTTTAAAATGAGTGAGTAGTATTCTGGAAATCTTTACTAACACTTGAGAATGAAGGCACTCCGACTCCGTTATATGTCAGCATGAAGATTGGGACGAAAAAAACCGAATCATATCTATGAATTAGAAAAAATGATAATTTGAGAAAACATAAAAAATGTAATTAAAAAGAAATATTAGCACATTAAGAAACATCAGTGCTCTTACTTGAAGTTTTGTTTGGGTATAGACACAAATCTCACTTTAAAGTGGGAAATGTTGAAATTGGGGCAATGTGGGTAAGCAAACATGAACAGTTCTTTCACAACTGCATCCACTGATCTGCATTTTGTGTTGGAATGAGGACATCAAAGTACATGTCCATAAAATTAGCACTAACAAGGAACCACTTCTTGTTTATAGGACAAGGTATGTGTACCTATAAAACCAAATGGAAACATATCAAACATCACTTCAGTCTGGGATTAAAATTTCTTCAAATAACATTGTTTTTCTTATCTGTACTCACCAAAGCAGCATGCTCAAGTCTGAGTCCGACCAATAATTATGTTAGTAATTTTTTGTAAAGCTCGCAATACGTTCTGGATCCATTAGAAGTTCCTATGAAAACATGCCAAAAAGAATTAATTGAATTAAATGTGGAATGCTTGAAGTAAATTCCTATGAAAATGCTTGAAGGAAGTAATTATTACTGTGAGGAAACATATTGGTATTTAAAATGTGCAAACTTACTATTTCTTCAGTAAATGTCATATGCTTCAAGCAAGCAATTTTTTTGTTGCATTTATCTTTCATTTTTGATCATTGAGAATCATTTTGATATATGCATTCATGACATAATCGTTTATGTAACCTCCATTTGACATACACAATGCTAAAGTTATGATACTACTTATGATACTCAGATTTGTGCCACATCAGATTTTTGCTAACATGGTATGCATGATAATACTTATGATACTTCCATTGTGGTTAGTCTAAAAATCTGATGTAACAAACAAATTAATGAGGTGAGAGATGAAAGTGATATCATAATATAATACTATATCATAGCACATAAAACTAGAGAACTTAATGGCAAACACAGCATGTACACAAATTTGCATCGAGATTCTACAAAACATTAAATATGATGATACTATGCATCGTGGGGTAGTATCGTAAACTAGTATCATGTGCATGATACTAGTGTATGATACTTCCCATTGTGACTAGTCTAAAGTGAGCAAGTACAATAGAGTCCAGTCAGCTGACTATAAAATATTAAATAATACATTTTAGATGACTTGGAGGATAAAGAAGGGGAGAGAGAAGGGAGGTGAGCTCTTATACAGTAGTGCTCCTAGGCACTTTGTAAGAGTGAAAGGTGGGTCATATGTTAGTAAGATGCTTCATTCTTATAACCAACTATTGTACATGTTAGTTATATGGTGACTACAAATGACATGTCATCTTATTATAGCCAGCAGTTGGCTATATTATTGGAATTGATCTAAGAGCAAGAACAATAGAAGAGTTAGTAGTTGGCTATATGTTTTTGCTATGTCATCTATAGTCTACTTGTAGTCAGCCCATACAATAGTTACATACTAGTATGAACTACTTTATCTGCATATGGCCTACCTTGCAATATCACAAAGTGTCTAGGAGCACGTGTTGCAGCTGGCTATTATCTTGTAGCCTGCTTCCCTTCTCTCTCCTCTTCTCTCTCATCCAACTCAGTAAAATTATATTATTTTAAGTCTTATAGCCTACTGATTGTACCTTATTGTACTTGCTCTAACATGCAAGGATTTTATTTCCTTCCTTACTTCTCCAAATACATCTTGGTCCCACTTGATCAGATCTTTTGAGAGATCATTAAGCTTTGTGTTCATATAATCCAATGTCACACACTCTCCCCAATCTTTCCACCTCTTCTCCACATGTGAGATAAACTGCGGATGGGTCTCCCACATCATCTCAAATTTAAACTACCTCTGGCGTGACCGACTATTAGGCGCAAGGGGCCTCGGCTGCACATTTAAATGAATTGGATATTGGTCAGATTTAACCGACGTCAGATGACTCAACTCAGCCATAGGAAACATCTGCAACCATCTCGGATAGGTCCGAACCATGAACAAATAAAAATATGTGGCACAAGATTTTTGAATTAAACTATAGACAAGAGATAATGTGGCGACAGAGATCGCTTATTCAATGGCTAGAAGGGAGATAGCAATACACAATTTTTTCATCAGAAATTATAGAGGCTCTTTTCCAAATGTTCCCAACAAAGGCGCTAGGGCCGGATGGATTCCTGATGACCCACAAGTATAGGGGTGTATTGTGGTACTTTCGATAAATAAGAGTGTCGAACCCAACGAGGAGCAGAAGGTGTTGACGAGCAATTTTGATTGATGATTCATTGTAAACACTAGAGAACAGCTTTGCAGGGGTATTTGATATTGCAGATAAATAAAGTACGAGTAAATAAAATGCAGTAGTAATAATTGAAGCGAGTGGCCCAATCCTTTTTAGAGCAAAGGACAAGCCGGTTGTTTTACTTATGATGAACAAACGTTCATGAGGACACACGTGAATCACGTCAAGTGCTTTCGCTTCACATAGTTGAACAATATTCAATGGTTTGGTAAATGTTGTGTGGGTGAACCTATGCTGATGCACTACCCCATACTTGGACTAATACATACTTGTGATTATACCTTTTGCAAGCATCCACAACTACAAGAAAGTAATTAAGATAAATCTAACCACAGCCTTGAACTTTGAGATCCTACACTCCCTTGTGCTCCGGTTTCCTAATGGGGGTTTGGGTTTCTGTCCTCCCGCAACCCCACAATTAGTAGCCAAATACACAATACATTCCCCTAGGACCATAAAAGGTGAAGTATCATGTAGTCGACGTTCACATGACACCACTAGAAGAATAGTACCACAACTTAAATATCAAATCATTGTATATTACTCAACACAGTTCCACTACTAACAGCATGACTTCTCCCATGTCCTCAAGAACTAAACGAACTACTCACGAGACATCATATGGATCATGATCAGAGGTTATATGATGATGAATAACAATCTGGACATAAACTTGATTCAATGGTTTCACTCAATAGCATCAACTACAAAGAGTAATCAACACCGAGAAAGTTTCCCCTATGAACTAGACAAGTATCAAACCCAAGATGTTACAGCGGAACGGTGTGGATGCGGCGGTGATGATGGTGCTAGTGGTGGATATGGTGGTGATGATGATCCCGATCAAGTCCATCTCGATGGTGGTGTGCTGAGCGCGGAGTTGATGAAGGAGAATTTATGCGCAACATTGAGGGAACCCCAAGAGGAAGGTATGATGAGCACATCATGAAGTTTTCCCTCAGTAAGAAACCAAGATTTATCAACCAGTAGGAGAAAAACGTTCTCTCCCGAGGTGTTGCGAACCAACTCGTGGCAGGACGCACTGCCGGCGTCAGCAGCAATGTGGAGACCTGCACACAAACAACCAAGTCCTTTATCCCCAACTTTCAGCGAGGTTGTCAAGCTCACTGGTTTTGCTGAAAACAAAGGATTAAACGAACCATGTGGAAGAAGAATTGTTTGCAGAGAACATAACAGAAAAATGTTGTAGAAGATTGCAATTAAAAGAAGAAGGACCGGGGTCCACAGTTCACTAGAGGCGCCTCCCCAATAAATAAATATGCTGGGTAAACAAATTACATATGGGCAATTGGCAAACAGAGATTCTACGCTAATGGTTGGTGCAGAATACATGCTATGAAAGTATGCGGGCATTACAACAATATACATAGACAGTAATCCAACTGCATATATGACTAATAATCCACCTTCAGGATTGCATCCGCGACACCCTCCAGTATTAAGTTGCAAGAAATGGACTATCGCTTTAAACAATGTGTGTAAAGTAAACGATGAAACTACCCTTGAATAGAACACTGATGTTTTCTCCCTAGTAGCAACATCACATCTACAACCGTAGAGAACAAGGTCACTTCCCATGGTTAAATAGAGGCATGAACCCACTATCGAGCATAAATACTCCCTCTTGGAGTCGCTAGCATCTACTTGCCAGAGCATCTACTAGAAACGGAGAGCATGCAAGATCATAATAACATAATACATAATCTCAACCAAAGCAATCTCTATAAATCGGATCCACATCAAACCAACATGTAGCAATTACAAATAGATAATCTTGATCATGTTAGGTAGCTCACAAGATCTATACATGAAGCACAACAAGGAGAGGACAACCATCTAGCTAATGCTATGGACCCATGGTACCGTGGAGGACTACTCACACATCACCTCAGATGAAGACATGGCGATGTGAGGCCTCCTGATTTCCTCCGGCAGGGTGCCGGGATGGACTTCGAACCCTCCAGAACTAGGGTTTTGCTGACGGCGTCGAAACTTTTCGTGGATGGAGGCTCGGGTCCCAAGGATTTTCCCGATACGAGGAATAAATAGGCGGAAGGGCGGAGCAAACGAGGCGACGAGGTGCTAGTACACGGGCCAGGCGCAGCCAAGGGTGGGGCCGCGCTTGCCCTGTGTAATGCCATGTGGCAGCTCTCCTGCGCGTTGATACGCGTGCAGCACACGTCCGTTGGGAACCCCAAGAGGAAGGTGTGATGCGTACAGCAGCAAGTTTTCCCTCAGTAAGAAACCAAGGTTATCGAACCAGTAGGAGTCAAGAAGCATGTGAAGGTTGATGGTGGCGGAGTGTAGTGCGGCGCAACACCAGGGATTCCGGCGCCAACGTGGAACCTGCACAACACAATCAAAGTACTTTGTCCCAACGTAACAGTGAGGTTGTCAATCTCACCGGCTTGCTGTAACAAAGGATTAGATGTATAGTGTGGAATATGATGTTTGCGAAGAACAGTAAAGAACAAGTATTGCAGTAGATTGTATTCGATGTAATTAAAAGAATGGACCGGGATCCACATTTCACTAGTGGTGTCTCTCCAATAAGAAATAGCATGTTGGGTGAACAAATTACTGTTGGGAAATTGACAAATAAAGAGGGCATAACAATGCACATACATGTCATGATGAGTAGTGTGAAATTCAATTGGGCATTACGACAAAGTACATAGACCGCTATCCAGCATGCATCTATGCCTTAAAAGTCCACCTTCAAGTTAGCATCCGCACCCCTTCCAGTATTAAGTTGCAAACAACAGACAATTGCATTAAGTATGGTGCGTAATGTAATCAACACAAATATCCTTAGACAAAGCATTGATGTTTTATCCCTAGTGGCACAAAGACATCCACAACCTTAGAACTTTCTCACACTGTCCCAGATTCAATGGAGGCATGAACCCACTATCGAGCATAAATACTCCTCTTGGAGTTACAAGTATCAACTTGGCCAGAGCCTCTACTAGCAACGGAGAGCATGCAAGATCTTAAACAACACATATATGATAGATTGATAATCAACATAACATAGTATTCCATATTCATCGGATCCCAACAAACGCAACATGTAGCATTACAAATAGATGATCTTGATCATGTTAGGCAGCTCACAAGATCGAACAATGATAGCACATGAGGAGAAGACAACCATCTAGCTACGCTATGGACCCATAGTCCAGGGGTGAACTACTCACACATCAATCCGGAGGCGATCATGGTGATGAAGAGTCCTCCGGGAGATGATTCCCCTCTCCGGCAGGGTCGAGGTGATCTCCGAATCCCGAGATGGGATTGGCGGCGGGCGTCTCGGGAAGGTTTTCCGTATCGTGGCTCTCGGTACTGGGGTTTTCTCGACGAAGGCTTTTTATAGGCGGAAGGGCAGAGTCGGGGGGCTGACGGGGGCCCCACACGCTAGGGCGGCACGGGCCCCCCTAGGCCGCGCGGCCCTAGTGTGGCGGCAACTCATCGGCCCACTTCGTATCCCCTCTCGTCTTCCGAAGCTTCGTGGAAAATAAGACCCTAGGCGTTGATTTCGTCCAATTCCGAGAATATTTCCTTTGTAGGATTTCTGAAACCAAAAACAGCAGAAAACAAAAACGGCTCTACGGCATCTTGTCAATAGGTTAGTGCTGGAAAATGCATAAATATGACATAAAGTGTGTATAAAACATGTGAGTATCATCATAAAAGTAGCATGGAGCATAAGAAATTATAGATACGTTTGAGACGTATCAAGCATCCCAAGCTTAGTTCCTACTCGTCCTCGAGTAGGTAAACGATAACAAAGATAATTTCTGAAGTGACATGCTATCATAATCTTGATCAATACTATTGTAAAGCACATGAGATGAATGCAGCGATTCGAAGCAATGGTAAAGACAATGAATAAACAACTGAATCATATAGCAAAGACTTTTCATGAATAGTACTTTCGAGACAAGCATCAATAAGACTTGCATAAGAGTTAACTCATAAAGCAATAGATTCATAGTAGAAAGCTTTGAAAGAACACAAAGGAAGATATAAGTTTCAGCGGTTGCTTTCAACTTCAACATGTTTATCTCATGGATAATTGTCAACACAAAGCAATATAATAAGTGCAATAGGTAAACATGTTGGAGATATGCCCAAGAGGCAATAATAAAATGGTTATTATTATATATCTTTGTGTATATGATAATGTTTACATACCATGTTATAATTGTATTAACCGAAACATTGATACATGTGTGTTATGGAAACAACAAGGAGTCCCTAGTAAGCCTCTTGTATGACTAGCTTGTTGATTAATAGATGATCATAGTTTCATGATCATGAACATAGGATGTTATTAATAACAAGGTTATGTCATTATGTGAATGATGTAATGGACACACCCAATTAAGCGTAGCATAAGATCACGTCATTAATTTCATTTGCTATAAGCTTTCGATACATAGTTACCTAGTCCTTTTAACCATGAGATCATATAAATCACTTATACCGGAAGGGTACTTTGATTACATCAAACGCCACTGCGTAAATGGGTGGTTATAAAGGTGGGATTAGGTATTCGGAAAGTATGAGTTGAGGCATATGGATCAACAGTGGGATTTGTCCATCCCGATGACGGATAGATATACTCTGGGCCCTCTTGGTGGAATATCGTCTAATTAGCTTGCAAGCATATGAATGGTTCATAAGAGATGACATATCACGGTACGAGTAAAGAGTACTTGTCATGAGACGAGGTTGAACAAGGTATAGAGATACCGATGATCAAACCTCGGATAAGTAAAATATCGCGTGACAAAGGGAATCGGTATCGTATGTAAATGGTTCAGTCGATCACTAAAGTCATCGATGAATATGTGGGAGCCATTATGGATCTCCAGATCCCGCTATTGGTTATTGGTTGGAGAGAGGTCTCAACCATGTCTGCATAGTTCACGAACCGTAGGGTGACACACTTAAGGTTTGATGTCGTTTAAGTAGATATGGAATATGGAATGGAGTTCGAAGTTTTGTTCGGAGTCTCGAATGGGATCCAGGATATCACGAGGAGGTCTGGAATGGTCCGGAGAATAAGATTCATATATAGGAAGTCATATTCCAAGTTTGAAAATGATCCGGTGCATTTATGGCATGTTCTAGAAAGTTCTAGAAAAGTCCGGAAGAAATCACCATGGAAAGTGGAGTCCCGGAGGGACTCCACCTTGCATGGCCAGCCAAACCCTAAGGGGAGGAGTCCCATGTGGGCTCCACCATAGGTGGCCGGCCAACCCCCCAAGGAAGGGGTGGGAGTCCCACCTTGAGTGGGATTCCCCCCTTGAGTAGGTTTCCCACCTATGGGAGGTTTTGTTGTTGGGGTCTTATTCGAAGACTTGGACTACAACTCTTGGGGATTTCCACCTATATAATGAGGAGGAGAGGGAGGGGGCAGCCCACTCTTGGCCGCACCACCTAGGGCTCCCCTGGCCGGCGCCCTACTCCCCTCTCTCTCCCCAAACCCTAGCACCCCTCCTCCACATACTTCTCCTGCGCGCATAGGCGAAGCCCTGACGGAGTTCTCCACCACCACCGCCACCACGCCGTCGTGCTGCCGGGATTCCGAGGAGGATCTACTACTTCCGCTGCCCGCTGGAACGGGTAGAAGGACGTCTTCATCAACACCGAACGTGTGACCGAGTACGGAGGTGCTGCCCGATTGTGGCACCGCCAAGAAGATCTTCTACGCGCTTTTGAAAGCGGCAAGTGATCGTCTACCGCAGCAACGAGATCTAATCTCGTAGGCTTTGGAAATCTTCAAGGGTTAGTCTCGTTCATCCCCTTGTTGCTACCATCTTCTAGATTGCATCTTGGCTTGGATTGCGTTCTCGCGGTAGGAATTTTTTTGTTTTCTATGCTACGAATCCCATCAGTGGTATCAGTGGTATCACGAAACTTGCTCCACGTTTGACATGCAACTTGTATTGCATAAGTGGCTTTGCGGGTGTCTGTCTCTCCCACCATAGTGAAGATTCAATTTATTCTTTCTATTGACAACACTAGTATCACCGGTGTGGTTCATGTTCGTAGGTAGATTGGATCTTACTCGAAACCCTAAACCACGTAAAATATGCAAACCAAATTAGAGACGTCTAACTTGTTTTTGCAGGGTTTGGTGATGTGATATGGCCATGATGTGATGATGAATATGTATGAGATGATCATTATTGTATTGTGGCAACCGGCAGGAGCCTTATGGTTGTCTTTAAATTTCATGTTGAGTAGTATTTCAAAGTAGTTGTAATAGTTGCTACATGAGGTGAACAACCATGAAGACGGCGCCATGGACCTTGACGCTACGCCGACGATGATGGAGATTATGCCCGATGATGATAGAGATCATGTCCGTGCTTTGGAGATGAAGATCGAAGGCGCAAATACTAAAGGGCCATATCATATCACATATGAATTGCATGTGATGTTAATCCTTTATGCATCTTATTTTGCTTAGAATGCGACGGTAGCATTATAAGATGATCCCTCACATTAATATCAAGATAATAAAGTGTTCTCCCTCGTATGCACCGCAGTTCATCGTTTCAAGCATCTCGTGATGATCGGATGTGATAGACTCAACGTTCACATGCAACGGGTGTAAGCCATGTTGCACACGCGGAATACTTGTTTGCTTGACGAGCCTAGCATGTACAGACATGGCCTCTGGACAACGGAAACCGAAAGGTTGAACACGAGTCATATGGATGATATGATCAACATGTTGATGTTCACCATTGAAGCTACATCATCTCACGTGATGATCGGTTTTGGTGTAATGGATTTGGATCGTGTACCACTTAACAACTATGAGGGATGTTGTATTAAGTGGGAGTTCATTAGTAATTAGATTAAAACATGAACTAATTATCATAAAC
Organism: Lolium multiflorum; assembly: GCA_030979885.1. NCBI lineage: Eukaryota > Viridiplantae > Streptophyta > Magnoliopsida > Poales > Poaceae > Lolium > Lolium multiflorum. The sequence goes on from CM061751.1 coordinate 57,026,141, forward strand.
ATAGTCTGAGTAGTATTTTGATTTAATTTTGTAGTATTGGCATCCATTTTCTACCATGCGCTAGTCTTGTAATTGAGATAGAAATACTGTTAAAATCTGACAAGAAACTTTACGGACTGGTACCGTATTGTTAAAGTATCAAGAAATGATTAAGTCCTATTGCAAACTTTTAGTAAACCTCACATCGTTGATTCAAATAGCTATGGTTTTAATTAGTACCTAAAGTTATCTTGTCTCCATGAAAATTGAAGTTCAAATCTGTTTGAAAAGTAAGGAGCTGAAAATTTAGTTTTCAGAAATAATCAAGGTATGAGATATATGTGATATCTAAGACCTTATTGCAAGATGATAGAATATTATTTGGTGAGACTACATAAACTCATAAGTTTTATGGGAATGTACGAAGGTTGAAGACGCAAGGCGTCCCAATCCTCCAACTATTGGGGCACTAACGATATTCGCATATCCATGAAGTGATCGTCCTTAGTATGCACCATTGCTAAGACTCGTCGTTTCGAAGCATCACATGATAATCAGGTGTTATAGATTCTACGTGTGCATACGGGTGCAAGCCAGATTTGCACATGCAAATACTGAGGTTAAACTTTACGAGCCTAGCATGTACAGACATGGTCTCGAAAAGTCGTCATGATATGATGGATAAAATTATGAGTGAAATTGTTCATCATATTAAAAGGTTACTAATAGTGAAATCCGGAACACTTGTCATATGATGATCAACTTGAAAGAAAGAACCTCAAGGTTATTGGTATTTGACCAACAAACCTAGAAGTTATTGATGTTGAAGTGTTTTTCTGAATAATGAGGAAAGCTAAAAGAGAAACTACAAAAGATTATTGGCAGAAAGAAAGAAACGACTAGAAAGTCTAGCTCAGGTGTATAATGATATACATGTTATGGATGTATGATACGCGTACAACAAACGTCCGTTGGGAACCCAAGAGGAAGGTGTGATGCGTACAAATGCAAGTTTCCTCGCAAGAAACCAAGGTTTATCGAACCATAGGGAGCCGAGAAGCACGTTGAAGGTTGATGACGGCGGAGTGTAGTGTGGCACAACACCAGGGATTCCGAACGTGGAACCTGCACAACACAACCAAATTACTTTGCCCCAACGTGACAAAGAGGTTGTCAATCTCACCGGCTTGCTGTAACAAATGATTAGATGTATAGTGTGGATGATGATGTTTGCAAGAGAAAAGAACGAGTATTGCAAGAGATTGTATTCGATGTAAAGAATGGACCGGGTCCACAGTACACTAGTGGTGTCTCTCCCATAAGAAATAGCATGTTGGGTGAACAAATTACAGTTGGGCAATTGACAAATAAAGATGGCATGACAATGCACATACATATTATGATGAGTAGTGTGAAATTCAATTGGGCATTACGACAAAGTACATAGGCCGCTATCCAGATGCATCTATGCCTAAAAAGTCCACCTTCAGGTTATCATCCGAACCCCTTCCAGTATTAAGTTGCAAACAATGACAATAATTGCATTAAGTATGGTGCGTAATGTAATCAACACAAATATCCTTAGACATAGCATTGATGTTTTATCCCTAGTGGCAATATCACATCCACAACCTTAGAACTTTCTGTCACTGTCCCAGATTTAATGGAGGCGTGAACCCACTATCGAGCATAAATACTCCCTCTTGGAGTTACAAGTAACGACTTGGCCAGAGCCTCTACTAATAACGGAGAGCATGCAAGATCATAAACAACACATAGATGATAGATTGATAATCAACATAACATAGCATTCCATATTCATCGGATCCCAACAAACGCAACATGTAGCATTACAAATAGATGATCTTGATCATGTTAGGCAGCTCACAAGATCCGACAATGATAGCACAATGAGGAGAAGACAACCATCTAGCTACTGCTATGGACCCATAGTCCAGGGGTGAACTACTCACACATCACTCCGGAGGCGACCATGGCGGTGAAGAGTCCTCCGGGAGATGATTCCCCTCTCCGGCAGGGTGCCGGAGGCGATCTCCTGAATCCCCCGAGATGGGATTGGCGGCGGCGTCTCTGGAAGGTTTTTATCGTGGCTCTCACTGGAGTTATTATCGACGAAGGCTTTTATAGGCGGAAGGGTAGGTCTAGGGGCGACGCGAGGGACCCACACGCTAGGGCCGCGCGGCCAGGGCCTGGGCCGCGCCGCCCTAGCGTGGCGCGCCTCGTCGCCCCACTTCGTTTCCCTTTCGGTCTTCTGGAAGCTTCGTGGAAAAATAAGACCCTGGGCGTTGATTTCGTCCAATTCCGAGAATATTTCCTTACTAGGATTTCTGAAACCAAAAACAGCAGAAAACAGCAACTAGCTCTTCGGCATCTCATTTATAGGTTAGTGCCGGAAAATGCATAAATATGACATAAAGTATGTATAAAACATGTGTGTATCATCATAAAACAAGCATGGAACATAAGAAATTATCGATACGTTGGAGACGTATCAATCCCCTTCGTCCTAGGGAACGATAACAAAGATAATTTCTGAAGTGACATGCTATCATAATCTTGATCAATACTATTGTAAGCACATGTAATGAATGCAGCGATTCGAAGCAATTGTAAAGACAATGAGTAAACAACTGAATCATATAGCAAAGACTTTTCATCAATAGTACATTCAAGACAAGCATCAATAAGTCTTGCATAAGAGGTAACTCATAAAGCAATAGATTCAAAATAAAGGCATTGAAGCAACAAAAAGGAAGATATAAGTTTCAGCGGTTGCTTTCAACTTGTAACATGTATATCTCATGGATAGTTGTCAATGAAAAGTAATATGATGAATGCAAATATGCAAGCATGTAAAAATCAATGCACAGTTAACACAAGTGTTTGCTTCTAAGATGGAAGGAAATAGCTAAACTGACTCAACATAAAAGTAGAAGAATGGCCCTTCGAAGAGGGAAGCATTGATTGCTATATTTGTGCTAGAGCTTTTATTTTGAAAACAAGAAACAATTTTGTCAACGGTACTAATAAAGCATATGTATTATGTATAAGATATCCTACAAGTTGCAAACCTCATGCATAGATTACCAATAGTGCCCGCACCTTGTCCTAATTAGCTTGGATTTTCATGGATTATCATTGCATACATATGTTTTAACCAAGTATCACAAAGGGGTACCTCTATGCCGCATGTACAAAGGTCTAAGGAGAAAGCTCGCATTGGATTTCTCGCTTTTGATTATTCTCAACTTAGACATCCATACCGGGACAACATAGACAACAGATAATGGACTCCTCTTTAATGCATAAGCATTCAACAACAAATAATATTCTCATAAGAGATTGAGGATTGTTGTCCAAAACTGAAACTTCTACCATGGATCATGGCTTTAGTTAGTGGCCCAATGTTCTTCTCTAACAATATGCATACTCAAACCATTCAACTCATGATAAAACACCCTTACTTCAGACAAGACGAACATGCATAGCAACTCACATGATATTCAACAAAGATATTTGATGGCGTCCCCAGGAACATGGTTATCGCTCAACAAGCAACTTAATAAGAAATAAGATACATAAGTACATATTCAATACCACAATAGTTTTTAAGCTATTTTTCCCATGAGCTATATATTGCAAAGACAAAGGATGGAATTTTAAAGGTAGCACTCAAGCAATTTACTTTGGAATGGCAGAGAAATACCATGTAGTAGGTAGGTATAGTGGACACAAGTGGCATAGTTATTGGCTCAAGGATTTGGATGCACGAGAAGTAATCCCTCTCAATACAAGGCTTAGGCTAGCAAGGTTGTTTGAAGCAAACACAAGTATGAACCGGTACAGCAAAACTCACATAAAAACATATTGCAAGCATTATAAGACTCTACACTGTCTTCCTTGTTGTTCAAACCCTTACTAGAAAATATCTAGACCTTAGAGAGACCAATCATGCAAACCAAATTTTAGCAAGCTCTTCGTATTTCTTCACTAATAGGTGCAAAGTATATGATGCAAGAGCTTAAACATGAGCACAACAATTGCCAAGTATCAAATTATTCAAGATATTATACCAATTACCACATGTAGCATTTTCTGTTTCCAACCATATAACAATTAACGAAGCAGTTTCAACCTTCGCCATGAACATTAAGAATGAAGCTAAGGACATATATGTTCATATGCAACAGCGGAGCGTGTCTCTCTCCCACAAAATGAATGCTAGGATCCAATTTATTCAAACAAAACAAAAATAAAAGCAAACAGACGCTCCAAGTAAAGCACATAAGATGTGATGGAATAAAAATATAGTTTCACTAGAGGAACCTGATAATGTTGTCGATGAAGAAGGGGATGCCTTGGGCATCCCCGAGCTTAGATGCTTGAGTCTTCTTGAAATATGCAGGGATGAACCACGGGGCATCCCCAAGCTTAGAGCTTTCACTCTTGATCATATTGTATCATCCTCCTCTCTTGATCCTTGAAAACTTCCTCCACACCAAACTCAAAACAACTCATTAGAGGGTTAGTGCATAATCAAAATTCACATGTTCAGAGGTGACATAATCATTCTTAACACTTCTGGACATTGCACAAAGCTACTGAAAGTTAATGGAATAGAGAAATCCATCAAGCATAGCAAAACAGGCAATGCGAAATAAAAGGCAGAATCTGTCAAAACAGAACAGTCCGTAAAGATGAATTTTTTAGGTGCACCAGACTTGCTCAAATGAAAATGCTCAAATTGAATGAAAGTTGAGTACATATCTGAGGATTACTCACGTAAATTGGCAGATTTTTCTGAGTTACCCAAAGAGAATACTGCTCAAGTTCGTGACAACAAGAAATCTATTTCTGTACAGTAATCCAAATCTAGTATGAACCTTACTATCAAAGACTTTACTTGGCACAACAATGCAATAAAATAAAGATAAGGAGAGGTTTCTACAGTAGTAACAACTTCAAAGACTCAAATATAAAACAAAAGTGCAGAAGTAAAATCATGGGTTGTCTCCCATAAGCGCTTTTCTTAACGCCTTTCTAGGCGCAGAAAGTGTGAATCAAGTGTTATCAAGAGATGAAGCATCAAAATCATAATTTGTTCTAATGATAGAATCAAAAGGTAACTTCATTCTCTTTCTAGGGAAGTGTTCCATACCTTTCTTGAGAGGAAATTGATATTTAATATTACCTTCCTTCATAGCAATGATAGCAACAGTTCGAAGAAAAGGTCTTCCCAATATAATGGGACAAGATGCATTGCATTCAATATCCAACACAACAAAATCAACGGGGACAAGGTTATTGTTAACCGTAATGCGAACATTATCAATCCTCCCCAAAGGTTTCTTTGTAGAATCAGCAAGATTAACATCCAAATAACAATTTTTCAATGGTGGCAAGTCAAGCATATTATAGATTTTCCTAGGCATAACGGAAATACTTGCACCAAGATCACATAAGCATTACAATCAAAATCATTGACCTTCATCTTAATGATGGGCTCCCAACCATCTTCTAACTTCCTAGGAATAGAAGTTTCAAGTTTTAGTTTCTCTTCTCTAGCTTTTATGAGAGCATTTGTAATATGTTTTGTAAAGGCCAAATTTATAGCACTAGCATTAGGACTTTTAGCAAGTTTTTGTAAGAACTTTATAACTTCAGAGATGTGACAATCATCAAAATCTAAACCATTATAATCTACAACAATGGGATCATTGTCCCCAATATTGGAAAAAAATTCAGCAGTTTTATCACAGGCAGTTTCAGCAGTTTTAGCAGTTTCAGGCAGTTTTGCACATTTTGCATTAGGGGTAGAAACATTGCCAACACTAATTATTTTACCATTGATAGTAGGAGGTGTAGCAACATGTGAAGAATTAGCATTGCTAGTGGTGGTAATAATCCAAACTTTAGCTATATTGTTCTCTTTAGCATTTTCTTCTTTATCCCACCTAGCACGCAATTCGGCCATCAATCTTATATTCTCATTAATTCTAACTTGGATGGAGTTTGCTGTAGCAAATGACTTAATATCTTTATTTTCATTAGGCATAACTTTCGATTTTCAAAAGATCAACATCAGTAGCAAGACTATCAACTTTAGAAGCAAGTATATCAATTTTACCAAGCTTTTCTTCAACAAATTTGTTAAAAGCAGTTTTTGTACTAATAAATTCTTTAAGCATGGCTTCAAGACCAGGGGGAACATTCCTATTATTGTTGTAAGAATTCCCATAAGAATTATCATAACCGTTACCATTATTATAAGGATATGGCCTATAGTTGTTACTAGAATTATTTCGATAAGCATTGTTGTTGAAATTATTATTTTTAATGAAGTTCAAATCAACATGTTCTTCTTGGGCAACCAATGAAGCTAACGGAACATTATTAGGATCAACATTAGTCCTACCATTCACAAGCATAGACATAATAGCATCAATCTTATCACTCAAGGAAGAGGTTTCTTCAACAGAATTTACCTTCTTACCTTGTGGAGCTCTTTCCGTGTGCCATTCAGAGTAATTAATCATATTATCAAGAAGCTTTGTTGCGGCGCCTAGAGTGATGGACATAAAAGTACCTCCAGCAGCTGAATCCAATAGGTTCCGTGAAGAGAAATTTAGTCCCGCATAAAAGGTTTGGATGATCATCCAAGTAGTCAGTCCATGGGTTGGGCAATTTTTAACCAAATATTTCATTCTTTCCCATGCTTGGGCAACATCCTCATTATCCAATTGCTTAAAATTCATTATGCTACTTCTCAAAGATATAATTTTAGCAGGAGGATAATATCTACCAATGAAAGCATCCTTACATTTAGTCCATGAATCAATACTATTCTTAGGCAAAGATAGCAATAAATCTTTAGCTCTTCCCCTTAAGGAGAAAGGGAACAATTTTAATTTTATAATATCACCATCTACATCTTTATACTTTTGCATTTCACATAATTCAACAAAATTATTATGATGGGCAGCAGCATCATCAGAACTAACACCAGAAAATTGCTCTCTCATAACATGATTTAGTAAAGCAGGTTTAATTTCAAAGAATTCTGCTGTAGTAGCAGGTGGAGCAATAGGTGTGCATAAGAAATCATTATTATTTGTGTTTGTGAAGTCACACAACTTAGTATTTTCAGGAGTACCCATTTTAGCAATAGTAAATAAAGCAAACTAGATAAAGTAAATGCAAGTAACTAATTTTTTTGTGTTTTTAATATGGAGAATGCAAACAAGATAGTAAATAAAGTAAAACAAGTAACTAATTTTTTGTATTTTTGATATAGTGCAGCAAACAAAGTAGTAAATAAAGTAAAGCAAGACAAAAACAAAGTAAAGAGATTGGAAGTGGAAGACTCCCCTTGCAGCGTGTCTTGATCTCCCCGGCAACGGCGCTTAAAAAATGTGCTTGATACGCAAAGCACGCGTTTGGGAACCCCAAGAGGAAGGTGTGATGCGTACAAAGTTTTCTCGTAAGAAACCAAGGTTTATCGAACCAGTAGGAGCCAAGAAGCACGTTGAAGGTTGATGGCGGCGGAGTGTAGTGCGGCAACACCAGGATTCCGGCGCCAACGTGAACCTGCACAACACAACCAAATTACTTTGCCCCAACGTGACAGTGTTGTCAATCTCACCGGCTTGCTGTAACAAAGGATTAGATGCATAGTGTGGATGATGATGTTTGCAGAGAACAGTAAGAACGAGTATTGCAGTAGATTGTATTCGATGTAAAGAATGGACCGGGGTCCACAGTTCACTAGTGGTGTCTCTCCCATAAGAAATAGCATGTTGGCTGAACAAATTACAATTGGGCATTTGACAAATAAAGATGGCATGACAATGCACATACATATTATGATGAGTAGTGTGAAATTCAATTGGGCATTACGACAAAGTACATAGACCGCTATCCAGCATGCATCTATATATGCCTAAAAAGTCCACCTTCAGGTTATCATCCGAACCCCTTCCAGTATTAAGTTGCAAACAACAGACAATTGCATTAAGTATGGTGCGTAATGTAATCAACACAAATATCCTTAGACATAGCATTGATGTTTTATCCCTAGTGGCAACAGACATCCACAACCTTAGAACTTTCTGTCACTGTCCCATTTAATGGAGGCATGAACCCACTATCGAGCATAAATACTCCCTCTTGGAGTTACAAGTAACGACTTGGCCAGAGCCTCTACTAATAACGAAGAGCATGCAAGATCATAAACAATACATAGATGATAGATTGATAATCAACATAACATAGCATTCCATATTCATCAGATCCCAACAAACGCAACATGTAGCATTACAAATAGATGATCTTGATCATGTTAGGCAGCTCACAAGATCCGACAATGATAGCACAATGAGGAGAAGACAACCATCTAGCTACTGCTATGGACCCATAGTCCAGGGGTGAACTACTCACACATCACTCCGGAGGCGACCATGGCGGTGAAGAGTCCTCCGGGAGATGATTCCCTCTCCGCAGGGTGCCGGAGGCGATCTCCTGAATCCCCGAGATGGGATTGGCGGCGGTGTCTCTGGAAGGTTTTTCGTATCGTGACTCTCGGTACTGGAGTTATTATCGACGAAGGCTTCTTATAGGCGGAAGGGTAGGTTTAGGGGCGACGCGAGGGGCCCACACGCTAGGGCCACGCGGCCAGGGCCTGGGCCGCGCCGCCCTGCTGTGGCGTCGCCTCGTCGCCCCACTTCGTTTCCCTTTCGGTCTTCTGGAAGCTTCGTGGAAAAATAAGACCCTAGGCGTTGATTTTCCGAGAATATTTCCTTACTAGGATTTCTGAAACCAAAAACAGCATAAAATAGCAACTGGCTCTTCGGCATCTCGTTAATAGGTTAGTGCCGGAAAATGCATAAATATGACATAAAGTATGTATAAAACATGTGTGTATCATCATAAAACAAGCATGGAACATAAGAAATTATCGATACATTGGAGACGTATCAATGTATTCCTCGTTTGGTCACACAAATGAAATTCTTGGGTATTTGTACCATATTGGTTGGTATGAAGTGTCATACAAAACAACGCAATACAAGAATACAATGGCCTAAGTGACTGACAAGGAATATGATAGGAATGCACGTCTGGAACAAAAAATAAAGTGTTATTATGTTCATCGTTGGCATTCTATCTAGCCCTTAGAATTTATAATAAAGAACTTAATAATTGTTATTTTGCTCTAGTCAAATGAAAACAATAAGTTGTTCAAATTATGACATTACTCCATGTACGATGGATAAGTTATTATAAATCTTAATGGTGAAACACACATACATAACACTGATGCTAAAATGCCATAAGGCAAATGATTTGAATTCCACTTATTTGTGGAACCGCCATTTAGGTCATGTTAGAATGGAATGCATGAAGGAACTCCATGCAAATGGATTTTTGGAGTCATTTGATTTTTGAATCGTCAGGCGCTTGCAAATCTTTTCTAAATAGAATGACCAAAATACCGTTCATAGGCCAAGAGTTGAACGGGCAACTAACTTAGTGAAAACATACATGATGATATATGTGGTTCACTGGGCATAGTTGTGTGCGGGAGATTCTTCTACTTCATGAAAACTTCCAACAATGAATTGAGTATATATATGTGGATATATTCGATAAGGAAGAAGTTTGAAATATTTGAATGGATTCAAATAAATTTCAGCATGAAGTGGAAATCATCGTAATAGAAAAGTCAAATATCTATGATTGGATCATTGGAAAATATTTGAATTACGAGTTTTAGCGAACATCTAAGAGAGTTATGAAATTGTTCTACAACTCACATTTCTTGGGTATCATAGTGATGATATAGTATCCGAGAGATGTATCCAAACCATGTTGGGTTAATGATGAGATAAAAATAAAATGATGCCATTATATTTTTTGTGGATTATGCTCTAGTGACTACCGCTTTTACACTAAATAGAACATCATCATGATCCGTTGAAATGACACCATACAAGTTATGGGATGGGTATAAACCCTAATAGTCCTTTCTTTAAATTTTGGTCTAAGAGTTTACAACCAAAATCGGATGAATGTCTTTGTTGGTTATCCCAAAGAATTGATTGGGAATTTTTCCACTATGAAGTAAAAGACAAAAAATGTTTGTTAATGTTACTTGCTTATTTCCAAGGAATTGTTTTCTAGCGAAGTATTTGAGTGGGAGGACAATAGAACTTGATAAGGTTTATGAACCTGAGCATAATGATCAGAGTAGCGCAGCATCGGAAATGGTTCTGGAAGCGGCCACGACGATCATGGCTCCCATGACTACAAAGTGTTTTAGCCATGGAGATCGAAGTACATATTGAACCTTGTAGGTATGGTTTACTTTGTGATCAAATAAATGATTTGTGGACAAAGGATTGATTTTGAACAATGATAAACCAACTACAAACAAAGAAGTTATGATGGGCCCTGACTCCGTTAAAATGGCTATACGCCATGAAATCCAAGATAGATGAATACTTTTTGAAAGTAAATGGATCTATAAAATTGATGGACTTGGATGAAATATCCTTGAAGAAGCTCAACTTGTCGAAAAGTTGTTTACGACAAAGTTCAAAGAGTTGACTACGATAAGATTAGATCTTCCGTAGCAATGCTTATAGTCTATGTGGATTATTCTAGTAATCACTACATATTTCTTTTATGAGATATGCTAGTAGGATGGCAAAATACATTACTTATCAGAAGTGTGTATTAAAGGTGTATACAAGATACAACCAAGAGTTTTGCTGGTCCGTGGAATACTAGATAGGTATACAAACTTCAATTGGATGAAGTGAGTATCGCGGAGTTGGAATCTTCACCAGATGAAATAGTCAAAGAGTTTTTGATTTCATCAGAAACAATGAAGAGGCTTGCATTTGCAAGAAATTAAGTGGGAGCGCTGAGACATATTTATAATACTTTATGTAGATGACATATAGTTGGTTATAAATGATGTAATTATATACTTGATTAAAAGGTTTCATTGAAAATTAACTTCAATGAAAGGATATGGACTGAAACATATTTAGTGTCAAGATCTATGAAGATAGATTGAAACACATAATAAGTTTAAGTCAAAGTACATAGAATGGATATTGAAGTAGTTCAATATAGAAATATTAAGAAAATGTTCTTGTCATGTGAAGGTTTAACAAGACTTGAGTGTATCTGACACTCGATGAGTAAAAACACATGAGTGATTTTAGATCACGAATAATATGTACAAAATCAGATATCTTGTGCTCTAAAATGTTAGGAGCATATACCAGAATGATTCATGTGATGATTATTGGACAACAGTAAGAATATCCTTGAGTACTTTAGAAGAACCAAGTATATATATATATTTTTATATGGGATAATGACAAACAAATCGCTGTAAGGTGTTGCACCGATATTAGTTTGGTCACATATAAAAAATAAAATTCAATCTCGAATTAGGCTAAGTGTTGTTTAAAAGGTAGCACAATGAGCTAGAAATTGTCTATGCTAGATTTAGAAGAGTTCTAAATATTGTGATGGATTCTACAAACGACGGCAGAGTATGTCATTGTTTTGACAATGACTGAGGATGTTAAGTCAAGAGGTTCTTTGAGAACTTGGTGTAGTTCCGATAGTGTTAGAACTTTGAAGCTATATTGTGTATGACAATATTAGTGACATATTTCAGACCGCGGAATTAAGGTTCCACCAGAAGACCAAACATATTTAATGCCAACTCATTTGGAAAATGAGTGATGCGTTGAGACGCAAATGAATTGCAAAATACATACGTTTCTGAGCATGTCAGATCCGTTGACTAAAACTTCTCCCGTGAGCAAAACATGATAAAGCACCAGAAGGCCAAGGTGTTATATCTTTACATATGTAAACTAGATTATTGACTCTAGTGCAAGTGGGAGACTGTTGGAGATATGCCCAAGAGGCAATAATAAAATGGTTATTATTATATATCTTTTTGTTTATGATAATGTTTACATACCATGCTATAATTGTATTAACCGAAACATTGATACATGTGTGTTATGTAAACAACAAGGAGTCCCTAGTAAGCCTCTTGTATAACTAGCTTGTTGATTAATAGATGATCATAGTTTCATGATCATGAACATAGGATGTTATTAATAACAAGGTTATGTCATTATGTGAATGATGTAATGGACACACCCAATTAAGCGTAGCATAAGATTACGTCATTAAGTTCATTTGCTATAAGCTTTCGATACATAGTTACCTAGTCCTTTTAACCATGAGATAATATAAATCACTTGTACCGGAAGGTTACTTTGATTACATCAAACGCCACTGCGTAAATGGGTGGTTATAAATGTGGGATTAGGTATTCGGAAAGTATGAGTTGAGGCATATGGATCAACAGTGGGATTTGTCCATCCCGATGACGGATAGATATACTCTGGGCCCTCTCGGTGGAATGTCGTCTAATTAGCTTGCAAGCATATGAATGGTTCATAAGAGATGACATATCACGGTACGAGTAAAGAGTACTTGTCATGAGACAAGGTTGAACAAGGTATAGAGATACCGATGATCAAACCTCGGATAAGCAAAATATCGCGTGACAAAGGGAATCAGTATCGTATGTAAATGGTTCATCGATCACTAAAGTCATCGTTGAATATGTGGGAGCCATTATGGATCTCCAGATCCCGCTATTGGTTATTGGTCGGAGAGAGGTCTCAACCATGTCTGCATAGTTCGCGAACCGTAGGGTGACACACTTAAGGTTTGATGTCGTTTAAGTAGATATGGAATATGGAATGGAGTTCGAAGTTTTGTTCGGAGTCTCGGATGGGATCCATGACATCACGAGGAGGTCCGGAATAGTCCGGAGAATAAGATTCATATATAGGAAGTCATATTCCAAGTTTGGAAATGATCCGGTGCATTTATGGCAGGTTCTAGAAAGTTCTAGAAAAGTCCGGAAGAAATCACCATGGAAAGTGGAGTCCCGGAGGGACTCCACCTTGCATGGCCAGCCAAACCCTATGGGGAGGAGTCCCAGGTGGGCTCCACCATAGGCGGCCGGCCAACCCCCCAAGGAAGGGGTGGGAGTCCCACCTTGAGTGGGATTCCCCCCTTGAGTAGGTTTCCCACCTATGGGAGGTTTTGTTGTTGGGGTCTTATTCGAAGACTTGGACTACAACTCTTGGGGATTTCCACCTATATAATGAGGAGGAGAGGGAGGGGCAGCCCACTCTTGGCCGCACCACCTAGGGCTCCCCATGACCGGCTCCCTACTCCCCTCTCTCTCCCCAAACCCTAGCACCCCTCCTCCACATACTACTCCCGCAGCGCATAGGCGAAGCCCTGCCGGAGTTCTCCACCACCACCACCACCACGCCATTGTGCTGCCGGGATTCCGAGGAGGATCTACTACTTCCGCTGCCCGCTGGAACGGGGAGAAGGACGTCTTCATCAACACCGAACGTGTGACCGAGTACGGAGGTGCTGCCCGATTGTGGCACCGTCAAGATCTTCTACGCGCTTTTGAAAGCGGCAAGTGATCGTCTACCGCAGCAACGAGATCTAATCTCATAGGCTTTGGAAATCTTCAAGGGTTACTCTCATTCATCCCCTCGTTGCCACCATCTTCTAGATTGCATCTTGGTTTGGATTGCGTTCTCGCGGTAGGAATTTTTTTGTTTTCTATGCTACGAATCCCATCAAAACATGTAAGAATCAATGCACAGTTGACACAAGTGTTTGCTTCTAAGATAAAAAGAAGTAGGTAAACTGACTCAACATAAAGTAGAAGAAAGGCCCTTCGCAGAGGAAAGCATGGATTACTATATTTGTGCTAGAGCTTTTTATTTTGAAAACAAGAAACAATTTTGTCAACGATAGTAATAAAGCATATGTATTATGTATAAGATATCCTATAAGTTGCAAGCCTCATGCATATATTACCAATAATGCCCGCACCTTGTCCTAATTAGCTTGGATTTACATGGATTATCATTGCATAGCAGATGTTTCAACCAAGTGTCACAAAGGGGTACCTCTATGCCGCCTGTACAAAGGTCTTAGGAGAAAGTTCACATTGGATTTCTCGCTTTTGATTATTCTCAACTTAGACATCCATACCGGGACAACATAAACAACAGATAATGGACACCTCTTTAATGCATAAGCATTCAACAACAGATAATATTCTCATAAGAGATTGAGGATTGATGTCTGATACACGTACAACACGCGTCCGTTGGGAACCCCAAGAGGAAGGTGTGATGCGTACATCAGCAAGTTTTCCCTCAATAAGAAACCAAGGTTTATCGAACCAGTAGGAGCCAAGAAGCACGTTGAAGGTTGCTGGCGGCGGAGTGTAGTGCGGCGCAATGATACGTCTCCAACGTATCGATAATTTCTTATGTTCCATGCCACATTACTGATGATATCTACATGTTTTATGCACACTTTATGTCATTATTCGTGCATTTTCTGAACTAACCTATTAACAAGATGCCGAAGTGCTAGTTGCTGTTTTCTGCTGTTTTTGGTTTCAGAAATCCTAGTAAGGAAATATTCTCGGAATTGGACGAAATCAACGCCCGGGTCCTATTTTGCCACGAAGCTTCCAGAAGACCGAGATTTAAGTGGGGCCACGAGGTGGCCAAACCACAGGGCGGCGCGGCCCAGGTCTTGGCCGCGCCGACCAGTGTGGGCCCTCGTGACGCCTCGACCTGCCCTTCCGCCTACAAATAGCCTTCGTCGCGAAACCCCAAGACCGAGAGCCACGATACGAAAACCTTCCAGACGCCGCCGCCGCCAATCCCATCTCGGGGATTCAGAGATCGCCTCCGGCACCCTGCCGGAGAGGGGAATCATCTCCTGGAGGACTCTACGCCGCCATGGTTGCCTCCGGAGTGATGTGTGAGTAGTCTACCCCTGGACTATGGGTCCATAGCAGTAGCTAGATGGTTGTCTTCTCCTCATTGTGCTTAATTGTCGGGTCTTGTGAGCTGCCGAACATGATCAAGATCATCTATCTGTAATTCTATATGTTGTGTTTGTTGGGATCCGATGAATAGAGAATACTTGTTATGTTGATTATCAATTCATGTCTATGTGTTGTTTATGATCTTGCATGCTCTCCGTTACTAGTAGATGCTCTGGCCAAGTTGATGCTTGTAACTCCAAGAGGGAGTATTTATGCTCGATAGTGGGTTCATGTCTCCGTGAATTGGGGGAGTGACAGAAACCTCTAAGATTATGGATGTGTTGTTGCCACTAGGGATAAAACATTGGTGCTATGTTCGAGGATGTAGTTACTGATTACATTACGCGCAATACTTAATGCAATTGTCTAGCAACTTAATACTGGAAGGGGTTCGGACGATAACCTGAAGGTGGACTTTTTATAGATGCATGCTGGATAGCGGTCTATGTACTTTGTCGTAATGCCCAATTAAATCTCACAATACTCATCATAATATGTATGTGCATGGTCATGCCCTCTTTATTTGTCAATTGCCCAACTGTAATTTGTTCACCCAACATGCCGTTTATCATGGGAGAGACACCTTTAGTGAACTTTGGACCCCGGTCCAATTCTCTATACTGAAATACAATCTACTGCAATACTTGTTCTATTGTTTTCGCAAACAATCATCATCCACACTATACATCTAATCCTTTGTTACAGCAAGCCGGTGAGATTGACAACCTCGCTGTTACGTTGGGGCAAAGTACTTGGTTTGTGTTGTGCAGGTTCCATGTTGGCGCCGGAATCCCTGGTGTTGCACCGCACTACATCTCGCCGCCATCAACCTTCAACGTGCTTCTTGACTCCTACTGGTTCAATAAACCTTGGTTTCTAACTGAGGGAAACTTACTGCTGTACGCATCACACCTTCCACTTGGGGTTCCCAACGGTCGCGTGTTGTACGCATGTCACGCAACACCAGGGATTCCGGCGCCAACGTGGAACCTGCACAGCACAACCAAATTACTTTGCCCCAACGTGACAGTGAGGTTGTCAATCTCATCGGCTTGCTGTAACAAAGGATTAGATGTATAGTGTGGATGATGATTGTTTGCAGAGAATAGTAGAACAAGTATTGCAGTAGATTGTATTCGATGAAAAGAATGGACCGGGGTCCACAGTTCACTAGTGGTGTCTCTCCCATAAGATAAATAGCATGTTGGGTGAACAAATTACAGTTGGGTAATTGACAAATAAAGAGGGCATGACCATGCACATACATGTTATGATGAGTATTGTGAGATTTAATTGGGCATTACGACAAAGTACATAGACCGCTATCCAGCATGCATCTATGCCTAAAAAGTCCACCTTCAGGTTATCATCCGAACCTCCAGTATTAAGTTGCAAACAATAGACAATTGCATTAAGTATGGTGCGTAATGTAATCAACAAATACATCCTTAGACATAGCATTGATGTTTTATCCTTAGTGGCAACAGCACATCCACAACCTTAGAACTTTCTGTCACTGTCCTAGATTTAATGGAGGCATGAACCCACTATCGAGCATAAATACTCCCTCTTGGAGTTACAAGTAACGACTTGGCCAGAGCCTCTACTAATAACGGAGAGCATGCAAGATCATAAACAACACATAGATAGATTGATAATCAACATAGCATAGTATTCCATATTCATCGGATCCCAACAAACGCAACATGTAGCATTACAAATAGATGATCTTGATCATGTTAGGCAACTCACAAGATCTAACAATGATAGCAAAATTAGGAGAAGACGACCATCTAGCTACTGCTATGGACCCATAGTCCAGGGGTGAACTACTCACACATCACTCCGGAGGCGACCATGGAGGTGAAGAGTCCTCCGGGAGATGATTCCCCTCTCAGGGTGCCGGAGGCGATCTCCGAATCCCGAGATGGGATTGGTGGCGGCGTCTCTGGAAGGTTTTCCGTATCGTGGCTCTCGCTGGGGTATTCGCGACGAAGACTTTAAGTAGGCGGAAGGGCGGAGTCGGAGGGCTGACGGGGGCCCACACGCTAGGGCCGCACGGGCCCCCGGGCCGCGCCGCCTAGTGTGGCGGCGCTCGTCGCCCCACTTCGGTTCCCTTTCGGTGTTCTGGAAGCTTCGTGGAAAATAGGCCCCTGGGTGTTGATTTCGTCCAATTTCGAGAATATTTCCTTACTAGGATTTCTGAAACCAAAAACAGCAGAAAACAGCAACTGTCTCTTCGGCATCTCGTTAATAGGTTAGTGCCGGAAAATGCATAAATATGACATAAAGTATGTATAAAACATGTGAGTATCATCATAAAAGTAGCATGGAACATAAGAAATTATCGATACGTTGGAGACGTATCAGCATCCCCAAGCTTAGTTCCTACTCGTCCTCGAGTAGGTAAACGATAACAAAGATAATTTCTGAAGTGACATGCTATCATAATCTTGATCATACTATTGTAAGCACATGTAATGAATGCAGCGATTCAAAGCAATTGTAAAGACAATGAGTAAACAATTGAATCATATAGCAAAGACTTTTCATGAATAGTACTTTCAAGACAAGCATCAATAAGTCTTGCATAAGAGTTAACTCATAAAGCAATAAATTCAAAGTAAAGGTATTGAAGCAACACAAAGGAAGATTAAGTTTCAGCGGTTGCTTTCAACTTGTAACATGTATATCTCATGGATATTGTCAACATAAAGTAATATAACAAATGCAATATGCAAGTATGTAGGAATCAATGCACAGTTAACACAAGTGTTTGCTTCTTAAGATGGAGAGAAATGGGTAAACTGACTCAACATAAAAGTATAAGAAAGGCCCTTCGTAGAGGGAAGCATTGATTGCTGTATTTGTGCTAGAGCTTTTATTTTGAAAACAAGAAACAATTTTGTCAACGGTAGTAATAAAGCATATGTATTATGTAAATTATATCCTACAAGTTGCAAGCCTCATGCATAGTATACCAATAGTGCCCGCACCTTGTCCTAATTAGCTCGGATTACCTGGATTATCATTGCAATACATATGTTTTAACCAAGTATCACAAAGGGGTACCTCTATGCCGCCTGTACAAAGGTCTAAGGAGAAAGCTCGCATTGGATTTCTGGCTTTTGATTATTCTCAACTTAGACATCCATACCGGGACAACATAGACAACAGATAATGGACTCCTCTTTAATGCATAAGCATTTAGCAACAAATAATATTCTCATAAGAGATTGAGGATTGTTGTCCAAAACTGAAACTTCCACCATGGATCATGGCTTTAGTTAGCGGCTCAATGTTCTTCTCTAACAATATGCATACTCAAACCATTCAACTCATGGTAAATCTCCCTTACTTCAGACAAGACGAACATGCATAGCAACTCACATGATATTCAACAAAGTGTTGATGGCGTCCCCAGGAACATGGTTATCGCTCAACAAGCAACTTATAAGAGATAAGATGCATAAGTACATATTCAACACCACAATAGTTTTTAGGCTATTTGTCCCATGAGCTATATATTGCAAAGACAAAGAATGGAAATTTAAAGGTAGCACTCAAGCAATTTACTTTGGAATGGCGGAGAAATACCATGTAGTAGGTAGGTATGGTGGACACAAGTGGCATAGTATTTGGCTCAAGGATTTTGGATGCATGAGAAGTATTCCCTCTCAATACAAGGCTTAGGCTAGCAAGGTTATTTGAAACAAACACAAGTATGAACCGGTACAGCAAAACTCACATAAAAGACATATTGTAAGCATTATAAGACTCTACACCGTCTTCCTTGTTGTTCGACCCTTACTAGAAAATATCTAGACCTTAGAGAGACCAATCATGCAAACCAAATTTTAGCAAGCTCTATGTATTTCTTCACTAATAGGTGCAAAGTATATGATGCAAGAGCTTAAACATGAGCACAACAATTGCCAAGTATCACATTATTCAAGATATTATACCAATTACCACATGTAGCATTTCCCGTTTCCAACCATATAATAATTTAACGAAGCAGTTCAACCTTCGCCATGAACATTATGAGTAAAGCTAAGGACATATTTGTCCATATGCAACAGCGGAGCGTGTCTCTCTCCCACACAATGAATGCTAGGATCCAACTTTATTCAAACAAAACAAAAATAAAAACATATAGACGCTCCAAGTAAAGCGCATAAGATGTGATGGAATAAAAATATAGTTTCACTAGAGGAACCTGATAATGTTGTCGATGAAGAAGGCGATGCCTTGGGCATCCCCAAGCTTAGATGCTTGAGTCTTCTTGAAATATGCAGGTATGAACCACGGGGGCATCCCCAAGCTTAGAGCTTTCACTCTCCTTGATCATATTGTATCATCCTCCTCTCTTGATCCTTGAAAACTTCCTCCACACCAAACTCAAAACAACTCATTAGAGGGTTAGTGCATAATCAAAATTCACATGTTCAGAGGTGAAATAATCATTCTTAACACTTCTGGACATTGCACAAAGCTATTGAAAGTTAATGGAATAAAGAAATCCATCAAGCATAGCAAAACAGGCAATGCGAAATAAAAGGCACAATCTGTCAAAACAGAACAGTCCGTAAAGATGAATTTTTTAGGTGCACCAGACTTGCTCAGATGAAAATGCTCAAATTGAATGAAAGTTGCGTACATATCTGAGGATCACTCACGTAAATTGGTAGAATTTTCTGAGTTACCTATAGAGACTACTGCTCAAATTCGTGACAGCAAGAAATCTGTTTCTGCGCAGCAATCCAAATCTAGTATGAACCTTACTATCAAAGACTTTACTTGGCACAACAATGCAATAAAATTAAGATAAGGAGAGGTTGCTACAGTAGTAACAACTTCCAAGACACAATAAAATAGTAGCAAAATAAACACATGGGTTATCTCCCAAGAAGTGCTTTCTTTATAGCCATTAAGATGGGCTCAGTAATTTTAATGATGCACTCCCAAGAAATAAGAGTTGAAGCAAAAGAGAGCATCAAAAAGAAAATTCAAAACACATTTAAGTCTAACCCACTTACTATGAAAGGGAATCTTGTAAATAAACAAGTTCATGAAGCATAATGCAACAAGCATAGAAAGACTAGACAAGCGCAACTTCAAGATTTTCAGCAAAAAGAGAGGTCTTTTAGTAACATGAAAATTTCTACAACCATATTTTCCTCTCTCATAATAATATCCAATAGCATCATGAGCAAACTCAATAATATAACTATCAAATGAAACATTCTTATCATGAGTCTCATGCATAAAATTATTACTCTCCACATAAGCATAATCAATTTTATTAGTTGTAGTGGGAGCAAATTCAACAAAGTAGCTATCATTATTATTCTCATCAAGTGTAGGAGGCATAGTATAATCATAATAAAATTTACTCTCCATAGTAGGTGGCACCAAAAGACCACTATCATTATAATCATCATAAATAGGAGGCAAAGTATCATCAAAGAAAATTTTCTCCTCAATGCTTGGGGGACTAAAAATATCATGCTCATCAAAACCAGCTTCCCCAAGCTTAGATTCTTCCATAGCTTTAGAAATAATAGTGTTCATACTAATAACATTGTACTAGCATGCAAATAAGGTTCAATAGGTTTTTAAATTTTCGCATCAAATAATCCATGTCTTAACTCAGGAAATAGCTTCAAAAGCTCACTGTTACTTTCCATTATGCTTAACTAGTGAAATAAAAACATGCATGATATTAAGTAAAGTAAAACAAGTAACTAATTTTTTTGTGTTTTCGATATAATGCAGCAAACAAAGTAGTAAATAAAAATAAAGCAAGACAAAAACAAAGTAAAAGGATTGAAAGTGGAGACTCCCCTTGCAGTGTGTCTTGATCTCCCCGGCAACGGCGCCAGAAAAAGAGCTGCTGGCGTGCAGTTGACGTGGGAGTTAGAAATCTTTGTAGTGTAACTTTTCTTCAGTTCCCCGGCAACGGCGCCAAAAGAGCTTGATACTGATACGTCTCCGACGTATCGATAATTTCTTATGTTCCATGCCACATTATTGATGATATCTACATGTTTTATGCATACTTTATGTCATTATTATGCGTTTTCCGGAACTAACCTATTGACGAGATGCCGAAGGGCCAGTTGTTTTTCTGCTGTTTTTGGTTTCAGAAATCCTAGTAAGAAAATATTCTCGGAATCGGACGAAATCAATGCCCATCATCTTAGAATCCTCGGAAGCATCCAGAACACCCGAGAGCCGCCAGAGAGGGGACACAGGCCCCCCAGATGATAGGCCGGCGCGGCCAGGGGTGGCCCACGCCCCCTGTGGTGACACCGCCTCGTTGACCCTCCGACGCCGCCTCTTCGCCTATTTAAGCCCCTCGACCTAAAACCTCGATACGGAAAAGCCACGGTACGAGAAACCTTCCAGAGCCGCCGCCATCACAAAGCCAAGATCTGGGGACAGGAGTCTCTGTTCCGGCACGCCGCCAGGATGGGGAAGTGCCCCGGAAGGCTCCTCCATCGACACCACCACCATCTTCATCACCGCTGTCTCCCATGAGGAGGGAGTAGTTCTCCATCGAGGCTCGGGGCTGTACCGGTAGCTATGTGGTTAATCTCTCTCCTATGTACTTCAATACAATAATCTCATGAGCTGCCTTACATGATTGAGATTCATATGATGATGCTTGTAATCTAGATGTCGTTATGCTAGTCAAGTGAATTTTACTTATGTGATCTCCGGAGACTCCTTGTCCCACGTGTGTAAAGGTGACAGTGTGTGCACCGTGTGGGTCTCTTAGGCTATATTTCACAGAATACTTATTCACTGTTATGAATGGCATAGTGAAGTGCTTATTTATATCCCTTTATGATTGCAATGTGTTTTGTATCACAATTTATCTGTGTGCTACTCTAGTGATGTTATTAAAGTAGTTTATTCCTCCTGCACGGTGTAATGGTGACAGTGTGTGCATCGTGTAGTACTTGGTGTAGGCTATGATTGTAATCTCTCGTAGATTATGAAGTTAACTATTGCTATGATAGTATTGATGTGATCTATGCCTCCTTTCGTAGCGTGAAGGTGACAGTGTGCATGCTATGTTAGTACTTGGTTTGGTTATGTTGATCTGTCATGCACTCTAAGGTTATTTAAACATGAACATCGAATATTGTGGAGCTTGTTAACTTCGGCATTGAGGGTTCGTGTAATCCTACACTTAGTGGTGTTCATCATCCAACAAGAGGGTGTAGAGTCTAGCATCTATCTATTTATTCTGTTATGTGATCAATGTTGGGAGTGTCCACTAGTGAAAGTATGATCCCTAGGCCTTGTTCCTAAATCGCTATCGCTGCTTGTTTACTGTTCTACCATCTGTACTGTCCGCAATATTACCACCATCAATCACACGCCAGTCCTGACAGCAAAGCACTTTTCTGGTGCCGTTGCTACTGCTCATACTTATTTATACCACCCGTATTTCACTATCTCTTCGCCGAACTAGTGCACCTATTAGGTGTGTTGGGGACACAAGAGACTTCTTGCTTTGTGGTTGCAGGGTTGCTTGAGAGGGATATCTTTGACCTCTTCCTCCCTGAGTTCGATAAACCTTGGGTGATCCACTTAAGGGAAACTTGCTGCTGTTCTACAAACCTCTGCTCTTGGAGGCCCAACACTGTCTACAAGAATAGAAGCACCCGTAGACATCAAGCACTTTTCTGGCGCCGTTGGGGAGGAAAGGTAAAAGGCACTCATACTCCGGTTCCAGGTAACAGTACTTTTCGGCGCCATTGTGTGTGTGCTCGAAGCTATTTCCTTTAGATCCTGCAATTGCATCTTTTTGTTTCTTGTTTACACTAGTTTGGCATAATGGACAACAATGAGCTTCTTATTCTATTTCCTGAGTTAAGACATGGATGGTTTGATCCGAAAATTAAAAAAACCATGGAACATGTTAGCATGAATACTTTGAACACCATTGTTGCTAAGGATATGGAAAATTCTAAGCTTGGGGAAGCTGGTTTTGATGAGCATGATCTTTTTAGTCCCCCAAGAATTGAGGAGAAAATTTTCTTTGATGATACTTTGCCTCCTATTTATGATGATTATAATGATAGTAGTCTTATGTTGCCGCCTGTTATGGAGGATAAATTTGATTATTATTACAATATGCCTCCTATATTTGATGATGAGAATAATAATAATAGCTACTTTGTTGAATTTGCTCCCACTACAACTAATAAAATTGATTATGCTTATGTGGAGAGTAATAATTTTATGCATGAGACTCATGATAAGAATGCTTTATGTGATAGTTATATTGTTGAGTTTGCTCATGATGCTACTGGACATTATTATGAGAGAGGAAAATATGGTTGTAGAAATTTTCATGTTACTAAAATGCCTCTCTATGTGCTGAAATTTTTGAAGCTACACTTGTTCTATCTTCCTATGCTTGTTACTTTGCTCTTCATGAACTTGTTTATTTACAAGATTCCTTTTCATAGGAAGCATGTTAGACTTAAATGTGTTTTGAATTTGCTTCTTGATGCTCTCTTTTGCTTCAACTACTATTTCTTGCGAGTGCATCATTAAAACTGCTGAGCCCATCTTAATGGCTATAAAGAAAGAACTTCTTGGGAGATAACCCATGTGTTTATTTTGCTACAGCAATTTTATTTTATATTTGAGTCTTGGAAGTTGTTACTACTGTAGCAACCTCTCCTTATCTTATTTTGTTGCATAGTTGTGCCAAGTAAAGTCGTTGATAGTAAGGTTCATACTAGATTTGGATTACTGCGCAGAAACAGATTTCTTTGCTGTCACGAATCTGGGCAAAATTCTCTGTAGGTAACTCAGAAAATTATGCCAATTTACGTGAGTGATCCTCAGATATGTACGCAACTTTCATTCAGTTTGAGCATTTTCATTTGAGCAAGTCTGGTGCCTCAATAAAATTCGTCTTTACGGACTGTTCTGTTTTGACAGATTCTGCCTTTTATTTCGCATTGCCTCTTTTGCTATGTGGGATGGATTTCTTTGTTCCATTAACTTCCAGTAGCTTTGGGCAATGTCCAGAAGTATTAAGAATGATTGTGTCACCTCTGAACATGTGAGTTTTTGATTATGCACTAACCCTCTAATGAGTTTGTTTCGAGTTTGGTGTGAAGGAAGTTTTCAAGGGTCAAGAGAGGAGGATGATATACTACGATCAAGAAGAGTGAAAAGTCTAAGCTTGGGGATGCCCCGGTGGTTCATCCCTGCATATTTCAAGAAGACTCAAGCATCTAAGCTTGGGGATGCCCAAGGCATCCCCTTCTTCATCGACAAATTATCAGGTTCCTCCCCTGAAACTATATTTTTATTCGATCACATCTTATGTACTTTACTTGGAGCGTCTGTATGTTTTTGTTTTTGTTTTTGTTTGAATAAATGATTGTGTGGGAGAGAGACACGCTCCGCTGGTTCGTATGAACACATGTGTTCTTAGCTTTTAATGTTCATGGCGAAGGTTGAAACTGCTTCGTTAATTGTTATATGGTTGGAAACAGAAAATGCTACATGTAGTAATTGGTAAAATGTCTTGGATAATTTGATACTTGGCAATTGTTGTGCTCATGTTTAAGCTCTTGCATCATATACTTTGCACCTATTAATGAAGAAATACATAGAGCATGCTAAAATTTGGTTTGCATATTTGGTCTCTCTAAAGTCTAGATAATATCTAGTATTGAGTTTGAACAACAAGGAAGACGGTGTAGAGTCTTATAATGTTTTCAATATGTCTTTTATGTGAGTTTTGTTGCACCGGTTCATCCTTGTGTTTGTTTCAAATAACCTTGCTAGCCTAAAACCTTGTATCGAGAGGGAATACTTCTCATGCATCCAAAATCCTTGAGCCAACCACTATGCCATTTGTGTCCACCATACCTACCTACTACATGGTATTTCTCCATTCCAAAGTAAATTGCTTGAGTGCTACCTTTAAAATTTCTATCCTTTACCTTTACAATATATATCTCATGGGACAAATAGCCTAAAAACTATTGTGGTATTGAATATGTACTTATGCACTTTATCTCTTATTAAGTTGCTTGTTGTGCGATAACCATGTTCCTGGGGACGCCATCAACTACTCTTTGTTGAATATCATGTGAGTTGCTATGCATGTTCGTCTTGTCTGAAGTAAGGGCGATTTTCACGATCAAATGGTTTGAGTATGCATACTGTTAGAGA
Source organism: Lolium multiflorum (assembly GCA_030979885.1). Lineage (NCBI taxonomy): Eukaryota > Viridiplantae > Streptophyta > Magnoliopsida > Poales > Poaceae > Lolium > Lolium multiflorum. Next base: position 57,051,342 of record CM061751.1, read on the forward strand.
AGAACATTGGGCCGCTAACTAAAGCCATGATTCATGGTGGAAGTTTCAGTGTGGACAGCTAATTCTCAATCTCTTATGAGAATATTAATTGTTGTTGAATGCTTATGCATTAAAGAGGAGTCCATTATCTGTTGTCTATGTTGTCCCGGTATGGATGTCTAAGTTGAGAATAATCAAAAGCGAGAAATCCAATGCGAGCTTTCTCCTTAGACCTTTGTACAGGCGGCATAGAGGTACCCCTTTGTGACACTTGGTTGAAACATATGCTATGCAATGATAATCCGTGTTAATCCAAGCTAATTAGGACAAGGTGCGGGCACTATTAGTATACTATGCATGAGGCTTGCAACTTGTAGGATATAATTTACATGATACATATGCTTTATTACTACCGTTGACAAAATTGTTTCTTGCTTTCAAAACCAAAGCTCTAGCACAAATATAGCAATCAATGCTTCCCTCTGCGAAGGGCCATTCTTCTACTTTTATGTTGAGTCAGTTTACCCATTTCTCTCTATCTTGGAAGCAAACACTTGTGTTAACTGTGCATTGATTCTTACATACTTGCTTATTGCACTTGTTATATTGCTTTGCATTGACAACTATCCATGAGATATATATGTTACAAGTTGAAAGCAACAGCTGAAACTTAATCTTCCATTGTGTTGCTTCAATGTCTTTACTTTGAATTTATTGCTTTATGAGTTAACTCTTATGCAAGACTTATTGATGCTTGTCTTGAAAGTATTATTCATGAAAAGTCTTTGCTTTATGATTCAGTTGTTTACTCATGTCATTACCATTGTTTTGATCGCTGCATGCATTCATTACATATGCTTACAATAGTATGATCAAGTTTTTGATGGCATGTCACTCCAGAAATTATCTTTGTTATCGTTTACCTGCTCGGGACGAGCAGAAACTAAGCTTGGGGATGCTGATACGTCCGACGTATCGATAATTTCTTATGTTCCATGCCACATTATTGATAATATCTACATGTTTTATGCATACTTTATGTCATTATTATGCGTTTTCCGGAACTAACCTATTGACGAGATGCCGAAGGGCCAGTTGTTGTTTTCTGCTGTTTTTGGTTTCAGAAATCCTAGTAAGGAAATATTCTGGGAATAGGACGAAATCAACGCCCAGCATCTTAGAATCCCCGGAAGCATCCAGAACACCCGAGCCGCCAGAAAGGGGACACAACCCCCCCAGATGATAGGCCGGCGCGGCCCAGGTGCCCCGTGGTGACACCGCCTCGTTGACCCTCCGACGCCTCTTCGCCTATTTAAGCCCCCTCGACCTAAAACCTCGATACGGAAAAGCCACGGTATGAGAAACCTTCCAGAGCCGCCGCCATCGCGAAGCCAAGATCCGGGGACAGGAGTCTCTGTTCCGCACGCCGCCGGACGGGGAAGTGCCCCGGAAGGCTCCTCCATCGACACCACCGCCATCTTCATCACCGCTGCTGTCTCCCATGAGGAGGGAGTAGTTCTCCATCGAGGCTCGGGGCTGTACCGGTAGCTATGTGGTTAATCTCTCTCCTATGTACTTCAATACAATAATCTCATGAGCTGCCTTACATGATTGAGATTCATATGATGATGCTTGTAATCTAGATGTCGTTATGCTAGTCAAGTGAATTTTACTTATGTGATCTCCGGAGACTCCTTGTCCCACGTGTGTAAAGGTGACAGTGTGTGCACCGTGTGGGTCTCTTAGGCTATATTTCACAGAATACTTATTCACTGTTATGAATGGCATAGTGAAGTGCTTATTTATATCCCTTTATGATTGCAATGTGTTTTGTATCACAATTTATCTGTGTGCTACTCTAGTGATGTTATTAAAGTAGTTTATTCCTCCTGCACGGTGTAATGGTGACAGTGTGTGCATCGTGTAGTACTTGGTGTAGGCTATGATTGTAATCTCTCGTAGATTATGAAGTTAACTATTGCTATGATAGTATTGATGTGATCTATGCCTCCTTTCGTAGCGTGAAGGTGACAGTGTGCATGCTATGTTAGTACTTGGTTTGGTTATGTTGATCTGTCATGCACTCTAAGGTTATTTAAACATGAACATTGAATATTGTGGAGCTTGTTAACTCCGGCATTGAGGGTTCGTGTAATCCTACACAGTTAGTGGTGTTCATCATCCAACAAGAGGGTGTAGAGTCTAGCATCTATCTATTTATTCTGTTATGTGATCAATGTTGAGAGTGTCCACTAGTGAAAGTATGATCCCTAGGCCTTGTTCCTAAATACTGCTATCGCTGCTTGTTTACTGTTCTACTGCATCTGTACTATCCGCAATATTACCACCATCAATCACACGCCAGTCCTGGACAGCAAAGCACTTTTCTGGTGCCGTTGCTCTACTGCTCATACTTATTTATACCACCTGTATTTCACTATCTCTTCGCCGAACTAGTGCACCTATTAGGTGTGTTGGGGACACAAGAGACTTCTTGCTTTGTGGTTGCAGGGTTGCTTGAGAGGGATATCTTTGACCTCTTCCTCCCTGAGTTCGATAAACCTTGGGTGATCCACTTAAGTGAAACTTGCTGCTGTTCGACAAACCTCTGCTCTTGGAGGCCCAACACTGTCTACAAGAATAGAAGCACCCGTAGACATCAGATACGCGTACAACACGCGTCCGTTGGGAACTCCAAGAGGAAGGTGTAATGCGTACAGCAGCAAGTTTTTCCTCAGTAAGAAACCAAGGTTTATCGAACCAGTAGGAGCCAAGAAGCGCGTTGAAGGTTGATGGCGGCGGAGTGTAGTGCGGCGCAACACCAGGGATTCCGGCGCCAACGTGGAACCTGCACAACACAACCAAATTACTTTGCCCCAACGTGATAGTGAGGTTGTCAATCTCACCGGCTTGATGTAACAAAGGATTAGATGTATAGTGTGGATGATGATTGTTTGCAGAGAACAGTAGAACAAGTATTGCAGCAGATTGTATTCGATGTAAAGAATGGACCGGGGTCCACAGTTCACTAGTGGTGTCTCTTCCATAAGATAAATAGCATGTTGGGTGAACAAATTACAGTTGGGCAATTGACAAATAAAGAGGGCATGACCATGCACATACATGTTATGATGAGTATTGTGAGATTTAATCGGGCATTATGACAAAGTACATAAACCGCTATCCAGCATGCATCTATGTCTAAAAAGTCCACCTTCAGGTTATCATCCGAACCCCCTCCAGTATTAAGTTGCAAACAACAGACAATTGCATTAAGTATGGTGTGTAATGTAATCAACAAATACATCCTTAGACATAGCATTGATGTTTTATCCCTAGTGGCAACAACACATCCACAACCTTAGAACTTTCTGTCACTGTCCCAGATTTAATGGAGGCATGAACCCACTATCGAGCATAAATACTCCCTCTTGGAGTTACAAGTAACGACTTGGCCAGAGCCTCTACTAATAACGGAGAGCATGCAAGATCATAAACAACACATAGATAGATTGATAATCAACATAGCATAGTATTCCATATTCATCGGATCCCAACAAACGCAACATGTAGCATTACAAATAGATGATCTTGATCATGTTAGGCAGCTCACAAGATCTAACAATGATAGCACAATTAGGAGAAGACGACCATCTAGCTACTGCTATGGACCCATAGTCCAGGGGTGAACTACTCACACATCACTCCGGAGGCGACCATGGCGGTGAAGAGTCCTCCGGAGATGATTCCCCTCTCCGGCAGGGTGCCGGAGGCGATCTCCTGAATCCCCGAGATGGGATTGGCGGCGGCGGCATCTCTGGAAGGTTTTCCGTATTGTGGCTCTCGGTACTGGGGTATTCGCGACGAAGACTTTAAGTAGGCGGAAGGGCGGAGTCGGAGGGCTGACGGGGGGCCCACACGCTAGGGCCGCGCGGGCCCCTCCTGGGCCGCACCACCCTAGTGTGGCGGCGCCTCGTCGCCCCACTTCGGTTCCCTTTCGGTGTTCTGGAAGCTTCGTGGAAAAATAGGCCCCTGGGCATTGATTTCGTCCAATTTCGAGAATATTTCCTTACTAGGATTTCTGAAACCAAAAACAGCAGAAACAGCAACTGAAAACAGCAACTGGCTCTTCGGCATCTCGTTAATAGGTTAGTGCCGGAAAATGCATAAATATGACATAAAGTATGTATAAAACATGTGAGTATCATCATAAAAGTAGCATGGAACATAAGAAATTATCGATACGTTGGAGACGTATCAATGTCCAAACTGAAACCTCCACCATGGTTCATGGCTTTAGTTGGCGGCCCAATGTTCTTCTCTAACAATATGCATACTCAAACCATTGATCATGATAAATCACCCTTACTTCAGACAAGACGAACATGCATAGCAAATCACATGATATTCAACAAAGGTAATAGTTTATGGCGTCCCCAGAAACATGGTTACCGCTCAACAAGCAACTTTTTAAGAAATAAGATACATAAGTACATATTCAATACCACAATAGTTTTTAGGCTATTTTTTCCATGAGCTATATATTGCAAAGACAAAGAATGGAATTTTAAAGGTAGCACTCAAGTAATTTACTTTGGAATGGCGGAGAAATACCATGTAGTAGGTAGGTATGGTGGACACAAATGGCATAGTTTTTGGCTCAACGATTTGGATGCACAAGAAGTATTCCCTCTCAGTACAAGGATTAGGCTAGCAAGGTTGTTTGAAGCAAACACAAGTATGAACCGGTACAGCAAAACTTACATAAGAACATATTGCAAGCATTATAAGACTCTACATTGTCTTCCTTGTTGTTCAAACACCTCACCAGAAAATATCTAGACTCTAGAGAGACCAATAATGCAAACCAAATTTTAACAAGCTCTATGTAGTTCTTCATTAATAGGTGCAAAGCATATGATGCAAGAGCTTAAACATGATCTATATGAGCACAACAATTGCCAAGTATCAAATTATTCAAGACATTATACCATTTACCACATGAAGCATTTTCCGTTTCCAACCATATAACAATTAACGAAGCAGTTTCAACCTTAAACATTAAGAATAAGGCTAAGAACATATGTGTTCATATGCAACAGCGGAGCGTGTCTCTCTCCCACACAATGAATGCTAGGATCCAATTTATTCAAACAAAAACAAAAACAAAAACATAAAGACGCTCCAAGTAAAGCACATAAGATGTGACGGAATAAAAATATAGTTTCACTAGAGGTGACCTGATAATTTGTCGATGAAGAAGGGGATGCCTTGGGCATCCCCAAGCTTAGATGCTTGAGTCTTCTTGAAATATGCAGGGATGAACCACGGGGCATCCCCAAGCTTAGAGCTTTCACTCTCCTTGATCATATTGTATCATCCTCCTCTCTTGACCCTTGAAAACTTCTTCCACACCAAACTCGAAACAAACTCATTAGAGGGTTAGTGCATAATCAAAAATTCACATGTTCAGAGGTGACATAATCATTCTTAACACTTCTGGACATTGCACAAAGCAACTGAAAGTTAATGGAATAAAGAAATCCATCAAACATAGCAAAACAGGCAATGCGAAATAAAAGGCAGAATCTATCAAAATAGAATAGTCCGTAAAGACGAATTTTTCTGGGGCACTTAACTTACTCAGATGAAAATGCTCAAATTGAATGAAAGTTGCGTACATATCTGAGGATCACTCACGTAAATTGGGAGATTTTTCTGAGTTATCTACAGAGAATACTACTCAAATTCGTGACAGCAAGAAATCTGTTTCTGCGCAGTAATCCAAATCTAGTATGAACCTTACTATCAAAGACTTTACTTGGCACAACAATGCAATAAAATAAAGATAAGGAGAGGTTGTTACAGTAGTAACAACTTCCAAGACTCAAATATAAAACAAAAGTGCAGAAGTAAAATCATGGGTTGTCTCCCATAAGCGCTTTTCTTTAACGCCTTTCAGCTAGGCGCAGAAAGTGTGTATCAAGTATTATCAAGAGACGAAGCATCAACATCATAATTTGTTCTAATAATAGAATCAAAAGGTAACTTCATTCTCTTTCTAGGGAAGTGTTCCATACCTTTCTTGAGAGGAAATTGATATTTAATATTACCTTCCTTCATATCAATAATAACACCAACAGTTCGAAGAAAAGGTCTTCCCAATATAATGGGACAAGATGCATTGCATTCAATATCCAAGACAAAAAAATCAACGGGGACAAGGTTATTGTTAACCGTAATGCGAACATTATCAATCCTCCCCAAAGGTTTCTTTTTAGAATTATCAGCAAGATTAACATCCAAATAACAATTTTTCAATGGTGGCAAGTCAAGCATATCATAGATTTTCTTAGGCATAACAGAAATACTTGCACCAAGATCACATAAAGCATTACAATCAAAATAATTGACCTTCATATTAATGATGGGCTCCCAACCATCTTCTAACTTCCTAGGAATAGAAGTTTCAAGTTTTAGTTTCTCTTCTCTAGCTTTAATGAGAGCATTTGTAATATGTTTTGTAAAGGCCAAATTTATAGCACTAGCATTGAGACTTTTAGCAAGTTTTTGTAAGAACTTTATAACTTCAGAGATGTGACAATCATCAAAATCTGAACCATTATGATCTACAGTAATGGGATCATTGTCCCCAATGTTTTGAAAAATTTCAGCAGTTTCACGCAACGTTTTAGCAATTTCAGGCAGTTTTGCACGCTTTGCATTAGGAGTAAACATTGCCAACACCAATTATTTTACCATTGATAGTAGGAGGTGTAGCAACATGTGAAGCATTATCATTACTAGTGGTGGTAATAGTCCAAACTTTAGCTACATTATTCTCTTTAGCATTTTCTTCTTTTTCCCACCTAGCACGCAATTCAGCCATCAATATAATATTCTCATTAATTCTAACTTGGATAGCGTTTGCTGTAGCAAATGACTTAATATCTTTATTTTCGTTAGGCATAACTTTCAGTTTTAAAAGATTAACATCAGCAGCAAGACTATCAACTTTAGAAGCAAGAATATCAATTTTACAAAGCTTTTCTTCAACAGATTTGTTAAAAGCAGTTTGTGTACTAATAAATTCTTTAAGCATGGCTTCAAGACCAGGGGTATTACTATTATTATTGTTGTAAGAATTACCATAAGAATTACCATTATTAGAAGGATATGGCCTATAGTTGTTACTAGAATTATTCCGATAGGCATTGTTGTTGAAATTATTATTTTTTATGAAGTTCACATCAACATGCTCTTCTTGAGCAACCAATGAAGCTAAAGGAACATTGTTAGGATCAACATTAGATCTACCATTCACAAGCATAGACATAATAGCATCAATCTTATCATTCAAGGAGGAGGTTTCTTCAACAGAATTTACCTTCTTACCTTGTGGGGCCCTTTCCGTGTGCTATTCAGAGTAATTAATCATGATATCATCAAGAAGCTTTGTTGCGGCGCCTAGAGTGATGGACATAAAAGTACCTCCAGCAGCTGAATCCAATAGGTTCCGTGAAGAAAAATTCAATCTTGCATAAAAGATTTGGATGATCATCCAAGTAGTCAGTCCATGGGTTGGGCAATTCTTGACCAAAGATTTCATTCTTTCCCATGCTTGGGAAACATGCTAATTATCCAATTTCTTAAAATTCATTATGCTACTTCTCAAAGATATAATTTTAGCAGGAGGATAATATCTACCAATGAAAGCATCCTTACATTTAGTCCATGAATCAATACTATTCTTAGGCAAAGATAGCAACCAATCTTTAGCTCTTCCTCTTAAAGAGAAAGGAAACAATTTTAATTTTATAATGTCACCATCTACATCCTTATAATTTTGCATTTCACAAAGTTCAACAAAATTATTAAGATGGGCAGCACCATCATCAGAACTAACACCAGAAAATTGCTCTCTCATAACAAGATTTAATAAAGCAGGTTTAATTTCAAAAAATTCTGCTGTAGTAGCAGGTGGAGCAATAGGTGTGCATAAGAAATCATTATTATTTGTGCTTGTGAAGTCACACAACTTAGTATTTTCAGGAGTACCCATTTTAGCAATAGTAAATAAAGCAAACTAAATAAAGTAAATGCAGGTAACTAATTTTTTTGTGTTTTTAATGTTGAGAACGCAAACAAGATAGTAAATAAAGTAAAGCAAGTAACTATTTTTTTGTATTTTTATATAATGAGCAAACAAAGTAGTAAATAAAGTAAAGCAAGACAAAAACAAAGTAAAGAGATTGGAAGTGGAGACTCCCCTTGCAGCGTGTCTTGATCTCCCCGGCAACGGCGCCAGAAAATGTGCTTGATACGCGTGAAGCACACGTCCGTTGGGAACCCCAAGAGGAAGGTGTGATGCGTACAGCAGCAAGTTTTCCCTCAGTAAGAAACCAAGGTTATCGAACCAGTAGGAGTCAAGAAGCACGTGAAGGTTGATGGTGGCGGAGTGTAGTGCGGTGATGGCGTGTAACTCACACGTTCGTTGGGAACCCCAAGAGGAAGGTATGATGCGCACAGCAGCAAGTTTTCCCTCAGAAAGAAACCAAGGTTTATCGAACCAGGAGGAGCCAAGAAGCACGTTGAAGGTTGATGGCGGCGGGATGTAGCGGCACAACACCAGGGATTCCGGCGCCAACGTGGAACCTGCACAACACAACCAAAGTACTTTGCCCCAACGAAACAGTGAGGTTGTCAATCTCACCGGCTTGCTGTAACAAAGGATTAACCGTATTGTGTGGAAGATGATTGTTTGCAGAAAACAGTAGAACAAGTATTGCAGTAGATTGTATTTTAGTATAGAGAATTGGACCGGGGTCCACAGTTCACTAGAGGTGTCTCTCCCATAAGATAAACAGCATGTTGGGTGAACAAATTACAGTTGGGCAATTGACAAATAAAGAGGGCATGACCATGCACATACATATCATGATGAGTATAGTGAGATTTAATTGGGCATTACGACAAAGTACATAGACCGCCATCCAACTGCATCTATGCCTAAAAAGTCCACCTTCAGGTTATCATCCGAACCCCTCCAGTATTAAGTTGCAAAGCAACAGACAATTGCATTAAGTATGGTGCGTAATGTAATCAACAACTACATCCTTAGACATAGCATCAATGTTTTATCCCTAGTGGCAACAGCACAACACAACCTTAGAACTTTCTGTCACTGTCCCAGGTGTCAATGAAGGCATGAACCCACTATCGAGCATAAATACTCCTCTTGGAGTTACAAGCATCTACTTGGCCAGAGCATCTACTAGTAACGGAGAGCATGCAAGATCATAAACAACACATAGATATAACTTTGATAATCAACATAACAAGTATTCTCTATTCATCGGATCCCAACAAACGCAACATATAGAATTACGATAGATGATCTTGATCATGTTAGGCAGCTCACAAGATCCGACAATGATAGCACAATGGGGAGAAGACAACCATCTAGCTACTGCTATGGACCCATAGTCCAGGGGTAGACTACTCACACATCACACCGGAGGCGACCATGGCGGCGTAGAGTCCTCCGGGAGATGATTCCCCTCTCCGGCAGGGTGCCGGAGGCGATCTCCTGGATCCCCCGAGATGGGATCGGCGGCGGCGTCTGGAAGGTTTTCCGTATCGTGGCTCTCGGTGGGGGTTTCGCAACGGAGGCTTTAAGTAGGCGGAAGGGCAGGTCAAGAGGCGGCACGAGGGCCCCACACCACAGGGCCGCGCGGCCAAGGGGGGGCCGCGCCGCCCTAGGGCGTGGCCCCCTCGTGGCCCCTCTTCGTCTCTTCTTCGGACTTCTGGAAGCTCCGTGGCAAAATAGGACCCTAGGCGTTGATTTCGTCCAATTCCGAGAATATTTCCTTACTAGGATTTCTGAAACCAAAAACAGCAGAAAACAGGAACTGACACTTTGGCATCTTGTTAATAGGTTAGTTCCAGAAAATGCACGAATATGACATAAAGTGTGCATAAAACATGTAGATAACATCAATAATGTGGCATGGAACATAAGAAATTATCGATACGTCGGAGACGTATCAGCATCCCCAAGCTTAGTTCTGCTCGTCCCGAGCAGGTAAAACGATAACACAGATAATTTCTGGAGTGACATGCCATCATAACCTTGATCATACTATTTGTAAAGCATATGTAGTGAATGCAGCGATCAAAACAATGTATATGACATGAGTAAACAAGTGAATCATATAGCAAAGACTTTTCATGAATAGCACTTCAAGACAAGCATCAATTAAGTCTTGCATAAGAGTTAACTCATAAAGCAATAATTCAAAGTAAAAGCATTGAAGCAACACAAAGGAAGATTAAGTTTCAGCGGTTGCTTTCAACTTGTAACATGTATATCTCATGGATATTGTCAACATAGAGTAATATAATAAGTGCAATAAGCAAGTATGTAGGAATCAATGCACAGTTCACACAAGTGTTTGCTTCTTGAGGTGGAGAGAAATAGGTGAACTGACTCAACATTGAAAGTAAAAGAATGGTCCTCCATAGAGGAAAAGCATCGATTGCTATATTTGTGCTAGAGCTTTGATTTTGAAAACATGAAACAATTTTGTCAACGGTAGTAATAAAGCATATGTATCATGTAAATTATATCTTACAAGTTGCAAGCCTCATGCATAGTATACTAATAGTGCCCGCACCTTGTCCTAATTAGCTTGGACTACCGGATCATCACAATGCACATGTTTTAACCAAGTGTCACAAAGGGGTACCTCTATGCCGCCTGTACAAAGGTCTAAGGAGAAAGCTCGCATTGGATTTCTCGCTATTGATTATTCTCAACTTAGACATCCATACCGGGACAACATAGACAACAGATAATGGACTCCTCTTTTATGCATAAGCATGTAACAACAATTAATAATTTTCTCATTTGAGATTGAGGATATATGTCCAAAACTGAAACTTCCACCATGGATCATGGCTTTAGTTAGCGGCCCAATGTTCTTCTCTAACAATATGCATGCTTAACCATAGGGTGGTAGATCGCTCTTACTTCAGACAAGACGAACATGCATAGCAACTCACATGAAATTCAACAATGAATAGTTGATGGCGTCCCCAGTAAACATGGTTATCGCACAACAAGCAACTTAACAAGAGATAAAGTGCATAATTACATATTCAATACCACAATAGTTTTTAACCTATTTGTCCCATGAGCTATATGTTGCAAAGGTGAATGATGGAATTTTAAAGGTAGCACTCAAGCAATTTACTTTGGAATGGCGGAAAATACCATGTAGTAGGTAGGTATGGTGGACACAAATGGCATAGTGGTTGGCTCAAGTATTTTGGATGCATGAGAAGTATTCCCTCTCGATACAAGGTTTAGGCTAGCAAGGCTTATTTGAAACAAACACAAGGATGAACCGGTGCAGCAAAACTCACATAAAAGACATATTGAAAACATTATAAGACTCTACACCGTCTTCCTTGTTGTTCAAACTCAATACTAAAAATTATCTAGACCTTAGAGAAACCAAATATGCAAACCAAATTTTAGCATGCTCTATGTATTTCTTCATTAATGGGTGCAAAGCATATGATGCAAGAGCTTAAACATGAGCACAACAATTGCCAAGTATCACATTACCCAAGACATTATAGCAATTACTACATGTATCATTTTCCAATTCCAACCATATAACAATTTAACGAAGGAGAAACTTCGCCATGAATACTATGAGTAGAAACCAAGGACATACTTGTCCATATGCTACAGCGGAGCGTGTCTCTCTCCCATAAAGTGAATGCTAGGATCCATTTTATTCAAACAAAACAAAAAACAAAAACAAACCGACGCTCCAAGCAAAGCACATAAGATGTGATGGAATAAAAATATAGTTTCAGGGGAGGAACCTGATAATGTTGTCGATGAAGAAGGGGATGCCTTGGGCATCCCCAAGCTTAGACGCTTGAGTCTTCTTGATATATGCAGGGGTGAACCACCGGGGCATCCCCAAGCTTAGAGCTTTCACTCTCCTTGATCATGTTGCATCATACTCCTCTCTTGATCCTTGAAAACTTCCTCCACACCAAACTTAGAACAACTCATTAGAGGGTTAGCGACAATAAAAATTAACATATTCAGAGGTGACACAATCATTTTTAACACTTCTGGACATTGCATAATGCTACTGGACATTAATGGATCAAAGAAATTCATCCAACATAGCAAAAGAGGCAATGCGAAATAAAAGGCAGAATCTGTCAAAACAGAACAGTTCGTATTGACGAATTTTATCGAGGCACCAGACTTGCTCAAATGAAAATTCTCAAATTGAATGAAAGTTGCGTACATATCTGAGGATCACTCACGTAAATTGGCATAATTTTCTGAGTTACCTACAGGGGAAACAGCCCAGATTCGTGACAGCAAAGAAATCTGTTTCTGCGCAGTAATCCAAATCTAGTATGAACTTTTCTATCAACGACTTTACTTGGCACAATAAAACACTAAACTAAGATAAGGAGAGGTTGCTACAGTAGTAAAAAACTTCCAAGACACAAAATAAAAACAAAGTACTGTAGGTAAAAACATGGGTTGTCTCCCATAAGCGCTTTTCTTTAACGCCTTTCAGCTAGGCGCAGAAAGTGTGCATCAAGTATTATCGAAGGGTGGTGCATTCTCAGCGGGGTGTGGAGTTTTCTCAACCAGGCATAGTATATTAGATACATAAGTTTTAGCATCTCCCTTTTCATTAGTCTTAGGCGTGCTACTCTCATCAAACAAATTTTCAGGAACAAGCCAAGCATAGTTATTTTCTAGTGCATCATTCATAGCTAAGAGTTTACATGGTATTGGTGCTTTGATCTCCCCTCCATCATTAATATTATTAGTGTACTTTATTCTATCCATATCCATCTTTTCAAGGAGACTAACAAAATTGGTGTAAGAACCAAGCATATTAAATTTAGCAAAGACCTTTCTAGCCTCTCTCGCTATACCACCAAATTCTCTAAGAAGGGTTTCTAAAACAAAATCTTTCTTTTCCCCTTCTTCCATATCACCAAGTGTGAGAAACATGTGTTGGATTATAGGATTGAGATTAACAAATTTAGTTTCCAACATGCGAACTAAAGCAGCAGCAGCAATTTCATAGGTAGGGGCAAGGTCTACCAAGTGTCTATCCTCAAAATCGTCAACGGTACTAACATGGTTGAAGAATTCTTCTATATTATTTCTCCCAATTATAGACCCACGTCCTACCGGTATGTCTTTCGTGGTAAAATTAAAAGGAAACATGATGAATCAAGTAAAGTAAATGCAAGTAACTAATTTTTTTGTTTTTGATATAGCAAACAAGATAGCAAATAAAGTAAAACTAGCAACTAATTTTTTTGTATTTTGATTTAGTGCAGCAAACAAAGTAGTAAATAAAACTAAGCAAGATAAAAACAAAGTAAAGAGATTGGGAAGTGGAGACTCCTGCAAATGTCTTGATCTCCCGGCAACGGCGCCGAAAAGAGCTACTGGCGTGTAGTTGACGTGGGAGTTAGAAATCTCTGTGGTGTAATTTCCTTCACGCCCCCGGCAACGGCGCCAGAAAAAGAGCTTGATGGCGTGTAACTCACACGTTCGTTGGGAACCCCAAGAGGAAGGTATGATGCGCACAGCAGCAAGTTTTCCCTCGAAAGAAACCAAGGTTTATCGAACCAGGAGGAGCCAAGAAGCACGTTGAAGGTTGATGGCGCGGGATGTAGTGCGGCGCAACACCAGGGATTCCGGCGCCAACGTGGAACCTGCACAACACAACCAAAGTACTTTGCCCCAACGAAAAAGTGAGGTTGTCAATCTCACCGGCTTGCTGTAACAAAGGATTAACCGTATTGTGTGGAAGATGATTGTTTGCAGAAAACAGTAGAACAAGTATTGCAGATTGTATTTCAGTATAGAGAATTGGACCGGGGTCCACAGTTCACTAGACGTGTCTCTCCCATAAGATAAACAGCATGTTGGGTGAACAAATTACAGTTGGGCAATTGACAAATAAAGAGGGCATGACCATGCACATACATATCATGATGAGTATAGTGAGATTTAATTGGGCATTATGACAAAGTACATAGACCGCCATCCAATTGCATCTATGCCTAAAAAGTCCACCTTCAGGTTATCATCCGAACCCCTCCATTAAGTTGCAAAGCAACAGACAATTACATTAAGTATGGTGCGTAATGTAATCAACAACTTCATCCTTAGACATAGCATCAATGTTTTATCCCTAGTGGCAACATCACAACACAACCTTAGAACTTTCTGTCACTGTCCCGGTGTCAATGCAGCATGAACCCACTATCGAGCATAAATACTCCCTCTTGGAGTTACAAGCATCTACTTGGCCAGAGCATCTACTAGTAACGGAGAGCATGCAAGATCATAAACAACACATAGATATAACTTTGATAATCAACATAACAAGTATTCTCTATACATCGGATCCCAACAAACGCAACATATAAAATTACAGATAGATGATCTTGATCATGTTAGGCAGCTCACAAGATCCGACAATGATAGCACAATGGGGAGAAGACAACCATCTAGCTACTGCTATGGACCCATAGTCCAGGGGTAGACTACTCACACATCACACCGGAGGCGACCATGGCGGCGTAGAGTCCTCCGGAGATGATTCCCCTCTGGCAGGGTGCCGGAGGCGATCTCCTGGATCCCCCGAGATGGGATCGGCGGCGGCGGCGTCTCTGGAAGGTTTTCCGTATCGTGGCTCTCGGTACTGGGGGTTTCGCAATGGAGGCTTTAAGTAGGCGGAAGGGCAGGTCAGGAGGCGCGGAGGGCCCCACACCATAGGGCCGCGCGGCCAAGGGGGCCGCGCCGCCCTAGGGTGTGGCCCCCTCGTGGCCCCTCTTCGTCTCTTCTTCGGACTTCTGGAAGCTCCGTGGCAAAATAGGACCCTGGGCGTTGATTTCGTCCAATTCCGAGAATATTTCCTTACTAGGATTTCTAAAACCAAAAACAGCAGAAAACAAGAATGGACACTTCGGCATCTTGTTAATAGGTTAGTTCCAGAAAATGCACGAATATGACATAAAGTGTGCATAAAACATGTAGATAACATCAATAATGTGGCATGGAACATAAGAAATTATCGATACGTCGGAGACGTATCATGCGGCACAACACCAGGGATTCCGGCGCCAACGTGGAACCTGCACAACACAATCAAAGTACTTTGCCCCAACGTAACAGTGAGGTTGTCAATCTCACCGGCTTGCTGTAACAAAGAATTAGATGTATAGTGTGGAAGATGATGTTTGCGAAGAACAGTAAAGAACAAGTATTGCAGTAGATTGTATTCGATGTAATTAAAAGAATGAACCGGGGTCCACAGTTCACTAGTGGTGTCTCTACAATAAGAAATAGCATGTTGGGTGAACAAATTACAGTTGGAAAATTGACAAATAAAGAGGGCATAACAATGCACATACATGTCATGATGAGTAGTGTGAAATTCAATTGGGCATTACGACAAAGTACATAGACCGCTATCCAGCATGCATCTATGCCTAAAAAGTCCACCTTCGGGTTAGCATCCGCACCCCTTCCAGTATTAAGTTGCAAACAACAGACAATTGCATTAAGTATGGTGCGTAATGTAATCAACACAAATATCCTTAGACAAAGCATTGATGTTTTATCCCTAGTGGCAACATCACATCCACAACCTTAGAACTTTCTGTCACTGTCCCAGATTCAATGGAGGCATGAACCCACTATCGAGCATAAATACTCCCTCTTGGAGTTAAAAGTATCAACTTGGCCATAGCCTCTACTAGCAATGGAGAGCATGCAAGATCTTAAACAACACATATATGATAGATTGATAATCAACATAACATAGTATTCCATATTCATCGGATCCCAACAAACGCAACATGTAGCATTACAAATAGATGATCTTGATCATGTTAGGCAGCTCACAAGATCGAACAATGATAGCACATGAGGAGAAGGCAACCATCTAGCTACTGCTATGGACCCATAGTCCAGGGTGAACTACTCACACATCAATCCAGAGGCGATCATGGTGATGAAGAGTCCTCCGGGAGATGATTCCCCTCTCCGACAGGGTGCCGGAGGCGATCTCCTGAATCCCCGAGATGGGATTGGCGGCGGCGGCATCTCTGGAAGGTTTTCCGTATCGTGGCTCTCGATCGGGGTTTTCTCGACGAAGGCTTTATAGGCGGAAGGGCGAGTCGGGGGCTGACGGGGCCCCACACGCTAGGCGGCGCGGGCCCCCTAGGCCGCGCGGCCCTAGTGTGGCGGCGCCTCGTCGCCCCACTTCGTACCCCCCTCGGTCTTCTGGAAGCTTCGTGGAAAAATAAGACCCTAGGCGTTGATTTCGTCCAATTCCGAGAATATTTCCTTTGTAGGATTTCTGAAACCAAAAACAGCAGAAAACAACAACTGGCTCTTCGGCATCTTGTCAATAGGTTAGTGCCGGAAAATGCATAAATATGACATAAAGTGTGTACAAAACATGTGAGTATCATCATAAAAGTAGCATGGAACATAAGAAATTATAGATACGTTTGAGACGTATCTCGCGTGTCCTTCTGGCTCCGTCTTCGTCCCAGAAAAATAAGACTCTGAGCTTTTGTTTCGTCCAATTCCGAGAAACTTTCATGTACAACTTTTCTGAAACACAAAAACAACAGAAAACATGAACTGTCACTGCGGCACTGCGTTAATAGGTTAGTCCCAGAAAATGCTAAAAAGTGTGTAAAAGTGCACATAAAACATATAAAAATTGTAACAATACAAGCATGGAGCATCAAAAAATTATAGATACGTTTGGGACGTATCAACATCCCCAAGCTTAACTCTTGCTCGTCCTCGAGTAGGTAAGTTATAACAAACAAATAATTTTTGAGGTGACATATTGTCACACTACTTTGATCAATCTAAGTGTAAAAGCAAACATAGGTGGATTCGTAGAATCCTAACATAAGCATGATAGATATAATCAAACAATGAAACTTAATAACCATGCTAAAATATGAATAGTAATCAAACAAAATAAAATGTATAATGTGCATGGAAAGCAAAGTGATTGTCAAGAGCATAGCATAGATACATAATAAAGTGGTACTCAGCTTGTCCCATAAGTGGAAGCAAAACATAAATGTTTGGACACCTTTAAAAGATTATAAGGATGATTAGAAACAAAAAGTTTGAACAAGCAATATCATAATTATGAATCAATCAATAAAATCTTGGGACCATGCACATAAAACTAAGAATGAAAACTATGTTCTCGTAAGTGGTGCATAAACTAGAAGGTGGAGACTCAACATAAAAGTAAAAGAAGGTCTCTCTTTGAGAGACAAGTAAGATCACTCATGTGCTAGAGCTTTTTATTGAAACAACAAGTGTATAAAATGCACTTTTGAGAGGTGGTTGTTCATGTCAACGAGTAGTAAAAAAACTATTGTCATCTTCCATACTAAGCAAGTTTGAGAGCGGTTCCGAAATATTTGGGCGAAGCCTCTTTTCATTTATACTACTTATAAAATTGTGACACTCCTCCCAACCTTTGCTTACACATACCATGGCTAACCGAATCCTCGGGTGCCGACCAAGCAATCACAAACCATGGAGGAGTGCCCTTTTCTTATAATTTTCCTATTTTCTTCCCCTATTGGAAGTTGTGGTCAAACCAGCTCTTCTTTTTTATATACTTTTTTATGTGACAAGCAAGATGAAGCTCGCGAGTCTTTGAGTTACTTAACTAGTATGGAAGATGACAACCACAATTTTAATTTACTTCCTCATGAGCTAAAAACAATGTCACAAAACGAGGAACTGTTTGAATGTTTTAAAGGTAGCACACGAGCAAACTACTATGGAATGACAATGAAATACCACATATAGGTAGATATGGTGGACACTTTGGCATATTTGGTTTTTGGTGGTTGGATGCATGAATAAAATACTCATACAAATGGAGGCTAGAAAAAGACCGGGTGCGACCAACTAAGAGAGCATAATGGCCATAATCATGCACATCGACAAAATATATTAATCAAAGCATAAAGTGATACACAAGTTGCAAACTAAATGATCATAGAGGCAAGAATTGACTGGAATGTAGTCATAACATGTTGCAAAACATGTGCCAAGTCGACCCAAATAAAAACATTCGCAGGAGAATATATACCACAATATTATGCTTTTCTATTGTATGCTAAAAACAATGCATGAAACCTTCAATGGCACACTAAACACTCTCAATATTTGAGACTAATCATAATGAAAACATAATTAACAAGCTCATCATGAGAATAACATCTAGCAAGATATGCAAAAATAACTATGCCACAGTCTAAAAATGCTTCCATTTGCATCACATACACATAAAACTTTTTTCATGCTTCCAACGCCAACCAAATGAAACCAAACAACTCTCATATATGAAAAACAAGTAAATGTCCAGAGAGCTATTAAAACTTAAATAAATTTAAAAGTGGAGCATGTCTCTCTTCAACGCAAAATGCATAACAGTGGAGCGTGTCTCACTCCAAAATAAACATGCAAAACAGCGGAGCGTGTCTCACTCCAAAGTAAATATGCAAAGCGGCGGAGCGTGTCTCACTCCAAAGTAAACATGAATGATGTGATACAACTTTATTGAAAGTAAACACACATCAAAAAGTAAAGACGCTCCAAGGATAACACATATCACATGAAGGAATAAAAATATAGCATGTTGAAAAATGACCTGGTGCTTTTTGTTGATGAAGAGGGGATGACTTGGGCATCCCCAAGCTTTGACGCTTGTACTTCTTGGATATTTCTTGGGGGGTCCAGGGGACATCCCCAAGCTTGAGCTCTTGTCCATGCTTCATCTTATTGCATCATTCTTCTCTCCCTACACTTGAAAACTTTCTTCACACAAAACTCAGCACAATTGATTAGCAACATTAGTGCAAATAAAAATATATCAAACCAGCAAGGTTTCAGTAATGGCACATATCAAACACTCATTTTAACATATGCTACTGTAGCTACTTCTTCCCAAAGCTCTTTTTCACAAAAGAACTCAAAAAGACGAAGCATAAGACACAAATGCAAAACATGGCAGAAATCTGTCAAAACAGACCGACAAGTAGAGATCAAAATTAAAGAAATAGTTCCGTTGCTAAATTCGAAAAATGCTAAACTAACAAAAGTTAGCTAACATACTGGGGCATAAGCACAAAAATTTACAAATCAAAATAACGTTCTGGCGATTTTTAAAACTGTTTTCCGTGACCATCACAGAATCTGTTTCAGAATTGCAAATACCCCAAACACTGCTTTCTTTCTATTAGAGGCTACCCTTGACACAAAAACGAAATAAAAAAATATAAGGAGAGGTTATTATAGTAGCAATAACTTCCAAGACTCAACAAAGAAAAAATAACAGAAATAAAACATGGGTTGTCTCTCATAAGCACTTTTCTTTAACGCCTTTGAGCTAGGCGCAGAAAGGGTGCAAATCGAGTATTGTCAATAGGTGGCTCATCAACACCATAAGTTGTCCTATAAATAGAGTCATAAGGTGACTTCTTTATTTTTCTAGGGAAGTGTTCCATACCTCTTTTGAGTGGAAATTGATAACGAATTATTCCATCTCTCATATCAATGATAGCACCTGCAGTTCTAAGAAACGGTCTTCCCAAAATAATAGGGCACGAAACATTGCATTCAATATCCAAAACAAAAAATCAACTAGGACATAATTATTATTAACTTGTATAAGAACATTATCAACTATCCCCAAAGGTTTCTTGCATCAACATCAACAAGAAGAACATCCAAATAACATTTTTCTAATGGTGGCAAGTCAAGCATATCATAAACTCTTTTAGGCATAACAGAAATACTTGCACCAAGATCACATAAAGCATTACAATAAAATTCTTCTACTCTCATCTTAATAATAGGTTCCCAACCATCTTCTAACTTTTTAGGAATTGAAGCCTCATGTTTCAACTTCTCTTCCCTCATTTTCATAATAGCACTAGCAATATGCTTTGTAAGAGCAACATTTTGTTCACTAGCATTGGGAGTTTCAGCGAGCTTTTGCAAGAACTTTATAACTTCAGTAATGGTACAACTTTCAAAATCAAAATCATTGCTATCAAAAGTAAAAGGACAATTATCTCCCACACCTCTAAAAATTTCAGCACGCTTGTCGGGAACAGTTTTAATGGGTTTATACACTTTTCTATGTGGAGTGGGGACTTTTCCTACATTTTCGATTTTGCTAGTAGTAGTAGGAGGTTTGCTAGCATTCAAAGGTTCAGTATTACTATTGGTGGTGATTGTGTAAACCTTGGCTAAATTATTTTCTCTAGCCATCTCATCTTCTCTTTCCCACCTAGCATGCAATTCAGCTAACAACCTCATATTGTCATCAATTCTAACTTGAATAGCATTTTTGTCAACACCCGGATTTTTAAGTCCAGATGCCTGTTATGCCATACATCGCAATCCCAGGAATATTGTTGTTGCGAGACATAACAGTTGAATATCATAAGTCATCATTCATTACATACCATAGTCGTCTTACAAATAGAGATCACATGATCCATTTTACACAAATAGTTGATCTATTGATCAACATACACAAAGTTCATAGTTTCATAGCGGAAGCGTAAAGTAGAAGGGACTCGTGAGTCCACAGGCCAACGTCTGACGTCAGAAGGCTCCCTAGTTGTCGTGGGCGTCCTGCGGGTCGTCTTCTTCATCTGTGGTTCTGCTTCATAATCTGGCCATTTGAATAGCCAGGGACACAGCCGTGAGTACTTTAAAGTACTCGCAAACTAATACTAATGTAAGTGCTAAAAGTTCTAGTAAGGGGGGCTAAGCTCTAGTTTATTTTGCATAAAGCTAATTTTGTTTCACAAACATTTTTTGTAAACAACTCTTCATGTACTAACTAACTCAAGTGGGAACATTAGTGTCATTCCCACAACCAGGTTGTGATTCCAAGTCAAAGTCTCCATTCAAGTTCAAAATCATAAGTCACCCTTCACCATTCATAGTTTTCGAAAAGTTCTGATGACGGAACAGTATGGCCTTTCCAACTGTCCATAACCGAGGACGCGGCTATTCGAATAGGTTTACTCTGCAGAGGTTGTACACTTGTGCCACAACAATTGCAATAGCTCGTCAGGGGTAACTGGCCCTGATTTATCGTACGCAGTACGCGAACTACCAATCATAACCTTTCATTTACATACCCTAGTATAGGCACCTCTCCCCATGAGCTTGGCCTCCCGGTGAAGACCAACTGTCAACCTGGGAACTGCACAGGGCTTGGGCCGGACATTCACCTCATTTCGCATCATATCGTATCGTTTCTTTTGTGGTAGAGGCAGCTTTCGGCCTAACCCCGATGACGCTTGTTTAGAGGGAACCCATACTAAGACACACAAACTTCCAGTTAAGCCCTACCCATTCAGGTATTGTGGGGGTACGGTAAAATTGGAATGGTATCGCATCCGAACCCAACCATCAGTGTTTTTGGTAAAATTCACCAAGTCATTCACCGGTCATATTCACCTTCAAAAATCAGTCAATGGAAATGCATCTTCATTCCAAGGTTTCAAAACTCCTTCAAAATCTCTCAATAGAATGACTCGTCATTCCAAGGTTTTCGAAATCATTTCAGTTCCCAGTCTCCCACATGGAGTAGCCACTTTCAAATCAGCACTAGCATCTATGCAAGAGGGATGCTAAGTATTTGGTGTGTTTCTAGGCTAAGTTTGATACTCTTGTACTAGTCCAATACTAGCCAAGTGAATCATGAATCAAAAAGTACTTTGATAAAACAAAGGTAAATAAAGTTTGTAAGTATAAACGGGGAATTAAGATCATAAGCCTGAAGTAAAATAGGGGAAGGCTTTGCTCATCGAGAGCTTAGCAAGTGTGCAAGATTATTATCTTGCAACCAAAATGGTTTGCCTCAAGCTAGCTTGCATTGGTGGTAGCTTGCTAACTTTACTACTTTGATCACCAACTTGTACTTTGACCCAAGTTAACTATAAAAGTAACCCATCTAGAAAACAAGTAAGAATTTGTAAAATCAAAACTTAGGATGGGTTCATATACATAAAGGTAAGAAACATGGTGCCTTGCCCCAAGGGGCGTTGCACCTTGCAAGAATATTAGTTTGCAAACTACATATCTTAGCTTGCAAACAATATCACCTTGCAAAGGTAATTTCTATCAGTGCTAGCTTGCGTTGGTAATAACTTGCAATACTATCAGCTTGCCTTGGTTGAAGTGAGGGTCCAAGTTCTCTTCTCCTTCCTTGTTGTAGAAGTCCTCCTCTTCCTGATGGTCTCCGGTACTAGCGTCTAAAATACGAATACGGGGTACACGATCATCATACCAAACTTACATACTAACTAATCTCATACAAGCTTCACACAACTTAACTCGTATCACACACTACTATTAAGTGGGTGGAGGTGTTCTTCCTATTTAAGAAAATAATTTTCTCTCATACTAACTTATGTGTTACTTTTAATTACTTAGAGAAATACTTTCCTCTCATATCTTATTAAGATTTAATTTCTCTTATGAACAAAATATGACCTAGGTTGACTAAAGTCAACCTCTTCATACTCATCATTTAAGAACATGATTTAAATGAGGTTCCATACCTCATACAATTTAATACTAACCTGGTAGTGATTTAATGTCACCAAATACTCAACATAAGATTATATAGACCATGGTCCATACCTCATGTTGAAATACTTGAGAACAAGATTTAAATGAGAGGGAAAGCCTCTCATAAGATTTAACACATAGTTGTAACTAGGTTAACAACTACCATTGAGGTGATTTCACATCCTCAACAATTCATTGGCTATTCTAACATTGCTTGTACTCACACCAATACTACACTTAGAGTGCATTGGTTGTGTTGCTTGAGGAAAATAATCTCCTCTCCTTACATGTAAGTGATAGTTTCCATCTAGTGTTTGAGAAATACCTTTCTCTTACTGAAAACTTCTTAAGATTTAATTTCTCAACAATCATACATGAAATCATGTTGACTCAGGTCAACCATTCATTATCATTATTTGAGAAATAGATTTAAATGAGGTAAAATACCTCATACCATTTAATAACACTACCTATGATTTAAATCTCTTAGTAATTCATATAGGTGAGTTTGGCCAGGGGTCCAAACATCACATGAATTCATTTGAGACAAGATTTAAATGAAGTATATGACTTCATATGAATTACTTAATAGTTTTGGACAATATCAACTAGTTAAACTAGCCATATTGCACACTTCTTAAACTAGGGCATGATCATGCAAAGTGACCACACCATTTTCTTGTAGAAACAATTAGTGTAAGTCAAATGTGAGCTAAAGGTGTTGGAATTAACTTAAAATCATTTGTGGTTGATTTTTAAGAATTAATCTAAGGCAGAAAAGTCCCTGACTTGTTATTTTTGTCAGATTAATTCTACAAAGAGATTGACCATGAGGCCAGTGGCATTGGATAGATATTTTCCTAAGCTTTCCAAAAATATAAAATTCACTAGATTTGGTTTAGCCAATTTGAAATGGTTGAATTTCAAAGTGGAGGCAGTATTACAATTTATAACCAATTTATTTAACAGGATTTGCAAAATGGGCCGGCGGGAAACTAAACGGGCCGAAAGATTTGAAAATGCCCGGGGGCAGCCCAACTAGCGCTGCGGGCCAGCTGACAAAGGGGCCCGCGCGTCAGTGAGTGAAACTCACCGAAACGGTACGGGAGAAGGTGGGCGGTTGGATTAGATGCAGATCGGGCGGCTGTGGATCGTCGTCGTCGTCGACGAGAGGCAGACGCGGGCACGGCGGAGGAAGGGGGTCGGCGGCGAGCTGGGGCGTCGGCGGTCGACGGCGAGGTGCGCAGCGACGCGAATCGAGGCGGCGGCTTGGAATGGGGAAGAGTAGAGGAGAGAGGGGAGGGAATGATGCTGGTGTGCAGAAAGAGTCGAGGGGAGGCTCCCTTTTATAGGCGCGTGAAGGTGCTGAGGCGCGGCGATGATGGCGACTAGGGCGCGGCTTCTCCGGCGATGGAGAGGGGTAGGAGGGAGCAGGGCGAGGTAGAGGGTGTCTGGGCGGTGCTAGGGAGCTAGCAGGCGAGGTGGGGGACGGTCCGGTGACGACGCGCGACGGTGACGTTCTGGCGGCAGGGTTGCGGGAAAGCGGCGGTGAGGCTCGACGCGCAGAGAGGGGGTCCAGGGGAGGCGTGCTGCGGCGAGGCGACGCGTGCCCAGTGACGTCGGCTGTGGGCATGCTCGCGACGTCCTCGGCATGCCGATGCCGTTCTGGGCGCGCTTCGTCCGGCGGCTGTCGTCGTTCTCCTCGACACTGGAGGGGCTAGGGTGGTGTAGGGATGCATGGTGGCGGTTTTGGGCACCAGGGCCAGAAGTGGAGAGCAAGGGGAAGAGGGGGAGCACGGCATGGCCGGCATGCTATGGCATGGCCATGGCTAGGCCATGTCTTGCCCTTCCCTAGGGTTGCTGTGGTGGTGTGAGGCAGAGAGGGAGCAAGGGGACAGTATGGTGTAGGTTGGGGTAGATTATGGGTAGTGTAGGACACTATTTCAAATAGTGTGTGTTGTTCCCTATTTATGTTTCACCAAATTTTGCCCAAATTTGAATTGGCTCAAAAGGTTGACAATTTTGAAAAGGGTGTAATTGGTTTGATCCTAAATGACCAGAGGCAAAGAGAGGTGGTGGTGGAATTTAGAAATTCAAAATATGTCAATTTTCACTAAGTGGGAGATTGTTCCACTTAATTCAAAGTGCCAACTTTGGATGAGCAAAGCAATTGATTCATAAGGATTTTGGCAGGGTGGTCTTTACAAAAAGTGCTCATCTTGATGTCCTCTTGGATGGCATGCAAAGAGTTGAGAAAGTTTAGATTGAAAAACTTGAAATGGAGATGCTCAAAGTAGTGACCAGAATAATAATGGCAGAATTGACCATTATCACATGTGATCCCCAATTGAGTTTGAAATTGATTTGAATTGGGTTTCTTGGATTCCAAAAGTTGTAATAGATGTTTAGCATCATTATACAACTAATGGTGAAGGCCAAAATGGGCTAGGGTCAAAATTTAGAAAAATGGCATAAGCCCTATGTGAGGTTTTGTGAATTTCTAACTATTTAAACTTTTATTTTTCTTGGCCTTGCTTTGACAAGGGTGAGGTTTATTTGGTGTTAGATGAAGTTGGATGAAAGGTTCCAACCATTTTGAGGCAAGGTTGGTGCCTAGATCAAGAGTTGATGCATTGGCCCTATGTGTAGGTGAAGGAAGAAAATGGACTTATCCCACTATTGGGTTTCTCTCCATTTGATTGGACTTGACTTGACTCTAAGGTCATTCCTATTAATTTATAAACATTTTCAAACCATTGAAACCATTCCAAATGGTCTTGCTCCAAGATATGTAAAATTGGCCAAAACACATGAGAGGGGACATGTCAATTTTCTTATTCTGGTAAGGTGCTCCCCTTGCTTTACTTGAGCAAGGTGGAGGGTCAAGTTAGGGTTAGATTGGGTTCAGAGATGGTTTCACACCATTTGAGAAAAGTAGAAGTGCATAGGATAAGAATTGGTGAAAATGGCTATGGATCACATATGCCTCTATGCATATGTGACAATTGATTTTTATTGAACTTTGCTTGACCCAATTGATGTTGTTGAGAGTTGAAATGGTATCTAGGAGTGATCCCACCATTCAACTTCAAGTCTAGGGTCAAGATCCTTAATTTCACAAATTTGATATTTTGCTCTCATATGCCTCTATGGCATTATTACTCTCTTTTTGAAAACCTTGTGTTCCACTTAGGATGGTGTTGGAAAAGTACTAGATAAGGTTTAAGAGGACTTTCCAATTCTCTACATAAAGTAGAAAGGCCTAGGGTAAAGTTTTACAAAATGACCATAGGCATATATGCCTCTTTCTTAAATAAGATTTTTCCTTTTTATTTTATTTTTCAAAGATTGATGACAAGAGGGATGTGGTTTAGGGTTTAACAAGTTTTGCAATGGTGCACCACCATTTAGCAAAAAGAGAAAGTAGGGTTCAAGATTTTCATATTAGGGCTACAGGCCCACATATGGTTTTTCCTTTATTTTAGGTTTCTCACCAAAAAAGATTCAAATGTCTTTTGAAAAGGTTAGGGTTTAGGGTTCTTCTTATTTGATTTCTTTCTTCCTTAATTTTGTTTGGGTTAGTGATCTTCACTTGATCACTCTAGGGTTTTGGGGTTTATCACACAAGTATAATAACACTCATCAGGACAAAAGCACAAGTAATAGGTAGGAGCACTAAGCATAATACCTTATATAAGAAAAGTTTTTGTTGGCTCTCATTTTTGGAAAAAGGAAATTCATTTTCTCTTTATTTTGAAATTTGGGGTGTTACAAACCCTTCCCCCTTAAACAAATCTCGTCCCGAGATTTTAAGAAGAGTTAGGTTCCTAAGAGAGATTGGGCGATAGGATTTAGCAGGGAACATACTTGGCATATTCTGAGAGGTTTCTTGTGTTTCGGTGGCCTTCAGGTTGTAGTAGCGACCGTTGCGGTTGTTCGGGTAGTTTGGAGCAAACTTCCTTCTGGTTGCGATATGGTGCTGCTGCTGTGCAGTGCAGAGGGGTTGGCGGCGATCTTGGAAAGCTTCTTGCGACATTCATTGGAGTAATGACCCACAGTTCCACATTCATAGCAGGTTACCGTTGACCTGCTTGTTTGTGCGATGGGTACAGCATTGCTTCCAGTCCTTGAGGCTTTGTTGGCGGCCTTCGCCGGACACTTGTTAGAGTAATGACCAGTGACACCACATTCGTAGCAAGTCACATTGGACTTGCCTCTGGGAGCATGGTGGGGTACTGGGATGAGCCGTTCTAGTGATGCTATCTTCACGCGGAGGCGGGCAATGAGGTAGTCCTTCTTGGCGTGTTGGTGGCGAAGTGCCTTGCGCTCCATTGCAAGGATGCTGATGGCTTCAGTCATCCTGGCGTGCTCAGGGTGTATCTGCTTGGCTTGGGCACGGGAGTTGTTGCGGGTAGGAGGGGCCATCTGAACATCGAAGTAGATAATAAGGTAAGAGGGAAACTTCTATGGTTTGTTTGAGTTAAAATTCAATAATTGAAAACTTGAAAACTTGAGGAGTGTTGAGGGGGTAAAAACCAGCAACACTTTTTCATTCATACCAAACATCACACATTACAAACCTAACACACCGTTGGTTTGAAGAACCATTCATTCGTTCTACGATACAAGGGGATCCTGATACACTCACACCTACTTAAGTGCTGGAGTGATACTATTCTCTCGGGTGGACTCTTCTTCTTCACGGTTGAGGTGCTTGGCGTGAGGCGAGGGCGTTGTCCAAATCCCTGCGGGTTTTGTACTGCCTGAAGTCCTGAGGTGCTTCGTAGGGGTTCATCCTTGGTTGCGGTGGGGGCATGGTCATTGGTTCTCCCCAGGGGTCATGTCTTGGGTAGTAGATGAAGCGAGTGTTCTTGATCTTGTCCTTATTTTGTCCACACAGACGAAAAATTGCCTCTTGCATCGCTTCGGCTAGTCCTTCCTTCCAAGTGTTTCCCGTTACAGCAATCCAAATGGTTTCCCATACCGGGGCATCAAGCTTTCTTCGTAGATCAGTAGAAACGTCCCACTGAGGCGGTTTTCCTGCCTTAGCCTTGAGTGGCATTCCGAAGAACTTGGGGTACGGGTGTCCTAGATAATCCACTAGTTGTTTCAACTCTTTTTCGAACTTGAGGTCGCCTTCGGAACCAAGCTGATAGGACTCCCACTGGTACGTCATCTATGAGCAAAGAGGAGTAAATTAGAGAAGTAGTTAAGTGTGCAAATTTTTATGTAGTTTGCAAATAAGGTAGAGTAGAGATTTCTCATCTTTTTGAAAAAGGATTTCTAGGATAAGGGTACGAACAAGTTTTCACAAATATTCACTTCATTGGTTTTTGAAACTAAGTTTTTCGGACGTCCATTCTAACTAGGGTCTCCTAAGGTCAAACAATGGCTCTGATACCAACTTGTCAACACCCGAATTTTTAAGTCCAGATGCCTATTATGCCATACATCAATCCCAGGAATATTGTTGTTGCGAGACATAACATTGAATATCATAAGTCATCATTCATTACATACCATAGTCGTCTTACAAATAGAGATCACATGATCCATTTTACACAAATAGTTGATCTATTGATCAACATACACAAAGTTCATAGTTTCATAGCGGAAGCGTAAAGTAGAAGGGACTCGTGAGTCCACAGGCCAACGTCTGACGTCAGAAGGCTCCCTAGTTGTCGTGGGCGTCCTGCGGGTCGTCTTCTTCATGCTGTGGTTCTGCTTCATAATCTGGCCATTTGAATAGCCAGGGACACAGCCGTGAGTACTTTAAAGTACTCGCAAACTAATACTAATGTAAGTGCTAAAAGTTCTAGTGGGGGGGGGGGTACTAAGCTCTAGTTTATTTTGCATAAAGCTAATTTTGTTTCACCAACATTTTTTGTAAACAACTCTTCATGTACTAACTAACTCAAGTGGGAACATTAGTGTCATTCCCACAACCAGGTTGTGATTCCGAGTCAAAGTCTCCATTCAAGTTCAAAATCATAAGTCACCCTTCACCATTCATAGTTTTCGAAAAGTTCTGATGACGGAACAGTATGGCCTTTCCAACTGTCCATAACCGAGGACGCGGCTATTCGAATAGGTTTACTCTGCAGAGGTTGTACACTTGTGCCACAACAATTGCAATAGCTCGTCAGGGGTAACTGGCCCTGATTTATCGTACGCAGTACGCGAACTACCAATCATAACCTTTCATTTACATACCCTAGTATAGGCACCTCTCCCCATGAGCTTGGCCTCCCAGTGAAGACCAACTGTCAACCTGGGAACTGCACAGGGCTTGGGCCGGACATTCACCTCATTTCGCATCATATCGTATCGTTTCTTTTGTGGTAGAGGCAGCTTTCGGCCTAACCCCGATGACGCTTGTTTAGAGGGAACCCATACTAAGACACACAAACTTCCAGTTAAGCCCTACCCAGATCAGGTATTGTGGGGGTACGGTAAAATTGGAATGGTATCGCATCCGAACCCAACCATCAGTGTTTTTGGTAAAATTCACCAAGTCATTCACCGGTCATATTCACCTTCAAAAATCAGTCAATGGAAATGCATCTTCATTCCAAGGTTTCAAAACTCCTTCAAAATCTCTCAATAGAATGACTCGTCATTCCAAGGTTTTCGAAATCATTTCAGTTCCCAGTCTCCCACATGGAGTAGCCACTTTCAAATCAGCACTAGCATCTATGCAAGAGGGATGCTAAGTATTTGGTGTGTTTCTAGGCTAAGTTTGATACTCTTGTACTAGTCCAATACTAGCCAAGTGAATCATGAATCAAAAAGTACTTTGATAAAACAAAGGTAAATAAAGTTTGTAAGTATAAACGGGGAATTAAGATCATAAGCCTGAAGTAAAATAGGGGAAGGCTTTGCTCATCGAGAGCTTAGCAAGTGTGCAAGATTATTATCTTGCAACCAAAATGGTTTGCCTCAAGCTAGCTTGCATTGGTGGTAGCTTGCTAACTTTACTACTTTGATCACCAACTTGTACTTTGACCCAAGTTAACTATAAAAGTAACCCATCTAGAAAACAAGTAAGAATTTGTAAAATCAAAACTTAGGATGGGTTCATATACATAAAGGTAAGAAACATGGTGCCTTGCCCCAAGGGGCGTTGCACCTTGCAAGAATATTAGTTTGCAAACTACATATCTTAGCTTGCAAACAATATCACCTTGCAAAGGTAATTTCTATCAGTGCTAGCTTGCGTTGGTAATAACTTGCAATACTATCAGCTTGCCTTGGTTGAAGTGAGGGTCCAAGTTCTCTTCTCCTTCCTTGTTGTAGAAGTCCTCCTCTTCCTGATGGTCTCCGGTACTAGCGTCTAAAATACGAATACGGGGTACACGATCATCATACCAAACTTACATACTAACTAATCTCATACAAGCTTCACACAACTTAACTCGTATCACACACTACTATTAAGTGGGTGGAGGTGTTCTTCCTATTTAAGAAAATAATTTTCTCTCATACTAACTTATGTGTTACTTTTAATTACTTAGAGAAATACTTTCCTCTCATATCTTATTAAGATTTAATTTCTCTTATGAACAAAATATGACCTAGGTTGACTAAAGTCAACCTCTTCATACTCATCATTTAAGAACATGATTTAAATGAGGTTCCATACCTCATACAATTTAATACTAACCTGGTAGTGATTTAATGTCACCAAATACTCAACATAAGATTATATAGACCATGGTCCATACCTCATGTTGAAATACTTGAGAACAAGATTTAAATGAGAGGGAAAGCCTCTCATAAGATTTAACACATAGTTGTAACTAGGTTAACAACTACCATTGAGGTGATTTCACATCCTCAACAATTCATTGGCTATTCTAACATTGCTTGTACTCACACCAATACTACACTTAGAGTGCATTGGTTGTGTTGCTTGAGGAAAATAATCTCCTCTCCTTACATGTAAGTGATAGTTTCCATCTAGTGTTTGAGAAATACCTTTCTCTTACTGAAAACTTCTTAAGATTTAATTTCTCAACAATCATACATGAAATCATGTTGACTCAGGTCAACCATTCATTATCATTATTTGAGAAATAGATTTAAATGAGGTAAAATACCTCATACCATTTAATAACACTACCTATGATTTAAATCTCTTAGTAATTCATATAGGTGAGTTTGGCCAGGGGTCCAAACATCACATGAATTCATTTGAGACAAGATTTAAATGAAGTATATGACTTCATATGAATTACTTAATAGTTTTGGACAATATCAACTAGTTAAACTAGCCATATTGCACACTTCTTAAACTAGGGCATGATCATGCAAAGTGACCACACCATTTTCTTGTAGAAACAATTAGTGTAAGTCAAATGTGAGCTAAAGGTGTTGGAATTAACTTAAAATCATTTGTGGTTGATTTTTAAGAATTAATCTAAGGCAGAAAAGTCCCTGACTTGTTATTTTTGTCAGATTAATTCTACAAAGAGATTGACCATGAGGCCAGTGGCATTGGATAGATATTTTCCTAAGCTTTCCAAAAATATAAAATTCACTAGATTTGGTTTAGCCAATTTGAAATGGTTGAATTTCAAAGTGGAGGCAGTATTACAATTTATAACCAATTTATTTAACAGGATTTGCAAAATGGGCCGGCGGGAAACTAAACGGGCCGAAAGATTTGAAAATGCCCGGGGGCAGCCCAACTAGCGCTGCGGGCCAGCTGACCAAGGGGCCCGCGCGTCAGTGAGTGAAACTCACCGAAACGGTACGGAAGAAGGTGGGCGGTTGGATTAGATGCAGATCGGGCGGCTGTGGATCGTCGTCGTCGTCGACGAGAGGCAGACGCGGGCACGGCGGAGGAAGGGGGTCGGCGGCGAGCTGGGGCGTCGGCGGTCGACGGCGAGGTGCGCAGCGACGTTGTCGAAGACGGCGGTCCTCCTGGTAGCCGCGGCGTCTCCGGGGAGGGCTCCAATCGGCGGCGGCGTCTGCGTCAGCTTGCGGGTCTCCGGCGACGAATTGGCTTGCTCCGGCGGCCAATGTGGTTGGGGAAGGAGTAGAGGTGGTTCAGAGAGGGGAGGGAATGATGCGGGTGTGCAGAAAGAGTCGAGGGGAGGCTCCCTTTTATAGGCGCGTGAAGGTGCTGAGGCGCGGCGATGATGGCGACTAGGGCGCGGCTTCTCCGGCGATGGAGAGGGGTAGGAGGGAGCAGGGCGAGGTAGAGGGTGTCTGGGCGGTGCTAGGGAGCTAGCAGGCGAGGTGGGGGACGGTCCGGTGACGACGCGCGACGGTGACGTTCTGGCGGCAGGGTTGCGGGAAAGCGGCGGTGAGGCTCGACGCGCAGAGAGGGGGTCCAGGGGAGGCGTGCTGCGGCGAGGCGACGCGTGCCCAGTGACGTCGGCTGTGGGCATGCTCGCGACGTCCTCGGCATGCCGATGCCGTTCTGGGCGCGCTTCGTCCGGCGGCTGTCGTCGTTCTCCTCGACACTGGAGGGGCTAGGGTGGTGTAGGGATGCATGGTGGCGGGTTTGGGCACCAGGGCCAGAAGTGGAGAGCAAGGGGAAGAGGGGGAGCACGGCATGGCCGGCATGCTATGGCATGGCCATGGCTAGGCCATGTCTTGCCCTTCCCTAGGGTTTCTGTGGTGGTGTGAGGCAGAGAGGGAGCAAGGGGACAGTATGGTGTAGGTTGGGGTAGATTATGGGTAGTGTAGGACACTATTTCAAATAGTGTGTGTTGTTCCCTATTTATGTTTCACCAAATTTTGCCCAAATTTGAATTGGCTCAAAAGGTTGACAATTTTGAAAAGGGTGTAATTGGTTTGATCCTAAATGACCAGAGGCAAAGAGAGGTGGTGGTGGAATTTAGAAATTCAAAATATGTCAATTTTCACTAAGTGGGAGATTGTTCCACTTAATTCAAAGTGCCAACTTTGGATGAGCAAAGCAATTGATTCATAAGGATTTTGGCAGGGTGGTCTTTACAAAAAGTGCTCATCTTGATGTCCTCTTGGATGGCATGCAAAGAGTTGAGAAAGTTTAGATTGAAAAACTTGAAATGGAGATGCTCAAAGTAGTGACCAGAATAATAATGGCAGAATTGACCATTATCACATGTGATCCCCAATTGAGTTTGAAATTGATTTGAATTGGGTTTCTTGGATTCCAAAAGTTGTAATAGATGTTTAGCATCATTATACAACTAATGGTGAAGGCCAAAATGGGCTAGGGTCAAAATTTAGAAAAATGGCATAAGCCCTATGTGAGGTTTTGTGAATTTCTAACTATTTAAACTTTTATTTTTCTTGGCCTTGCTTTGACAAGGGTGAGGTTTATTTGGTGTTAGATGAAGTTGGATGAAAGGTTCCAACCATTTTGAGGCAAGGTTGGTGCCTAGATCAAGAGTTGATAAATTGGCCCTATGTGTAGGTGAAGGAAGAAAATGGACTTATCCCACTATTGGGTTTCTCTCCATTTGATTGGACTTGACTTGACTCTAAGGTCATTCCTATTAATTTATAAACATTTTCAAACCATTGAAACCATTCCAAAAGGTCTAGCTCAAAGATTTGTAAACTTGGCCAAAATGCATGAGAGGGGACATGTCAAGTTTTTCTTCTTTTTTGTAAGGTGCTCCCCTTGCCTTACTTAAGCAAGGTGGAGGGTCAAGTTAGGGTTAGATTGGGTTCAGAGATGGTTTCACACCATTTGAGAAAAGTAGAAGTGCATAGGACAAGAATTGGTGAAAATGGCTATGGATCACATATGCCTCTATGCATATGTGACAATTGATTTTTATTGAACTTTGCTTGACCCAATTGATGTTGTTGAGAGTTGAAATGGTATCTAGGAGTGATCCCACCATTCAACTTCAAGTCTAGGGTCAAGATCCTTAATTTCACAAATTTGATATTTTGCTCTCATATGCCTCTATGGCATTATTACTCTCTTTTTGAAAACCTTGTGTTCCACTTAGGATGGTGTTGGAAAAGTACTAGATAAGGTTTAAGAGGACTTTCCAATTCTCTACATAAAGTAGAAAGGCCTAGGGTAAAGTTTTACAAAATGACCATAGGCATATATGCCTCTTTCTTAAATAAGATTTTTCCTTTTTATTTTATTTTTCAAAGATTGATGACAAGAGGGATGTGGTCTAGGGTTTAACAAGTTTTGCAATGGTGCACCACCATTTAGCAAAAAGAGAAAGTAGGGTTCAAGATTTTCATATTAGGGCTACAGGCCCACATATGGTTTTTCCTTTATTTTAGGTTTCTCACCAAAAAAGATTCAAATGTCTTTTGAAAAGGTTAGGGTTTAGGGTTCTTCTTATTTGATTTCTTTCTTCCTTAATTTTGTTTGGGTTAGTGATCTTCACTTGATCATTCTAGGGTTTTGGGGTTTATCACACAAGTATAATAACACTCATCAGGACAAAAGCACAAGTAATAGGTAGGAGCACTAAGCATAATACCTTATATAAGAAAAGTTTTTGTTGGCTCTCATTTTTGGAAAAAGGAAATTCATTTTCTCTTTATTTTGAAATTTGGGGTGTTACAATTTTCTTGAGAAAAAGTTTTATTCTTAGTATTATCATGAGGAACAACCTTTAATTTAAGAAGATCAACATCAAGAGCAAGGCTATCCACTTTAGAAACAAGAGCATCTATTTTGCTAAACTTTTCCTCCACATATTTATTAAAAGCAGTTTGTTTACTAATAAAATCTTTGAGCATACCCTCAAGTTCAGAGGGAGCACTCCTATTGCTGTTATAAGAATTACCATAAGAGTTACTAAAACCACTTCCATTGTTGGGAGGATACAGCCTATAATTATTGCTACCAAAATTATTCCTATAGGCATTATTATTAAAATTGTTGCTCTTAATAAAATTCACATCTACATTTTCTTCTTGAGCAACCAAAGAGGCCAAAGGAACATTGTTTGGATCCATAGGAGCATTATTATTTGCAAGCATATACATAATAGCATCAATCTTATCACTCAAAGTAGAAGTTTCCTCAACAGAATTTACCTTTTTACCTTGTGGAGCTCTCTCGGTATGCCACTCCGAATAATTTACCATCATATTGTCCAGAAGTTTTGTAGCCGCCCCAAGGGTCATAGACATAAAAGTGCCTCCAGCAGCTGAATCCAATAAGTTCCTTGAAGAAAAATTTAGTCCTGCATAGAAGGTTTGAATAATCATCCAAGTAGACAATTTTTAACCAAAGATTTCATTCTTTCTCAAGCTTGGGCAACATGCTCAGTATCAAATTGTCTAAACTTCATAATATCACTTCTCAAAGATATAATTTTAGCAGGAGGATACTATTTTCCAATAAAAGCATCTTTGCATTTAACCCAAGAATCAATACTATTTCTAGGCAAAGATAGAAACCACTCCTTAGCTCTACCTCTTAATGAGAAAGGAAACAATTTTAACTTAATAATATCACCATCTACATCCTTATATTTTTGCATCTCACATAGCTCAACAAAATTGTTGAGGTGAGAAGCAGCATCATCAGTACTAACACCAGAAAATTGCTCTTTCATAACAAGGTTCAACAAGGCAGGCTTAATCTCATAAAAAGTTGCTTCAGGAGCAGGTGGAGCAATGGGTGTGCAAATAAAATCATTGTTGTTGGTGCTAGTAAAATCACACAACTTAGTATTCTCAGGAGTAGCCATTTAATAAAAATAATGCAAGCAACAGAAATAAAAGCTATACTATTTTTTTGGATTTTTGATATAAAATGCAAACAAGATAAAAATAAAATATGCAAGCAAAACAATAACAAAGTAAAAGAGTTGGGAGTGAGAGACTCCCCTCGCAGAAGAGATGCTTTTCTCCCCGGCAACGGTGCCAGAAAAAGTCTTTGCTGAGCGCGGAGTTGTTGAAGGAGAATTTATGCGCAACGTTGAGTGGAACCCCAAGATGAAGGTATGATGAGCACAACAGAAAGTTTTCCCTCAGTAATAAACCAAGGTTTATCGACCAGTAGGAGAAAAAGTTCTCTCCCGAGGTGTTGCGAACCAACTCGTGGCAGGGCGCACTGCCGGCATCAGCATCAACGTGGAGACCTGCACACAAACAACCAAGTACTTTGTCCCCAACTTTCAGCGAGGTTGTCAAACTCACCGGTTTTGCTGAAAACAAAGGATTAAACAAACCGTGTGAAGGAAGAATTGTTTGCAGAGAACAAAACAGAAAAATGTTGTAGAAGATTGCAATTAAAAGAAGAAGGATCGGGGTCCACAGTTCACTAGAGGCGCCTCCCCAATAAATAAATATGCTAGGTAAACAAATTACAGATGGGCAATTGACAAACAAAGATTCTACTCTAATGGTTGGTGCAGAATACATGCTATGAAAGTATACGGGCATTACAACAATATACATAGACCGTAATCCAACTGCATCTATGACTAATAATCCACCTCCAGGATTGCATCCGCGACATCCTCCAGTATTAAGTTGCAAGAAAGAGACTATCGCTTTAACCAATGTGTGTAAAGTAAACGATGAAACTACCCTTGAATAGAACACTGCTATTTTCTCCCTAGTAGCAACAACACATCTACAACCGTAGAGAACAAAGTCACTTCCCATGGTAAAATAGAGGCATGAACCCACTATCGAGCATTGATACGTCTCCGACGTATCCATAATTTCTTATGTTCCATGCCACATTATTGATGATACCTACATGTTTTATGCATACTTTATGTCATATTTATGCATTTTCCGGCACTAACCTATTGACGAGATGCCGAAGTGCCAGTTCCTGCTGTTTTTGGTTTCAGAAATCCTAGTAAGGAAATATTCTCGGAATTGGACGAAATCAACGCCCAGAGTCTTAGAATTGGACGAAGCTTCCAGAACACCCGAGAGCCACCAGAGAGGGGCCACAGGACCACCAGATGGTAGGCCGGCGCGGCCAGGGGGTGGCCCGCGCCCTACTGT
Organism: Lolium multiflorum; assembly: GCA_030979885.1. Classification (NCBI taxonomy): domain Eukaryota; kingdom Viridiplantae; phylum Streptophyta; class Magnoliopsida; order Poales; family Poaceae; genus Lolium; species Lolium multiflorum. Next base: position 57,088,000 of record CM061751.1, read on the forward strand.
GTCATCGCCTCGTCAGCCCTCTGACTCCGCCTCTTCGCCTATATAAAGGTTCCTGACCTAAATCTTCGATACGGAAAAGCCACGGTACGAGAAACCTTCTAGAGCCGCCGCCATCGCGAAGCCAAGATCTGGGGGATAGGAGCACGCCGCCGACGGGAAGTGCCCCGGAAGGCTCCTCCATCGACACCACCACCATCTCCATCAACGCTGCTGTCTCCCATGAGGAGGGAGTAGTTCTCCATCGAGGCTAAGGGCTGTACCGGTAGCTATGTGGTTCATCTCTCTCCCTATGTACTTCAATACAATAATCTCATGAGCTGCCTTACATGATTGAGATTCATATGATGATGCTTGTAATCTAGATGTCATTGTGCTAGTCAAGTGGATTTTACTTATGTGATCTCCGGAGACTCCTTGTCCCACGTGTGTAAAGGTGAGGTTGTGGATGCTGATACGTCTCCAACGTATCGATAATTTCTTATGTTCCATGCCACATTATTGATGTTATCTACATGTTTTATGCACACTTTATGTCATATTCGTGCATTTTTGGAACTAACCTATTAACAAGATGCCGAAGTGCCGTTCTGTTTTCTGCTGTTTTGGTTTTAGAAATCCTAGTAACGAAATATTCTCGGAATTGGACGAAATCAACGCCCAGGGTCCTATTTTGCCACGGAGCTTCCAGAAGTCCGAAGAAGAGACGAAGAGGGGCCACGAGGGGGCCACACCCTAGGGCAGCGCGGCCCCTTGGCCGCGCGGCCTGTGGTGTGGGGCCCTCGCCGCCTCTTGACCTGCCCTTCCGCCTACTTAAAGCCTCCGTTGCGAAACCCCTAGTACCGAGAGCCACGATACGGAAAACCTTCCAGAGACGCCGCCGCCGCCGATCCCATCTCGGAGGATCCAGGAGATCGCCTCCGGCACCCTGCCGGAGAGGGGAATCATCTCCGGAGGACTCTACGCCGCCATGGTCGCCTCCGGTGTGATGTGTGAGTAGTCTACCCCTGGACTATGGGTCCATAGCAGTAGCTAGATGGTTGTCTTCTCCCCATTGTGCTATCATTGTCGGATCTTGTGAGCTGCCTAACATGATCAAGATCATCTATCTGTAATTCTATATGTTGCGTTTGTTGGGATCCGATGAATAGAGAATACTTGTTATGTTGATTATCAAAGTTATATCTATGTGTTGTTTATGATCTTGCATGCTCTCCGTTACTAGTAGATGCTCTGGCCAAGTAGATGCTTGTAACTCCAAGAGGGAGTATTTATGCTCGATAGTGGGTTCATGCCTGCATTGACACCTGGGACAGTGACAAAAAGTTCTAAGGTTGTGTTGTCTGTTGCCACTAGGGATAAAACATTGATGCTATGTCTAAGGATGTAGTTGTTGATTACATTACACACCATACTTAATGCAATTGTCTGTTGCTTTGCAACTTAATACTGGAGGGGTTCGGATGATAACCTGAAGGTGGACTTTTTAGGCATAGATGCGGTTGGATGGCGGTCTATGTACTTTGTCGTAATGCCCAATTAAATCTCACTATACTCATCATGATATGTATGTGCATGGTCATGCCCTCTTTATTTGTCAATTGCCCAACTGTAATTTGTTCACCCAACATGCTGTTTATCTTATGGGAGAGACACCTCTAGTGAACTGTGGACCCCGTCCAATTCTCTTTACTGAAATACAATCTCTGCAATACTTGTTCTACTGTTTTGCAAACAATCATCTTCCACACAATACGGTTAATCCTTTGTTACAGCAAGCCGGTGAGATTGACAACCTCACTGTTTCGTTGGGCAAAGTACTTTGGTTGTGTTGTGCAGGTTCCACGTTGGCGCCGGAATCCCTGGTGTTGCGCCGCACTACATCCCGCCGCCATCAACCTTCAACGTGCTTCTTGGCTCCTCCTGGTTCGATAAACCTTGGTTTCTTTCTGAGGGAAAACTTGCTGCTGTGCGCATCATACCTTCCCCTTGGGGTTCCCAACGAACGTGTGAGCTACACGCCATCAAGCTCTTTTTCGGCGCCGTTGCCGGGAGATCAAGACACGCTGCAAGGGGAGTCTCCACTTCTCAATCTCTTTACTTTGTTTTTGTCTTGCTTAGTTTTATTTACTACTTTGTTTGCTGCACTAAATCAATATACAAAAAAATTAGTTGCTAGTTTTACTTTATTTGCTATCTTGTTTGCTATATCAAAAACACAAAAAAATTAGTTACTTGCATTTACTTTATCTAGTTTGCTTTATTTACTGTCTTGCACTCTACATTAAAAATACAAAAAAATTAGTTACTTTTGTTACCATGTCTAGCTCTGAACCTGTTACTTCTTCGCCTGAAGAATTAGTCTTCACTTTTAAACAAGGGGATGAGGAGAGTTTTAAGGATGCTTGGTCTAGAATTTTTACTTCTTATCGTAAAACTGAACCTCAAATGACTCTAAGTTTGCTCCTTAGTAATTTTTATTTTGGTCTTATGATTCGCTATAGATATGCTTTGGATGCTTTAGTGGGAGGAGATTTCCTTCATTGCAATGGGGATCAAGCTTTTAATGCCATAAAGAAGTTGGTTGCATCACATGATTCAGCTAATAACTTTGATTCAGCCCTCACTAGCATTTATAATAGATTAAACAATCTCGAGATAAGTACATCTCGCTTGGATGATAACTATTGCCATGTTCGTAATCATCTTGAACAAGTTTTAGTGAACTCTAAACTTTCATTGTGGGATCCTACTGTTAAAATTATTATCGGGGATCGAACTCTTCGTGCCAACTGTGATATTATGTCTGAATTTTGCCTTATGCCTGAGAGCGTTTATAAATCTTTGAAACTTTGGGGAGTCGATGAAGGAGGAGAAGAAATAACTCTCATTGATAACTCTATTATAATTCCTAAGGGAATAGCCGCAGGTGTGCATACAACCATTCTTGGAAGAACAATATCCATTGATTATCTTGTTGTTGAATGTGTAGGGACAGGAAAAATCACACTCGGAAGATCCCTGCTGAAACTATTGGGAGCAGTCATTGATGTGGGAGAAGGCACCCTGAAATTCACCTCTATACCGGGGGGAAATCATATATTTCCTAAATCAAAGGGAAAGAAAAACAATAAAGGTAAGGGTAAAGCTCAAGGTAAGGTCGACACACCATCTCTTGATAATACTTGATACACTTTCTGCGCCTAGCTGAAAGGCGTTAAAGAAAAGCGCTTATGGGAGACAACCCATGTTTTTACCTACAGCACTTTGTTTTTATTTTGAGTCTTGGAAGTTGTTTACTACTGTAGCAACCTCTCCTTATCTTAGTTTAGTGTTTTATTGTGCCAAGTAAAGTCGTTGATAGAAAAGTTCATACTAGATTTGGATTACTGCGCAGAAACAGATTTCTTTGCTGTCACGAATCTGGGCTGTTTTCCCCTGTAGGTAACTCAGAAAATTATGCCAATTTACGTGAGTGATCCTCAGATATGTACGCAACTTTCATTCAATTTGAGAATTTTCATTTGAGCAAGTCTGGTGCCTCGATAAAATTCGTCAATACGAGCTGTTCTGTTTTGACAGATTCTGCCTTTTATTTCGCATTGCCTCTTTTGCTATGTTGGATGAATTTCTTTGATCCATTAATGTCCAGTAGCTTTATGCAATGTCCAGAAGTGTTAAGAATGATTGTGTCACCTCTGAATATGTTAATTTTTATTGTCGCTAACCCTCTAATGAGTTGTTCTAAGTTTGGTGTGGAGGAAGTTTTCAAGGATCAAGAGAGGAGTATGATGCAACATGATCAAGAAGAGTGAAAGCTCTAAGCTTGGGGATGCCCCGTGGTTCACCCCTGCATATATCAAGAAGACTCAAGCGTCTAAGCTTGGGGATGCCCAAGGCATCCCCTTCTTCATCGACAACATTATCAGGTTCCTCCCTGAAACTATATTTTTATTCCATCACATCTTATGTGCTTTGCTTGGAGCGTCGGTTTGTTTTTGTTTTTTTGTTTTGTTTGAATAAAATGGATCCTAGCATTCACTTTATGGGAGAGAGACACGCTCTGCTGTAGCATATGGACAAGTATGTCCTTAGTTTCTACTCATAGTATTCATGGCGAAGTTTCTCCTTCGTTAAATTGTTATATGGTTGGAATTGGAAAATGATACATGTAGTAATTGCTATTAATGTCTTGGGTAATGTGATACTTGGCAATTGTTGTGCTCATGATTAAGCTCTTGCATCATATGATTTGCACCCATTAATGAAGAAATACATAGAGCATGCTAAAATTTGGTTTGCATATTTTGTTTCTCTAAGGTCTAGATAATTTCTAGTATTGAGTTTGAACAACAAGGAAGATGGTGTAGAGTCTTATAATGTTTTCAATATGTCTTTTATGTGAGTTTTGCTGCACCGGTTCATCCTTGTGTTTGTTTCAAATAAGCCTTGCTAGCCTAAACCTTGTATCGAGAGGGAATACTTCTCATGCATCCAAAATACTTGAGCCAACCACTATGCTATTTGTGTCCACCATACCTACCTACTACATGGTATTTTCCGCCATTCCAAAGTAAATTGCTTGAGTGCTACCTTTAAAATTCCATCATTCACCTTTGCAATATATAGCTCATGGGACAAATAGCTTAAAAACTATTGTGGTATTGAATATGTAATTATGCACTTTATCTCTTATTAAGTTGCTTGTTGTGCGATAACCATGTTTCTGGGGACGCCATCAACTACTCTTTGTTGAATTTCATGTGAGTTGCTATGCATGTTCGTCTTGTCTGAAGTAAGAGCGATCTACCACCTTATGGTTAAGCATGCATATTGTTAGAGAAGAACATTGGGCCGCTAACTAAAGCCATGATCCATGGTGGAAGTTTCAGTTTTGGACATATATCCTCAATCTCAAATGAGAAAGAATTATTAATTGTTGTTACATGCTTATGCATAAAAGAGGAGTCCATTATCTGTTGTCTATGTTGTCCCGGTATGGATGTCTAAGTTGAAGAATAATCAATAGCGAGAAATCCAATGCGAGCTTTCTCCTTAGACCTTTGTACAGGCGGCATAGAGGTACCCCTTTGTGACACTTGGTTAAAACATGTGCATTGTGATGATCCGGTAGTCCAAGCTAATTAGGACAAGGTGCGGGCACTATTAGTACACTATGCATGAGGCTTGCAACTTGTAAGATATAATTTACATGATACATATGCTTTATTACTACCGTTGACAAAATTGTTTCATGTTTTCAAAATCAAAGCTCTAGCACAAATATAGCAATCGATGCTTTTCCTCTGTGGAGGACCATTCTTTTACTTTCAATGTTGAGTCAGTTCACCTATTTCTCTCCACCTCAAGAAGCAAACACTTGTGTGAACTGTGCATTGATTCCTACATACTTGCTTATTGCACTTATTATATTACTCTATGTTGACAATATCCATGAGATATACATGTTATGAGTTGAAAGCAACCGCTGAAACTTAATCTTCTTTTGTGTTGCTTCAATGCTTTTACTATGAATTATTGCTTTATGAGTTAACTCTTATGCAAGACTTATTGATGCTTGTCTTGAAGTGCTATTCATGAAAAGTCTTTGCTATATGATTCACTTGTTTACTCATGTCATATACATTGTTTTGATCGCTGCATTCACTACATATGCTTTACAAATAGTATGATCAAGGTTATGATGGCATGTCACTCAAGAAATTATCTTTGTTATATTTTACCTGCTCGGGACGAGCAGAACTAAGCTTGGGGATGCTGATACGTCTCCAACGTATCGATAATTTCTTATGTTCCATGCCACATTATTGATGTTATCTACATGTTTTATGCACACTTTATGTCATATTCGTGCATTTTGGAACTAACCTATTAACAAGATGCCGAAGTGCCAGTTGCGTTTTCTGCTGTTTTTGGTTTCAGAAATCCTAGTAACGAAATATTCTCGGAATTGGACGAAATCAACGCCCGGGTCCTATTTTGCCACGGAGCTTCGAAGTCCGAAGAAGAGACGAAGAGGGGCCACGAGGGGCCACACCCTAGGGCGGCGCGGCCCCCTTGGCCGCGCGGCCCTGTGGTGTGGGGCCCTCGTGCCGCCTCTTGACCTGCCCTTCCGCCTACTTAAAGCCTCCATTGCGAAACCCCCAGCGAGAGCCACGATACGGAAAACCTTCAGACGCCGCCGCCGCCGATCCCATCTCGGAGGATCCGGGAGATCGCCTCCGCCCCCGCGAGAGGGGAATCATCTCCCGGAGGACTCTATGCCGCCATGGTCGCCTCCGGTGATGTGTGAGTAGTCTACCCCTGGACTATGGGTCCATAGCAGTAGCTAAATGGTTGTCTTCTCCCCATTGTGCTATCATTGTCGGATCTTGTGAGCTGCCTAACATGATCAAGATCATCTATCTGTAATTCTATATGTTGCGTTTGTTGGGATCCGATGAATAGAGAATACTTGTTATGTTGATTATCAAAGTTATATCTATGTGTTGTTTATGATCTTGCATGCTCTCCGTTACTAGTAGATGCTCTGGCCAAGTAGATGCTTGTAACTCCAAGAGGGAGTATTTATGCTCGATAGTGGGTTCATGCCTGCATTGACACCTGGGACAGTGACAGAAAGTTCTAAGGTTGTGTTGTGCTGTTGCCACTAGGGATAAAACATTGATGCTATGTCTAAGGATGTAGTTGTTGATTACATTACGCACCATACTTAATGCAATTGTCTGTTGCTTTGCAACTTAATACTGGAGGGGGTTCGGATGATAACCTGAAGGTGGACTTTTTAGGCATAGATGCGGTTGGATGGCGGTCTATGTACTTTGTCGTAATGCCCAATTAAATCTCACTATACTCATCATGATATGTATGTGCATGGTCATGCCCTCTATTTGTCAATTGCCCAACCGTAATTTGTTCACCCAACATGCTTATCTTATGGGAGAGACACCTCTAGTGAACTGTGGACCCCGGTCCAATTCTCTATACTGAAATACAATCTACTACAATACTTGTTCTACTGTTTTCTGCAAACAATCATCATCTACACTATACATCTAATCCTTTGTTACAGCAAGCCGGTGAGATTGACAACCTCGCTATTACGTTGGGGCAAAGTACTTTGGTTGTGCTGTGCAGGTTCCACGTTGGCGCCGGAATCCCTGGTGTTGCGCCGCACTACATCTCGCCGCCATCAACCTTCAACGTGCTTCTTGGCTCCTCCTGGTTCGATAAACCTTGGTTTCTTTCTGAGGGAAAACTTGCTGCTGTACGCATCACACCTTCCTCTTGGGGTTCCCAACGGACGTGTGCTGTACACGCCATCAGATTCCATCTGGGTAAGCATCGTCTGCCTATGTGAATTAACAGTAGGCAGTTTTTGAGCGCCAATCGTTGTTGCTCAACTAACTGCGTTGCTTTTCGAATAGGATGGATCCAGCGCTGGCTTTTCGGCTGGTGGTTAGGCTGGATTCTAGCTTTACGCGTGATTCTAAACGCTGTAAGACTGGGTTTTACTTCCCTGCGGTGGTTGCAACCACCATCTCGTTAAGGGATTTCAAAGCTAACATCTACGATAAGTACACCTGGAGCTCTTTCGATGCAGTTCATTTCGAATATTTCAACAGCCCGGAGGGAAGATTTGTTCCACTAATTTCCGAAGACGATCTGGGAATTCTTTTTGCTTTGAATGCTTCTTGCCGTTTCGGTAAAATTCGTATCCATGTGGACAGGGGCCAGGCATCATCTGGTGTTGGGGCATCATGTCTCTCTACTGCTGCTGCCTCTGCTAATAGTGTGCGTCGTGGCGCTCCTTGTAGGTCCACAGCAGCACCATCTGTCCCCAGTGCTAGTGGTAGCCAGATCGTTCGTACGGTCGATGTGGAGGACGATGCAGACATTGAGGATCAGTCTCCTCAAGATGATGAGGATGAGTTGATGTTTCCTGAATTGGTAGATCGATGCAGTAAGCAGGCAATGGAGATCAATACATGGAAGATATTGCTTTTGGTGCCAGATTTGATGACACTGATGATGAAGAGAAGAATGAGAATGATGACAGCCTCGTTTTAGCCGATTACGAAGGTGAAGACTTGCCAACAATTGAGTGGAACAGGGAGGATCCCCAGCTTGCAGAAGGCACCGTGTTTCAAACGATGATGGACTGCCGTAATGCAATTACTACATATCACATTCTCACTAAGAATAATTATGAGGTTATTAAAAGTGAGCCAGGTAGGTTCACAATTAAATGCCCATACCTAAGGTGTAGGTTTAGGCTGCATGCATCCACAATGCGCAGAAGCAGCTTGGTTCAGGTACTACGCCAACCAGTTGTGTATTTAGATCACGGTGTAAAATTTGTTATCTATTACTGACATCCCTTATCATTATGTTTCAGATAAAGAAGAATAAGGAGATCCATAGGTGTCCACCTCTAGGGGAGAGCCAGAGCTGAAAACAAAGCTAGCGAAGACTAGGTGGTTGGCAGATATAATCCTAGATTGGCTGAGAGAAAATCCTTCACTTGGTCCAACATCACTCGTAAAAAAGGTGGTTGAGAAGTATAAAATGGAAGTACCTTACATGAGGATGTTCTATGCAAAGGAAATGGCTCTTGACAAGATCAATGGTCCATGGAATGAAAGCTTTCAGTTGCTTTACACTTTCAAAGCTGAAGTGGAGATGGCTAGTCCAGGCAGTGTTGTAGCGATAGACAAGCATACAGTTCCCTACAAATTGAAAAGCGGGAAGGTAATGCACAAGGAATGTTTTAGAAGGGCTTTTGTTTGTTTCAAAGCTTGCTGGAAAGGCTTTTTGGACGGTTGCAGGCCTTATTTGGCCGTGGATGCATCAGCTCTTCATGGCAGGTTTAAAGGACAGCTAGTTGCTGCTACTGCAGTTGATGGACATAATTGGATGTTCCCTGTTGCTTATGGGGTTTTGGAGGTTGAGTCACAGGAAAGTTGGACTTGGTTTCTGCAGAATTTGCGCGACCTTATAGGTCATCCACCAGGACTTGTTATCCACACAGACGCTTGCAAAGGTTTGGAGACTGCGGTAGAAGCAGTATTCCCTGGAGTGGAGCATAGGGAATGTATGCGACACTTGGTACAGAATTTTACAAAGAAATTCAAGGGTAAAGTTTTTACTGACAACCTATGGCCAGCTTCATACACATGCAGCTCTAGGAAGCATCTGTTTCATTTGGATGTGTTGTATAAACAAAAACCTGGGTGAAGGAGTACTTGGATGAACATCATGGTAGGGTGTGGTCAAGAAGCCAATTCAATGAAATTTGCAAGGTAGACTATGTAACAAGTAACCTTGCGGAGAGTTTCAATTCAAAGGTCAAGTCATTGAAAGGGCTTATGCTGTGGCAAATATTTGATAAGATTAGGCAGATGATCATGATAAAGATCGATCTGCGTCAAAGAATTGCATCCACAAATTATGTTGGCCATCTCATGCTCCCATCTTTGATTAAGTCTTTGCATGACAGGGCAAAACAATTGAGGATGCAATGCGTCAGAAAAGGAATGGAGGCTGAGGTAACCTACACTGACAAACAAAACAGGCAGTGGAGGTATCCAGTGAGTTTGGTTGATAGGACATGCCATTGTAGGGGATGGCAGATCCGTGGGATACCCTGCATACACGCATTGTTTTTCATGAGTGTTATAGGGGGTGAAGATGGTGAAGTTGATCAGTATGTGTCAGAGTATTTCTCTGTTGCCAAATTTAGGGCTGCATATGCTATGAATGTTCCTACCTTGTTGGGAAAAGACCAATGGATGAAAGTCGATCCAGGCTTCAAACTGTACTCTCCAGTATTGACTAGACCGGCAGGTAGGCCGAGGAAGAATAGGATCAGAGCTAGTGCAGAGGGTGGTGCACCGATTCGAAAACGTAAGTGCAAATGTTGTGGAATCCCTGGACACATTGCTAGGCTTTGTAAAAATGCAGTTGACCCAGCTTTTGGAATGGAAGATCAGGCGGGAGCAGCAAATGCAGAGGAGAATGAAGCAGCAATTCAACTTGAGATTGAAGCAACAGTTCAACATGAGGAGATTGAAGCAGCAAATGCAGAGGAGATTGAAGCAGCAATTGAACATGAGGAGATTGAACCGATGGATCGAGAGCAGAGAGAACAGATGGATGTAGAATGGCTTCAACCGATGAGTCCAAAGGAGAGGGAAGAGTATAATCGAGAGTGCCTCAAAAGTAGTAAGGCCCTGATAGATGCTAACTTCGCAGAGTACATGGCAGAAGAAAAAGCACAAGCTTCGCAGAAGAAGAAGAAGAACAAGAAAGAGGGCAAAAGGAAGGTAGACACCGGTAATATCCCTGGTAGGGTTACCCGGAGTAAGGTGGTGGCCCCGGCGAGTCACACCAGGAGCAAGAGAAAGATTTTATTCTGAACAACTAATTTGAATTTGTATGAACAATTTGTATTGGGGTTCCCTTTGTATTGGGGATCCCTTTGTGTTGAACAATTTGTATTGGGGTTCCCTTTGTATTGGGGATGCCTTTGTGTTGAACAATTTGAATTTCTATGAACAATTTGAATTTGTATGAACAATTTGTATTGGGGTTCCCTTTGTATTGGGGATCCCTTTGTGTTGAACAATTTGTATTGGGGTTCCCTTTGTATTGGGGATGCCTTTGTGTTGAACAATTTGAATTTGTATGAACAATTTGAATTTGTATGAACAATTTGTATTGGGGATGCCTTTGTGTTCAACAATTTGAATTTGTATGAACAATTTTTATGCCACATTTAAGCCACAATTTGGAAAAGGAAATATAGAGATATGAAGTTTTTATGCCAAAAGCTTCAAAACCACTTCCTAGTCCATGAGCTACTAGATATGAAGATGCATGGCTTTCTGCTCAATACACCTCCCAAATACCCACTATGCTTACAAACTTTGTCCAAATGAGTCCAAATTCGTCACACTTGTGTATCTTTGAATTGCAAACAATATCTAGTCGGCCAAAATGTAATATATTGTTCAAATAACACAATTTTACAATTTTTATGCCAAAATCTTCAATTTCCCTTAGTCCCTTTATTATCTGGGTGCCCCTGTTTTACTTAGTGTTACTCAGTTTTCCCCCTCCGGGCCCACTTGTTTTACTCAGTCGTACTCAGTTTTGCCCTTCCGATAAACATTTCCTCACTTTTCCCCCTCTTAGTTGTACTCAGTTTTCCTAACTTGTACTCACTGGCTGATCTCTGATTGGTCGAGATGTATGTCACACGGATCTTGGTTGGTTGAAAGCTCAACGAACGCTTGCACCGTTCGATCATTTATGATCGGACGGCCTGTATATCTCTCTACCACGATGGACGCATACGGAGACAAGAGCAGAGCACATACCTACCAACCCTGGCAGTCGCATATTCCAGTCGCATCTTCCTCTCTCGCATTTCCTCTCTTACTCCGGCGGTCGCGGCGGCGCGGATCTAACCGTGCGTGCGGCGGCGTGGATCTAACCGTGCGTGCGGCGCGGATCTAACCGTGCGTGCGGCGCGGATCTAACCGTGCGTGCGGTGGCGTGCGGCGGCGCGGATCTAACCGTGCGTGCGGCGGCGCGGATCTAACCGTGCGTGCGCCGTGGATCTAAGAGTGCCGGTGAGGATCTAACCGTCAGAAATAGTTGAAATGTCTCTCTCTGTCTCACTTTCGTTTCTCTTCTCAGATCTGTTGAATGATGAAGAACACCAAGACGGTGGCCGTGCCGACAGTGGTCATCGATGCCACGAACATTGAAGCCATCGCCTACAACATCGCTTCGACGGCGCAGACCCAACCTTCAATGTCGGAGCCTGCTGATGTCTCACTTCCGGTGCCGAGAGTGTGAATCGATGCCAAGACGATTGAAGCCATCATCTACAACCGCGCTGCAAAGCCGCCGATCCAGCCCTCCGCAGATCCGTCGCTGATGAAGTACACCAAGACAGCGGCGGTTCCGACACTGGTCATCGATGCCATGAACATTGAAGCCATCGCCGATAACATCGCTTCAACGGCGGATGGCGCAGATGACCACCCCTCAGCCGCCCGTCGTCCCGGCCTTTCTTGCCCATCGCTGCGCGGCCGTGTTCGACGCCGCAAATTGGGATAAATTATGATAAATTTGTATTTTTCAATTTCCAATTGGGATAAAATTGTTCGAACTACTACCTCCGTCTCAAAAAAGCTTCTCCACGTTCTTGATGTGTCCATGTACATCCGTATGTATGATTTGAATTCTATCCCAACTTGATTGGGAAGATATTGATATGTATTTGATCCGGAGGCTGGTACATGCTTTCACTTTTGGGATCCCTTCACTTTTATAAAATGTTCATGCATGCTAAAATTATTGTGCGCATTACTTAGCACAAGTAGGAAATTGTACGCCAAAATACAGTGCTTAGAGCCACAACAAAATACAGTGGTTAGAGCCATCTACTGAATAACAATTCTATACTAAATCGTCTACCAGAACCACATAACTGCTAGGACAGGGATGACACCTAATAAAACTGCACAGATGAATCTACTTTTCTCCTCTCCCATCACTTTAAGTTCATGTTCTAGATTTTCTACCACTTGATCAAATACGGCAAGATCTGTCTCAACTCTCAACTTCTCCTTGCGAATAAGCTCTGAATTCTTCTTTTCTTCCTCCACAATACGCTTCAGCTCGAATATCATCAGGTTTTTACGGGCCAATTCATCACCTAAATTGGCCACCTTCTCCTCCAAATCCATCCTCTGGCTACACCACTGGGTTGATTCATCTTGGTATGCAATGTACCATGGATCATCGGCTTGCCTGGCTAACTGTAACAATAATGGAAAAAAGAACAACTGAAATCACTCCAACAGGCCATGGCGGAACTTTCAACGGTAACAGAGAGCTGAAGCTAGATACCTGCACTTCCGACGAGGTAGGAGAAGTAGAACGTGGCCACGACATGATCGAATCCCCACCCTCGCCGGTGTACCCGCTACGACCAGACATTGAGGACTATTTCGTACCTGCAAACTCCAATAAATTACGGGAACCGAATCGATTAGGGGGCGGGGAGGCAGAAGCGGAGGTCTTACCAAGCTATACTACCAATTGGTGCGCGGAACAAATCCCGGTCGTCGTGGGCGGTGGATCTGCTTGCGGCGGACTTTCCTGCGGTGGGTACAATGTGTGCGGACGAAACAAGTGCTGGAGCCGTGGTTGACGTGCAGCGCCGCAGTCCGTCTGACGCCGCCGGGGGACAGAGCCGGCGGCGCGACGAGGCGCCGGCGATGGCTGCTCCGTCCGACGGTGGGAAACGAGCTGCCAGCGGTTCTCCGGTCTAGCTTAAGAATAATTAATTAGCGAACTTGTTGCTTCTCTCTATGATATTCTCTAAAGACATATATCAGAGCGGCAATATGTGTCTTTTCCTGAAAAATAGATGATCCCACTCGTCATTGGCTGCGGAGGCCCCACAGAGCGGCAATATATGATTTTCTCTAAATAAATAGACGACCCCACTGGTCATTGGCTGCGGCAGCCCCACAGAGCGACAATATGTCTTTTCCTGAAAAATATACGACCCCACGGGTCATTGGCTGCGGCGGCCCCACCGAGCGGCAATATATGATTTTCTCTAAATAAATAGACGACCTCACTGGTCATTTGCTGTGGCAGCCCCACAGAGCGGCAATATATGCCTTTTCCTGAAAAATATATGACCCCACTGGTCATTGCCTGCGGAGGCTCCACAGAGCGGCAATATATGATTTTCTCTAAATAAATAGACGACCCCACTGGTCATTGGCTGCGGCAGCCCCACAGAGCGACAATATATGTCTTTTCCTAAAAAATATACGACCCCACTGGTCATTGACTGCGGCAGCCCTATAGAGCGGCCCCATTTGTCATTGGCAGCAACGCGTATAAAATCATGACATAAAACGGCCCACACGTCATAGATGGATGGCTGCTCCGACGTGTCTCCTGACCCTACCCGTCAGCACGAGACGGTCAGGGAGGAGCTGCCCCTGTGCGGCCCCACCCGGTCGGACTAACGGTCAAGGCCTCTGACCTGACGGCTACCGCCGTTCCAGCACTTGTGCGTGTTTCAAACTAGAGGAGGGGGAAACTGAGGAAAAACTAAGGGACTGGGGAAAACTGAGTACAACTAACGAACCAGGGGCACGAAAATAGAAATCCCTTTTATAAATATTGTGAACGCAAGTTCATGCACATTTCCAAAATCGGCGAAGTTTTTCCTATGTCGCGAACATTTTCACATTGATGAACACTTTTAAAATCCAAGAACACTTTTTTTATCATGAACAATTTAAAAAATTGAAATTATTTTTAAATTCATGAACCTTTTTCAAAATATTTAATTATTTTTAATTTGTGAACATTTTAAGTTGGTGATATTTTTCTTAATACTTCAAATGGATGAACAATTTTGTAGTTTTTGAATATTTTTTCCAACTTTTAAAAACATATTCTTGAAAACAAACAGGAAGCTGGACTTATTCTCTGAGACTCAGCAGCGAAAACGAAAAAAAATGCAAAGCGAAATTGGACGTGGAGGAGCGAACGAACGTGGAATTGGATTATATACGAGAAAGAAAATGTTAGTACTAGGTTAGTTTGGTTTTGGGCATCCATGTAATTTGTACCTTCCACACGTGGTTTATAAATGTTAGCTCCACCGGTGTCGAGTCTGGACCCTTCTTTTGTTCAAAACAAAAAATGGGTCGTGGGCCACCAGCCCATGCCCCCGCGGTATGTCCTCGATCGCGCGATTCGGCCGTCCCCCTCCCCAAATCCGCTGCCGCCATCACCTTGGCACATCGATTCCGGTTCCACCCGACGAGCCTATGTGCCGAGGCCAGCCATCGAATTTTTTTTTTGTCTGCGACGATCGGTCGGGTAGAAGAGATTGCCCTGGCCGACGATGGATGTGCAAATTGTGCACCCAGTCAGATAGCTGGACTTCGAAGACCTCAGGGGCTCAACAAGGTCACCGAGGGTTACAGTGCAGGATACTGCATCAGGACGGGGATACGCATGGATACGCTGGGATATGCGTATCTCGAAGTATCCCTGTTTTTTCGGAACTGGGATATTCGCATGGATACGCTGACGATGACAACACCAACTCCGGCGACTCACCTGACGATGACAACACCAACTCTGGCGACTCACATGACGAGCCGGAGTTGGTGTTGTCATCCTCAGGTGAGTCGTCGGACTTGGCGTTGTCACCTAGGATGATGGTCATATTGTTATTCAGAGAGATCGACGACTTGGTGGTCAGCTGCGATGATGATCATCTCGTCATCCTCGTCAGAGATCGACGACTTGGTCGTCATCTTCGACCATAATCACCTCGCCATCATCGTCGGTGAGATCGATGACTTCTTGGGATTGGTCGTCGTCCTCGTTGTCAGATAGGAGAATCAGGTTGTCGGAGAAGGCATGAGGGTTAAAGAATGGAAGGGTGGGAGCCATCGTTGTTACTTGCGGCGGCTGGTGGTACAAGATCGAGCCTGTTTTATTTATAGCCAGCGGAGGCGCTGAAGCAATTTAGAGCATCTATAGCAGATCCCCAAAACCCCATATGTAGTTATCCAGACCACCCCAAACCAGGGAACTTGGGGTTTTCGCGGCGCGACAATGGATGGCCCGGATTTTTTTTTGGAATGGGGTTCGATGCGATGTCTAAGCCGTCCTTTTTTCCTCCAAAACTGGAAAGCGCCGGTTATTATACGAATGATGGTTGATGCGGGGTCTGCTAGAGATGCTCTTAGAGCAAGTTTAATAGTATAGTCGGTTGTTGGCTATAAGAAAGTTGCCAAGTCATCTATAGTTCATGTACAATAGTTAGCTATAACAATGTAGTAGTTTATCATTGTATGGCCCACCTTTCACTCTCACAAGTTACCTAGGAGCACGTGCTAGAGCTGACTCTTGCATAAGGGCTCACTTACCTTCTCTCTCCTCTTCTTTCTCCTCCAACTAAGCAAAGATATGTTATTTTATTTCTTATAGCCAGCTAAGTAAGCCTTATTGTACATGCTCTTACCCACACCCAAATCCATACCCACTTCTTTTTGGGAGGATATGGATAGAGCATAAATTACCCATTTGACTTTGGGCATGGGGAGGGTAATTACCGTTTTATCCGCTCATTATCCATAACCAGCTAGCACGTCTCGGGCCACTACCTTTTCTCTCTCAATCAATGGAATCTATTCTCTATCTCTGCTCCGTTGTGTTTGCCACACTCAACCATCGGCTCTGCCGACGACCTCCCAACTGCACCTCCTGTTCGTCGCGCTGCCGGCGATCTTCTGGTTTGTCGCACCACCGGTGACCGAGCCGCCGGCAACCTCCCGTCACTACGTCCGGCCCTCCGCTGGCTGAACATGCCCAGCAAGTAGGAGCTGCATGCTGGGTGAGCGAGTTGGAGCGGCGCTGCTGTGGGTCAAGCTCACCCGGCACAGGTGCGGCCGCCTCCTGCTTGTCGTCATCTGCCACCACCGCATCTCCGACGGCCACACCGCGAGCACGTTCTGCGCTGCGTGGGCGTCGGTGCACGCTTCAGCATGTTCCAGTGCCTGCTGGCGCACGTATGGAAGAAGGTCAGGGTGACCGTGAACTGCAGGGGCAGGGCCAGCCCGAACGTTCCCAACTGCCCATGGATTTCTTCGGGAACATGGTCCCGAGGCTCCAGGTCCGGGACCTCCTCGGCTGGAGCTATGGCGGGGTGGTTGCCGCCATCCGCGACGCCGCCGCGTGTGTCAAGGCGGAGCCGCCGTACCTTTGGGCAGAGATGGGTAATGCCCATATCCACCGGGTAATACCCAAAATATTTGGTTATGGATAATCTTAAAATATATGGGTATGGGGAATTTTGGGTGTGGGTTTGGATAATCAGTACCCTCCCCAACGGCAGCTATAGGTGGAACTATACGTGGGTTCTCCCGACCACCTACGAGGGCGACGATCAGTACGTCTACTTCTTCCGTGAGTTGCGGCGGAAGCGGAATACACGGAGTGCTCGCCAAGGCTATCCTCATCGCCAATAAGGGTTTCCGGAAGATGCTCTACTTTCAGATAGAGCTCGCCGTAGGAGATTGCATGATGCTTCTCGAGGGGAAAGAAAAGTTCCAGCAGAGGTGTAACCTCTATGGCTATGTTGCTTCTGAAATCTATTATTAGAACCAGAAATATGAATCTGTGCTTGAGCGTACAAAAATGGTCATGAAGTGTTGTGCTATGAACTGACTGAGTTTGGAAGCGATGCCAATGAGGATGATGCTTGGGAGATGCGTGCAGTCGTAAGTGATATTATGTAATCTATGTCAGTTGTGTCTATGTTGAACAATTAACTCACTTACCTTTGCCTATTTTTGTAGGTCGATCACCTTGTAAGGTCTGCTCCTATTGAGGTAGCTGCTATCATTACTTGACCTTGTGTTCTAGAATCTAGACTGTTGTTTACTTCTTTTTTTCCTTGTTACTCAGCTTTGCGGAGATTACTGTTATATGGGGAGTCCCCTATAGGGGCAAGTTAGGTAGGATTACTGTTTACCTTTTTTGTGGTAGTTGAATAGCCTATACCTTGGAATACACTGAAACATTTATTTTGGATACAAGAGTGTGGAATCAGCATACATGTGCCATAATCGTAAATTAGAATCACAGTAGTAATTCTTACATTACGGGACTCCTTTTCCTTAGAGGCAAAGAAACCAAGTAAACGGAGTTATTAGTGTAGCATTCGAATTCAGCTTGTCTAAATGAGCTTCTAGTTCTACTGGGTTGCATATCTAGCTTATCTGGTCTGTTTTAGGGCCAAGGACGTTGTTATTGTTTGAAATTCGAATTTAAGTTGCATCTAAAAAACCATTATTCAGAACACTACTATTTTGAATATCATCCTCCTTAACGCCTCCTTTCATCCTCCTTAACGCCTCCTTAACCTCAGACTCCTGGATACGTCGCACAAAGCACATGCTGGTATCATCAAAGGAGTCGTCTAGCTCAATGGTAGAGCTCTCAACCTCTCCATTGTAAAGGTTGTCAAAGTACTCCCGCCATCTACGCTTGATCGCCTCATCCTTCACAAGAAGCTGATCCTCTCCGTCCTTGATGCATTTGACTTCATCGACATCCCTCGTCTTCCTCTCCCTAAACTTGGCCATCTTATAGATGTCCCTTTCGCCTTCCTTCGTGTTTAAACGTTGGTAGAGGTCCTCATACGCCCGACCCCTTGCTTCACTCACCGCCCGCTTTGCAGCCTTCTTCGCCACCTTGTACTTCTCCATGTTAGCTGCACTCCTGTCCAGATATAGGCATCTGAAACAGTCCTTCTTCTCCCTAATAACCTTTTGGACCTCATCGTTCCACCACCAGGTATCCTTAGCTTCCCTTCTACTTCCCTTAGTCACCCCAAACTCCTCTACAGCGACCTTCCGCAAGCAGGTCGCCATACTCGTCCACATCATGTTTGCATCGCCTCCTTCCTCCCAAGGGCCCTCCTTAATAACCCTCTCCCTGAAAGCCTGGGATGCCTCACCCTTGAGCTTCCACCACTTTGTTCTAGCGACTTTGGCGCGCTTACCCCGCTGGACACGGATCCTAAAGCGAAAGTCAGCAACCACCAGCTTATGTTGAGGGACAACACTCTCTCCAGGTATCACCTTACAATCAATGCAGGCGCGTCTGTCTTCTCTTCTAGAGAGGACAAAATCAATCTGGCTAGAGTGTAGACCAATACTGAACGTCACTAGATGGGATTCTCTCTTTCTAAAGAGGGTGTTAGCTACCACCATGTCATAGGCTAGAGCGAAGCTCAGGACGTCTTCTCCTTCTTGGTTCCTGATGCCATAGCCAAAGCCCCCATGCACCCTTTCAAAACCTGTGTTAGATGTACCCACATGGCCATTGAGGTCTCCTCCTATGAAGAGCTTCTCACCAATAGGTACCCTCCTAACCAAGTCCTCCAGGCCTTCCCAGAACTCCCTCTTGGTGCTCTCATTGTGGCCTACTTGTGGGGCATACGCGCTGATAACATTGAGGACTAAGTCCCCAACAACCAGCTTGACAAGGATCATCCGGTCCCCTTGCCTCTTGACGTCCACAACTCCATCCCTGAGGCTCTTATTGACCAAGATGCCTACTCCATTTTTGTTTGAAGTTGTCCCCGTGTACCACAACTTGAAACCGGTATCCTCCACCTCCTTCGCCTTCTGTCCCTTCCATTTGGTCTCTTGGACACATAGGACATCAACACGCCTCCTCACCGCCGTATCAACTAACTCCCGTAACTTACCCGTCAGGGACCCTACGTTCCAGCTACCTAAGCGTATCCTCCTAGGCTCGGCTAACTTCCTTACCCTCCGCACTCGTCGAGTCAAATGCGAAGACCCTTGCTCATTTTTCACTACACCGGGGCGTCGGTGCAGCGCGCCACTAAGGATGCGGCGACCCGACCCTTGCTCACTTATCACCGTATCCAGATCAAGATACGGCGCGCCACCAAGGGGGTGACGGCCCGGCCCTTGCCCATTTGACACCACACCCGGGTTCCGATGTGGCGCGTCGCTAAGAGGGTTACGCCCCAACGAGGTTCCTTTGGGTTTCATCTCCATAAGAGTGGCTGAGTTTTTTACGTTGGCTCGCCCCGCCTATCACAACCCTCCTCCTTTACCCGGGCTTGAGACCGGCTATGTTGAGACAACATAGGCGGAGTTATGTATTCGTCAGAGTGAAACAAAATAATGCATTTGTCTTGCTTCATGTATGTTGTCTAAAAGCTTTTGTTTGACTTGCAGGATACAAGTTTGTGAAAGATACCAGAGTATATACGGTGGGGCCTTACAACTCAAACCATGAAGTTAGGACTGCAGGTTAGCTTTGGATGTGTCGACGTACTACTTATGCATGTAAAATGCTGGCATGATTCTTGGATCTTGTTGGTGATTTTGCTTTCTGATATGTGAAAAACACTTTATTTGTAGTCTTATTAAACTATGTTCACAAAGTCCAAATGGTATATTCATAAGAAACTATTAGTTGACTCGGAAAGAATAAGAGGAAAAAACATACTACATATATTGTGAACAAATGTGTTTTCAAATGTGATGAATAGGGCCCCCCAAAAATGAGAATGTTGTTTTAGATACTAATATTTGTACCAATCATGGTTAAATGCCAAATATAATAGGATATTTTTAAGCTTGGCACCCCCACCAATCATGGCTACTAATATTGGAAATATTTGTACTTGGGTTAACTTCTAAGCATTGGTCTGTTTTGATAAAGTCATGGTTCGTTTTATAACGACGACTCTCTTTTTTTTTTTTGGATTTTTTAGACATTTTGACGTTGGTATATTTGACAGTGGGTACACCGAGCCAAAATGTATTTCCCCGACTCTTTGGATTTAAGTGATTTTCCATGCATGTTTCCTAATGGGTATGAAAAACCCATCTATGCTTCAGTGCACTATCTTTTACTCATCATTTAGGCCCCGCTTGGTTCAGCTGTGTTTTACTCAAACAGAGTTAATTATTACGGACCTATCCAGGCCATGCTAAAACTCCTACATGCCCCGTATCATCTGGCTCCGCGCGGTATACGAAACATCATTCCAAGTGGGCCCTTAGCGATGTAAAGTTGTTTCCATAGCATCCTTACCAACAGTGTTTGTTATGCATGTGTTCTGACTTGTTGTTACATCATTCAAATTCTCCCAGTTCTATAGTTTTAAATCTCTATGTTCTGTTACTCATTGGATGAATATCTGTTTCTATTATGGAGCCACTGTCTTTTAGTATATTGTTGTTGCTTAACATTAACATGAGGACATACGAAGGAAAATGATGTGTTCAAATAACAGTCATCAAGAGAAGATTTGGAACCTAGGGAACTAACTTCAAGTCCCGCAAAAATACCAAATAATCATTGCATCTGTTAGAGTGTATATTATATCTTTCATATGTAAGGATTGTCCAGAATTGATACTATTTATTTATGTTTCCAATTTTGCTGGTCGTCTGACAACGGTTTTCATATAACTGAAATAGGTGTTGTTTACAAGCATGATGTTTGTCTCTTACAAAGTGGTTCTACCGGTAGGCTTCAATCTACCTAGATCTCGATGCGCTATGTGAGATTTCTCTCTATAGATTTTGGAGTGTAAGCATGACTTATCTACCGATACATCAAAATTTTGGTCAAAATGTATGCCTTGATTACTACAGATCTTCCATTCGGCATGGACCCTACTTATTACAAGTTCATTATTTACCAATTTAGTATCATAGGTATTCAGATGACTGGTTACAGCTTGGTCCTTTCCCTATGCTTACATACAGTAATCAGCAAGTGTTAAAAATACAACAATAAATTTGTTTACAGTGTTTAATATGGAACAAGATAACAAAAGTCTAAGAGCATCTAGAGAGGTAAGAGCATCTCCACCGGCGCCCCCGATAGCGGCCCCGATAGCAATTTGGGGGCCGGGGTCGAAAATGGGCTCGCACCAGCGCGTCCCAAACGGCGCCGGCCAATTTTGGAGCCAAATAGAATCGCCGGCAACCCCGTGTCAGTCCCTTCGCCAATGGCGCGAATCGGACGCGCCGGTGCCTCGTGGAACGACGGTTTTCGCGGGTGGGGGCGCCTTATCAGCGAGGGGACGCATCGGTTCGCATGGAGATTGGTTGTCGGCGTTAATGGTCTCCCGCACGGAAACCAAAACGGCGAGGGCGGCGACTGTCCACGCGGCGTCCACCTACCTTACCCACACGCCTTCAATGCGCGTCCGCCGCCTTCCTTAAAACCACACCGGCGCGCACTCCTTTTTTCCCCCCGCCGTCCATCCCTAGCCGCCGCCGTCCTCAACCTCCGCCCGAACCACCACCCACCCGCGAACGGGATGGCGCACAACGACCAGGCCGGCGGCGGCGGCATGCCACGCTCGACGCAGTTGTCGTTCGACGAGGCCGACGTGCTGTACTGGAACCGGATCCCCGTGCCAGTGTAGTTCAAGTTGCCGCACGGCTGACATGTTTCCAACGGCGGCTTCGCCGTGCCGCCGCTGCCGCCGCGAGGACCACAGATGCTGGCCCTCGCCAGGAAACGGCGGGCCTCCATGATGCCAGAGCAGATGAGACTCCCGGAGAATGCCCTCGGCAGCCCGCACTGGGAAGAGTGCTTCCGCCGTGAGCGCGCCGAAGAGGTCGCGCGGATGGACAATCCCTCCAGCGGCCGCTTCAACAACGTCGGCCGCCGTGCCTGGTGGTATGGCCGCGACGTCGACTCCTCGCTCCGCGAGTACGGCTACCGTTCACGCCACCGCTAGCAATGGGAGCCGGTCTACTTCCCGCAGGCGGCGACCATGGCGCCGATGCGCGCGCCGCAGAGGTTGCCAGAACGAACCGCGGCGTCCGGAACCTCCCGCACCGGATCGTCCACGGCGGGCGCACGCGCTCGGCCGCGCTCGCGCCTCCTTTCGGAGGCATCATCATCCGCGACAACGCAACGCGGCGTGTGATACGTGTACAGCACGCGTCCGTTGGGAACCCCAAGAGGAAGGTGTGATGCGTACAACAGCAAGTTTTCCCTCAGTAAGAAACCAAGGTTTATCGAACCAGTAGGAGCCAAGAAGCACGTTGAAGGTTGATGGCGGCGGAGTGTAATGCGGCGCAACACCAGGGATTCCGGCGCCAACGTGGAACCTGCACAACACAACCAAAATACTTTGCCCCAACGTGACATTGAGGTTGTCAATGTCACCGGCTTGCTGTAACAAAGGATTAGATGTATAGTATGGATGATGATGTTTGCAGAGAACAATAAGAACAAGTATTGCAGTAGATTGTATTCGATGTAAAGGAATGGACCGGGGTCCACAGTTCACTAGTGGTGTCTCTCCGATAAGAATTAGCATGTTGGGTGAACAAATTACAGTTGGGCAATTGACAAATAGAGATGGCATGACAATGCACATACATATTATGATGAGTAGTGTGAGATTTAATTGGGCATTACGACAAATTACATAGACCGCTATCCAGCATGCATCTATGCCTAAAAAGTCTACCTTCAGGTTAGCATCCGCACCCCTTCCAGTATTAAGTTGCAAACAACAGACAATTGCATTAAGTATGGTGCGTAATGTAATCAACACAAATATCCTTAGACAAAGCATTGATGTTTTATCCCTAGTGGCAACAGCACATTCACAACCTTAGAACTTTCTGTCACTGTCCCAGATTTAATGGAGGCATGAACCCACTATCGAGCATAAATACTCCCTCTTGGAGTTACAAGTAACGACTTGGCCAGAGCCTCTACTAATAACGGAGAGCATGCAAGATCATAAACAACACATAGATGATAGATTGATAATCAACATAACATAGTATTCCATATTCATCGGATCCCAACAAACGCAACATGCAGCATTACAAGATGATCTTGATCATGTTAGGCAGCTCACAAGATCGAACAATGATAGCACAATGAGGAGAAGACAACCATCTAGCTACTGCTATGGACCCATAGTCCAGGGGTGAACTACTCACACATCACTCCGGAGGCGATCATGGCGATGAAGAGTCCTCCGGGAGATGATTCCCCTCTCCGGCAGGGTGCCGGAGGCGATCTCCTGAATCCCCCGAGATGGGATTGGCAGCGGCGGCATATCTGGAAGGTTTTCCGTATCGTGACTCTCGGTACTGGGGTATTCGCGATGAAGGCTATATGTAGGCGAAAGGGTAGGTCAGGGGGCGTCACGAGGGGCCCACACAACAGGGCCGCGCGGCCAGGGCCTGGGCCGCACCGCCCTGGCGTGTCGCCGCCTCATCGCCCCACTTCGTTTCCCTTTCGGACTTCTGGAAGCTTCGTGGAAAAATAAGACCCTGGGCGTTGATTTCGTCCGATTCCGAGAATATTTCCTTACTAGGATTTCTGAAACAAAAACAACAGAAAACAGCAACTGGCTCTTCGGCATCTTGTTAATAGGTTAGTGCCGGAAAATGCATAAATATGACATAAAGTATGTATAAAACATGTGAGTATCATCAATAAAGTAGCATGAAACATAAGAAATTATAGATACGTTTGAGACGTATCAAGCATCCCCAAGCTTAGTTCCTGTCCTCGAGTAGGTAAACGATAACAAAGATAATTTCTTAAGTGACATGCTATCATAATCTTGATCAATACTATTGTAAGCATATGTAATGAATGCAGCGATCCGAAGCAATGGTAAAGACAATGGTTAAACAACTGAATCATATAGCAAAGACTTTTCATGAATAGTACTTTCAAGACAAGCATCAATAAGTCTTGCATAAGAGTTAACTCATAAAGCAGTAAATTCAAAGTAAAGGCATTGAAGCAACACAAAGGAAGATTAAGTTTCAGCAGTTGCTTTCAACTTGTAACATGTATATCTCATGGATAGTTGTCATCATAAAGTAATATGATGAATGCAAATATGCAAGTATGTAAGAATCAATGTATAGTTAACACAAGTGTTTGCTTCTAAGATGGAAGGAAATGGGTAAACTGACTCAACATAAAAGTAGAAGAATGGCCCTTCACAGAGGGAAGCATGGATTGCTATATTTATGCTAGAGATTTTATTTTGAAAACATAAAGAGAGCATAAAAGTAAAGTTTTGAGAGTTGTTTGTTGTTGTCAACAAATGGTAGTGGGCACTCTAACCCCCTTGCAAGACAGACTTTCAAAGAGCGGCTCCCATGAATTTTTTTTTATTTTTGGGTGGCACTCCTTCCAACCTTTGCTTTCACAAACCATGGCTAACCGAATCCTCGGGTGCCTGCCAACAATCTCATACCATGAAGGAGTGCCTTTTTATTTTAGTTTTATTTAGATGACACTTCTCCCCACCTTTGCTTTCTCAAGCCATGGCTAACCGAATCCTCGGGTGCCGTCCAACAATCACATACCATGGAGGAGTGTCTATTTTTTGTAAAATTATGAAGGTTAATTAATTGGGGCTGGGAACCCCATTGCCAGCTCTTTTTGCAAAATTATTGGATAAGCGGATGAAGCCACTAGTCCATTGGTGAAAGTTGCCCAACAAGATTGAAAGATAAACACCACATACTTCCTCATGAGCTATAAAACATTGACACAAATAAGAGGTAATAAATTTTGAATTGTTTAAAGATAGCACTCAAGCAATTTACTTTGGAATGGCAGAAAATACCATGTAGTAGGTAGGTATGGTGGACACAAATGGCATAGTTATTGGCTCAAGGATTTGGATGCATGAGAAGTATTCCCTCTCAATACAAGGCTTAGGCTAGCAAGGTTGTTTGAAGCAAACACAAGTATGAACCGGTACAGCAAAACTTACATAAGAACATATTGCAAGCATTATAAGACTCTACACTGTCCTCCTTGTTGCTCAAACTGTTGGGGGGAAAACCCCCGGTATGCCAAAGGCATGCCAAACCGGATGGTTTGAGCCATCAAGATACCGGTTTAATGTTCTTACCGGAAGCCTGGTAGGAATTTGGGAGAGCAAAGCTAAGCCGGTATCCCCAAAGGGGTATGCCGGAACCCGGTAAAGAAGGTACCGGAAGGAGGGCCTGTCGGCAGGACTGGTCAAAGATTCTCTTCAGAGCAAGAAGACAAGGATGAGCTAAGCAAAGTGACTTTAATCGAGCCCTGGCGCCAAAGAGAGGGATGACGCTCAAAGAAGCCGGAGGACATCAGCCGATTAAAGAGGACCCCGTCATCTGTGATTAAAGTAGCTTTGTAAAGTAGTTTGTCCAGTCAAAGATGCCATTAGGGTTTCTTGTTCTGTAAGCCACCCTCTCCCCTATATAAGGAGAGGGGGTACTGCCTCTTACAGGCGCGAGACCACAGGAAAGATTAGGCAATCGAGCTTGTAACCATGTTGTGATCAATAAAGCTAGCGATCTAGTAAAGAGTTCTTCCTCTTGTCTCTCTTCTTGTATACCGGCCTCTGGTTGTGTTCTTGAGGAAAGCATCCGGAAGTTCTTCCCATCTAATCGCAAACCCTCCCCCGAATCCTCTAGCGTCCATTCGGCCCCAATCTAAGCCATCCTATGGCATCTGCTCGTTCACCACGACGACAGTTGGCGCCCACCGTGGGGCATGAAGTGGCGCTTGATGGAGTTCACATTCGGGCGGGCGTCCTCGAGATCTCCGGCGAGCGTACGGTGTCCGCGTTGGTGCAGCGCATCTACGCCATGGACTTCATCAACGACAATGCGGGCTGCTTCGCCAACGGCGGCGTCTTCCCCAAGAACGGCCGCATCATCGAGTTTGGCAGCCACCGCGTCTACCTCGGCACCGTCCCCGTGCGCCAGTGCCTCTCGCTGGTGCTGGTGGCACCGGACCCGCCAAGATGGCTCTGTGCTGGCTGCGCTGCAGGCAGCGTCGAGGTAATGATGACCGGTGTGGCTGGTGCAGGAAAGGAGGCTGTGGGCGAAGGTGCTGGTCGCGCGGTTTCGACCCGTGCGGCTAAGCCACCGCTGGAGCGCGACGCATGCGCAGCGGGAGCATCATCCGCGCCACCGGAGACACCGCTCCAAGCGGCGATGAACATCCTCGCCACCCCCATCGCGCAGAACATCGACCCGGCAGCGGCTCAGGCGGAGCTGGAGGCGCAGCGCCAGAAGATGCTCGAGAGCGGCAAGGACATCGTCAGGGCGCAGCGCGAGCTGAACCTAACCGTACGTGAGTATAACGCTGCCCATGGCTTTGCTTCTGTTAGCGCGCATGCTGCTAGGATGCCGGAAAACCGGCTAAAAGCTCGCAACCTAGATCAGGATTTGCGCAAAGAGATTCATGCCGGCAAAAGTACCTCTGCATCTGTTAGCATCGTGGAAAAGCCTAAGTACAGTAGCCCGGATAAAACTATAAAAGCTGCTAAAGCTGCGGTAGAGCTGTGCGAGTCACTTTCCGGGGATGCTTTGGCAAAACAGCAAGAGCGTGTTAGAGAGCTGCTGGAAACTATCGAGCAGCAAAATGCTGAGCAGCTGGCTAAGCTGAACAAGGCCGCGGCCTCAAAGTCCGCGCGTTCAACAAAGAATGCCGGAAGCAAATCCCATGGGCAGGCATCGTCTCCCCATCCGGATAGAAGAAGGGAAAAAGAGATGAATGCACAGCAGATGACTGTGTATGATCCGGTTCTTGCCGGAAAGCAACAAGCCGGGCAACATGATGCCGGTAGAAAAAGCCAAGGGGCAGAGCGAGGCTACGCCAGAGGAGGCTATGCCGGAAACAATCATGCCGGAAGATATGAGACCGGGCAAAACTATCGAGCTGCAAGGGCAGCGTACGATGAGGAGGAAATAGATCCCCCGAGGTACCGGCAGGCAAGGGCCACGGTACCAGAATGTTACAATGAAGCTGATTCTGCAAGACCGGCAGCATACCGGAACCCATTGGGAGAACGCCTGGGAGAGAGATACTTACCGGAACGGGATGCGAGGCACCGTCTGGATAGAGTGTACTTGTCGGAAATGATCGAGGAGGAAGGTCCTCCAGGCCCAAAGTGCTTTGGTCCCAGGATCATGAAAGAAAAACCACCAGTTCGCAACTTTATGTTGCCCCGTGACACAAAAACATACGATGGCACCACGAAGCCGGAAGATTGGCTCGCGGATTACGTGACCGCGGTATACGTCGCAGGCGGTGGAGGAACCGTAGCAGGAGGAGGAAACCGGCGTTGGGCCGTGAGGATCATACCATCGTTTTTGGTTGGACCGGCAAGAATCTGGCTAAACAACTTGCCGGCAGGAAGCATAAATGGCTGGCTGGATTTTGAGGAAGCTTTTGTGAGCAATTTCAGCAGCACCTATCAGAGGCCAAACAGGCCGCAGCAACTTGCTCTGTGCGTACAGCGCCCAAACGAAACAGACCGGGATTATCTGGCCTGGTGGAACACCACAAGGAACTCCTGTGAAGGGGTAATCGAAGCACAGGCCATTGCTTGGTTTAGCAGTGGGTGCAGAAGAGGTTCGCCGTTGTGGCAAAAGCTGCAGCGGAGCATGCCGACAACGTTGGCAGAGATGATACATGTGGCGGATAGCTATGCGTTGGGAGACCCAACGCAGCCGGCAAACCTGAGCCGCAGCTGCACGAACAACACCGGGATAACCGGAATAACAAAAGAAGGGAAGATTTTCCGGATCGAAGGTATGGTTCGCAGCAAGTTGCTGCTGTGCAGGAAAACTCTGAGGGCGGCGAGAGGCAAAAAACCGGATCGCAGCCATGGGCGGGTCCTAAGAAACAATGGGTGGAAAAGAAACCCTGGGTCCAGAAAAGAAACTGGCAAGAACCCGCAAAATACACCATGGAAGCTGCCATGGATCAACCTTGCCGGTGGCACACACCGAATCCGGCACACCCGTCAAACCATCTGACGAAGGATTGTACCTGGACCAAGTACTTGATGCAAAAGGGAACGGTAAAAGATGCACAGCCACCACAAGACATGCCGCGGCAGCAACAGCTACCGCCACCACCGCCACTTACCGGGGCAAACGCCTTACCGGTGCAGCCAAACCGGCAGCAGTACCAGCAAGTTAACCGGGTGGAGCAAGATGATCAACCACCTCCACCGGCACCTTTAGGCCGGAATGTTTACGAGGGTCCGGATATGTGCTGTGTTGTCTTTGTCACTGAGCCAACAGACAGGCAAAGTGTACACCGCCGCTCCATGGAGGTCAATGCTGTGATGCCGGCAGTCCCCAAGTACATGCTGTGGTCCAATCAGGAAATTACCTGGTCATTCAAGGATCACCCTAAGATCATGCCGAATCCGGGTGGATATGCTCTTGTTGTGGACCCAATCATGAAGGGGCCGCAAGCTCGAGTAAAATTCAGCAAGGTGCTGATAGACAATGGCAGCAGCATAAACATCATGTACAAGCACACCATGCGTACGTTGGGCATAACAGAAAACATGCTTCAGCCAACGCGCACAACGTTCCACGGGATCGTTCCTGGCTTGTCCTGTGCCCCGATAGGAAAAGTTCGGGTGGACGTGGCATTTGGAGGACGTGACAATTGCCGGGTTGAAAATGTTGAGTTTGAGGTGGTGGATCTAGACAGTCCCTACCATGCATTGCTGGGGAGACCGGCGTTGGCAGCCTTCATGGCCACAACTCATACGGCTTACCTCAAGATGAAGATGCCGGCACCTCGTGGACCATTGACTGTGGTGGGAAACTATAAGGTCTCACTGGAAACTGCATCTGCCGGATCAAACTTAGCGGAATCGCTGGTGATCGCGGAGGAAAAGAAAAGAATGCAAACAGCTGTTGCGCTAGCTCAATCCTCACAATTGAGCTTAGCAGCAATGAGTGAAAACATGGGCTCACCGGCATTCAAGCCAACAAATGAAACAAAGGACATCGTGCTGGATCCGGCTTACC
Source organism: Lolium multiflorum (assembly GCA_030979885.1). Lineage (NCBI taxonomy): Eukaryota > Viridiplantae > Streptophyta > Magnoliopsida > Poales > Poaceae > Lolium > Lolium multiflorum. The sequence continues at coordinate 57,117,477 of CM061751.1, forward strand.
CAGAGCGCACCGTTCGTATCGGTGCCGGACTTGATCAAGCATAGGAAAGCGCGCTCGTCAGCTTCCTCCGTGAGAATCGGAATATCTTTGCCTGGTCAACTGATGATTTGGTAGGTGTTCCGAGGGAGCTGGCTGAGCACTCCTTAAACGTCCGGAAAGATGCCAAGCCGGTGCGACAACCCTTGCGCCGGTTCGCTGAAGATAGAAGAAAGATCATAGGAGAAGAGGTGACCAAACTGCTTGTTGCCGGGTTCATTGTGGAGGTCACGCACACAGAGTGGCTGGCCAATCCGGTAATGGTCGAAAAGAAAAAAGATGAGAACCTGGAGGCAAAGGCTCCGAAGGTGTGGCGCATGTGCATCGACTACACCAACCTAAACAAGGCTTGCCCAAGAGACCCTTTTCCTCTACCACGAATCGATCAAGTGATTGATTCAACTGCTGGGTGTGAGTTGTTGTCCTTCCTGGATGCGTATTCCGGTTTCCACCAGATTCCCTTGAAAAAGGAAGATCAAATAAAAACTGCGTTCATTACCCCGCACGGGGCTTATTGCTATGTTACTATGCCTTTTGGTTTGCGCAACGCTGGTGCAACGTACCAGCGCTGTATGCAAAAATGCTTGTTTGATCAAATCGGAAAGAATGTGCAAGTCTATGTAGACGACATTGTGATAAAAACTAAGGTAAAGAACACCTTAATCGATGACATCCGGCAAACATTCGATAACCTAAGACGGTTCCGGATGAAACTCAATCCGGCAAAATGCACCTTCGGTGTCCCTGCCGGCAAGCTGCTCGGTTTCCTGGTATCAAGCCGGGGCATAGAAGTTAATCCGGTAAAAATCCGGGCAATAGAAAGAATGGCTGTCCCTCGAGAGTTAAAAGATGTGCAAAAGTTTACCGGAAGCTTGGCATCGCTAAGCCGGTTCGTAAGCAGGTTGGGAGAAAAAGCTCTGCCACTCTATGCTCTCATGAAAAAATCTGACACGTTCGTCTGGACCCCTCAGGCAGACGCAGCGTTTAAGGAGCTAAAAACAATGCTAGCCACAGCACCCATACTGGCTTCACCTCTAGAAAGGGAGCCTATGCTATTATACATAGCGGCAACAAACCGGGTGGTGAGTGTAGTGGTTGTAGTTGAAAGAGAAGAGGAAGGAAAAACCGTCCAGAGGCCGGTATACTACCTGAGCGAGGTGCTCTCCCTCTCAAAACAAAACTACCCTCACTTCCAGAAAATGACTTATGGCGTGTACATGGCCGCCACAAAACTCAAGCATTACTTTGAGGAGCACCCCATGAAGGTGGTGAGTGAAGCACCAATTTCCGACATCATGTGCAACAAAGACGCCAGCGGCCGGATTGCAAAATGGGCAATCCAGATATCACCATACGTGCCGGTGTATGAAAGAAGAGATGCCATAAAATCACAGGCTTTGGCTGATTTCCTAGTTGATTGGGCGGAGATGCAATATAAACCGCCAGATCAGAGGATAGAATACTGGAAAATGCACTTTGATGGATCCAAGCTCAAAGAGGGTCTAGGTGCCGGTGTGGTGCTTACTTCACCAAAAGGAGACCACCTCCGGTATGTTTTGCAAGTGCATTTCAGGGCATCGAATAATGTCGCTGAGTATGAAGCTTTGATCCATGGGCTTAAGGTCGCAAAAGAAATCGGTGCGCACCGGATCATTTGCTATGGAGATTCAGATCTTGTGGTACAGCAGTGTTCCGGAGATTGGGATGCAAAAGATGCCAACATGGCCTCGTACCGGTTTCACGTACAAAAGATTGCCGGATTCTTCGAAGGTTGTGAGTTTCACCATGTGCCACGCGCAGAAAATGAAGCCGCGGATGCTTTGTCCAAGCTGGGCTCATCTAGGCAAGAAATTCCTCCCGGAATAGCTTTGGCTCACTTAAGAGTACCATCGATCAAACCAAGCCCGGAATCGGAATCAATTTTTGTACCGGAATCACATGTAGTACCCATGGATATTGATGAAGGGAACCCGGGGACTGCACCGGCAAGCTCGGGGACTGCTCCGGCAAGCTCGGGGACTGTTGTACCTATACCGGAAGAAATGATGCTGGTAGATAGCATGGAGATAGATGCACCAGTGTTTCTGGTTCGAGAGATACCGTCATGGGTTAAACCTATTAGGAATTCCTGATCAACGGCACCTTGCCGGCTGACGAAAATGAGTCAAGGAGGATACAAAGAAGGTCCAAAGCTTACACATTCATCAACGGTGAAGTGTACAAGAGAAGCGTTACCGGTGTCCTTCAAAGATGTGTGGAACCGGAGGAAGGGAAAGAAATGCTTGAGGAAATTCACCAAGGAGAATGTGGGCACCATGCTTCATCAAGGGCGCTAGTAGCAAAAGTATTCCGGCATGGGTTTTATTGGCCCACTGCTTTGGAAAACGCTGAGGATTTGGTAAGAAAATGCAACGGCTGCCAGAGGTACGCCAAGCAAAATCATACCCCAGCATCCGGTTTAAAGACAATACCATTAACATGGCCATTCGCCGTTTGGTGCCTTGACATGGTTGGCCCATTCAAAACTGCAAGAAGCAGCATGACCCATATCTTGGTCATGGTGGATAAGTTCACCAAATGGCTAGAAGTAAAACCTATCGCAAAGTGTGATGGGCATACAGCGGTGAAATTCCTAAAAGATGTCATTTTGCGGTATGGATACCCGCACAACATCATCACTGATAATGGAACCAACTTTGCTCAAGGTGAGTTCAAAAGGTTTTGTGAGGACAACAACATCCGGTTGGATTTGTGCTCAGTGGCACACCCACAAGGCAATGGCCAGGTGGAAAGAATGAATGCTTTGGTGCTTTCCGGTATCAAGCCTAGACTCATTGATGCAGTGGAAAAGTCACCGGGATGTTGGCTCGATGAGCTACCATCAGTGCTGTGGAGTATAAGAACAACTCCAAACCGGTCTACCGGATACACTCCCTTCTTCATGGTTTAGAAGCGGTCATACCAACCGACATCATTCATGATTCACCAAGGGTACAGCTCTATACCGAGCAAGAGGCCAGAGAAAATGATGTGGACTTGCTAGAAGAAGCAAGAGAGCTAGCTTTGGCAAGAACAGCCATTTACCAGCAAAACCTCAGACGCTATCATAACCGGAAGGTTAACCCGAGAGTTTTCCGGGAAGGAGATCTTGTGCTTCGCCTAGTGCAGCGCACTGAAGGCCGGCATAAGCTTTTGCCACCATGGGAAGGTCCCTTCATTGTAAGCAAGGTGCTTCACAATGATGCGTACTACTTGATCGATGCGCAGGAGTGGAAGAAAGGAAAGGCGGACAGGTCCGGAGAGGAGAGCAAACGTCCATGGAACGTAGCTCTGTTGCGTCCTTTCTACTGGTGGTGTAAGAAGTTCCTTTTTGTACCTTATATGCTATGAATAAAAGATGTCGGAACCTTGAATGAATCTCGGGGACTACCCCAATAAGGTTGCATGTAACTTGTTTATTTTTTCAGTTTACCGGTTGCTTATTGAATGTTTTTTCTTTCCGGTTTAGTAGTGTGCTAAATCCTACCGGAGTCTTCGACTCTGCTGCTGTCCGCAAACCGGCTTCATGGCAAGCAAGATAAACCGGTAGGGGATAAGCACATGAACTGCGAAAAGGGAGAGCAGGAAAGAACAATCCGAAAAATTTAACTAACCCCGGTTAAACCGGTTTTTTGCAAAATTTCAAAGTTATTTCTAAGTTCAAGAAGATGCTTGTTTGGTGAAAGAACCTTGTGCTCATACGCCAAAGAACGCCCAGAGAAGGCAGGCAGAGCCAAGGCAAAAGAACCAAGTATGCATCAAATTGGATGCGGAAACAATTGGGAAATCTTTGCAGTGCAGGATAAAAGCAGAACCAAAAGCAAATATGTTAAGGCAAACATAAGATAATTAACACCGGTATAACATACCGGCATAAACTGTTGTGCCACAACCAAAAGCAGATTTAAAGTTTTACACCATAAACCCCGGCATACCGGGGTAGAATTTAACAAGCATTGTTTTAAAGCAAGCAGGACCAACAGACATATTACAGGCAAACATTTCATAGAGGATCATCAGGCAGCAGGGGCTTCCGGAGGAGCATCGCCAGCATCAGCGTCGTCCAGGAGCTCTTCCTCGGCTTCATCTTCCTCCTCATCAAGATAATCTTTGACGTCAGGAGGGGGAGGGATGAAGGTGCGCATTTCGGCGTACTCCGCGATATGGTACGCACGATCCTGCCGCTTAGCGGTGAGGATCGGGTCCAAATCGGTTTCCGCGCCTTCGCGCACGCCGGTAAGGGCATCCAGGTCGAGCTCCGGGTACCAGGAACAGGCGACGCGGAGGGCAGAGTCCGCTCCAGCATGGGCAGCAGAGCACTGCCACTCGCGGATCCTCCTGCCGGCGCCCTTGAGACGGTCGCTGATGAGGGAGAAAGTATCCGGCACCTCTTCGCTAGGCCACAGGGTCCTGAAGAGCTGGGTAGCCACATCAGGAATGTCAGAGAGATTGCGATCTATGGCGCGCATGTGAGACACCCGCGCATTAAGCGCGACCAGATGGTCATTGGGCGTCCATGGCACGGCAAGATTCGCTTGGCCTTGGTCTTTGCGGCGCGCGTCAACCTTCTTGACAGCGTACTTCTACGAGTCCGGAAAGAGGCCTGTGCGAAGAAAGAAAAAGGTTAAGGAAAAGAATCCGGAAGAACAAGAGACCGGAAGGGAAAGGATCCGGAAGAAAAGAGACCGGAAGGGAAAGAATCCGGAAGAGAGAGAGACCGGAAGGAAAGATGACGAAAAGAAAATGGGGTCGGAGGAAAAAAGGCTCATATGCAGTGGTCAAAATATGTAAAAGAAAGGAACTCACGGAAGGCAAGTGCGTCAGTCTGCAGGATCAGCTGGTTGCATTCCTTGTGCTCCTCCTCCAGCCGCGCGGCTTTCTCCTCAGCACCCTTCCGGGCCTTGGCCAGCTCCTCCAGCTAGCTCGCAGTACCACCGTGGCGTTGCTAGCGTCCTCCAGAGCCTCGTCAACTTGGCCGCTGCGTGCTTCAGCGGCTTTGAGGGCCTTGGCATGGTCAAGCCCCAGCTGAATGAGCTGAGACTTGAGCTCCTGGTAGCTGGTCTTGTGGGCGCTCAGCTCCTCCTGGTGCTGCCGGATGAGCTGGTCCTTCTCCCCTGTAACCGGAAAAGAGAGTGTTAACAAGGTTATGCTAGTAAAGATGAAAAGAAAGCCGAGTAACAGGAGAAAGAAGAAAATCATACGTTGGGCGGCGGCGAGCTGCTCCTTGAGAGCATCGATGGAAGCTTCCGGGATCACTGTTAAGCAAAAATTATAAATGTCAGAAGGAAAAAAGGTTTCCGGTAAAAAGATGCCGGTTGTACAAAATTACCTTGGCACTTATCGTGTGCCTCAGCGAGCTCCCGATGCTCCCATAGAAGCTCCTCGAAGAGGGCCTTCCGAGCGTCAGCCGTGAGCTGTTCAAGAAAAAGAAGTAAGTTCAGTTTTGCGCTAAGAACAAAGTTCTTAACCCGAAACTCGGGGACTGGCAGTGCCGGTTTTGCGCGTTTTAAGATAAGTTTTGCGCTAAGAACAAAGTTCTTAAGCCGAAACTCGGGGACTGGCAGTGCCGGTTTTGCGCGTTTTTAAGATGAGTTTTGCACTAAGAACAAAGTTCTTAACCCGAAACTCGGGGACTGGCAGTGCCGGTTTTGCGCGTTTCTAAGGTAAGTTGTGCGCTAAGAAGAAGGTGTTTAACCCGAAGCTCGGGGACTGGCAGTGCCGGTTTCACGCTAAGTTTTTAAGTTAAGTTTTGCGCTAAGAGCTGCGCTCTCACCACAAAACTCGGGGACTGGGAAGATGGACAAGAGAGAAACCGGCATGAAACTAAAGAGATAGAACAAATCCGGAAGCAGGAAACCGGTATTGAGAAAAGTTAGTAAAACGTACCATCAAGTTGTTCGTGGAATCATACCACGCGCTGTCGAGCTCTTTCACGGCGCTGCGAAGCCGCATAAAGTGCTCCTCGGAAGACCGGTCCCCGACAGGGTCAGGTGCCGGCAGCCTGTCCTTGCCCAGGCCGCGGGTCGCCGGAGTCATGTCCGCGGCGTTCCACTTTTGGGCGTAGGGCAGAAGGTGCCCCAGGTCCCGGCCTTGGCGCTGGAACTGTAATGCGGCCAAGGAGGCCGGTGGCCTTCGTGGCGGCATCTTTGGCGGCCTTGGCGACGTGCAGCACCAGGGGCTGCTGGCCGCCGGAAGGGGCGCTGGAGGCCGTCGCCTTCCCCTTGATGAGCTTGGAGGGCTTGGGCGGCGGCGCGGTAGAAGAGGCCCCGGAAGTCTTGGCCGGCGGCGCGCCAGGAGCGGCCTTGGAGGGCTGGGCGCGAGGAGCGTCTGGCGGAGGCATGAGGATGGTTCGTGGAGAAGGGGGAGCGCTAGGAGCGTCACCCGTGTTGGAGCCTTCCGGCGCGGAAGATTCCGGCGCGGAAGTTGTCGTCTTTTCAAGGACGGGAGGAGCAGGAGGCTCCGCCCGCCCGGCAGCTTCTTCTTCTCCGGCGCCGATGTTGCTGCGCCGGTGTCTGGTGTTCGGGAGAAAGGAAAGATCCTCCTCCGTGCGGTGATCTGACGAAGGGGCCGCACGCCCCGAATTTGTTGTGCCCCCGAAAGGGAGGCAGAGGTGTTGCCGGCACCCGATGGTGCCGGGCTTGAGCGAGGAGGAGGGGTTGAGGTCCTTGCGGATCCCTCAGAGCCCGATGGCCTTGGGCCAAGCTTGAGCGCGGGGCTGAGAAAAAGAAAAGACAGATGGTTCAGAAAAAGCAACCGGAAAAAGAACTTGGCAAAAAAGAGGCAAGCCGGAAAATGAAAAACTTACCCGGAAGCAGTTGGCATCATCTTGCGCCCATAGCGGCGCACGCCCACTTCCTTTTCCCCCACGGGCTCGGTCCGGAAGCGCTTGGAGGGAGGGGCCTGGCTGGGACCGGCATTAGATGCCGGCTGCTTGTTCTTTTGGCCCTGGGCCATGAGTTTGTCCACAAACTCAGAGCCGGCCTCGGCGCGTAGGGGCGGCACGCGCTCGTGGATCTATGAGTTGAATATGGCTAAGAAGCAATTCGCAGGAAAGCAATAGCGGCAAAGTACAGGAAACCGGAAAAGAAGGTACCTCGAGCACGGTCAGGTCATCGGAGGTCCCGGTTGGCTCCGGCGGGTCCCGGCCAAGGCGCGCAGCCGGAGTCTTGCCCATCTTCAGATCCTTCCAAAAGATGTAGGGATCGAAGGAGTCAAGGGCGCACTTCCGGCAAGTTCCTCGCCGCTCTGCTTGGATGAGGGGGAAGCGGTCCTTGGCCTGAAACAAGATAAAAAGGAAGGTTAACAAAAGCAGAAAGTTACCGGCAAAAAAAAAAAACAACCCCAAATTGTGCAATCTCTTACTTCTTGAGTCGGAGGGTTAGAAGAACTGAGGGGAAGGAGGCCCCATTCCCAGGCAAATGGCATAGCAGTTTGGCAAATCTGCTTAGCCTTGCGAACAACATCCTTCTTGCTAAGGGGGCGGCCTGTGATCTTGGTAGGATCACCAGGGCCATACATCTCGCTCATCCTATGCGCACGGCGCTTCAGAGGAAGCACCCGGCGTGAAATAAAGGTGCGGATGATATCATCAGAGCAGATCTTGGTCTCCTTCTTCAAAGAGGCCAAGAAGCGCACTACCCGGTTGGTTTCGGCGTGATCCGTCTTCGGGTTGTAGCTCCAATTGGTTCTGCTGGGAGGCCCCGCTTGGTATGGAGGAAGATCGATAAGATTGGCGCGGCCGCTGTTCTTCACATAGAAAAAGTTCCCTGCCAGGCGCGGCAGGACTCGAGGCCGGAAAACTTAAGAAAAGTGCTCCCTTGGCGGGAGCCAACGATGCAAGATCCGCACTCCACGGGCGGTTTGGGTTTAGGGATTTCCTTGCCCTGGACGGAGTTAATCCGCAAATTGAAGAAGCGGGCAAACGTCTCACGAGTGGGACGAATGCTGATATAGGCCTCCATGAAGGTGGCGTAGCAAGAAAGGTAGAAAATGCCAGGAAGGTGGTGAGGTTGGAGTTCGTAAAATCTAAAAACTCCCGGAAAAAAGGGGAGGCAGGAAGGCCGAAGCCGCGCTCAAAGTGAGCAAGAAAGACAACATGTTCACCGGGCTCGGGGTCCGGTTCGATCTCGTCACCGGGAATCCGGCAGGTACTCCTTCCGGAATCCTGCGGGACCGGTATAACCAGTCGATCTCAAACTCAGTAACATTAGAGCCCATCCAGGCTCCGCGGGTGATTGGGGAAGGCTCCTCGCCGGAAGATTGGCTAGAGCTACTAGAGGCTTGGCCAGAGCTACTCGTTTCTTGGCTACCGGAAGCTTGGCTAAAGCTACCGGATTCTAGATGGCCACCGGACTCTTGGAGGCTACCGGATTCCTGCTGGTTGCCGGAACCGGTCTCCATCGGATCTGAAGCCGTGGATTCGCCGGGAGATTGTCTACGGCGCTTAACGGAAAGAGAAGAAGAAGATGCGGAGGAAGATTCCTCGTCAGACATTGGATGGCTAGGCGGAAAAACAGAAATCCCACTCTTGAACCCCGCGCGAAGATCTACGAGTAAGAAGAAAACCAAAGAAAAAGAAGAAATAAGAACACCGCAGACCCAAGATCTGAAAAGCAAGCAAATGGCAAGCAAAGTAAGATTGGTACCAACCTTGAGCGGCGCAGTCGCTGAGGGAAGTGTTTGCCGGTGGTGGAGCGGACCTGCGGTCGCCGGCGAGCACCGTCGATGGCGAGGCGGAGAAGCTTGCAAAGAAGTGCGAATGCGGCGGGCGCGGTGAAGTTGCTGCTGGAGATTTCCGCGCAGCGAGGTCCAGCGGAAGCACGGCGTAAGTTCGCCGGGTGCCGGAGCTTGAGCGAGCGACGGCGGACGGAGAGCGGCGGAAGCGCAAAGGCAAGGAGCACTGTGCGCGAAGAATGGGGAATGCGAAGAAGATGAAGAAGAAGGGGCGGTTGTGTTTATAAAGGAGAGAGAAGGTGGGCAGGAAACCGCTGGGCCGCGGCGGTTCGCCTCGCGGCCCGCGACGGTTCGCGCCTTGGGCCGCCACGTGGCGAGGGAATACACGCGAGAAAATGGGACGCCACACGGAGGCGCACACGGGATCCCGAGGGGGTGGGATCCGCAGCGGTGCATTAAATGGGCGCGCGGGAGTCGAAGCGAAATGACAACTGACACTGGCGCGTCAGTCACAGTGCGCATGTCTCTGTCAGGCGCGGGGCCCGAGATATTCTCGACTTCGCCGAGGGAGGAGTAAAGACACATGATACCGGAAAGGAGAGATGCCGGAACGTGCCTTGCAAGGAGAAGAAAAAGAACAAGGGTAAAGGTGCCGGAACCAAGCTCAAGACATGAGTGATTAAACCGGTATCTTAAAGAGATGAAAACCTGGCATGGTCTGTAGGATAGAATCCTCCAGGCTATACCAGCTTCGGGGACTAATGTTGGGGGGATAACCCCCGGTATGCCAAAGGCATGCCAAACCGGATGGTTTGAGCCATCAAGATACCGGTTTAATGTTCTTACCGGAAGCCTGGTAGGAATTTGGGAAAGCAAAGCTAAGCCGGTATCCCCAAAGGGGTATGCCGGAACCCGGTAAAGAAGATACCGGAAAGGAGGGCCTGTCGGCAGGACTGGTCAAAGATTCTCTTCAGAACAAGAAGACAAGGATGAGCTAAGCAAAGTGACTTTAATCAGAGCCCTGGCGCCAAAGAGAGGGATGACGCTCAAAGAAGCCGGAGGACATCAGCAGCCCTGATTAAAGAGGACCCCGGCGTCATCTGTGATTAAAGTAGCTTTGTAAAGTAGTTTGTCCAGTCAAAGATGCCATTAGGGTTTCTTGTTCTGTAAGCCACCCTCTCCCCTATATAAGGAGAGGGGGTACTGCCTCTTACAGGCGCGAGACCACAGAAAGATTAGGCAATCGAGCTTGTAACCATGTTGTGATCAATAAAGCTAGCGATCTAGTAAAGAGTTCTTCCTCTTGTCTCTCTTCTTGTATACCGGCCTTTGGTTGTGTTCTTGAGGAAAGCATCCGGAAGTTCTTCCCATCTAATCGCAAACCCTCCCCCGAATCCTCTAGCGTCCATTCGGCCCCAATCTAAGCCATCCTATGGCATCTGCTCGTTCACCACGACGACACAAACCCTTACCAGAAAATATCTAGACTTTAGAGAGACCAATCATACAAACCAAATTTTAGCAAGCTCTATGTATTTCTTCACTAATAGGTGCAAAGTATATGATGCAAGAGCTTAAACATGATCTATATGAGCACAACAATTGCCAAGTATCACATTATTCAAGACATTATACCAATTACCACATGTAGCATTTTCTGTTTCCAACCATATAACAATTAACGAAGCCTTCGCCATGAACATTAAGAATAAAGCTAAGAACATATGTGTTCATATGCAACAGCGGAGCGTGTCTCTCTCCCACACAATGAATGCTAGGATCCAATTTTATTCAAACAAAAAAAAACAAGAACATAAGATGTGATGGAATAAAAATATAGTTTCACTAGAGGAACCTGATAATTTGTCGATGAAGAAGGGTATGCCTTGGGCATCCCCAAGCTTAGATGCTTGAGTCTTCTTGAAATATGCAGGGATGAACCACGGGGGCATCCCCAAGCTTAGAGCTTTCACTCTCCTTGATCATATTGTATCATCCTCCTCTCTTGATCCTTGAAAACTTCCTCCACACCAAACTCAAAACAAACTCATTAGAGGGTTAGTGTATAATCAAAAATTCACATGTTCAGAGGTGACATAATCATTCTTAACACTTCTGGACATTGCACAAAGCTACTGAAAGTTAATGGAATAAATAAATCCTTCAAACATAGCAAAATAGGCAATGCGAAATAAAAGGCAGAATCTGTCAAAACAGAATAGTCCGTAAAGACGAATTTTTCTGGGGCACTAGACTACTCAAATGAAAATGCTCAAATTGAATGAAAGTTGCGTACATATCTGAGGATTACTCACGTAAATTGGCAGATTTTTCTGAGTTACCTACAGAGAATACTACTCAAATTCGTGACAGCAAGAAATCTGTTTACAGTAATCCAAATCTAGTATGAACCTTACTATCAAAGACTTTACTTGGCACAACAATGCAACAAAATTAAGATAAGGAGAGGTTGCTACAGTAGTAACAACTTCGGCAGAAGTAAAATCATGAGTTGTCTCCCATAAGCACTTTTCTTTAACGCCTTTCAGCTAGGCGCAGAAAGTGTGAATCAAGTGTTATCAAGAGACGAAGCATCAACATCATAATTTGTTCTAATGATAGAATCAAAAGGTAACTTCATTCTCTTTCTAGGGAAGTGTTCCATACCTTTCTTGAGAGGAAATTGATATTTAATATTACCTTCCTTCATATCAATAATAGCACCAACAGTTCGAAGAAAAGGTCTTCCCAATATAATGGGACAAGATGCATTGCATTCAATATCCAACACAACAAAATCAACGGGGACAAGGTTATTGTTAACCGTAATGCGAACATTATCAATCCTCCCCAAAGGTTTCTTTGTAGAATTATCAGCAAGATTAACATCCAAATAACAATTTTTCAATGGTGGCAAGTCAAGCATATTATAGATTTTCTTAGGCATAACGGAAATACTTGCACCAAGATCACATAAATCATTACAATCAAAATCATTGACTTTCATCTTAATGATGGGCTCCCAACCATCTTCTAACTTCCTAGGAATAGAAGTTTCACGATTTAGTTTCTCTTCTCTAGCTTTTATGAGAGCATTTGTAATATGTTTTGTAAAGGCCAAATTTATAGCACTAGCATTAGGAGTTTTAGCAAGTTTTTGTAAGAACTTTATAACTTCAGAGATGTGACAATCATCAAAATCTAAACCATTATTATCTAAAGCAATGGGATCAAAATCCCCAACATTATAAAAAACTTCAGCAGTTTTATCACATGCAGTTTCAGCAGTTTTAGCAGTTTCAGGCAGTTTTGCAAGCTTTGTATTAGGAGTAGAAACATTGCCAACACCAATTATTTTACCATTGATAGTAGGAGGTGTAGCAACATGTGAAACATTAGCATTACTAGTGGTGGTAATAGTCCAAACTTTAGCTACATTATCTTTAGCATCTTCTTCTTTTTCCCACCTAGCACGCAATTCGGCCATCAATCTAATATTCTCATTAATTCTAACTTGGATGGCATTTGTGTTGGAGATATGCCCAAGAGGCAATAATAAAAGTGGTTATTATATATCTTTATGTTTATGATAAATGTTTATATACCATGCTAAAATTGTATTAACCGAAACATTGATACATGTGTGATATGTAAACAACAAAGAATCCCTAGTATGCCTCTTAACTAGCTTGTTGATTAATTGATGATTAGTTTCATAATCATGAACATTGGATGTTATTAATAACAAGGTTATATCATTGTATGAATGATGTAATGGACACACCCAATTAAGCGTAGCATAAGATCACGTCATTAAGTTATTTGCTATAAGCTTTCGATACATAGTTACCTAGTCCTTATGACCATGAGATCATGTAAATCACTTATACCGGAAAGGTACTTTGATTACATCAAACGCCAATGCGTAAATGGGTGGTTATAAAGGTGGGATTAAGTATCCGGAAAGTATGAGTTGAGGCATATGGATCAACAGTGGGATTTGTCCATCCCGATGACGGATAGATATACTCTGGGCCCTCTCGGTGGAATGTCGTCTAATGTCTTGCAAGCATATGAATAAGTTCATAAGAGACCACATACCACGGTACGAGTAAAGAGTACTTGTCAGGAGACGAGGTTGAACAAGGTATAGAGTGATACCGATGATCAAACCTCGGACAAGTAAAATATCGCGTGACAAAGGGAATTGGTATCGTATGTGAATGGTTCATTCGATCACTAAGTCATCGTTGAATATGTGGGAGCCATTATGGATCCAGATCCCGCTATTGGTTATTGGTCGGAGAGAGTTCTCACCCATGTCTACATAATTCGCGAACTGTAGGGTGACACACTTAAGATTTGATGTTGTAATAGTATAACTTGAATATGGAATGGAGTTCGAAATATTGTTCGAAGTCTCGGATGGGATCCCGGACATCACGAGGAGTTCCGGAATGGTCCGGAGAATAAGATTCATATATAGGAAGTCATTTTATAAGTTTGAAAATGATCCGGTGATTTTATGGAAGGTTCTAGAAGGTTCTAGAAAAGTCCGGAAGAAATCACTAAGGAAGGAGGAGTCCCGGAGGGACTCCACCTCCCCATGGCCGGCCAACCCTAGAGGGGGAGTCCAAGGTGGACTCCACCAAGGGGGCCGGCCACCACCCCTCATGGAAGGGTGGGAATCCCACTTGGGTGGGAGTCCCACCTTGGGTAGGTTTCCTACTACATGGAAGGTTTTGGGTTGGGGTCTTATTCAAGACTTGTAGTCCAACACTTGGGGTTCCACCTATATAATGAGGGGCCAAGGGAGGGGGCCGGCCACCACAACCACACCACCTTGGCCGCACCCAAGGAGGCCGGCCACCCTCTCCCAAACCCTAGCCTCCCCTCTCCCCTCTCCCGCACGCTTAGCGAAGCTCCCCGAGATCTCCATCGCCACCGCCACCACGCCGTCGTGCTGCCGGATTCAAGGAGGAGCTACTACTTCCGCTGCCCGCTGGAACAGGGAGAAGGACGTCGTCTTCATCAACACCGAACGTGTGACCGAGTACGGAGGTGCTGCCCGATTGTGGCACCGTGATCAAGATCTTCTACGCGCTTGCAAGCGGCAAGTGATCGTCTACCGCAGCAACAAGAGCCTCCTCTTGTAGGCTTTGGAAATCTTCAAGGGTGAGTCTCGATCATCCCCTCGTTGCTCCCGTCTTCTAGATTGCATCTTGGCTTGGATTGCGTTCTCGCGGTAGGAATTTTTTTGTTTTCTATGCAACGAATCCCTACAGTGGTATCAGAGCCGTGTCTATGCATAGATGGTTGCACGAGTAGAACACAATGGTTTTGTGCGCGTTGATGCTTATGTTGTCTTTAGTTTGAGTACTTTGCATCTTTGTGGCATAGTGGGATGAAGCGGCTCGGACTAACTTTACATGACCGCGTTCATGAGACTTGTTCCTCGTTCGACATGCAACTTGTATTGCATAAGAGGCTTTGCGGGTGTCTGTCTCTCCTACTATAGTGAAGATTCAATTTACTCTTCTATTGACAACACTAGTATCACCGTTGTGGTTCATGTTCGTAGGTAGATTAGATCTCTCTCGAAAACCCTAAACCACGTAAAATATGCAAACCAAATTAGAGACGTCTAACTTGTTTTTGCAGGGTTTGGTGATGTGATATGGCCATAATGTGATGATGAATATGTATGAGATGATCATTATTGTATTGTGGCAACCGGCAGGAGCCTTATGGTTGTCTTTAAATTTCAAGTTGAGTAGTATTTCAAAGTAGTTGTAATAGTTGCTACATGAGGTGAACAACCATGAAGACGGCGCCATTGACCTTGACGCTACGCCGACGATGATGGAGATCATGCCCGAAGATGATGGAGATCATGTCCGTGCTTTGGAGATGAAGATCAAAGGCGCAAAGACAAAAGGGCCATATCATATCACATATGAACTGCATGTGATGTTAATCCTTTTGTGCATCTTATTTTGCTTAGATCGCGACGGTAGCATTATAAGATGATCCCTCTCACTAAAATATCAAGATAATAAAGTGTTCATCCTTAGTAGCACCGTTGCCAAGACTTGTCGTTTCGAAGCATCTCGTGATGATCGGGTGTGATAGAATCAACAAGTGCATACAACGGGTGCAAGCCAGTTTTGCACATGCGGATACTAAGGTGGCCTTGATGAGCCTAGCATGTACATACATGGTCTCGGAACACGTGATACCGAAAGGTAGAGCATGAATCATATGATTGATATGATGAACACTTTGAGTGTTCGCCATTAAAATTACATCTTGTCTCGTGATGATTGGACTTAGGTGTGATGGATTTGGTTCGTGTGATCACTAAGACAATTCGAGGGATATTGTTTTGAGTGGGAGTTCACCTAGATTTTTAATTATGTTGAATTAAAATTTGAACTCAATTTGTCATAAACTTAGTCTAAACTATTGCAAATATATGTTGTAGATATGGCGTCCCCAATCAATTTTAACCAGTTCCTAGAGAAAGAAAAGCTTAAGAGCAATGGTAGCAACTTCACCGACTGGTTCCGTCATGTGAGGATCTTCCTCGCTGGCGGAAATCTGCAATATGTGCTTGATGCACCGCTAGGTGACCCTCCTGCAGAAACTGAAACCGATGAAGTAAAGAATGTTTACGCGACTCGGAAAGCTCGGTACTCTCAAGTTCAGTGTGCCATCCTGTGCAGTCTGGAAGCCGATCTTCAAAAACGTTTTGAGCACCACGATCCTCATGAGTTGGTCAATGAGCTGAAAGCTATATTTGAAACTCATGCGGCCGTGGAATGCTATGAAGCATCGAAACACTTCTTCAGCTGCATGATGGAAGAAGGCAGCTCCGTTAGTGAGCACATGCTCGTTATGACCGGGCATGCGAAGAAACTCAGTGACTTGGGAATAGTGATTCCTAACAGACTGGGGATTAATCGTGTCCTTCAATCACTGCCACCTAGTTACAAGAACTTTGTGATGAACTACAACATGCAGAACATGAACAAAGAGTTACCTGAACTCTTTGGCATGCTAAAAGCTGCTGAGATTGAGATCAAGAAAGAGCACCAAGTGTTGATGGTCAACAAGACCACCAGTTTCAAGAAACAGGGCAAGTCTAAGGGAAAATTCAAGAAGGGTGGCAAGAAAGCTGCCACGCCTCCTATGAAACCTAAGAACGGCCCTAAGCCTGATGCTGAGTGCTATTACTGCAAGGAGAAGGGACACTGGAAGCGTAATTGCTCCAAGTATCTGGCTGATCTAAAGAGCGGCCTTGTCAAGAAGAAGAAAGAAGGTATATCTGATATACATGTTATAGATGTTTATCTCACTGGTTCTCGTACTAGTACCTGGGTATTTGATACTGGTTCGGTTGCTCATATTTGTAACTCAAAACAGGAACTAAAGAATAAACGAAGACTACTGAAGGATGAAGTGACGATGCGCGTTGGAAATGGATCCAAAGTCGATGTGATCGCAGTCGGCACACTTCCTCTACATCTACCTTCGGGATTAGTTTTAAGCCTAAATAATTGTTATTTTGTACCCGCGTTGAGCATGAACATTATATCTGGATCTTGTTTAATGCAAGACGGTTATTCATTCAAGTCTGAGAATAATGGTTGTTCTATTTTTATGAATAATATCTTTTATGGTCGAGCACCTGAAAAGAATGGCTTATTTCTGTTAGATCTCGATAGTAGTGATACACATATACATAACATTGATGCTAAGTGAATTAAATTGAATGATAATTCTACTTATATGTGGCACTGTCGTCTTGGTCATATTGGAGTGAAACGCATGAAGAAACTCCATACCGATGGATTACTTGAATCACTTGACTTTGAGTCACTTGATAGATGCGAAGCATGTCTGATGGAAAAAATGACTAAGACTCCATTTTCTGGTATTATGGAGCGAGCTACTGACTTATTGGAAATCATACATACCGATGTGTGCGGACCAATGAGTGTAGCATCGCGCGGTGGTTATCGTTATGTTCTAACCTTCACAGATGATCTGAGTAGATATGGGTATATCTATTTCATGAAACATAAATCCAAAACTTTCGAGAGTTCAAGGAATTCCAAAGTGAAGTAGAAAATCAACGTAACAAGAAGATTAAATTTCTACGATCTGATCGCGGAGGTGAATATCTGAGTTATGAGTTTGGCATGCATTTAAAGAAATGTGGAATACTTTCACAATTGACACCGCCGGGAACACCTCAACGAAATGCTGTGTCCGAACGTAGTAATCGAACTCTCTTAGATATGGTTTGTTCTATGATGTCTCTTACTGATTTGCCGTTATCATTTTGGAGTTATGCATTAGAGACAGCCGCATTCACTTTAAATAGAGCACCATCAAAATCCGTAGAAACGACACCGTATGAATTATGGTTTAATAAGAAACCTAAGTTGTCGTTCCTTAAAGTTTGGGGTTGCGAAGCCTATGTAAAAAAGTTACAACCGGACAAGCTAGAACCCAAAGCGGAGAAATGCGTCTTCATAGGATACCCTAAGGAAACTATAGGGTACACTTTCTATCACAGATCCGAAGGCAAAATCTTTGTTGCTAAGAACGGAACCTTTCTTGAGAAAGAATTTCTCACTAAAGAAGTGACTGGAAGAAAAGTAGAACTCGATGAGATTGATGAATCTTTACTCGTTGATCAGAGTAGCGCAGTACCGGAAGATGTTCCTGTGCCGCCTACACCGGCAACAGAGGAAGCTAATGATAATGATCATGAAACTTCGAACGAGGAAGCTACTGAACCTCGCAGATCGACAAGGGAACGTGCCACTCCTGATTGGTATGATCCTTGTCTAAATGTCATGATTGTGGACAACAATGATGAAGACCCTGCGACGTATGAAGAAGCGATGATGAGCCCAGATTCCAACAAATGGCAAGAAGCCATGAAATCCGAAATGGGATCCATGTATGATAACAAAGTGTGGACTTTGGTAGACTTACCTGATAGCCGCAAGGCTGTTGAGAATAAATGGATCTTCAAGAGAAAAACAGATGCTGATGGTAATATTACTGTCTATAAAGCTCGACTTGTCGCAAAGGGTTTCTGACAAATTAAAGGAGTTGACTACGATGAGACTTTCTCACCTGTAGCGAAGCTAAAATCTATGAGGATTTTGTTAGCAATAGCTGCATTTTTCGATTATGAGATTTGGCAGATGGATGTCAAAATGGCGTTCCTTAATGGAGACATTGAGGAAGAGTTGTATATGGTACAACCCAAAGGTTTTGTCGATCCTAAAAATGCTGACAAAGTATGCAAACTTCAGCGTTCAATTTATGGACTGAAGCAAGCATCAAGAAGTTGGAACCGACGTTTTGATAAGGTGATCAAAGACTTCGGGTTTATACAGTGTCATGGAGAGGCCTGTATTTACAAGAAAGTGAGTGGGAGCTCTGTAGCATTCCTGATATTATATGTAGATGACATATTATTGATTGGGAATGATATAGAACTATTAAGCAGTGTAAAAGGTTATTTGAATAATAGTTTTTCAATGAAAGACCTTGGTGAAGCATCGTATATATTAGGCATCAAGATTTATAGAGATAGATCAAGACGCCTAATAGGGCTATCACAGAGTACATACCTGGACAAGATTCTAAAGAAGTTTAGAATGGACGAAAGTAAGAAAGGGTTCTTACCTATGTTACCAGGCAAGGTCTTGAGTAAGACTCAAGGACCGGCTACGGCAGAAGAAAGAGAAAGGATGAGTAATATCCCCTATGCCTCGGCAGTAGGATCTATCATGTATGCCATGCTATGTACTAGACCGGATATATCACATGCTGTTAGTTTGACTAGCAGATATCAAAGTGATCCAGGAATGGAACACTGGACAGCGGTCAAGAATATCCTGAAGTACTTGAAAAGAACTAAGGATATGTTTCTTTGTTATGGAGGTGACCAAGAGCTCGTTGTAAACGGTTACACCGATGCAAGTTGGAACACTGATCCTGATGACTCTAAGTCACAATCTAGGTACGTGTTTATATTGAATGGTGCTGCAGTAAGCTGGGCAAGCTCGGCAAGGCATGGTGGCGAAGTCTTCAACAGAATCAGAGTACATAGCTTCAGAGGCTTCATCGGAAGCGGTATGGATGAAGAGGTTCATTGTAGAGCTCGGTGTGGTTCCTAGTGCATTGGACCCACTAGTCATCTACTGTGACAACATGGGTGCCATCGCCAATGCACAAGAACCAAGGTCACACAAGAGGCTGAAGCATATCAAGCTGCGTTATCACTCGATTCGCGAGTACATCGAAGATGGAGAAGTAAAGATTTGCAAAGTACACACTGATCTGAATGTAGCAGATCCGTTGACTAAAGCTCTCCCTAGGGCAAAGCATGACCAACACCAGAATGCCATGGGTGTTAGGTACCTTACAATGTAATCTAGATTATTGACTCTAGTGCAAGTGGGAGACTGTTGGAGATATGCCCAAGAGGCAATAATAAAAGTGGTTATTATATATCTTTATGTTTATGATAAATGTTTATATACCATGCTAAAATTGTATTAACCGAAACATTGATACATGTGTGATATGTAAACAACAAAGAGTCCCTAGTATGCCTCTTAACTAGCTTGTTGATTAATTGATGATTAGTTTCATAATCATGAACATTGGATGTTATTAATAACAAGGTTATATCATTGTATGAATGATGTAATGGACACACCCAATTAAGCGTAGCATAAGATCACGTCATTAAGTTATTTGCTATAAGCTTTCGATACATAGTTACCTAGTCCTTATGACCATGAGATCATGTAAATCACTTATACCGGAAAGGTATTTGATTACATCAAACGCCACTGCATAAATGGGTGGTAATAAAGGTGGGATTAAGTATCCGGAAAGTATGAGTTGAGGCATATGGATCAACAGTGGGATTTGTCCATCCCGATGACAGATAGATATACTCTGGGCCCTCTCGGTGGAATGTCGTCTAATGTCTTGCAAGCATATGAATAAGTTCATAAGAGACCACATACCACAGTACGAGTAAAGAGTACTTGTCAGGAGACGAGGTTGAACAAGGTATAGAGTGATACCGATGATCAAACCTTGGACAAGTAAAATATCGCGTGACAAAGGGAATTGGTATCGTATGTGAATGGTTCATTCAATCACTAAGTCATCGTTGAATATGTGGGAGCCATTATGGATCTCCAGATCCCGCTATTGGTTATTGGTCGGAGAGAGTTCTCACCCATGTCCACATAGTTCGCGAACCGTAGGGTGACACACTTAAGGTTTGATGTTGTAATAGTAGAACTTGAATATGGAATGGAGTTCGAAGTATTGTTCGAAGTCTCGGATGGGATCCCGGACATCACGAGGAGTTCCGGAATGGTCCGGAGAATAAGATTCATATATAGGAAGTCATTTTATAAGTTTGAAAATGATCCGGTGATTTTATGGAAGGTTCTAGAAGGTTCTAGAAAAGTCCGGAAGAAATCACTAAGGAAGGAGGAGTCCCGGAGGGACTCCACCTCCCCATGGCCGGCCAACCCTAGAGGGGAGTCCAAGGTGGACTCCACCAAGGGGGCCGGCCACCCCCCCTCATGGAAGGGTGGGAATCCCACTTGGGTGGGAGTCCCACCTTGTAGGTTTTCCTACACATGGAAGGTTTTGGGTTGGGGTCTTATTCGAAGACTTGTAGTCCAACACTTGGGGTTCCACCTATATAATGAGGGCCAAGGGGGGGGGCCGGCCACCACAACACACCACCTTGGCCGCACCCAAGGAGGCCGGCCACTCCCTCTCCCAAACCCTAGCCACCCCTCTCTCCTCCACCTTCCCGCAAGCGAAGCTCCGCCGGAGATCTCCATCACCACCGCCACCACGCCGTCGTGCTGCCGGATTCAAGGAGGAGCTACTACTTCCGCTGCCCGCTGGAACGGGGAGAAGGACGTCGTCTTCATCAACACCGTGTGACCGAGTACAGAGGTGCTGCCCGATTGTGGCACCGTGATAAAGATCTTCTACGCGCTTTTGCAAGCGGCAAGTGATCGTCTACCGCAGCAACAAGAGCCTCCTCTTGTAGGCTTTGGAAATCTTCAAGGGTGAGTCTCGATCATCCCCTCGTTGCTCCCGTCTTCTAGATTGCATCTTGGCTTGGATTACGTTCTCGCGGTAGGAAATTTTTTGTTTTCTATGCAACGAATCCCTACAGTTTGCTGTAGCAAATGACTTAATATCTTTATCTTCATTAGGCATAACTTTCAGTTTTAAAAGATCAACATCAGTGCTGTCCACAACTGGCGCGTAGTTGACGTGGGAGGTTTAATGGCGGTTGACGGGCTTGATGAAGTGTCTTGATTCGTCCCCGGCAACGGTGCCAGAAAATAGCTTGATGTCTACGCCCCCTCCTTTTCCTGTAGACAGTGTTGGGCCTTGATGACCCACAAGTATAGGGGGTGTATCGTAGTATCTTCGATAAGTAAGAATGTCGATCCCAACGAGGAGCAGAAGGTGTTGACAAGCAGTTTCGATGAAGGATTCACTGTAAATGCTCACAGACAAGTATTCAGGGGGTTTAGATGTAACAGTTGAATAAAGTACGAGTAAGTAAAGTGCGAGAGTAACAATTGCAGCGAGTGGCCCAATCCTTTTTAGCACAAAGGACAAGCCGGTTTGTTTACTTATAATGACCAAACGTTCTCGAGGACACACGGGATTTTAGTCTAGTGCTTTCGCTACATACGGCTAAATAATCTTCATTGTTATGATAAGTGTTGTGTGGGTGAACCTATGCTAATGCACCGCCCTTCCTAGGACTAATACATACTTGTGATTATACCCCTTGCAAGCATCCGCAACTACAAGAAAGTAATTAAGAATAAATCTAACCACAGCCTTAAACTCTGAGATCCTGCTATCCCTCCTGCATCGATATACCAATGGGGGTTTAGGTTTCTGTCACTCCGGCAACCCCGCAATTGGCAAACGAATACAAGATGCATTCCCCTAGGCCCATAAATGGTGAAGTGTCATGTAGTCGACGTTCACATGACACCACTAGAAGAATAACACCACAACTTAAATATCACACCATTGAATATTACTCAACCATAGTTCACTACTAACATTTAGACTTCACCCATGTCCTCAAGAACTAAACGAACTACTCACGAGACATCATATGGAACATAATCAGAGGTGATATGATGATGAATAACAATCTGAACATAAACTTGGTTCAATGGTTTCACTCAATAGCATCAACAACAAGTAGAGATCGATACCGGGAGAGTTTCCCCTATCAAACAATCAAGATCAAACCCAAATTGCTACGGCGGTGACGGTGTCCAGCGGTGGAGACGGCGGTGATGATGGTGGAGATGATGATGATGGTGATGGAGATGATGTCCAGCTCGATGATGGTGACGATGGCGTCGATTTCCCCTCCCGGAGGGAATTTCCCCGGCGGATTCCTGCCCGCCGGAGAGCTCTTTCTCTCTGGTGTTCTCCGCCCCGCAGAGGCGGCTGTAACTCTTCGCGAGGTACCCTCTGTGGCTTAGGTGTTCGGGACGAAGGATTTCGCGAAGAAAAGGAGGCGAAAGGGGTCGTGGGCCCCCCACACCACATGGCGGCGTGGCCAGGGCCATGGGCCGCGCCGCCCTAGGGTGTGGGCCCACCCTGGGTCCTCCTGGCTCCTCCTTCTGGCTTCCTTCGTCATCTTGAAAAATAGGATTTTTGGTATAATTTCCTTCCACAGTTGATCTTCCGAAATATTGCGTTCTGACGGTGCTTTTTCCCGCAGAATCCTGGCTCCGGTGCTTGATCCTCTAATAATGATGAAACATGCAAAATAGATGAAATAACATAAGTATTGTGTCCCAATATGAAATATATCAATGAATAACAGCAAATTATGATATAAAATAGTGATGCAAATTGGACGTATCAACTCCCCCCAGCTTAGACTTCGCTTGTCCCCAAGCGAAACTCGAGCTCGATAAACAGGACCACATGTTTATGGAGTGAAGAGTCGATAAATAAAATACGGACAAGAAGCATCATATTCATTCACACAAGACATTATAGTAAACAACCTCTTATAACTCAACTTGAAACAAGTATAAGGTAATCACAAGTAAAGGTGCATAAGAAATCATAATTGGTGATGGCAAACTTCGTTCTTGGTCAGAGAACAATTAACAGATTATACTTATCTCATTGAGCAGCGCTCTCATGTTAAAGTTTATAAGGCACAACTTGCATACTCAATCATAATGGTCTCTTCATAATCATTGATAACGTGCAAAGCTATATTCATTCAGATAAAACTTGTACTAAACAAGGAAGAATAAAAGACATGATGAAGCAAATCACAATATAATGGTTTGATCACAACTACTCAAATGCTTGCTTGAGATGGAGGGAAATAGGTTTACTGACTCAACATAAAGTAAAAGACAGGCCCTTCGCAGAGGGAAGCAGGGATTAAATCATGTGCTAGAGCTTTTTCAGTTTTGCAATCATATAAAGAGAATAAAAGTAACATTTTGAGAGGTGTTTGTTGTTGTCAACGACTGGTAGCGGGTACTCTAGCCCCCTTGCCAGACAACCTCCAAAGAGTGGCTCCCATATTATTTTCATTTTGTGTGGCACTCCTTCCAACCTTTTCTTTCACAAACCATGGCTAACCGAATCCTCGGGTGCCTGCCAACAATCTCATACCATGAAGGAGTGCCTTTTTATTTTAGTTTTATTATGATGATGACACTCCCCCCTTTGCTTACACAAGCCATGGCTAACCGAATCCTTCGGGTGCCGTCCATCAATCACATACCATGGAGGAGTGTCTATTTAGTTTAATTAATTTGGGACTCCCATTGCCAGCTCTTTTTGCAAAATTATTGGATAAGCGGATGAAGCCACTAGTCCATTGGTGGAAGTTGCCCAACAAGATTGAAAGATAAAACACCACATACTTCCTCATGAGCTATGAAACATTGACACAAATAAGAGATACTAAGTTTTGAATTGTTTAAAGGTAGCACATGAAGTATTTACTTGGAATGGCAGAAAATACCATGTAGTAGGTAGGTATGGTGGACACAAATGGCATAGGTTTGGGCTAAGGTTTGGATGCACGAGAAGTATTCCCTCTCAGTACAGGTTTTTGGCTAGCAAGGTTAATTAGCAAGCATAAGAGTTGAGGGAAACAAACAAATATACATGTGATAGAAACAATCATGCATCTTCCTTGTAAGCACAAACAATTTTAACTTCAGAATAATAAGCTATGAGCTAACAAGAAAGAAAGACAATGAAACATCTACATGTATTTCTCTTTCTACTTAAACCTCAAAGTGTTGTTGCTATTGACCAATGCTAAGTTTGCCAAAACCAAATAGATTTATTCAATGCTCCCAAAGTGATACCAATACTAACAACAAAGTAAATCATATGATAGAGATTGCAAACTAGAATAAGATGTGCAATATGTAAATGATAAGACTTCTCATTAATATTCCATAACGATAACTCACACCAAGGGATACATAGATAACCAACTAAAGGAGAGATACTTCCAACTGCAACCCATCTTATATGATAACTTCCCTACTCATGATATGACACTACTTGACAATAAAAGTAAAAAGGTAGTGATGATGTGATACCGCGGCACTCCCCCAAGCTTGGAACAAACCAAGGGGATGCCAATACCGATGATGAATTACTCCTGCGGTGATGGTGGTGATGAACTCCTCCCACGCTTCTTAATAAGCTCCTTCAACTTCAGTTTCTCAGCTTGACAATTCTGCACTAAGATTCGAAGAGATTCATTGTTATCCGAAGTTGGCGATGACGACCTTGTGATGCGAATCGAGTGGTATTCGATCATTCTTCGGAGACGGCAATTCTCCTCCTGGAGTATCTCCACTTCTCTTCTTAGAGCCCGATATTGATCACAAAACTCATCGGTAGTCCGTAGAACTTCTTCCAACATAGGGAAGGAGTCGAGGCTAAGAGCGGGTGGTAAAGGTCCCTGCAGGTTATGAGAAAAAGAACGTCGAGTGTCAACAGATCCCACCAAGATTTGCTTGCTCCCTCCGGCTTGCTGCTCTTGTCTTGATGGCACCTCCTTCACTTCTTCCTCCGAAAGCCCCTTGCCCTTGTTGTTGGAGGCCATGGTGCTTCTAGACCGAAAACATCCCGCAGTAACAACAAACAAAACACGTCAGAGAACACGATATACGGACCTCCAGGGGTCCGGAGGATTATATAGCAAAAATTTTCTCGACAAAAGGAAAGTACCGTAAACCAGTCGGAAAGGGCGACAGATGGCCAAAACCACAGGGCGGCGCGGCCCAGTCAGCCGCGCCGGCCTATGGTGGCGCCTCGTGCGTCCTTTCCACTCCGTTTCGAACTCGTATTTTTCATATTTTCCAAAAACAACAAAAATATTGTTCGGAAAGTAAATTGCGTACTTTTCATTACCAGTTTACCTATTCAAAGTCGAGTTCTGCGGACTGTCAATTTGCCCTTTAATGAAAGCCTCCGGTGTTTCCACTTGAATAATATCAACATCAACATTATAGGAATCACCCGAGATATAATGCTTGAGTCTTTGTCCATTCACCACTTGCGTAGCATTGCCTTGGAGAGAGCTAATTTTAATTGCTCCTGAACGATACACCTCCTCGACAACATATGGTCCTTCCCATTTCGAGAGTAATTTCCCTGCAAAGAATCTGAGACGAGACCGATACAATAGGACTTTATCCCCAATATTAAATTCTCTTTTGATAATCCTTCTATCATGCCATTTTTTAACTTTTCTTTAAAGAGTTTAGCATTTTCATAAGCTTCACTTCTCCATTCATCTAGAGAACTTAATTGCAACAACCTCTTATCACCGGCAAGTTTAGGATCTTATTTAATTCTCTAACAGCCCAATAAGCTTTGTGCTCTAGTTCTAAAGGTAAATGACAAGCTTTCCCATAAACCATTTTATAAGGTGACATTCCCATGGGATTTTTATAAGCAGTTCTATAAGCCCATAGTGCATCCTTCAATTTACTAGCCCAATTCTTTCTAGTTTTATTAACGGTCTTTCCCAAAATAGATTTAATCTCTCTATTTGATAATTCTACTTGACCACTAGTTTGAGGATGATAAGCGGAAGCAATTCTATGATTAATACCATACTTAGCAAGAGTTTTTCTAAAACCTCCATGAATAAAATGAGAACCTCCATCAGTCATAATATATCTAGGCACTCCAAATCTAGGAAAAATAATATCTAAAAGCATTCTTAAAGAGGTCTCACCATCGCACTTTTTGTAGGTATAGCTTCCACCCATTTAGTAACATAATCAACAACAACAAGTATGTGAGTGTTACCTTCTGAAGACGGAAAAGGTCCCATGAAGTCAAATCCCCAACAATCAAACGGTTCAATAACAAGAGTATAATTCATAGGCATTTCATTACGTCTGGAGATATTACCAACCCTTTGGCATTCATCACAAGATAAAATAAACTTTCTCGCATCCTTGAAGAGAGTTGGCCAATAAAAACCTGATTGTAGAACCTTTTGCGCGGTTCTTTCTCCGGCGTGATGTCCTCCATAAGCACTACCATGACATTTACTCAATATCTCTTGTTGTTCATATTCGGGAACACATCTTCGCATAATACCATCCACTCCTTCTTTATATAAGTGGGTCATCCCAGAAATAATGCCTCAAGTCATAAAAGAATTTCCTCCTTTTGAGCTGAAAAGGTTGGAGGCAAGTACTTGGAAACAATAGTTAGCATAATCAAGATACCAAGGACTGTCTCGCGAGCTCACCTTTATTACAGCAATTGTTCATTTGGAAAACTATCATTAACAGGAGCAGATCATAAGCAATATTTTCCAATCTAGACAAATTATCAGCAACAGGATTATCAGCACCTTTCCTATCTACAATATGTAAATCAAATTCTTGCAAAAGAAGTACCCATCTAATAAGCCTTGCTTAGCATCTTTCTTTGTCATAAGGTATCTAATTGCAACATGATCAGTATGAATAGTAACTTTGAATCAACAATATAAGATCTAAATTTATCACAAGCAAAGACTACAGCTAATAATTCTTTTTCAGTTGTAGCATAATTTCTTTGAGCAGCATCAAGAGTTTTACTAGCATAATGAATAACATTCAGTTTTTTATCTACTCGCTGTCCAAGAACAGCGCCTACAAAATCACTAGCATCACACATAATCTCAAAGGGTAAGTTCCAATCAGGAGGTTCAACTATAGGAGCAGTTGTTAAGGCTTTCTTAAGAGTTTCAAAAGCTTCCTTACAATCATCATCAAAAACAAATGGTACATCTTTTTGAAGAAGATTAGTAAGAGGCTTTGAAATCTTGGAGAAATCTTTAATAAATCTCCTATAAAACCCAGCATGACCAAGAACACTACGAATACCTTTAACATCCCTAGGATAGGGCATCTTCTCAATTGCTTCAACTTTAGCTCTATCAACTTCAATACCTCTCTCAGAAATTTTATGTCCCAATACAATCCCTTCATTAACCATAAAGTGGCATTTCTCCCAATTAAGAACAAGGTTAGTTTCTTCACATCTCTGCAAAACTTTATCAAGGTTTCGCAAGCAACTATCAAAAGAATTCCCATAGATGGAAAAATCATCCATGAATACCTCTACAATACTCTCAAAAACCATGAAAAATAGCAGACATGCATCTTTGAAAAGTAGCAGAGCATTACATAAACCAAAAGGCATACGTCTATAAGCATAAGTTCCATAGGGACAAGTAAAGGTGGTTTTCTCTTGATCTTTAGCTTTAACAGCAATTTGTGAAAACCCAGAATAACCATCAAGAAAGCAAAAATGAGTATTTTTAGACAATCTTTCTAGCATTTGATCAATAAATGGTAAAGGGTAATGATCTTTCTTAGTAACTTTATTAACTTTTCAAAAATCAATGCACATTCTATACCCTACAACTACTCTTTGAGGGATGAGCTCATCATTATCATTAGGCACAACAGTCATTCCTCCTTTCTTGGGAACGCAATGCACAGGACTAACCCATCTACTATCAGCAATAGGATATATAATACCAGCTTCAAGAAGTCTTAATACCTCATTCCTTACCACTTCCTTCATCTTCGGAATTAGACGACGCTGATGTTCAACAACAGGCTTTGCATCATCTTCCATATTAATAGCATGTTGGCAAATAGAAGGAGAAATCCCTTTCAAATCATCAAGAGTATAGCCAATAGCGCCTCGGTGCTTCTTCAATATTTCCAATAACCTTTCTTCCTCAATCTCTGAAAGCTTAGAACTAATAATAACAGGATATATTTTCTTATCATCAATATGAGCATATTTAAGATTATCAGGCAAAGGCTTTAAATCAAAAACAGGATCTTCCTTTGGTGGCGGTGTTGTACCCAAGTCTTCCACCGGTAAATCATGCTTGAGAATAGGTTGGCGAAGAAAAATTTCCTCAAGCTCATCTCTTTCTTTCCTAAAAACTTCACTCTCGCTATCCTCCAAATGTTGTTGCAAAGGATTGTTAGGAACAAGAACAATAGATGCACACTGTTCCATTTTAAAATCATCACTAGGCAAATCAGCTTTATAAGTTTTGGTAAATTTAGAGAAGTTAAACTCATAAGATTCACCAGCAAATTTAGTCAAAATTTTCTCTTTCTTGCAATCTATAATAGCTCCACAAGTATTTAGAAAAGGTCTACCAAAAATAATAGGACAATAATCACTAGCAGCAGAACCAAGTACCAAAAAGTCAGCAGGATATTTAATCTTACCGCATAGAACTTCCACATCTCGAACAATACCAATTGGAGAAATAGTTTCTCTATTAGCTAGCTGAATAACCACATCAATATCTTCAAGTTCACAAGAATCAATTTCATGCATAATCTCCGTGTAAAGCTCATAAGGAATAGCACTAACACTTGCACCAATATCACATAATCCATAATAGCAATGATCACCAATTCTAACAGATAGCATAGGAACACTAGCTTGTTTGGGTTTATTAGGATGTGAAACAATATTAGAAGCATCTTCACAGAAAATAATATGACCATCCTCCACATTTTCAGTCACAAGATCTTTAACTATTGCAACAGCAGGTTCAACTTTTATTTGTTCTTCAGGTTCTACAGGTTTCTTTTCACTTTTATGAACCGCACTATTTATAACAGAGTACTCCTTCATTTTAGCAGGGAAAGGAGTTTTTTCAATATAAACTTCAGGAATAACATGATCAGCAGTTTCAACTACAACGCATTTATTAATAGATGAATCAATTTTATCCTTATACGGTTCATGATACTTATCAAAATTCTTCTTTGGCAATTCATAATGAGAGGCAAAAGCTTTATAAAGATTTGCAGCAACTTGAGAATCAAGACCATATGTAGCACTCATATTACGAAATTTATCAGTATCCATAAAAGCTTCAATGCATTTATAATCATAAATTATACCTGATTCTCTATCCTTGTCGTTCTCCCAACCTTCAGTATTTTCTTGGATCCGATCAAGAAGGTCCCTTTTAAACTCTTCTTTGTTGCGTGTAAATGATCCAGAACAAGAAGTATCCAGCAAGGTCTTGTCTTGAAAAGAAAGTCTTGCGTAGAAATTATCAATAATAACATTACCAGGAAGCTCATGAATGGGGCATTTGAGCATTAAAGACTTCAATCTCCCCAAGCTTGGGCAATACTCTCTCCATCATGAGGCCAAAAATTATATATGCGATTCCGATCCTTGTGAATTTCACTTGGAGGATAGAACTTAGAATAAAACCGGGGCACAATATCATTCCATTCAAGAGAATCCCCATTATCCAGTAATTTATACCAATGCGCCGCCTTACCAGACAGCGATAAAGAGAATAGTTTCTTCCTCACTTCATCCATAGCAATACCTGCACATTTGAATAACCCGCATAATTCATGCAAAAACAGTAAATGATCACCGGGATGGACAGTTCCATCCCCTTCATAGCGGTTATCCATAACACGTTCAATAATTTTCATAGGTATTTTATATGGTATTACTTCCTCACCTGGCGCCTCATCTACTACCGTTGCAGTAGTAGTAGATTTCCCAAATAAAAATTGAAGAGAAGATCTCTCCATAATGACTTATAGCAGCAGGCAGAAATAAAATCAGCACAAACAGTAAAGGTTTTCCTTACCAATTCCACTTACCAATAGCGCCACTCCCCGGCAACGGCGCCAAAAATAGTCTTGATGACCCACAAGTATAGGGGGTGTATCGTAGTATCTTCGATAAGTAAGAATGTTGATCCCAACGAGGAGCAGAAGGTGTTGACAAGCAGTTTCGATGAAGGATTCACTGTAAATGCTCACAGACAAGTATTCAGGGGGTTTTGATGTAACAGATGAATAAAGTACGAGTAAGTAAAGTGCGAGAGTAACAATTGCAGCGAGTGGCCCAATCCTTTTTGCACAAAGGACAAGCCGGTTTGTTTACTTATAATGACCAAACGTTCTCGAGACACACGGGGATTTTAGTCTAGTGCTTTCGCTGCATACGGCTAAATAATCTTCATTGTTATGATAAGTGTTGTGTGGGTGAACCTATGCTAATGCACCGCCCTTCCTAGGACTAATACATACTTGTGATTATATCCCTTGCAAGCATCCGCAACTACAAGAAAGTAATTAAGAATAAATCTAACCACAGCCTTAAACTCTGAGATCCTGCTATCCCTCCTGCATCGATATACCAACGGGGGTTTAGGTTTCTGTCACTCCGGCAACCCCGCAATTGGCAAACGAATACAAGATGCATTCCCCTAGGCCCATAAATGGTGAAGTGTCATGTAGTCGACGTTCACATGACACCACTAGAAGAATAACACCACAACTTAAATATCACACCATTGAATATTACTCAACCATAGTTCACTACTAACATTTAGACTTCACCCATGTCCTCAAGAACTAAACGAACTACTCACGAGACATCATATGGAACATAATCAGAGGTGATATGATGATGAATAACAATCTGAACATAAACTTGGTTCAATGGTTTCACTCAATAGCATCAACAACAAGTAGAGATCGATACCGGGAGAGTTTCCCCTATCAAACAATCAAGATCAAACCCAAATTGCTACGGCGGTGACGGTGTCCAGCGGTGGAGACGGCGGTGATGATGGTGGAGATGATGATGATGGTGATGGAGATGATGATGATGGTGATGGAGATGATGTCTAGCTCGATGACGGTGACGATGGCGTCGATTTCCCCCTCCCGGAGGGAATTTGCCCGGCGGATTCCTGCCCGCCGGAGAGCTCTTTTTCTCTCGGTGTTCTCCGCCCCGCAGGCGGTCAGAATCTTCGCGAGGTACCCTCTCGTGGCTTAGGTTTTCGGGACGAAGGATTTCGCGAAGAAAAGGAGGCGAGGGGCTATGGGCCCCCCACACCACATGGCGGCGCGGCCAGGCCATGGGCCGCGCCGCCCTAGGGGTGTGGGCCCACCCTGGGTCCTCCTGGCTCCTCCTTCTGGCTTCCTTCGTCATCTTGAAAAATAGGATTTTTGGTATAATTTCCTTCCACAGTTGATCTTCCGAAATATTGCGTTCTGACGGTGCTTTTTCCAGCAGAATCCTGGCTCCGGTGCTTGATCCTCCAATAATGATGAAACATGCAAAATAGATGAAATAACATAAGTATTGTGTCCCAATATGAAATATATCAATGAATAACAGCAAATTATGATATAAAATAGTGATGCAAATTGGACGTATCGACTCCCCCCAAGCAGAGGTTTGTAGAACAAGCAAGTTTCCCTTAAGTGGATCACCCAAGGTTTATCGAACTCAGGGAGGAAGAGGTCAAAGATATCCCTCTCATGCAACCCTGCAACCACAAAGCAAGAAGTCTCTTGTGTCCCCAACACACCTAATAGGTGCACTAGTTCGGCGAAGAGATAGTGAAATACAAGTGGTATGAATAAGCAGTAGCAACGGCCAGAAAAGGCTTTGCCCAGACAGAAACAAGCAGAGTAACGCAGCAAAGAGTAACGCAGTAAAAAGTAAACAAGCAAAGCATAGTATTTGGGACAAGGCCTAGGGATCATACTTTCACTAGTGGACACTCTCAACTTTGATCACATAACAGAATAGATAAATGCATACTCTACACTCTTGTTGGATGATGAACACCATTTTAGGATTACACGAACCCTCAATGCCGGAGTTAACAAGCTCCACAATTCAATGTTCATATTTAAATAACCTTAGAGTGCATGAAAGATCAATACGACTAAACCAAGTACTAACATAGCATGCACACTGTCACCTTCACACTATGTAGGAGGAATAGATCACATCAATACCATCATAGCAATAGTTAACTTCATAATCTACAAGAGATCATAATCATAGCCTACGCCAAGTACTAACACGGATGCACACACTGTCACCATTACACCGTGCAGGAGGAATAAAACTACTTTAATAACATCACTAGAGTAGCACCTAGATAAATTGTGATACAAAACACATTGCAATCATAAAGAGATATAAATAAGCACTTCACTATGCCATTCATAACAGTGAATAAGTATTCTGTGAAATATAGCCTAAGAGACCCACACGGTGCACACACTGTCACCTTTACACACGTGGGACAAGGAGTCTCCGGAGATCACATAAGTAAAATTCACTTGACTAGCATAACGACATCTAGATTACAAGCATCATCATATGAATCTCAATCATGTAAGGCAGCTCATGAGATTATTGTATTGAAGTACATAAGGAGAGAGATGAACCACATAGCTACCGGTACAGCCCCGCTTCGATGGAGAACTACTCCCTCCTCATGGGAGACAGCAGCATTGATGAAGATGGCGGTGGTGTTGATGGAGAAGCCTTCCGGGGCACTTCCCGTCCCGCGGCATGCCGGAACAGAGAGTCTTGTCCCCGCAGATCTTGGCTTCGCGATGGCGGCTCTAGAAGGTTTCTGAGTGGCTTTCCGTATTGAGGTTTTAGGTCCAGGGCTTTATATAGGCGAAGAGGCGGCGTCGGAGGTCGAAGGGCGCCCACACTATAGGGGCTGCCACCCTAGGCCGCGCCCCATGGTTTGAGGGCCCGTGCCCTCTCTGCGGTTCTCGTGTTCTGGATGCTTCCGGGCAAAATAGGAACCTCGGCGTTGATTTCGTCCAATTCCGAGAATATTTCTTTACTAGGATTTCTGAAACCAAAAACAGCGAAAACAGCAACTGGCACTTCGGCATCTTGTTAATAGGTTAGTTCCAGAAAATGCACGAATATGACATAAAGTGTGCATAAAACATGTAGATATCATCAATAATGTGGCATGGAACATAAGAAATTATCGATACGTCGGAGACGTATCAGCATCCCCAAGCTTAGTTTCTGCTCGTCCCGAGCAGGTAAACGATAAACAAAGATAATTTCTGGAGTGACATGCCATCATAACCTTGATCATACTATTGTAAACACATGTAATGAATGCAGCGATCAAAACAATGGTAATGACATGAGTAAACAAATGAATCATATAGCAAAAACTTTTCATGAATAGTACTTTCAAGACAAGCATCAATAAGTCTTGCATAAGAGTTAATTCATAAAGCAATAATTCATAGTAAAGGCATTGAAGCAACACAAAGGAAGATTAAGTTTCAGCGGTTGCTTTCAACTTGTAACATGTATATCTCATGGATAATTGTCAATGCAAAGCAATATAACAAATGCAATATGCAAATATGTAAGAATCAATGCACAGTTAACACAAGTGTTTGCTTCTTGAGGTGGAGAGAAATAGGTGAACTGACTCAACATTAAAAGTAGAAGAATGGTCCTTCAAAGAGGAAAGCATCGATTGCTATATTTGTGCTAGAGCTTTGATTTTGAAAACAAGAAACAATTTTGTCAATGGTAGTAATAAAGCATATGTATCATGTAAATTATATCTTACAAGTTGCAAGCCTCATGCATAGTATACTAATAGTGCCCGCACCTTGTCCTAATTAGCTTGGACTACCGGATCATCGCAATGCACATGTTTTAACCAAGTGTCACAATGGGGTACCTCTATGCCGCCTGTACAAAGGTCTAAGGAGAAAGCTCGCATTGGATTTCTCGCTATTGATTATTCTCAACTTAGACATCCATACCGGGACAACATAGACAACAGATAATGGACTCCTCTTTAATGCATAAGCATGTGGCAACAATTATTATTCTCATATGAGATTGAGGATATATGTCCAAAACTGAAACTTCCACCATGAATCATGGCTTTAGTTAGCGGCCCATTGTTCTTCTCTAACAATATGTATGCTCCAACCATTAAGGTGGTAGATCTCTCTTACTTCAGACAAGACGGACATGCATAGCAACTCACATGATATTCAACAAAGAATAGTTGATGGCGTCCCCAGAAACATGGTTATCGCACAACAAGCAACTTAATAAGAGATAAAGTGCATAAGTACATATTCAATACCACAATAGTTTTTAAGCTATTTGTCCCATGAGCTATATATTGCAAAGGTGAATGATGGAATTTTAAAGGTAGCACTCAAGCAATTTACTTTGGAATGGCGGAGAAATACCATGTAGTAGGTAGGTATGGTGGACACAAATGGCATAGTGGTTGGCTCAAGTATTTTGGATGCATGAGAAGTATTCCCTCTCGATACAAGGTTTAGGCTAGCAAGGTTATTTGAAACAAACACAAGGATGAACCGGTGCAGCAAAACTCACATAAAAGACATATTGTAAACATTATAAGAATCTACACCGTCTTCCTTGTTGTTCAAAACTCAATACTAGAAATTATCTAGACTTTAGAGAAACCAAATATGCAAACCAAATTAGCAAGCTCTAGGTGTTTCTTCATTAATGGGTGCAAAGTATATGATGCAAGAGCTTAATCATGAGCACAACAATTGCCAAGTATCAAATTATTCAAGACATTTTAGAATTACTACATGTAGCATTTTCCAATTCCAACCATATAATAATTTAACGAAGAAGAAACTTCGCCATGAATACTATGAGTAGAAACTAAGGACATACTTGTCCATATGCAACAGCGGAGCGTGTCTCTCTCCCACACAAACATTTATTCAAACAAAAACAAAAACAAAAGCAAACAGACGCTCCAAGCAAAGTACATAAGATGTGACCGAATAAAAATATAGTTTCAGGGGAGGAACCTGATAATGTTGTCGATGAAGAAGGGGATGCCCAAGCTTAGATGCTTGAGTCTTCTTGAAATATGCAGGGATGAACCACCGGGCATCCCCAAGCTTTC
Organism: Lolium multiflorum; assembly: GCA_030979885.1. Lineage (NCBI taxonomy): Eukaryota > Viridiplantae > Streptophyta > Magnoliopsida > Poales > Poaceae > Lolium > Lolium multiflorum. The sequence goes on from CM061751.1 coordinate 57,152,635, forward strand.
ACTCTCCTTGATCGTAGTATATCATCCTCCTCTCTTGACCCTTGAAAACTTCCTCCACACCAAACTCAAACAACTCATTAGAGGGTTAGTGCATAATCAAAAATTCACATGTTCAGAGGTGACACAATCATTCTTAACACTTCTGTACATTGCACAAAGCTACTGGAAGGTAATGGAACAAAGAAATCCATCCAACACAGCAAAAGAGGCAATGCGAAATAAAAGGCAGAATCTGTCAAAACAGAACAGTCCGTAAAGACGAATTTTAAAATGGCACCAGACTTGCTCAGATGAAAATTCTCAAATTGAATGAAAGTTGCGTACATATCTGAGGATCACTCACGTAAATTGGCATAATTTTCTGAGTTACCTACAGAGAATTTTGCCCAGATTCGTGACAGCAAAGAAATCTGTTTCTGCGCAGTAATCCAAATCTAGTATGAACCTTACTATCAACGACTTTACTTGGCACAACAATGCACAAAACTAAGATAAGGAGAGGTTGCTACAGTAGTAAACAACTTCCAAGACTCAAAATAAAAACAAAGTAGCAAATAACACATGGGTTATCTCCCAAGAAGTTCTTTCTTTATAGCCATTAAGATGGGCTCTGCAGTTTTAATGATGCACTCGCAAGAAATGGTATTTGAAGCAAAAGAGAGCATCAAGAGGCAAATTCAAAACAAATTTAAGCCTAACATGCTTCCTATGAAAAGGAATCTTGTAAATAAACAAATTCATGAAGAGCAAAGTAACAAGCATAGTGTAGCTTCAAAAATTTCAGCACATAGAGAGGTGTTTTAGTAACATGAAAATTTCTACAACCATATTTTCCTCTCTCATAATAACTTTCAGTAGCATCATGAGCAAACTCAACAATATAACTATCACATAAATCATTCTTATCATGAGTCTCATGCATAAAATTATTACTCTCCACATAAGCATAATCAATTTTATTAGTAATAGCGGGAGCAAATTCAACAAAGTAGCTATCATCAAATATAGGAGGCATATTGTAATCATAATCAAATTTATCCTCCATAACAGGTGGTAACAAAAGACTACTATCATTATAATCATCATAAATAGGAGGCAAAGTATCATCAAAGTAAATTTCCTCCTCAATGCTTGGGGGACTAAAAAGATCATGCTCATCAAAACCAGCTTCCCCAAGCTTAGAATTTTCCATAGCATTAGCAACAATAGTGTTCAAAGCATTCATATTAATAACATTCCCATTAGTATGCATATAAAGTTCCATGGGTTTTTTAATTCTCTCTTCAAACACATCATGTCCTAATTCAAGATAAAGTTCATAAAGATCTCTCATATTTTTGTTGTTTTCCATTATGCCTTACTAGTGTAAACAAGAAACAAAAAGATGCAATTGCAGGATCTAAAGGAAATAGCTTCGAGCACAAACACAATGGCGCAGAAAAGTACTGTTAATCTGGAACCAGAGTATGAGTTCCTTTTCATTCCTCCGGCAACGGCGCCGAAAATAGCTTGATGCTGTCGTGATCGGCGATGTTGACGAGGAAATGGTGAGTTTCTTCTGTCCTCCAAGAACGGCGCCAGAAAATAGCTTGCTGTCCACAACTGGCGCGTAGTTGACGTGGGAGGTTTAATGGCGGTTGACGGGCTTGATGAAGTGTCTTGATTCGTCCCCGGCAACGGCGCCAGAAAATAGCTTGATGTCTACGCCCCCTCCTTTTCCTGTAGACACAAGTGTTGGGCCTCCAAGAGCAGAGATTTGTAGCCAAAGAAGTTTCCCTTAAGTGGACCCAAGGTTTATCGAACTCAGGGAGGAAGAGGTCAAAGATATCCCTCTCATGCAACCCTGCAACCACAAAGCAAGAAGTCTCTTGTGTCCCCAACACACCTAATAGGTGCACTAGTTCGGCGAAGAGATAGTGAAATACAGGTGGTATGAATAAGAGTAACTACACCAAAAAGTGCTTTGCCCAGGACAGAAACAAGCAGTAGTAACACAGCGTAGTAACGAAGTAAACAAGAAACAAGCAGCAATAGCAGTATTTAGGGACAAGGCCTAGGGATCATACTTTCACTAGTGGACACTCTCAACTTTGATCACATAACAGAATAGATAAAATGCATACTCTACACTCTTGTTGGATGATGAACACCATTGCGTAGGATTACACGAACCCTCAATGCCGGAGTTAACAAGCTCCACAATTCAATGTTCATATTTAAATAACCTTAGAGTGCATGAAAGATCAATACGACTAAACCAAAGTACTAACATAGCATGCACACTGTCACCTTCACACTATGTAGGAGGAATAGATCACATCAATACCATCATAGCAATAGTTAACTTCATAATCTACAAGAGATCATAATCATAGCCTACGCCAAGTACTAACACGGATGCACACACTGTCACCATTACACCGTGCAGGAGGAATAAAACTACTTTAATAACATCACTAGAGTAGCACCTAGATAAATTGTGATACAAAACACATTGCAATCATAAAGAGATATAAATAAGCACTTCACTATGCCATTCATAACAGTGAATAAGTATTCTGTGAAATATAGCCTAAGAGACCCACACGGTGCACACACTGTCACCTTTACACACGTGGGACAAGGAGTCTCCGGAGATCACATAAGTAAAATTCACTTGACTAGCATAACGACATCTAGATTACAAGCATCATCATATGAATCTCAATCATGTAAGGCAGCTCATGAGATTATTGTATTGAAGTACATAAGGAGAGAGATGAACCACATAGCTACCGGTACAGCCCGAGCTCGATGGAGAACTACTCCTCCTCATGGGAGACAGGAGCGTTGATGAAGATGGCGGTGTGTTGATGGAGAAGCCTTCCGGGGCATCTCCCCGTCCCGGCGGCGTGCCGGAACAGAGAGTCCTGTCCCCGATCTTGGCTTCGCGATGGCGGCGGCTCTGGAAGGTTTCTCGTACCGTGGCTTTTCCGTATCGAGGTTTTAGGTCCAGGGGCTTTATATAGGCGAAGAGGCGGCGTCAGAAGGTCGAAGGGGCGCCGACACTATAGGGGGGCGCGGGCCACCCCTAGGCCGCGCCGGCCTATGGTTTGGTGGGCCTGTGCCCCCTCTCTGGCGGTTCTCGTGTGTTCTGGATGCTTCCGGGCAAAATAGGAACCTGGGCGTTGATTTCGTCCAATTCCGAGAATATTTCTTTACTAGGATTTCTGAAACCAAAAACAACAGAAAACAGGAACTGGCACTTCGGGCATCTTGTTAATAGGTTAGTTCCAGAAAATGCACGAATATGACATAAAGTGTGCATAAAACATGTAGATATCATCAATAATGTGGCATGGAACATAAGAAATTATCGATACGTCGGAGACGTATCAATCAGCAGCAAGACTATCAACTTTAGAAGCAAGAATATCAATTTTGCCAAGCTTTTCTTCAACAGATTTGTTAAAAGCGGTTTGTGTACTAATAAATTCTTTAAGCATGGCTTCAAGACCAGGGGGTGTATTTATTGTTGTAAGAATTCCCATAAGAATTACCATAACCATTACTATTATGAGAAGGATATGGCCTATAGTTGTTACTAGAATTGTTCCGATAAGCATTGTTGTTGAAATTATTATTTTTAATGAAATTCACATCAACATGTTCTTCTTGGGCAACCAATGAAGCTAACGGAAAATTATTAGGATCAATATTAGATCTACCATTCACAAGCATAGACATAATAGCATCAATCTTATCACTCAAGGAGGAGGTTTCTTCGACAGAATTTACCTTCTTACCTTGTGGAGCCCTTTCCGTGTGCCATTCAGAGTAATTAATCATCATATTATCAAGAAGCTTTGTTGCGGCGCCTAGAGGATGGACATAAAAGTACCTCCAGGCTGAATCCAATAGGTTCCGCGAAGAAAAATTCAATCTGTATAAAAGGTTTGGATGATCATCCGAGTAGTCAGTCCATGGGTAGGGCAATTTTTAACCAAAGATTTCATTCTTTCCCATGCTTGGGCAACATGCTCATTATCCAATTGCTTAAAACTCATTATGCTACTTCTCAAAGATATAATTTTAGCAGGAGGATAATATCTACCAATGAAAGCATCCATACATTTAGTACATGAATCAATACTATTCTTAGGCAAAGATAGCAACCAATCTTTAGCTCTTCCTCTTAATGAGAAAGGAAACAATTTTAATTTTATAATGTCACCATCTACATCTTTATACTTTTGCATTTCACAAAGTTCAAAAAAATTATTAAGATGGGCAGTGATACGTCTCCAACGTATCGATAATTTCTTATGTTCCATGCCACATTATTGATGTTATCTACATGTTTTATGCACACTTTATGTCATATTCGTGCATTTTCTGGAACTAACCTATTAACAAGATGCCGAAGTGCCACTTGCTGTTTTCTGCTGTTTTTGGTTTCAGCAACCTAGTAACGAAATATTCTCGGAATTGGACGAAATCAACGCCAGGGTCCTATTTTGCCACGAAGCTTCCGTAAGTCCGAAGAGAGACGAAGAGGGGCCACGAGGGCCACACCCTAGGCGGCGCGGCCCCCCTTGGCCGCGGCCCGTGGTGTGGGGCCCTGTGCCGCCTTGACCTGCCCTTCCCACTTAAAGCCTCCGACGCAAACCCCCAGTACCGAGAGCCACGATACGGAAACCTTCCAGAGACGCCGCCGCCGCCGATCCCATCTCGGGGATCCAGAGACGCTCGCATCTCCGGCCGAGAGGGGAATCATCTCCCTGAGGACTCTACGCCGCCATGGTCGCCTCCGGAGTGATGTGTGAGTAGTCTACCCCTGACTATGGGTCCATAGCAGTAGCTAGATGGTTGTCTTCTCCCCATTGTGCTATCATTGTCGGATCTTGTGAGCTGCCTAACATGATCAAGATCATCTATCTGTAATTCTATATGTTGCGTGTTTGTTGGGATCCGATGAATAGAGAATACTTGTTATGTTGATTATCAAAGTTATATCTATGTGTTGTTTATGATCTTGCATGCTCTCCGTTACTAGTAGATGCTCTGGCCAAGTAGATGCTTGTAACTCCAAGAGGGAGTATTTATGCTCGATAGTGGGTTCATGCCTGCATTGACACCTGGGACAGTGACAGAAAGTTCTAAGGTTGTGTTGTGCTGTTGCCACTAGGGATAAAACATTGATGCTATGTCTAAGGATGTAGTTGTTGATTACATTACGCACCATACTTAATGCAATTGTCTGTTGCTTTGCAACTTAATACTGGAGGGGGTTCGGATGATAACCTGAAGGTGGACTTTTTAGGCATAGATGCAGTTGGATGGCGGTCTATGTACTTTGTCGTAATGCCAAATTAAATCTCACTATACTCATCATGATATGTATGTGCATGGTCATGCCCTCTATATTTGTCAATTGCCCAACTGTAATTTGTTCACCCAACATGCTATTTATCTTATGGGAGAGACACCTCTAGTGAACTGTGGACCCCGGTCCAATTCTCATCTGAAATACAATCTACTGCAATACTTGTTCTACTGTTTTCTGCAAACAATCATCTTCCACACAATACGGTTAATCCTTTGTTACAGCAAGCCGGTGAGATTGACAACCTCACTGTTTCGTTGGGGCAAAGTACTTTGGTTGTGTTGTGCAGGTTCCACGTTGGCGCCGGAATCCCTGGTGTTGCGCCGCACTACATCCCGCCGCCATCAACCTTCAACGTGCTTCTTGGCTCCTACTGGTTCGATAACCTTTGTTTCTACTGAGGGAAACTTGCCGCTGTATGCATCACACCTTCCTCTTTGGGTTCCCAACGGACGCGTGTGACGTACTCAAGCGCTTTTGCCGTTGAGATCAAGACACGCTGCAAGGAGTCTCCACTTCTCAATCTCTTTACTTTGTTTTTGTCTTGCTTAGTTTTATTTACTACTTTGTTTGCTGCACTAAATCAAAATACAAAAAAATTAGTTGCTAGTTTTACTTTACTTGCTATCTTGTTTGCTATATCAAAAACACAAAAATTAGTTACTAGCATTTACTTTATCTAGTTTGCTTTATTTACTACTACTAAAATGAGTAATCCTGAAGTTGAAGTTCGTACGTTTAAGCAACAAGGGGGAGAATGTTTAAGAGATGCTTGGTATAGAATTAGTAATGCCCATAATAGGTGCACTAAGAAACACTCCACCACTATTTTACTCAGGAATTTTTATGTTGGTATCTCTAGCTGGAATAGGTATGTTCTTGATTGTCTCGCAGGAGGTAACTTCCTAAGTACTCCTGCATTAGAAGCTAGCTGCATTATTGAGAGTCTATTTGGAATACCCCCTGTTGATGAAGTTAAAACTGAAATCTCTCTTGAAGATGTTATGAAAAAATTGGAAACCATAGAGAAAATTTTTCCAAGTGTTGAAACTAAATTGGAAATGTTACTTGATAAAACTGATGAACTTGATAAATCCTTAGGAGGAATTGATGAAAGAATTAGTGTCCTAGGAACTTGTGTTGTCCATGATAATCAAATCAATAGGATTGATGAACTTGAAAAAGCTATGGGAACCTTGGGTTCAACCTTTTCTTCTTTAAAGTTTAGAGAAAAAGCTTATGTGGGTAAGGAGCAAAAGTTTATGTATGTCTCTAAAGTGCCTAAACCAAAGAAGTATTATTATAGGCCTAAAATTGACAAAGCCCTTAGTACCACTACGGATGGGGGAGCTCATGATAACGATGCACCATCTCTTGATAATACTTGATACACACTTTCTGCGCCTAGCTGAAAGGCGTAAAGAAAAACGCTTATGGGAGACAACCCATGTTTTTACCTACAGTACTTTTGTTTTATTTTGTGTCTTGGAAAGTTGTTTACTACTGTAGCAACCTCTCCTTATCTTAGTTTTGTGTTTTGTTGTGCCAAGTAAAGCCGTTGATAGAAAAGTTCATACTAGATTTGGATTACTGCGTAAACAGATTTCTTTGCTGTCACGAATCTGGGCCTAATTCTCTGTAGGTAACCCAGAAAATTATGCCAATTTACGTGAGTGATCCTCAGATATGTACGCAACTTCTCATTCAATTTGAGCATTTTCATTTGAGCAAGTATGGTGCACCTAAAAATTCGTCTTTACGGACTGTTCTGTTTTGACAGATTCTGTCTTTTTATTTCGCATTGCCTCTTTTGCTATGTTGGATGAATTTCTTTGATCCATTAATGTCCAATAGCTTTATGCAATGTCCAGAAGTGAAAGAATGATTGTGTCACCCCTGAATATGTTAATTTTTATTGTGCACTAACCCTCTAATGAGTTGTTCTGAGATGTGGAGGAAGTTTTCAAGGATCAGGAGGATGATGCAACATGATCAAGGAGAGTGAGAAGCTTGGGGATGCCCCGTGGTTCACCCCTGCATATATCAAGAAGACTCGATGCCTAAGCTTGGGGATGCCCAAGGTGTCCCCTTCTTTCATCGACAACATTATCAGGTTCCTCCCCCGAAACTATATTTTTATTCATCACATCTTATGTGCTTTCTTTTCTTGGAGCGTCGGTTTGTTTGTTTTTTATTTTGTTCGAATAAAATGGATCCCAGCATTCACTTTATGGGAGAGAGATATCGATCTTGTAGCATATGGACAAGATGTCCTTGGTTTCACTATAGTATTTCATGGCGAAGTTTCTTCTTCGTTAAATTGTTATATGGTTGGAATTGGAAAATGATACATGTAGTAATTGCTATTAATGTCTTGGGTAATGTGATACTTGGCAATTGTTGTGCTCATGATTAAGCTCTTGCATCATATGCTTTGCACCCATTAATGAAGAAATACAATAGAGCATGCTAAAATTTGGTTTGCATATTTTGTTTCTAAGGTCTAGATAATTTCAGTATTGAGTTTGAACAACAAGGAAGACGGTGTAGAGTCTTATAATGTTTTCAACTATGTCTTTTATGTGAGTTTTGCTGCACCGGTTCATCCTTGTGTTTGTTTCATATAAGTGTTAGCCTAAACCTTGTATCGAGAGGGAATACTTCTCATGCATCCAAAATACTTGAGCTAACCACTATGCCATTTGTGTCCACCATACCTACCTACTACATGGTATTTTCCGCCATTCCAAAGTAAATTGCTTGAGTGCTACCTTTAAAATTGCATCATTCATATATAGCTCATGGGACAAATAGCTTAAAAAAACTATTGTGGTATTGAATATGTAATTATGCACTTTATCTCTTATTAAGTTGCTTGTTGTGCGATAACCATGTTCACTGGGGACGCCATCAACTATTCATTGTTGAATTTCATGTGAGTTGCTATGTATGTCCGTCTTGTCTGAAGTAAGAGAGATCTACCACCTATGGTTAAGCATGCATATTATTAGAGAAGAACATTGGGCCGCTTAACTAAAGCTATGATCCATGGTGGAAGTTTCCAGTTTGGACATATCCTCAATCTCAAATGAGAAAATTATTAATTGCTGTTACATGCTTATGCATAAAGAGGAGTCCATTATCTGTTGTCTGTGTTGTCCCGGTATGGTTGATAACAATCACAGCGAACCAATGCGAGCTTTCTCCTTAGACCTTTGTACAAGGTATAGAGGTACCCCTTTGTGACACTTGCTAAAACATGTGCATTGTGATGATCCGGTAGTCCAAGCTAATTAGGACAAGGTGCGGGCACTATTAGTATACTATGCATGAGGTTTGCAACTTGTAAGATATAATTTACATGATACATATGCTTTATTACTACCGTTGGACAAAATTGTTTCATGTTTTCAAAATCAAAGCCTAGCACAAATATAGCAATCGATGCTTTTCCTCTATGGAGGACAATTCTTTTACTTTCAATGTTGAGTCAGTTCACCTATTTCTCTCCACCTCAAGAAGCAAACACTTATGTGAACTGTGCATTGATTCCTACATACTTGCATATTGCACTTATTATATTACTCTATGTTGACAATATCCATGATATACATGTTACAAGTTGAAAGCAACCGCTGAAACTTAATCTTCTTTGTGTTGCTTCAATGCTTTACTTTGAATTATTGCTTTATGAGTTAACTCTTATGCAAGACTTAATTGATGCTTGTCTTGAAGTGCTATTCATGAAAATTCTTTTGCTTTATGATTCACTTGTTTACTCATGTCATATACATTGTTTTGATCGTCGCATTCACTACATATGCTTTACAAATAGTATGATCAAGGTTATGATGGCCTGTCACTCCAGAAATTATCTGTGTTATCATTTTACCTGCTAGCAGAATCCAAGCTTGGGGATGCTGACACGCTCCGACGTATCGATAATTTCTTATGTTCCATGCCACATTATTGATGTTATCTACATGTTTTATGCACACTTTATGTCATATTCGTGCATTTTTCGAACTAACCTATTAACAAGATGCCGGAGCCCAGCTGCTGTTTTCTGCTGTTTTTGGTTTCAGAAATCCTAGCTCACGAAATATTCTCGGAATTGACGAAATCAACGCCCAGGGTCCCATTTTTGCACGAAGCTCCAGAAGTCCGAAGAAGAGACGAAGAGGGGCCACGAGGCGGCCACATCGGCGCGGGCCCCTCTCTGGCCGCGCGGCCCTATGGTGCCGCGGCCCGTGGTGGGCCCCCGTGCCGCCTCTTGACCTGCCCTTCCGCCTCTACTTAAAGCCTCCGTGACGAAACCCCAGTAGTATCGAGAGCCACGATACGGAAAACCTTCTAGAGACGCCGCCGCCGCCGATCCCATCTCGGGGGATCCAGGAGATCGCCTCCGGCACCCTGCCGGAGAGGGGAATCATCTCCGGGAGGACTCTACGCGCCATGGTCGCTCCGGGAGTGATGTGTGAGTAGTCTACCCTTGGACTATGGGTCCATAGCAGTAGCTAGATGGTTGTCTTCTCCCCATTGTGCTATCATTGTCGGATCTTGTGAGCTGCCTAACATGATCAAGATCATCTATCTGTAATTCTATATGCTGCGTTTGTTGGGATCCGATGAATAGAGAATACTTGTTATGTTGATTATCAAAGTTATATCTATGTGTTGTTTATGATCTTGCATGCATGCTCTCCGTTACTAGCAGATGCTCTGGCCAAGTAGATGCTCGTAACTCCAAGAGGGAGCATTTATGCTCGATAGTGGGTTCATGCCCGCATTGACACCTGGGACAGTGATGGAAAGTTCTAAGGTTGTGGATGTGTCGTTGCCACTAGGGATAACACTGATGCTATGTCTAAGGATGTGGTTGTTGATTACATTACGCACCATACTTTAATGCAATTGTCTATTGCTTTGCAACTTAATACCGAGGTTCGGATGATAACTCAAGGTGGACTTTAGGCATAGATGCAGCTTGATGGCGGTCTGCGTGTACTTTGTCGTAATGCCCAATTAAATCTCACTATACTCATCATGATATGTATGTGCATGGTCATGCCCTTTATTTGTCAATTGCCCAACTGTAATTTGTTCACCCAACATGCTATTTATCTTATGGGGTAGACACTCTAGTGAATCGTGGACCTTGGCCCAATTCCTCTCTCTTTATCGAAATACACCCATCGCAATACTTATTCACCGTTTTCCGCAAACAATCATCTTCCATAATACGGTTAATCCTTTGTTACAGCAAGCTTCAGGTGAGATGGACAACCTCACTGTTTCGTTGGGGCAAAGTACTTTGTTGTGCAGCAGGTTCCACGTTACGGAATCTCTGGTGTTGCGGCGCACTACATCCCGCCGCCATCAACCTTCAACGTGCTTCTTGGCTCCACTGGTTCGATAACCTTGGTTTCATACTGAGGGAAACTTGCCGCTGTACGCATCACACCTTCCTCTTTGGGTTCTAACCACGCGTGCTGAACGCGTATCGTGCAGCAGCATCATCGTAATCCAACACTCGTAAAATCTGCTCTCTTATAACAAGATTTAGTAAAGCAGGTTTAATTCCAAAGAATTCTGCTGGAGTAGCAGGTGGAGCAATAGTGCATAAGAAATAATTATTATTTGTGTTTGTGTCACACAACTTAGTATTTTCAGGAGTACCCATTTTAGCAATAGTAAATAAAGCAACCAGATAAAAGTAAGTAACTAATTTTTTTGTGTTTTTAATATTGAGAACGAAACAAGATAATAAATAAAGTAAAGCAAGTAACTAATTTTTTTGTATTTTGACTTAGCGGCAAACAAAGTAGTAAATAAAATAAAGCAAGACAAAACAAAGTAAAGAGATTGGAAGTGGAGACTTCTGCAGCGTGTCTTGATCTCCCGGCAACGGCGCTCCAGAAAAAGAGCTTGATACACGTACAACACGCGTCCGTTGGAACCCCAAGAGGAAGGTGATGCGTACAGCAGCAAGTTTTTCCTCAGTAAGAAACCAAGGTTTACCGAACCAGAGTAGGAGGCAAGAAGCACGTTGAAGGTTGATGGCGGCGGGATCTAGTGCGGCGCAACACCAGGATTCCGCGCTAATCGTTGAACCTGGTAATAACACAACCAAAATATTTTGCCCCAACGTAACAGTGAGGTTATCAATCTCACCGGCTTGCTGTAACAAAGGATTAGATGTATAGTGTGGATGATGATGTTTGCAGAGAACAGTAAGAACAAGTATTGCAGTAGATTGTATTCGATGTAAAGGAATGGACCGGGGTCCACAGTTCACTAGTGGTGTCTCTCCGATAAGAATTAGCATGTTGGGTGAACAAATTACAGTTGGGCAATTGACAAATAGAGATGGCATGACAATGCACATACATATTATGATGAGTAGTGTGAGATTTAATTGGGCATTACGATAAAGTACATAGACCGCTATCCAACATGCATCTATGCCTAAAAAGTCCACCTTCAGGTTAGCATCCGCACCCCTTCCAGCATTAAGTTGCAAACAACAGACAATTGCATTAAGTATGGTGCGTAATGTAATCAACACAAATATCCTTAGACAAAGCATTGACATGTTTTATCCCTAGTGGCAACAACACATCCATAACCTTAGAACTTTCTGTCACTGCCCCAGATTTAATGGAGGCATGAACCCACTATCGGGATAAATACTCCCTCTTGGAGTTACAAGTAACGACTTGGCCAGAGCCTCTACTAATAACGGAGAGCATGCAAGATCATAAGAAATTATAGATACGTTTGAGACGTATCAGTGTGCGTCCTCTGCTCCGGTTCGTCCAACGACGAGGTCGGGCCGCCGCTCCCGCGTCAAGGAGGAGGATGCCTCGCCACCACTTCCGCCGGCGAAGAAGAAATGGTGGGAGAAGGAGGCCGAGGCGCAGGCGGCCCTCCGTGGCGACGGCGACGAGGAGGAGTTCCCCGCCCAGAGCTTCATCGTCGGTCGTCCGGCCGACGACTACCGTCACATCGCGATCGACCCGCGGCAGGCGGCGGTGTGGTCCGCCAGGGACCACGGTGCCAACTACGTCGACCTCGCCGGACCATCGGAGCTGCCGGTGCCAAAGGAGGAGAAGGCCGACGAGGAGGAGGGCGACGACGCCGACAGCTGGTCCTTCCCGTCGTCCAGTGGCGACGACCTGGACTTCACTGCCTTCGACTCCCCGCGCCGCTAGATGTTTTTTTTAGTTTTTTTTTTAGTTTGAATTCATGTTAAATTTGTATAAATTCCGTTCGAACATCGTATGAATATCGTTTTCAACATTTGAATTTGATTTTCTAAATATATTTGTCGTCTGTTTGGGGCGCCGGTGTGGGAGCGGCTTCCCAAATAGAGGATGCAGTGCGCTCACGCCCCCCCCCAAAACGGAGGTGCCAGCGCCCCTGCCGGCGCCTATTTGGGAGCTACCGGTGGAGATGCTCTAAGAGCATACATGCAAGATGCTGGAACATAGCAACATGATAATGGATGTACATCAGGATGCAATAGTTTTAATATCATCTCCAAGGGCTTCTAATATAGGGATTATGGGAATGAATTGAACTATCGCTGGGCCTGCATACAGACTGCTATAGGTAGGTTTGATCATCATCAATATCTGGAGTACAAGCTGCTCAGATCATGAAATGGTGGGATTCAGTCTGCCCAGACGCTCTAAAAAAAAGAGAAGTTCTGTTGTCTAAGCAATCATGCTTATTTATATTAGGCATATGACTAACTATTAACATCTTCTTTAAAGAGTAGGCCGTAGCCCTGCCTTAAATTAATAAGGCCGTTGCCGGCAAGTGTTACAGGATGCTGAAGAACAGCTTACAAACATCGATGAACAAGCAAACGAAAGATTACAAAGAAAACAACTTGTCATCAAGGCCATCATCTCAAGGAAGAACCAGAGCGGAGGAGAAACAACGCCATGAAGCTCGCCACCGGGAATCCTGCCACCGTCAAGTCCTGTCGCATCGCAGCCGGAATGCCATCCGCCTCCACCTCCGAAGAAGGTCCCAACCTTCTCGCCCTGGATCGTAGGGCGCCGGACCGTCGGCAAGCGGAGCAGCTCTCCCTAGAGCACGAATGAGCACCAGGGGCATCAAACCAAGGATCAGAACCAGACACAACCACCGCACGCGAAAGATCACAAGCCTCGCCACCGACCAACGCACTGGCCACCCAAAAGACTTCAGCTTCAAGACGGAGATCGCTGAAGAAGACACGACAAGAGCTGCAATCGCAGACCAGGACACACATGCGGCATGGACACCTTCCACCGACCCAAGGAGACGTCTCCAAGAAGAAACATGACTCCAGAGCACCGTCGCCACCCAATTCGGAGATTTATGTTTTCACCCGGCCGCACAGGAAGGAGGGAGGGGGAATACCTCAGCACGTCCAAGGAGGAAGACGAACCAGGACATCGTCGTGACGCTGTGACCGCCACCGCCGGCCAAGGATTTCTCCCGGCCAGAGCCCCCTGCCCTGCCACCCCAACCACACCCAACACCGACGAGAACGCCGGATGTCATGGCCTTGGGGTGGGTACCACATGGAATCCGGCCTCCGTCTTCAGATCTGCCACGAGGTCGACGGGGCAACCACCGCGGCCCGAGCACCCTCCACCGCCTCCACGCCGCCCACGCGACCGAGGAGACGGTCCTCAGCATCAGCAAGCGCTCCCCGCCGCCAGGGACCGCGCCGCCCTCACCTCGCAGAGGCCGCCGCCTCCGGTGCCCAAGCCCCCACCGGGAGGAGCGCTGGTCGACCACGCCCTGACCGACGGCTGCTCCGGCAGGAGCAAGACGCGGCAGGCGGCCGCCGCGCAGCAACCAACCCCCATGCTGCTGCGCCGCGGAGCGAGGACGAGACGGGCCGAGGAAGGAATCCCCGCCGCCCCCTTCACCGGCGACGCGGCCTTCGGCCGGCGTCACCTCTGGGGGCGACGAGGAGGGGAGATCGAAGTGGGGAGGAACCGGCGGCGGCCTAGGGTTTCATCCCCCCGGTCGCCAGGAGGAGGCGACGCGGGGGAGCGAACCGGTCTCTCCGAATGTCAAATCTTTCCCATATAGTCACTGCCTACTGGAGCTTAATCCTTCTCACAGAACTTACGGAACCGTATCATTATTATTCTTGATGGCTTGCATATTTTTTAATTGCAATTCAGCCATTTTTCTATCTATCTATTAAGAACTTGTAAATCATATGTTTAGATTTGTCTTGAAAAATACATTCATAATATAATACTTGGCTTGTGTTTTACAATAACCAGTGGCCTACCTTCCTTGCAGGAATTCAATAATCCTCTGGTGGTGGCAGGTAATTGATCAACAAAAAAAAAAAAAAAAGAAACTTGGCATCATACAAGCTCGATGAATACAGGTATGACAACCACTAAAGACCCATCCAAATATTCCAATATCACCAACTCCCAACACAACCGTATAAACTTAGCTGTAGCCACTCCATAGGACACCGAATTGTTAAAAGCTGACCCAAACACAATCAGTGCAACCATCTAGTTTAAGCCGGGAGGCGGAGTTGTTGACAGGGCTTTATCTCCTAATCTGTTTTATGCACTGGAGCAAGGCTCTCTTCAAATAAACTGAATCTTGAACTGGGGTTCATTGTTTGAAGTGATGTATGTGTCTCGGTAATTGAAAGAATGTTCTCTAGAGCTTGAGAGCTAAGAGCAACTCTAACAGAAGCCCGCCAGAATCCCACGGAACCGAACTTTTTCCGGGCGGGTTTCACGTGGTTCACGCAAACTGGCGCAGACCGGGGCGCCCCGGTAAGGGGCCGGCCTGAATACGGAGTTCAGCCCGAACATTTCCCCCGCACGGCCCCTATTGCGGGGATCGCGGAGGGGAGTTCCTGCCTCAGAACCCTACTCCTCCGCCGTCTCCCTCTCTCTCTCCGCGCCGCCTCCGGTCCCCGCTCCGACAGCGATTCCGGCCGCTCCGAAGCCGCTGCCGCTCGGCCAGCTCCTCCGTTCCGAATGACGCGTGCTAGACGCGTGGGTAGGGGAGGTGGCCGATCCGGCGCCGGAAGGGCAAGTCGCACCCGGCATCCGCCGCATCGATGCCGGAGCTCGGCAGCGCAGCGCTCCATCGGCGCATGGAAGAGGGCCGGCCGGAAGTGGCCGGAGATGATGGCGTACCTCCAAGCGCGCGCGGAGGAGGCGCCGGAAGGAGAAGCGGAGGCGCCCCCCGCTGCCGGCGCGTGCAGCCCTCCTCTGCCGGCGCTGCCCCCGCACGGCGACGACGACGACGACGCCGGCTGGACGCCTTGCTGCAGTGGAGCACGTCGAGGTGGCGGCGGTCGTCGTCGCCTAGGAAGACCGGCGAGCAAAAACCCTCCGCCGGCTACATTAGCTCCCCGGTGACAGTATAGTCACTCCGGGGACTAATTCTAGTTTAATTTAGGTGCCTAGATCGTAATGTACGTGCAATATGCATGTATTTTGCCTAGTATTGTACAAATTATGAACGAATTTAGCTTCATTCGATGAAATCGAGTGCGATCGCAAATTTTGGTTTCCCGCGACGTTTGATTTCATCGAGTTCGGTTCACCTTTCGGTTTCTGTTCTGCGCCATCGCTAAATCCGCAACCAAATTGTTTTTCGGGAGACTGAACTCGCTTTTTTCAGTTCCGATAAATAGGGGCTCTGTTAGAGTTGCTCTAAGGTCATAGGTGTGAACCTTCTTCAGAAACTTGTCAAAAATCTTGTGCTGGCTAGTAGCAATGATTATCTTCTTCCTTGATCTGCCACTGCCAGTAGAACCAATAACTCTTACAACCTGTGGCTGACGCAAATCTCTTGCTACAGGACCTAAGAGATTTCCGCTCGTTGCCTCAAACTGCCCCCAAACCGCCGCATCGAGCATTTGGGGGACGTGTTTTGTTCGTGCCGCTTTTGGGGACATCGCTTCCCAGCCGCGTCCCCAAACGCCGCCCCAATCAGAAATTCAAATAGATGCATTCAAAAGAGATCGTTCCCGCCGATTCATCGCGATCAGAGTAGCGGCGATCGATCAAAGTACTGGGCGCGCGATCATATTACAGACCGGTGGTGCATGCAAATTAGAAGAAGGGGAAGGGGTTGGGCGACGGCGTCGTATCCTGAGTCGACGCAGGCCCGTCGAGCACGATGACCTCGTCGCGATCTGCCTGTTGCTGTGCATGGTGCGTCTGCTCCGTCGCCGACGCAGAGGCCGACGCAGGTGTAGCAGTAGAAGACGCGTCAGCCTGCTCTTGCCGCGCTGCCGCTGCCGTGGTCGCTGCGTCCACCGCGCCATTTGGCTTCGATGTCAAGCCGAGGATCTGGCCTTTGAAGAAGAAGGCTGCTTCGCGTCCGGGGGGAGACATTCCCTCTATCGACGTTCTCAGCAGGGACATGTCGTCCCTGCGTTTCTTGAGCTCCAGCTTCTCCTCTTGCCTCTTGAGCAGCTCGGCCCACCTTTGGTCGGCCTTCTTGTCGCGGGAGATAAAGGTCGAGGAGACGTCGGCGAGGCATTTCGTGATCGACGCCTGCGTCTTCTCAGACGACGCAGCGTCGGCCAAGGCGGCCTTGGTAGCCTTGTTGCCAGTAGGACGCCCTGTCGAAGTTGCCAACGGTGAGTCCAGATCAATGGTGTCCTTCCCCTTGGACAGCGACAGGCGCGTCAACCGCCATTTCTCATTCCCTTTGAGCTTGCTATAGCAATGCATCAGCGCGAACGGCTTATGCCCATCTGAGTTCCTCGCGTAAACCTCCATGGCCCTATCAAACTAACCAAAGGAAGCAGAGTCATTTCATCGAACACAATGTAGGCGCTACGGATTATGGAAGAAAGAGTCGTACCAGTTGGGCGACGTCGGCGCCGCTGTCGCCTCTGGTCTCTAAGTCCTGATGGTACCCATGGAAGGAGTTCACCGACGCCTGGATGATGGCCCATCGCGTATTGCCTTCTGGCTCCTCTTCATTGGCACTTTCTTGTACTTCACTGTTGATGAGCTTGCGCTCATCGAACTCTGCCTTGATCCCCCAATACTTCCCGCTTTTGGTTGGCGCCGATGATGGAGTCATGGCTCACCGTCGCCCACGACTCGCACAGACAAAGATCTTCCAGAGGCGTCCACTTCGGGCCTCGTGTGCCCGACGCCTTCTTCTTCTTCTTCTTCTTCTTCTTCTTCTTCTTCTTCTTCGTCCTCACGCCGTCCGCGTCTACCTCCACGAGATCATCATCACCGGCACCCTCGTCGTCCTCTTCCTCGCCGCCCTCTTCGTCCTCATCGTCGTCCTCCTCGTCGTCCTCCACCCCGTCCTCTTCCTCGTCGTCCTCCTCCTCAACCCCGCCGTCCTCCTCAGCACCGGCGCCGTCGTATTCGAGCGGACCCCTGCGGCCGGTGAAAGGGCCGCCGTCCGGACCGGGTCCTGGCGCTGCTCGTACGCCGGGGAGTAGAGGTTGTTGGGGTTGAAGCCGCCGTGCGGCAGCGCATCCTGGTAGTGCGGCGACAAGTTAGGCGTCACGCACCCGGGAGTGCCGGAGGGGCCGTCGTTGTAGAAGGCGGATGACGACGGAGAGAAGACTCCCGGAACGTACACCGGCACGTTCGTACTATATGGGCTCGCGTTGGTGGCGGCGATACACCCGGCCATTATGTGCTGGTGCTGGCGCGCCGCCAGAGCCTTCTTCTCCAGCTCCGCGCCCTCCTCGGCCCTTTCCGCCCTCCGCCGCCGAGAAGCCTGCGTAGGGCAATCTTGCCGCCATTGGATCGTCGCCCATCCTTCAGCTTCTTCAAAGCCGGCGCTTCGCGGCTCATGAACGCGCCGCCGCCCTGCCCCATTGCCCGGCGCTTGGCCGCTTTCTTCGCCATCTTTTTGGGGGCTGTCGGCGGCGCCATGGGGAGAGGGTAGCGGCGAATGGAAAGATCTAAGTGTATAGGAGAAATGAATGGGCGCGGATATGTTTTGGGAGGCCTGAAATGCGCGGCGGTATAGGCGCGATTTGGCGGGAGAGCGGCGGGAGTGTGAGACGAATTTTCCCTGTGCCGCTGACGGGTCAGCCCCGCCACTCCCCATCTCGCTGGCTTAGGCAGCACCAAGGCTCCCGGGTGCGTCCCCGCGTGGGACGGGGACGGGTCTTGGCGGCGGACACCGTATGGGGGCGCGCCGGACGAAAATGGGCTTTGGGGGACGCGGTTGGGAACGTTTTTTTGTCCGGCGCCGCCTAAATCCCTTTGGGGACGCTTGTACGCGGCTGGAGATGCTCTAACAAATTAATCCGTTGATTCAGTGACCAAGCAGAGGTAGAGTTCCGCTAATTTGTTTCCAAAATGTGTCCACCATTGCGATTACTCCAAAGGTCTCGCACCATACATGCTTGGTTATCCACCCGCATCTAGGTGCTCTCCTAATGTCCTGCACAGGTAAAAGGCCCAGGTGATGCCTGGGAAGAGCGACGCTGGTACATTTTTGATGTGTCCTAACGGTGGTGGTCCACCGAATCAAGGCCTCTCCAAGAGAAAAGGATATCACAGCAGCTCTGGCACTTTGGAGAATATAAACATGGCGGGACCAACCAGTACAGGGATCCATTTGCAAACTCAGGTGGTAGATTGTACTCCGTAGATCATAAGGACCCTTGGGTTGCGGGTTGGCCATCTGCTCTACGAAACATAAATTGGTTCCTACCCACGTGCACTCTCTCTGTTGGTTCCATTTCGCTTAGGAAAACGCTTCTATTTGGCCGACCGATTGAAGCGAAAGATCGGTCGTCGCGCGGCTCGCTCGCTCCACGCTGCAGCCCACTAACACCAAGCCCAGCTACCGCACCAACACCAAGCCCAGCTACGTTGAAGCCCACCAACACCCAGAAGCCAAAATACGTATGCACATTTTTCTTATAGAAGACGTGAGTGGGCCTCAAAAATCCATTGGACCTTTCTCTTCTGGCTGTGTGTCTATTTGTGCACCATTTTTTTTGTTGTAATTATTTGTGACTTTTGTAAAAAATAGATGCCGACTTTTATTGTAATTCAATCTATAGCAAATTAATTATTGATTGACCACTTTTGATTGTTTGCAAACATATGAATTTTTGTTGTATTTGTTTCTAATTTTTGTAAAAATAGACGATGATTTTTGTTGCAATTCAAGTTGTAGCAAATTAAATTATTTCTTAACAACTTTTGAATTATTTGCAAAAATATATTTTTTAGTTGTAAATAGTCTGTGGTTTTTGTGGATGATGTTTGCGACTTTTGTTGTAAACACCCAAATTATGTGTGGCCTGTGTTGCTAATTATTATTGTAAATATTTTACTGATTTGTTCTAAAGATATTTCTGGAATGAAAGCAGACTTTTATTGTAAACATCCAAATAAAAGAATTTTGGTTTTTGTTATTAATTATTGTTGTAAGTATGTTTCCGATTTGTTGTAAAGATATTATTGCATGGAAACTGACTATTATTGTAAACATCCAAATAAAAAATATTGTTTTTGTTGTTAATTATTATTGTAAATATATTGATAATTTGATGTACATATATGTGAAGATTTACTGTAATTTTTTTGTTATAATACTTTTTATTTTTTGTACACAAAGCGGCGGGTTTTGTTGCTATACTAAACAGCGGATTTTGTTGTAAATATCTGAAAGTGGGGCAAAGGGAAACACGTGTTCGGTTTAAACTGATAGGCTTAGGACCGCGGGTTGATTTTCCAAAAACCAGGAGGCAAATTGCAAAAATCGAAATGTTGCTAATTCTGCACGCCGGATTACGATCGAACGACGCTGGTACGACCGATCCCCGCGCGCGGATCGGCCAACCGACGGCCAGTGCGCGCCTTTCGCTTATCGACACACGACACCAATTTCTCTCTTCTCCTACCGACCACCTGTCTCACCGAGAGACACACTGCCGTGCAATTTTTTTTAGCAAGGTCCTGCAATGGCAGCACTTCCACCCCGCTAGGCAGCACCTCTCCCCCGTCCTTGGAAGCACCTCATATGCAGCACTGTCGGCGTTGTTGGCGGTAGGCGTTTGCCACACCGCCGCAGGCCGCTAGAAGCATCACCGCCGGACGGATGTAGCAGCTCCGCCGGCCGCTGGGAGAATCGCCTCCGTTCGTTTGTAGCAACACCGCCAACGGTTTGTAGCAACGCCGCCAGCCGCTGGGAGCATCGCCGCCGCCCGATTGTAGCAGCACCGCCGGCCGCTGGGAGCATCGGCGCCGCCCTGTTGTACCAGCGCCGCCGGCCTCTAGGAGCATCGCCGATGGCTAGTTGTAGCAGGCCCGTCGGCCGCTGGGAGCATGATCGACGACGGGTTGTAGCAGGGTCGCCAGCCGCTGGGAACAACTCCATCCTCCGCTGGCAGCAACGCCTCCGACCAACGAGAGCAACGCCTGTGCCATTGGGAGATAGGCTATCCATGGTGGGTAGCAGCTTGATGTCTACGGGTGCTTCTATTCTTGTAGACAGTGTTGGGCCTCCAAGAGCAGAGGTTTGTAGAACAAATAGAAGTTTCCCTAAGTGGATCACCCAAGGTTTATCGAACTTAGGAGGAAGAGGTCAAAGATATCCCTCTCATGCAACCCGCAACCATACAAGAAGTCTCTTGTGTCCCCAACACACCTAATAGGTGCACTAGTTCGGCGAAGAGATAGTGAAATACAGTGGTATGAATAAATATGAGCAAGAGCAACTGCACTGAAAAGTGCTTGCCCAGCTGGAGTGTAGTGATGGTGGTGATATTGCAGGCAGTATATATAGTAAAACAATAAACAAGCAGCCAGTATTTAGGAACAAGGCCTAGGATCATACTTTCACTAGTGGACACTCTCAACATTGATCACATAACGAATAGATAAATGCATACTCTACACTCTCTCGCTGGATGATGAACACCACTAACCGTGTAGGATTACACGAACCCTCAATGCCGGAGTTAACAAGCTCCACAATATTCGATGTTCATATTTAAATAACCTTAGAGTGCACGATAGATCAACACAACTAAACCAAGTACTAACGTAGCATGCACACTGTCACCTTCACGCTACGAAAGGAGGCATAGATCACATCAATACCATCATAGCAATAGTTAACTCCATAATCTACAAGAGATCACAAGCATAGCCTACGCCAAGTACTAACACGGATGCACACACTGTCACCATTACACTATGAAATAAAACTACTTTAATAACATTACTAGAGTAGCACACAGATGAATTGTGATACAAAACACATTGAAATCATAAAGAGATATAAATAAGCACTTCACTATGCCATTCATAACAGTGAATAAGGATACGTGAAATATAGCCTAAGAGACCCACACGGTGCACACACACTGTCACCTTACACACGTGGGACAAGGAGTCTCTGGAGATCACATAAGTAAAATTCACTTGATTAGCATAACGACATCTAGATTACAAGCATCATCATATGAATCTCAAATGTAAGGCAGCTCATGAGATTATTGTATTGAAGTACATAGGAGAGAGATGAACCACATAGCTACCGGTATAGCCCCGAGCCTCGATGGAGAACTACTCCCTCCTCATGGGAGACAGCAGCGTTGATGGAGATGGCGGTGGAGATGGCGGTGGTGTCGATGGAGGAGCCTTCCGGGCACTTCCCCTCCTGCGGCGTGCCTAAGAGACCTCCCGTCCCCGCATCTTGCTTCATGTCGGCGCTCTGGAAGGTTTCTCGCACCGTGGCTTTTTGTCTCGAGGTTTTAGGTCGAGGGCTTAAATAGGCAAGAGGCGGCGCGAAGGTCAACGAGGCGACGACACCATAAGGCGGCGCGCCGTGGCCGGGCCGCGCCGGCTCATCATCTGGGCCCTCGTGGCCCCCTTCCGCGCTCGGGTGTTCTGGAAGCTTCCTGGCAAAATAGGATGCTGGGCGTTGATTTCGTCCGATTCGAGAATATTTCCTTACTAGGATTTCCAAACCAAAACAGCTAAAACAGAACCTGTCCTTCGCATCTCGTCAATAGGTTAGTTCCAAACGCATAAATATGACATGAAGTATGCATAAAACATGTAGATATCATCAACAATGTGGCATGGAACATAAGAAATTATCGATACGTCGGAGACGTATCAACATCCCCAAGCTTAGTTTCTGCTCGTCCCGAGCAGGTAAACGATAACAAAGATAATTTCTGGAGTGACATGCCATCATAACCTTGATCATACTATTGTAAGCACATGTAGTGAATGCAGCAATCCAAGACAATGGTAAATGACATGAGTAAACAAATGAATCATATAACAAAGACTTTTCATGAATAGTACTTCAAGACAAGCATCAATAAGTCTTGCATAAGAGTTAACTCATAAAGCAATAATTCAAAGTAAAGGCATTGAAGCAACACAATGGAAGATTAAGTTTCAGCGGTTGCTTTCAACTTGTAACATGTATATCTCATGGATAGTTGTCAATGCAAAGCAATATAATAAGTGCAATAAGCAAGTATGTAAGAATCAATGCACAGTTTCACACAAATGTTTGCTTCTTGACGTGGAGAGAAATAGTGAACTGACTCAACAATAAAAGTAAAAGAATGGTCCTTCAAAGAGGAAAGCATCGATTGCTATATTTGTGCTAGAGCTTTTATTTTGAAAACATAAAGAGAGCATAAAAATAAAGTTTTGAGAGGTGTATGTTGTTGTCAACGAATGGTAGCGGGTACTCTAACCCCTTGCCAGACAAACCTTCAAAGAGCGGCTCCCATTTTATTTTATTTTTGGGTGGCACTCCTTCCAACCTTTCTTTCACAAACCATGGCTAACCGAATCCTCGGGTGCCTGCCAACAATCTCATACCATGAAGGAGTGCCTTTTTATTTTAGTTTTATTATGATGATACTCCTCCCAACCTTTGCTTACACAAGCCATGGCTAACCGAATCCTTCGGTGCCAACAATCACATACCATGGAGGAGTGTCTATTTTTGTTAATTAATTTGGACTGGAATCCCATTGCCAGCTCTTTTGCAAAATTATTGGATAATGAAGCCACTAGTCCATTGGTGAAAGTTGCCCAACAAGATTGAAAGATAAACACCACATACTTCCTCATGAGCTATAAAACATTGACACAAATCAGAGGTGATAATTTTTGAATTGTTTAAAGGTAGCACTCAAGCAATTTACTTTGGAATGACGAAGAAATATCATGTAGTAGGTAGGTATGGTGGACACAAATGACATAGTGGTTGTTTGGCTCAAGGATTTTGGATGCACGAGAAGTATTCCCTCTCAGTACAAGGCTTAGGCTAGCAAGGTTGTTTGAAACAAACACAAGGATGAACTGGTGCAGCAAAACTCACATAAAAGACATATTGTAAACATTATAAGAATCTACACCGTTTTCCTTGTTGTTCAAACTCAATACTAGAAATTATCTAGACTTTAGAGAGACCAAATATGCAAACCAAATTTTAGCAAGCTCTATGTATTTCTTCATTAATGGGTGCAAAGTATATGATGCAAGAGCTTAAACATGAGCACAACAATTGCCAAGTATCACATTATCCAAGACATTTTATCAATTACTACATGTAGCATTTCCCGTTTCCAACCATACAACAATTAACGAAGCAGTTTCAACCTTCGCCATGAATACTAAAAGCTAAGAACACATGTGTTCATACGAACCAGCGGAGCGTGTCTCTCTCCCACACAAGCATGCATTTATTCAAACAAAAACAAAAACAAGAAACATACAGATGCTCCAAGTAAAGCACATAAGATGTGACCGAATAAAAATATAGTTTCGGGAGGAACTGATAATTTGTCGATGAAGAAGGGGATGCCTTGGGCATCCCCAAGCTTAGATGCTTGAGTCTTATTGAAATATGCAGGGATGAACCACGGGGCATCCCCAAGCTTAGACTTTTCACTCTTTCTTGATCGTAGTATATCATCCTCCTCTCTTGACCCTTGAAAACTTCCTTCACACCAAACTCAAAACAACTCATTAGAGGGTTAGTGCATAATCAAAAATTCACATGTTCAGAGGTGACACAATCATTCTTAACACTTCTGGACATTGCTCAAAGCTACTGGAAGTCAATGGAACAAAGAAATCCATCCCACATAGCAAAAGAAGTAATGCGAAATAAAATGCAGAATCTGTCAAAACAGAACAGTCCGTAAAGACGAATTTTATTGAGGCACCATACTTGCTCAAATGAAAATGCTCAAATTGAATGAAAGTTGCGTACATATCTGAGGATCACTCACGTAAATTGGAATAATTTTCTGAGTTACCTACAGAGAATTTTGCCCAGATTCGTGACAGCAAAGAAATCTGTTTCTGCGCAGTAATCCAAATCTAGTATGAACCTTACTATCAACGACTTTATTGGCACAACAAAACACAAAACTAAGATAAGGAGAGGTTGCTACAGTAGTAAACAACTTCCAAGACACAAATATAAAACAAAGTACTGTAGCAAAATAACACATGGGTTATCTCCCAAGAAGTTCTTACTTTATAGCCATTAAGATGGGCTCAGCAGTTTTAATGATGCGCTCGCAAGAAATAATATTTGGAGCAAAAGAGAGCATCAAGAGGCAAATTGAAAACACATTTAAGTCTAACATGCTTCCTATGCATAGGAATCTTGTAAATAAACAAGTTCATGAATAGTAAAGTAACAAGCATAGGAAGATAAAACAAGTGTAGCTTCAAAAATTTCAGCACATAGAGAGGTGTTTTAGTAACATGAAAATTTCTACAACCATATTTTCCTCTCTCATAATAACTTTCAGTAGCAACATGAGCAAACTCAACAATATAACTATCAAATGAAACATTCTTATCATGAGTCTCATGCATAAAATTATTACTCTCCACATAAGCATAATCAATTTTATTAGTTATAGTGGGAGCAAATTCAACAAAGTAGCTATCATTATTATTCTCATCAAGTGTAGGAGGCATATTATAATCTTTACTCTCCATAGTAGGTGGCACCAAAAGACCACTATCATTGTAATCATCATAAATAGGAGGCAAAGTATCATCAAAGAAAATTTTCTCCTCAATGCTTGGGGGACTAAAAAGATCATGCTCATCAAAACCAGCTTCCCCAAGCTTAGAATTTTCCATAGCATTAGCAACAATAGTGTTCAAAGTATTCATATTAATAACATTCCCATTAGCATGCATATAAAGTTCCATGGGTTTTTTAATTCTCTCTTCAAACACATCATGTCCTAATTCAAGATAAAGTTCATAAAGATCTCTCATATTTTTGTTGTTTTCCATTATGCCTAACTAGTGTAAACAAGAAAAAAAGTTGCAATTGCAGGATCTAAAGGAAATAGCTTCGAGCACACAACGGCGTGGAAAAGCACTGTTACCTGGAACCGAAGTATGAGTGCCTTTTACCTTTCCTCCCGGCAACGGCGCCATAAAAGTGCTTGATGTCTACGGGTGCTTCTATTCTTGTAGACAGTGTTGGGCCTCAAGAGCAGAGGTTTGTAGAACAGCAGCAAGTTTCCTTAAGTGGATCACCCAAGGTTTATCGAACTCAGGGAGGAAGAGGTCAAAGATATCCCTCTCATGCAACCTGCAACCACAAAGCAAGAAGTCTCTTGTGTCCCCAACACACCTAATAGGTGCACTAGTTCGGCGAAGAGATAGTGAAATACAGTGGTATGAATAAATATGAGCGTAGCAACGGCACCAGAAAAAAGTGCCTTGCCCAGGACTGGAGTGTAGTTGATGGTGGTGATATTGCAGGCAGTACAGATATAGTAAAACAGTAAACAAACAGCGATAGCAGTATTTAGGAACAAGGCCTAGGGATCATACTTTCACTAGTGGACACTCTCAACATTGGTCACATAACAGAATAGATAAATGCATACTCTACACTCTCTTGTTGGATGATGAACACCACTAACTATGTAGGATTACACGAACCCTCAATGCCGGAGTTAACAAGCTCCACAATATTCGATGTTCATATTTAAATAACCTTAGAGTGCACGACAGATCAACACAACTAAACCAAGTACTAACGTAGCATGCACACTGTCACCTTCACGCTACGAAAGGAGGCATAGATCACATCAATACCATCATAGCAATAGTTAACTTCATAATCTACAAGAGATCACAATCATAGCCTACGCCAAGTACTAACACGATGCACACACTGTCACCATTACACCGTGCAGGAGGAATAAAACTACTTTAATAACATTACTAGAGTAGCACACAGATGAATTGTGATACAAAACACATTGCAATCATAAAGAGATATAAATAAGCACTTCACTATTCCATTCATAACAGTGAATAAGTATTCTGTGAAATATAGCCTAAGAGACCCACACGGTGCACACATCGTCACCTTTACACACGTGGGACAAGGAGTCTCCGGAGATCACATAAGTAAAATTCACTTGACTAGCATAACGACATCTAGATTACAAGCATCATCATGAATCTCAATCATGTAAGGCAGCTCATGAGATTATTGTATTGAAGTACATAGGAGAGAGATGAACCACATAGCTACCGGTACAGCCCCGAGCCTCGATGGAGAACTACTCCCTCCTCATGGGAGACAGTTGATGGAGATGGCGGTGGTGTCGATGGAGGAGCCTTCCGGGGCACTTCCCCGTCCCGGCGGCGTGCCGGAACAGAGACTCCGTCCCCCATCTTGGCTTTGGCGGCGGCTCTGGAAGGTTTCTCGTACCGTGGCTTTTTCGTCTCGAGGTTTTAGGTCGAGGGGGCTTAAATAGGCGAAGAGGCGGCGTCAGAAGGTCAACGAGGCGACGACACCATAAGGCGGCGCGACCAGGGCCTGGGCCGCGCCGGCCTATCATCTGGGGCCCTGTGGCCCCCTCGGCGCTCTGTTCCGGATGCTTCCGGGCAAAATAGGATGCGGGCGTTGATTTCGTCCGATTCGAGAATATTTTCTTACTAGGATTTCTGAAACCAAAACAGCGAAAACAGAACCGGCCCTTCGGCATCTCGTCAATAGGTTAGTTCCAGAAAACGCATAAATATGACATGAAGTATGCATAAAACATGTAGATATCATCAATAATGTGGCATGGAACATAAGAAATTATCGATACGTCGGAGACGTATCACAGCTCCGCCCTCTGCTTGCAGCAGCGGCGTGCGACGCCAACAACAACGTCGTGAGGGGATCAGGGGATGGCGCGCTGGCCGGCGACGCGGAAAGCGGTCGTGGGCAAGCTCACGCGTGGAAGGGGGCGTCGGCCGGTGGCGTGGTAGGCGAGCCCGCGCGGAGGAAGGGCTTGACGGTAGGAGGTGGGGCGAGCACCAGTGGCGGTCGGCGGAGGCGGATTGGGTGAGGTCTGCAACGCGTGTGAGATTGAAGACGTGAGAAAGAAAACGAGTACATGGAGGAGGAGCTATGTGAGACTACTCATAGTGGGAGTAACATAGTTAGTAACATCACACATCTCAAGGCATTTTAGTGACATGGCATATCAATAAATGAAGAAAGAGAGTGAGGTGGTAACTAGCTATGTTACCATAACATCACACACCCCAAGACATGATGAGTCTACAACATAATAAATGACACAATGCATGACACCACATATAAGTTACTACCCACTATGGAGATAGTAACTTAGACTAGTAACATGACATATGTTACTACTCTAAATTACTCCCCACTATGACCAGCCTGAGGGGATCAGGTCGTGTGTGGGTTCCACCCATCGCTGTCCTCCCGTGGATGACACACGTCACACGCAGAAGGCGGAGGAAGCGAATGCGGCCGATCCTCGAGTGATTGGCAGTGTTTTCCAAGCGAAATTGCCTATATACATTACTTTTATGAAAAAAAAGTTGGAAGATTCAGGGCTGTTCTGTCCCCATCCTCTACATGCGGCTCACAATTTATAGTTGCTACTTATGTTAGCATGTCATTGTGTGTGTGGGTGTGGGTTGGAGATCCATTTTCTAAAGATTACAAACTGATTGAATTATAATCAGCTCTACAAAGAAAAACATATTATGACCCACATGAACGTGGCTATCAAGACCTCTAAGACCTAGCGCACTATAGGTGGCGCGACGAAGCGCGCATATCCATCTAGTACCATGTATCCCTTTGAAGTTCCCATATATTTCAGAGATCGCCCATCTAATTACAAGCATTCCCAAAACTGCTCCCCTCGTTAATTCCAAGTATTCATTCTTGATTTTTAGTAATCCAATTATTTTAGTAGATCTTGAGGACACTAAATACTGTAGTTTGCTTCCTTCGAAGCAAATTTTGACGCGTTTAGCGTTAAATAGGAGTGCCCGCGATTCGGCCGCCCCCCCTCCCCAAATCCGCCGCCGCCATCACTTGGCAGATCGATTCCGCTTCCACCCGACGAGCCTATCTGTCGAGGCCGGCCGCCGGAATTTCTGTCTGCGACGATCGGTCGGGTAGAAGGGATTGCCTGGCCCGACGATGGATGTGCACCCAGTCAGATACGAGCTCGACTTCGAAGATCTCAAGGCCACCGAGGGTTACAACCCGCCCCACGATTTCCTTATCCGTGTCTTGCCCCTCGACGCCGGCGGCGCCCTCCCTGGCGGAGGAGAAACCAGGGAGATGCTCTGGTACGAGTATCCTAGCCCCTTCGACTGGGATCTGCAGCTCCAGGAAGAGAGCGACCGGCAGCTTCAGCTTGAGGAGGAGTGCCTGTGGCGGAGCCTTGAGGAGAGGGAGCGGCAGGGGCAGCAGCTTGAGGTTACACCGGCGGCGCCTTGTGGAGAGGGAGCGGCAGCAGCAGCATCGGCCGGACAGCCAGAGCAGCGGCAGCGTCGGAAAAAGAGCCACATGAAGCGTTTGGATGTTGACGAACGGTGGCAGGTGCAGGATGAACTCTACTTGGAGGACATCTGGGCAAATTCTTCAACCACAGAGTGCTGGGGTCTAGACCACGAGACGCCTTTATGTTCTTCCTCTTCTCCATCCAGAGATGCGTCCAAGTCCGAGGAGCACCAATTCCTGGACTTGGAGGAGCACCAAGTCCATGTGAGGATGTACGAGTACGATGGCGCCAGCATCCCGCGATACTGTCTCTTCAAGAGCGAGGCCAACACCCAGGAGCTCCTGCTCGGATTCCCCCTCAAAATCCCCTACATCATCTATGCTGGCCGCTGCAACCTCAAGCTTCAAGGCTACAAGCTTCGCTACGCCGACCTCTTCCCCAGCTTCCACAAGTGGAACTATACATGGGTGCGCCCGACCACTTACGAAGGCGACGATCAATATGTCTACTTCTTCCGCGAGTTACTGGCGGAAGCGGAATACACGAACACGAAAGATCGAGTGCTGGCCAAGGCTATCGCCATCGCCAATAAGGCTTTCCGGAAGATGCTCTATTTTCAGATAGAGCTCGCCGTAGGCGATTGCATGATGCTTCTTGAGGAGAAAGAAAAGTTCCAGCAGAGGTGTAACCTCTATGGCTATGTTGCTTCTGAAATCTATTTTAAGAACCAGAAATATGAGTCTGTGCTTGAGCGTGTAAAGCATGGCCATGAAGGGTTGTGCTACGAACTGACTGAGTTTGGAAGAGATGCCAATGAGGATGATGCATGGGAGATGCGTGCATTCGTAAGTGATATTATATAATCCATCTATGTTAGTTGTGTCTATGTTCAGCAATAAGCACTCACTTACCTTTGCTTTCTTCGTAGGTTGATCACCTTGTAAGGTCTGCTCCTATTGAGGTAGCTGCCATCATAACTTAACCTTGTGTTCTAGAATCTAGACTGTTGTTTACTTTTTTTTCTTTCTTGTTACTCAGCTTTGTGGAGATTACTGTTATATGGGCAGTTCCATATAGGGGCAAGTTAGGTAGGATTACTGTTTACCTTTTTTGGTGGTAGGTGAATAGCCTATACCTTGGAATACACCGAAACATTGACTTTGGATACAAGACTGGAAATCAGCAATACATGTGCCATAATCATAAATTCGAATCACAATAGCAATTCTTACATTATATGTGAGAACAGAGCGTCGCTCTGGTGTCTTGAGGTGCGGGAGCGCACGCAGCCCGCCCCGGTTCGAATCCTAGATTCAACGGGGATGCTCACTGAGTTTTTCTTCTATAAAAAAAAGCCAACGGATGCTAGTGCCAGGATTGGTCTCAATTCTTACATTATGTGACTCCTTTTTCTCAGAGGCAAATAAACTAAGTAAACGGAGTTGTCAGTGTAGCATTTGGATTCAGCTTGTCTAAATGAGTTTCCAGTTCTACTGGGTTGCATTTGCATATCTAGCTTATCTGGTCTGTTTTGGGGCCAAGACGTTGTTATTGTTTGAAATTTGAATTTAAGTTGCATCTCAGAAACCATTATCCAGAACACTATTATTTGGTACACTTTGTTTCCACATGCTTTATTTGCTTGGGTTACCAGCTGAACGCTAGTTTGTAGTACTTACTGTATGTGTTCTGTTACGAGACTAACTGGCCATTACGATGTACAAAATATGACCCTTTGCAGCTGCCTTCCACTACAAGGTCCAACCACGTGTATAAGAAATGGGTGTCTGAGCAGATTAACGTGCAGGTATCTCAATTTTCAGCGTTATATAAAATATGAATCTGATAACGATGTCTGGTTATCAAGTGCAATGGTGTAGAGGTTAATAGTTTTCTCTTTTGTCCACAGTTCGATTCATATTTTCACCTTTACCTAAATTACCTTGTGGAGAAGATTAATATGGCCCAAGATCTTGATCTGGCACCTGAGGTAAATGTTTGAGCTAAATTTATTCGTCGGAGTGACACGAAATAATGCATTTGTCTTGCTTCATGTATGTTGTCTAGAAGCTTTTGTTTGATTTGCAGGATAAAAGTTTGTGAAAGATACCAGAGTTATATTAAGTGATCCTTACAACTCAAACCATGAAGTAGGTTAGCTTTGGATCTGCTGATGTACTGCTTTTGTATGTAAAATGCTGACATGATTTCTGGATCTTGTTGGTGATTTTGCTTTCCGATATGTGAAAAACACTTTATTGGTAGTCTTATTTGTAAAGGTGAAGGTTTTATCTTCAAATACTAGTACTAGGTTCTTAAAGCGAGTTTGGTTTTGGGCCTCCATGTAATTTGTACCTACCACGCGTGGTTTATGAATGTTAGCTCCACCGGTGTCGAGTCTGGACCTTTCTTTTGTTCAAAAAAAGGGGCCATGGGCCACCAGCCCGTGCTCCCGCGGTATGTCCTCGATTCGCGTGATTCAGCCGCCCCCTCCCCAAATCCGCCGCCGCCATCACCTTGGCACATCGATAACGATTCCACCCGCGGAGCCTATTTGTTGAGGCTGGCCGCCGGAATTTCTGTCTGCGACGATCGACCGGGTATAAGAGATTTCCTTGCCCGAAGATGGATGTGCTTCCAGTCAGATACGAGCTCGACTTCGAAGACCTCAAGGCTACCGAGGGTTACAGCCAACCCCACGATTTCCTCATCCCCTTCGACTGGGATCTGCAGCTCCAGGAAGAGAGCGACCGGCAGCTTCAGCTTGAGGAGGAGAGCCTTGTGGAGAGGGAGCGGCAGGGGCGGCAGCAGCTTGAGTCCATGTGAAGATGTACGAGTACCGGAGTACGACGGCGCAAATAACACCCAGGAGTTCCTGCGCGGATTCCCCCTCAAAATCCCCTACATCATCTACGCCGACCGCTGCGACCCCAACCTCGGAAGGTACGAGCTTCGCTACGCCGACCTCTTCCCAAACTTCAACAGCTGGAAACTAAACCTGCCGTTCTATGCCCATTATATGGTTTAGGGTGGCTGCATATGGGGTTTGGGGTTTTGGAGAGATGCTCTAAATTGATTCAGCGCCTCCGCTGGCTATAAATAAAAGAGGCTCGATCCTGTACCACCATCATCCGCCGCAAATAACAACGATGACTTCCACCCTCCCATTATTTAACCCTCATGCCTTACCCGACAACCTGATCCTCCTCTCTGATGATGATGAGGATGACAACCAATCCCAACAAGTCATCGATCTCTCCAACGATGATGGCGAAGTGATTATGGTCGAAGCTGACGACCAAGTGGTCCATCTCTCGGACGAGGATGACGATCTCTCTGACGAGGATGACAATATGACCATCGTCCCAGGTGACGACGCCAAGTCCGGCGACTCACCTGACGATGACAACACCAACTCCAGCGACTCACCTGACGATGACAACACCAACTCCGGCGACTCACCTGACGATGGCACCACCAACTCCGGCGATGCACCGCAGGTGCGGCTGCTGTTGATGCTCTGCATCTCTTCGTCCATGGTCATGTACCGACGCGGTGCATCGTCATGTGAGTCGCCGGAGTTGGTGTTGTCATCGTCAGGTGAGTCGCCGGAGTTGGTGTTGTCATCGTCAGGTGAGTCGCCGGAGTTGGTCTTGTCATCATCACGCGAGTCACTGGACTTGGCGTCGTCACCTGGGACGATGGTCATATTGTCATCCTCATCAGAGAGATCGAAGACTTGGTGGTCAGCTACGACGATGATCATCTCGTCATCCTCGTCAGAAAGATCGACGACTTGGTCGTCAGCTCGACCATAATCACCTCGTCACCATCGTCTGAGAGATCGATGACTTCTTGGGATTGGTCGTCGTCCTCGTCGTCAGAGAGGAGGATCAGATTGTCGGAGAAGGCATGAGGGTTAAAGAATGGGAGGGTGGGAGCCATCTCTGTTACTTGCTGCGGACTTGCTGCGGCTGGTGGTGGTACAAGATCGAGCCTTTTTTATTTATATCCAGCTGAAGCAATTTAGAGCATCTCTAGGAGATCCCCAAAACCCCATATGCACCTATCCAGGCCATTCCCAAACCCGGGAACTTGGGGTTTCCGCGGCGCCAAAGATCGAGTGCTCGCCAAGGCTATCGCCATCGCCAATAAGGGTTTCCAGAAGATGCTCTAGTTTCAGATAGAGCTCGCCGTAGGCGATTGCATGATGCTTCTCGAGGAGAAAGAAAAGTTCCAGCAGAGGTGTAACCTCTATGGCTATGTTGCTTCTGAAATCTATTTTAAGAACCAGAAATATGAATCTGTGCTTGAGCGTGTAAAGAATGGTCATCAAGTGTTGTGCTACGAAGTGACTGAGCTTGGAATCAATGCCAATTGAAGATGATGCGTGGGAGATGCGTGCAGTCGTAAGTGACATTATATAATCCATCTATGTCAGCTGTGTCTATGTTCAGCAATTAACACTCACTTACCTTTGCTTTCTTTGTAGGTCAATCACCTTGTAAGGTCTGCTCCTATTGAGGTAGTAGCTATCATAACTTGACCTTGTGTTCTAGAATCTAGATTCTTGTTTACCTTTGTGGAGATTACTGTTATATGGGGAGTCCCCTATAGGGGCAAGTTAGGTAGAACTACTGTTTACCTTTTTTGTGGTATAGTTGAATAGCCTATACCTTGGAATACACTGAAACATTTGTTTTGGATACAAGAGTGTGGAATCAGCAATACATGTGCCATAATCGTAAATTAGAATCACAGTAGTAATTCTTACATTACGGGACTCCTTTTCCTTAGAGGCAAAGAAACCAAGTAAACGGATTTATCAGTGTAGCATTCGAATTCAGCTTGTCTAAATGAGCTTCTAGTTCTACTGGGTTGCGTATCTAGCTTATCTGGTCTGTTTTCGGGCCAAGGACGTTGTTATTGTTTGAAATTCGAATTTAAGTTGCATATCAAAAACCATTATTCAGAACAATATTATTTGAATATTGACTTGTACACTTTGTTTCCACATGCTTTATTTGCTTGGGTTACCAGCTGAACGCTAGTTTATAGTACTTACTGTATGTGTCCTGTTACAAGACTAACTGTCCACGATGTACAAAATATGACCCTTGCAGCTGCCTTCCACTACATGGTCGGACCACGTGTATAAGAAATGGGTGTCTGAGCAGATTAACGTGCAGGTATCTCAATTTTCAGCGTTATATAAAATATGAATCGCAATGGTGTAGAGGTTAATAGTTTTCTCTTTTGTCCACAGTTCGATTCATATTTTCACCTTTACCTAAATTACCTTGTGGAGAAGATTAATATGGCCCAAGATCTTGATCTGGCACCTGAGGTAAATGTTTGAGCTAAATGTATTCGTCAGAGTGAAACAAAATAATACATTTGTCTTGCTTCATGTATGTTGTCTAAAAGCTTTTGTTTGACTTGCAGGATACAAGTTTGTGAAAGATACCATAGTTATATCAAGTGGGGCCTTACAACTCAAACCATGAAGTTAGGACTGCAGGTTAGCTTTGGATGTGCCTACGTTCTACTTTTGCATGTAAAATGCTGCCATGATTCTTGGATCTTGTTGTGGATTTTGCTTTCTGATATGTGAAAAACACTTTATTTGTAGTATTATTAAATTATGTTCACAAAGTCCAAATGGTATATTCTATTCAAACATAAGAAACTATTAGTTGACTCTGAAAGAGTAAGAGTAAAAAACATACTACATATATTGTGAACAAATGGGCTTTCAAATGTGATGAATAGGGCCCTCCAAAAATGCAAATGTTGTTTGGGGATCTCCTAGAGATGCTCTAAATTGCTTCGCCTCCGCTGACTATAAATAAAAGAGGCTCCATCCTATACCACCACCAGCCGCCGCAAGTAACAACGATGGCTCCCACCCTCCCATTCTTTAACCCTCATGCCTTCTCCGACAACCTGATCCACCTCTCTGTCGACAAGGACGACGACCAATCTCAAGAAGTCATCGATCTCTCCGACAATGATGGCGAGGTGATTATGGTCGAAGCTGAAGACCAAGTCGTCAATCTTTCTTGCGAGGATGACGAGATGATCATCGTCGCAGCTGATCACCAAGTCGTCGATCTCTCTGACGAGGATGACAATATGACCATCATCCCAGGTGACGACGCCAAGTCCGGCGACTCACCTAATGATGACAAGACCAACTCCAGCGACTCATCTTACGATGATAACACCAACTCCAGCGACTCAGCTGACGTCGCCGAAGTTGGTATTGTCATCGTCAGGTGAGTCGCCTGAGTTGGTCTTGTCAGCACTAGATGAGTCGCCGGACTTGGCGTCGTCACCTGAGACGATGGTCATATTGTCATCCTCGTCAGAGAGATCGACGACTTGGTGGTCAGTTGCGATGATGATCATCTCGTCATCCTCGTCAGAGAGATCGACGACTTGGTCGTCAGCTTCGACCATAATCACGTCGCCATCATCGTCGGAGAGATCGATCACTTCTTGGGATTGGTTATCATCCTCGTCGTCAGAGAGGAGGATCAGGTTGTCGGAGAAGGCATGAGGGTTAAATAATGGGAGGGTGGGAGCCATCACTGTTACTTGCAGCGGCTGGTGGTGGTACATGATTGAGCGTCTTTTATTAATAGCCAACGGAGATGCTGAAGCAATTTAGAGCATTTCTACTAGATCCCCAAACCCCATATGCAGTTATTCAGCCCACCCCAAAGCCGGGAAAACGACGGTTATTGGGGGTCCGATGCGGGGTCTGGTAGAGATGCTCTTACCCACACCAAATCCATACCCACTTTTTTGGGAGGATACGGATAGAGCATAAATTACCCATTTGACTTTGGGCATGGGGAGGTTAATTACTGTCTTATCCGCTGATTGTCCATACCCAGCTAGCACATCTCGGGCCACTACCTTTTCTCTCTAAATCGATGGAATCTATTCTCTATCTATGCTTCGTTGCGTTTGCCGCACTCAACCATCGACTCTGCCGGCGACCTCTCGCCTGCACCTCCTATTCGTCGCGCCGCCGGCAATCTTCTGGTTTGCCGCGCCGCCGGCAATCTTCTGGTTTGCCGCGCCGCCGGTGACCTCCCGAATCGCCACGCCGCCAGCTGCCGGCCGCCGGCGCCCTCCCGCCACTACGTCCGGCCCTCCACTGGCTGAACATGCCCAGCAAGAAGGAGCTGCGTGCTGGGTGAGCGAGTTGGAGCGCCAGGCGCTGCTGCGGGTCAAGCTCACCCGGCACAGGTGCGGCCGCCTCCTGATCGGCGTCATCTGCCACCACCGCATCTCCGACGGCCACACCGCGAGCACGTTTTGCGCTGCGTGGGCGTCGGCGCACGCTTCAGCATGTTCCAGTGCCTGCTGGCGCACGTATGGAATAAAGTTACGGCGGCGCGCGGGCTGGAGCCAGACGAGTTAGGGTGACCGTGAACTGCAGGGGCAGGGCCAGGCCGAACGTGCCCAACTGCCCATGGACTTCTTCGGGAACATGGTGCTCTGGGCGTTCCCGAGGCTCCAGGTCCGGCTGGAGCTATGGCGGGGTGGTTGCCGCCATCCACGCCGCCACCGCGCGCGTCGAGGCAGAGCCGTCGTACCTTTGGGCAGAGATGGGTAATGCCCATATCTACCGGGTAATACCCAAAATATTTGGGTATGGATAATCTTAAAATATATGGGTATGGGGAATGAGAAAAGTGTGGTGAAGCACCTGCGCTCTACGCACCCCTATCTCCACCATGAATGTCCCTTCAAGATACGTGTAGTAGGCCAGATTGCATGTGAGATGATCCAACAGTGCACAGTGCATATGTCCGAGGCTCCGAGCAGTGAACTGTTTCCACTCCCTGCCAACTGCATGTACATAATCTGCATCTCTCTCCATCAGAAAAGTCAATACTCTCTCCAAACTATCTCTCTCTGTATGAAAATTTTATTCTCTCTCCAAACTCTATGTATTTTCTTCCTTCTTCCTTTCTCTAGAAACTTGTCGCTCTCTCTCCTTCCTTTCTCTAATAAGCTGCCGTCATTTCTCTGAAGACTCAAGTTTCACCGTACTCTCTCCTCTCTACTTCACTCTCTCTCTTAAAAGATTTTATTTTTTACTTTTGTTTTGAAGTGGAGATATGCATGTCTCTCTTCTCTCTCACATGGCTGCACTGTGTCTCTGTGCCACCCACAAAAAAAATGGCAAGAAAAAGACCAATTGTAGTGGGACCCAGGAACGCGAACGGCTGGCTACTTCGGACGCGCGGGAATCTGCTTCGTTGGGTGGCTCGAATTTCACCTTGGACGATCACCACGACGCAGGTGCCACCTCCCCTGTGCTGCAGCTGGTTACGGCTGTCACGACTGCTGCCTCCATGGAGGCGCACCATCCCGGCGAAGATGATGCCGATGATGATCGGGTGGATGAAGAGATTGTGATTGATTCGCCTCCGGCGCGTGTTACACGCGACGTGGCCCCACCTGGCGCTTCTCCTGCGGTATGCCGCTTTGCTTCGCCACCTTTGGTGTTCCAGAGAGCTCGACAGCCCCCTCCCCCGTGCCCTCTGCCGGCGGTGGCCAGGCCTCGGACCCTTGGGGAATTCCTCACGGCAGCGAAGTCACGCTCGGATGCTCTTGCAGACCCCGGCTGTTCGACGCAGACTCGTCGAGCTCAACTTCCAGCCTCGTCGGAGCTCGAGGATCGCTG
Organism: Lolium multiflorum; assembly: GCA_030979885.1. Lineage (NCBI taxonomy): Eukaryota > Viridiplantae > Streptophyta > Magnoliopsida > Poales > Poaceae > Lolium > Lolium multiflorum. The sequence continues at coordinate 57,190,507 of CM061751.1, forward strand.
GACAACCGGGAGGTCTCAACGCCGAGATGAAGGCCGTGCGCAACCTGATGCGCAAGCTTGGTCTTCTCCAGGGAGATGAGGCGCCGTCAGAGGCTGCCCTTGAGGCTTACCATAAGATGTATGAGCTTCCCCTGACGGACGACATGATTGAGGCGATTGCTGAGTTCTACGGGTGGTCACTTTCGACGATCAGAGGCTGCTCTCCACCACTGCTTGGGATGTCGGGTGGCCGCCTCATTGAGGCCTGACCCCTGGTGGTGGTCCTCGGGTGTTTTGCGATGTTCCAATGTTGTACGAACCAAAAGTTTTCGTGGCCAACGTGCGAGGCCTCAATGATCGCGCGCGGCGTTCGGGTGTTAGGAGTGTAGTGAACACTACGGGTGCATCCATTGTATGTCTCCAGGAGACGAAGCTATCTGTTGTAACTCAGGCTATCGTAATAGAAGCGCTTGGCGCAGAGTTTGACGCTTACTTCTGCTTGCCTGCGGCTGGCACTCGGGGGGTATCATTGTGGCTTGGGTCAGCCGGGTGGTGCAGCTCGACAGCGCACACTACGGTGCTAACAGTGTCACGGCCAAGGTCTCCCCTGTGGGTGGTGGCGCTGAGTGGTGGCTGACTTGTGTTTATGGCCCACAGGCTGAGGCGGACAAGGTCGCCTTCTTGGAGGAGCTCCGCGATGTCCGCAGGGGTCACCCTGGTCCTTGGGCCCTCTGCGGGGACTTTAACTTGATCTACCGGGATGAGGACAAGAACAACGGTAACCTCAACCGCAGGATGATGGGCAGATTCCGGCGCTTTCTGAATGACTGCGAGCTAAAGGAGATCTACCTACATGGACGACGGTACACTTGGTCTAACGAGCGGGAAAACCCCACTCTGGTACGACTGGATCGGGTGTTTGTTTCGGTTGCCTGGGAGGAGTTGCATAGCAGCTGCACGCTGCGCTGCTTGGCAACGGTGGTGGCTGACCACTGCCCACTCCTCCTGGATTGCACCACCAAATCGGCCGGGAGAAGGAGGTTCCAGTTCGAACGCTTCTGGCTAAAGTTGGAAGGTTTCGAGGACGCTGTGCGGAGCGCCTGGGATGTTGTGGAGGGGGACCCAGATCCCTTCCGGCGGCTCACTGCAAAGCTGAAGCGCACAGCGCGCAGCTTGCTGAGTTGGAGTGACAAGAAGGTCGGATCTGTCAAACTGCAGCTGATGATAGCACGGGAGGTCGTGTTTAGGCTGGATGTGGCCATGGAGTCTAGACAGCTATCACCGGACGAGCGCCGACTCAGGGCGCACCTCAAACACGCTTACCTGGGCTTGGCTTCGCTTGAACGCACTATGGCAAGGCAGCGGGCCAAGATCGCGTGGCTGAAAGAGGGGGACGCCAACACGGCCTTCTTCCATCAACACGCGGCATACCGTCGCCAGAAAAATGTGATCCACAGTCTGCAGGTGGGTGGCGCGGTCATTTCTGACCAGGCAGCCATGGCTGAAGCTGCTTTTACGCACTTTGAGGGCCTGCTCGGCACCTCGGTGGAGAGACAGCACTCACTGGACCTGGACTTCCTGGATATCCACTCTGAGGATCTCGCAGAGCTGGAGGCGGCGTTCACGGAGGATGAGATTTGGGAGGTGATTCGGCGACTGCCAGCAGGCAAGGCGCCGGGGCCCGACGGGTTCACGGCTGAATTCCTTCAGAAGTGCTGGGGAGTGATTAAGGGTGACTTCATGGCAGCCTTCGACAAGCTGTTCACGTTGTGCGGGCGCGGGTTTCAAGGTCTCAACCAGGCCTTGCTGACCCTGCTGCCCAAGCGCCCGGATGCGGCTGCGCTTGGCGACTACCGCCCAATCAGCTTGATCCATATTTTTGCCAAGCTGGTCGCGAAGGTGCTCGCCACTCGTCTAGCCCCTAGGATGGAGTCGCTGGTAGACCGTAACCAATGCGCGTTCATTCGCAAGCGTTGTATCCACGACAACTTCATGTTGGTCCAGCAGACTGCTCGATTCTTACACCGGGAGAAGGAGCCGCGGGTGATGCTCAAGTTGGACATTGCTCGCGCCTTCGACTCCGTTTCCTGGGGTTTCCTGCTGGAAATCCTTCGCAAGCTAGGGTTTGGGCCTAGGTTCCGCGAACTAGTGTCCATCCTCCTATCCACGGCGAGTACCCGGGTGATGCTCAATGGCGAGCCAGGCCCCCCGATTTGGCACCGGCGGGGCCTCAGACAGGGAGACCCCCTGTCGCCAGCGCTGTTCGTCCTGATGATGAACACCCTCAACAGGTTGTTGGCTAAGGCGATCGAGCTTGGGGTGCTGCGGCGCTTAGCACGACGAGAGTTAGCGACGTCTGTGTCACTCTACGCGGATGATGTGGTGATCTTCTGTCACGCCGATGAGATGGAACTACGCGCGGTGCGTGGGATCCTGGAGCTCTTTGGCCATGTATCGGGGTTGCGCACCAACTTCGCCAAGTGCTCGGTCTCCCCAATCGCCTGTACGGAGGACGAGGCTGCGGGCGCTGCTGAGCTCATGGAGTGTCAGCTAGCGCCGTTTCCGGTGAGATACCTTGGCATCCCGCTGTCCATTAGGAGGCTGACGGCTGAAGCATTCCAGCCCCTCTTAGACCGTCTAGCCGACAAGCTACCTACCTGGAGGGCATCGATGATGCCTCGGGCAGGACGCTTGGCGCTAATCCGTGCGGTTCTCGCAGCGATACCGTTGCACCAGCTGATGGTGCTCTGTCTTGATAAGAAAGCACTCAAGCAGGTCAATAAAATCTTGCGAGGATTCCTTTGGGTTGGTAGGGCTGACGCCAATGGCGGACATTGCCACGTCAACTGGGCGAGGGTGTGTAGGCCGTTGCGGTTGGGGGGGCTAGGTATCCCAGATCTCGCACGAACGGCCATCAGCCTCAGGGTGCGCTGGATCTGGAGGATGCATACCGACCCCCTGCGACCTTGGCGCGGTTTGGACATGCATTTCTCCAAAACAGAACTGGATGTCTTCGCGGCCTCTACCTACATGGTAGTAGGCAACGGGGAATCCTCCCTCTTCTGGGAGGACAGATGGCTGGATGGCAAGTCCATCAAGGAGATGGCGCCGGAGGTATATGCTTTGGTTCCAAAGCGCCGAAGAAAGACGCGCACGGTCCGTGAAGCGCTGCTTAACCGCAGCTGGATCCCCGATATTGTAGGTGCACCGAGCGCCCTAGCACTGTGGCAATACGTCCAGCTATGGGGTAGACTCAGGGACATCCAACTATTGGGGGACGCGGACAGGTTGGTTTGGCGTTGGACGACGGATGGACAGTATTCAGCTGGATCCTGCTATGATACCCTTTTTCAGGGGTCAATCATCTCAGGGTCCTGGAAGCTCATCTGGAAATCCTGGGCGCCACCAAGGGTGAAATTCTTTATCTGGTTGGCCTGCCTCGACAGGTGTTGGACGGGTGAGAGACTGGCACGGCGGGGGCTGCCGCACGCGCCGAGATGCCCGTTGTGTGATCAGTCTACCGAGACCATGAGGCACCTTCTTACAGGATGTTCCTTCTCGAGGACAGTGTGGTTTGAAGTCCTGTCGTGGATCCGATCCACCTCAGGCCCACCCACGGCTGAGGGTGACTTCGCGGAGTGGTGGTCGCTGGTGGTGCGGACCACCCCTCGCCAGCTGCGCAAGGGCACGTCGTCGGTTATCATGCTCACGGCATGGTGGATTTGGAAACACCGGAACGCTGCGGTCTTTGACAATGCGCGACCTTCGGTGGCATCCGTGTTCAACGACATCGCTGCCGACGCGAGGCTTTGGGCGGACGCGGGAGCCCGGGGTGTGCGCCAGCTACTCCCCTAGTCTAGGTTTTTCCTTTTTCTTGGGTCGAGTTGTACGGCGTGGTGTGTCCGTCCCTCGGACTTGTATATAAACTCTCTTTTTCTATCAATGCATCGAAACGCAAGGCTTTTGCGTTTTCGCGAAAAAAAAAAAAAAAAAAAGAGTGCACTGTACAGGTGCGCAAAGCGCAGGTGCTCTAAAAATTCAGCCTCATGGGGAATTTTGGGTGTGGGTTTGGATAATCCGTGGTTCAGTACCCTCCCCAACGGCAGCTATAGGTGGAACTATACGTGGGTGCGCCCGACCACCTACAAGGGCGACAATCAGTACGTCTACTTCCGCGAGTTGCTAACGGAAGCGGAATACACGAACACCAAAGACCGAGTGCTCGCCAAGGCTATCGCCATCACCAATAAGGGTTTCCGGAAGATGCTCTACTTTCAGATAGAGCTCGCTGTAAGCGATTGCATGATGCTTCTCGAGGAGAAAGAAAAGTTTCAGCAGAGGTGTAAACTCTATGGCTATATTGCCTGTGAAATCTATTTTAGAAACCAGAAATATGAATCTGTGCTTGAGCATATAAAGAATGATCATGAAGTGTTGTGCTACGAACTGACTGAGTTTGGAAGCGATGCCAATGAGGATGATGCTTGGGAGATGCGTGCAGTCGTAAGTGATATTATGTAATATATGTCAGTTGTGTCTATGTTGAACAATTAACTCACTTACCTTTGCTTTGTAGGTCGATCAACTTGTAAGGTCTGCTCCTATTGAGGTAGCTGCTATCATAACTTGACCTTGTGTTCTAGAATCTAGACTGTTGTTTACTTTTTTTCCCCTTGTTACTCAGCTTTGTGAAGATTACTGTTATATGGGGAGTCCCCTATAGGGGCAAGTTATGTAGGATTACTGTTTACCTTTTTTGTGGTAGTTGAATAGCCTATACCTTGGAATACACTGAAACATTTATTTTGGATACAAGAGTGTGGAATCAGCAATACATGTGCCATAATCATAAATTAGAATCAGTGAATCACAGTAGTAATTCTTACATTACGGTACTCCTTTTCCTTAAGAGGCAAAGAAACCAAGTAAACGGAGTTATCAATGTAGCATTCGAATTCAGCTTGCCTAAATGAGCTTCTAGTTCTACTGGGTTGCATATCTAGCTTATCTGGTCTGTTTTGGGGCCAAGGACGTTGTTATTGTTTGAAATTCGAATTTAAGTTGCATCTCAAAAACCATTATTCAGAACACTATTATTTGAATATTGACTTGTACACTTTTTTTTTCACATGCTTTATTTGCTTGGGTTACGAGCTGAACGCTAGTTTATAGTACTTACTGTATGTGTCCTGTTACGAGACTAACTGTCCACGATGTACAAAATATGACCCTTGCAGGCTGCCTTCCACTACAAGGTCCGACCACATGTATAAGAAATGGGTGTCTGAGCACATTAACTTGTAGGTATCTCAATTTTCAGCCTTGTTATGTAAAATATGAATCTGATAACAATGTTTGGTTGTCAAGTGCAATGGTGTAGAGGTTAATATTTTTCTCTTTTGTCCACAGTTCGATTCATATTTTCACCTTTACGTAAATTACCTTGTGGAGAAGATTAATATGGCCCAAGATCTTGATCTGGCACCTGAGGTAAATGTTTGAGCTAAATGTATTCGTCAGAGTGAAACAAAATAATGCTTCTTGCTTCATGTATATTGTCTAAAAGCTTTTGTTTGACTTGCAGGATACAAGTTTGTGAAAGATACCAGAGTTATATCAAGTGGGACCTTACAACTCAAACCATGAAGTTAGGACTGCAGGTTAGCTTTGGATGTGCCGACGTACTACTTTTGCATGTAAAATGCTGGCATGATTCTTGGATCTTGTTGGGGATTTTGCTTTCTGATATTAAATTTTGCTCACAAAGTCCAAATGGTATATTCTATTCAAATGTAAGAAACTATTAGTTGACTCGGAAAGAGTAAGAGGAAAAAACATACTACATATATTGTCAACAAATGGGTTTTCAAATGTGATGAATAGGGCCCTCAATATGCAAATGTTGTTTAGCTGCTAATATTTGTACCAATTATGGTTAAATGCCAAATATAATAGGATATTTTTAAGCTTGGCACCCCCACCAATCATGGCTACTAATATTGGAAATATTTGTACTTGGGTTCTAAGCATTGGTCTGTTTTGATAAAGTCATGGCTCATTTTATAATGATGACTCTTTTTTTTGGAATTTTTTGACATTTTGACGTATGTTTATTTGACAGTGGGTACGCGACTCTTTGGATTTCTGTGATTTTCCATGCATGTTTCCTAATGGGTATGAAAAACCGATCTATGCTTCAGTGCACTATTTTTTATTGAAAACAATACTTGACTACTCATCATTTAGGCGCCGCTTGGTTCCCTGTGTTTTACTCAAAAACAGAGGTAATTATTACGGACCTACAGGCCACGCTAAAACTCCTACATGCCCCGTATCATTCGACTCCGCGCGGTATACAAAAGATCATTCCAAGTGGGCCCTTATCGATGTAAAGTTGTTTCCATAGCATCCTTACCAACAGTGTTTGTTATGCATGTGTTCTGACTTGTTGTTAGATCATTCAAATTCTCCCAGTTCTATAGTTTTAAATCTCTATGTTCTGTTACTCATTGGATGAATATCTGTTTCTATAATGGAGCCACTGATTTTTAGTATATTGTTGTTGCTTAACATTAACATGAGGACATAGGTAGGAAAATGATGTGTTCAAATAACAGTCATCAAAAGAAGATTTGGAACCTAGGGAACTAACTTCAAGTCCTGCAAAAATACCAAATAATCATTGCATCTGTTGGAGTGTATATTATATCTTTCATGTGTAAGGATTGTCCAGAATTGATAGTAATTATTTATGTTTCCAATTTTGCTGGTTGTCTGACAATAAGGTTTTCATATAACTGAAATAGGTGTTGTTTTCAAGCGTGATGTTTCCTTTCAAATTTTCTTTTCTCAATGCATGTCTCTTTCAAAGTGGTTCTACCGGTAGGCTTCAATCTACCTAGATCTCGATGCGCCATGTGAGATTTCTCTCTATAGATTTTGGAGTGTGAGCATGCCTTATCTACCGATACATCAAAATCTTGGTCAAAATGTATGTGTTGATTACTACAGATCTTCCATTCAGCATGGACCCTACTTATTACAAGTTCATTATTACCAATTTAGCATCATAGGTATTCAGATGACTGGTTATAGCTTGGTCCTTTCCCTATGCTTACATACAATAATCAGCAAGTGTTAAAAGTACAACAATAAATTTCTTTACAGTGTTTAATATGGAACAAGATAACAAAAGTATAAGAGAGGTAAGAGCATACATGCAAGATGCTGGAACATAGCAACATGATAATGGATGTACATCAGGATGCAATAGTTTTAATATCGTCTCCAGGGCTTCTAATATAGGGATAATGGGAATGAATTGAACTATCGCTGGGCTCAGCATACAGATCAAGTTAGGGGTAGGTTTGATCATCATCAATATCTGAGTACAAGCTGCTCAGATCATGAAATGGTGGGATTCAGTCTGCCCAGGTCGCTCTAAAAAAGAGAAGTTCTTGTTAACTACCGCTTGAAGGCTTAATTGAAGAAGAGAATGGTGCCAACGATTGGCACAACCACAAGCTATACTTCAGATGAAGCTTTCCCATATAGTCACTGCCTACTGGAGCTTAATCTTTCTCACATAACTTATGGAACCGTATTATTATTATTATTATTATTATTATTATTATTATTATTCTTGATGGCTTGCATAGTTTTTAGTTGCAATTCAGTCATTTTTCTATCTATCTGATGAATACTTGTGGACATCATATCGCCAAACAGGAACATAGATCCTATCTAGACTGGGAGGATTCCTGTAGTTTAGTTGCTTTGCAGCAGTGGTGGCGGTAGGGTGAGATCGTTCATGCGTCACCAGAAGCAAAGACCCTAAAAAGCAAACTCAAGTTCTCTCAAACCTTGCTGAGTCTCCCTGATCGTTGCTTGTTCCAGCAACTTTTGAGTCTCCGAGCTAATAATCATTGGCCTACCTTCCTTGCAGGAATTCAATAATCCTCTGGTGGTGGCAGGTAATAGATCAACAAAAAAAATGAACTTAGCATCATACAAGCTCGATGAATACATGTATGACAACCACTAAAGACCCATCCAAATATTCCAATATCACCAACTCCCAACACAACCATGCATAAACTTAGCTGTAGCCAAATTACAGGACACTGAATTGTTAAAAGCTGAATCAAAACACAATCAGCGCAGCCATCTAGTTTAAGCCGGGAGGCGGAATTGTTGACAGGGATCTACTCTAAATCTGTTTTATGCATTGGAGCAAGGCTGTCTTCAAATAAACTGAATCTTGAACTAGGGTTCGTTGTTTGAAGTGATGTGTGTGTCTCGGTAATTGAAAGAATGGTCTCTAGAGCTTCGGAGCTAAGGTCATATGTGTGAACCTTCTTGAGAAACTTGTCAAAAAATTTGTGCTGACTAGTAGCGACGATTATCTTCTTCCTTGACCTGCCATTGTCATTGCCATTGCTATTGCCAGTAGAACCAATAACCCTCACAACCTGTGGCTGACGTAAATCTCTTGCCACACAACAACAACAACAACAACAACAACAACCAAACCTTTCAGTCCCAAACAAGTTGGGGTAGGCTAGAGTTGAAACCCATAAGATCTCGAAGCCAAGTCATGGTTCCGGAACGTGGATAGCTAACTTCCACGCACCCCTGTCCATGGCTAAATCTTTGTCGATATTCCAAACCTTCAGGTCTCTCTTAACGGATTCCTCCCATATCAAGTTTGGTCTACCACGATCCCTCTTAACATTCTCATCACGCTTTATCCGTCCGCTATGCACCGGCGCTTCCGGAGGCCTCCGTTGGATATGTCCAAACCATCTGAGACGATGTTGGACCAGCTTCTCTTCAATCGGTGCTACCCCAACTCTCTCCCGTATATCGTCATTCCGTACCCGATCCTTTCTTGTGTGGCCACATATCCATCTCAACATGTGCATCTCTGCTACACTTAACTGTTGGATATGTCGTCTCTTCGTTGGCCAACACTCAGCGCCATACAACATCGCAGGTCGGATAGCTGTCCTATAAAATCTGCCTTTTAGCTTTTGTGGTACTCTCTTGTCACAGAGTACGCCAGAAGCTTGGCGCCACTTCATCCAACCAGCCTTGATTCGGTGGCCCACATCTTCATCGATATCGCCATCCTTCTGCAACATGGACCCCAAATATCGAAAAGTGTCTCTCTCCGGTACCACCTGCCCATCAAGGCTAACCTCTCCCTCCTCATGCCTAGTAGAACTGAAACTGCACCTCATGTATTCAGTTTTAGTTCTACTAAGCCTAAAACCTTTCGATTCGAGAGTTCGCCTCCACAACTCTAACTTTCTATTAACCCCCGTTCGGCTATCATCGACTAGCACCACATCATCCGCAAAGAGCATACACCATGGGATGTCTCCTTGTATATCCCTTGTGACCTCATCCATCACCAAATCAAAAAGATAAGGGCTCAAAGCTGACCCTTGGTGTAGCCCTATTCTAATTGGAAAGTCATCAGTGTCGCCATCGCTTGTTCGAACACTTGTCACAACATTATCATACATATCCTTGATGAGGGTAATGTACTTTATTGGGACTTTATGTTTCTCCAAGGCCCACCACATGACATTCCGAGGTATCTTATCATAGGCCTTCTCCAAATCAATGAACACCATATGAAGGTCCTTCTTTTGCTCCCTGTATCTCTCCATCAGCTGTCGTACCAAGAAGATGGCTTCCATGGTAGACCTCCCAGGCATGAAACCAAATTGGTTTTTGGTCACGCTTGTCAACCTTCTTAAGCGGTGCTCAATGACTCTCTCCCATAGCTTCATAGTATGGCTCATCAGCTTGATTCCACGGTAATTAGTACAACTTTGAACATCCCCCTTGTTCTTGAAGATTGGTACTAAAATACTCCGCCTCCATTCTTCGGGCATCTTGTTTGACCGAAAAATGAGGTTGAAAAGCTTAGTTAGCCATACTATCGCTACGTCTCCAAGGCCTCTCCACGCCTCGATGGGGATACCATCAGGACCCATCGCCTTGCCGCCTTTCATCCTCCTTAACGCCTCCTTAACCTCAGACTCCTGGATACGTCGCACAAAGCACATGCTGGTATCATCAAAGGAGTCGTCTAGCTCAATGGTAGAGCTCTCAGCCTCTCCATTGTAAAGGTTGTCAAAGTACTCCCGCCATCTACGCTTGATCGCCTCATCCTTCACAAGAAGCTGATCATCTCCGTCCTTGATGCATTTGACTTCGTTGACATCCCTCGTCTTCCTCTCCCTAAACTTGGCCATCTTATAGATGTCCCTTTCGCCTTCCTTCGTGTTTAAACGTTGGTAGAGGTCCTCATACGCCCGACCCCTTGCTTCACTCACCGCCCGCTTTGCAGCCTTCTTCGCCACCTTGTACTTCTCCATGTTAGCTGCACTCCTATCCAGATATAGGCATCTGAAACGGTCCTTTTTCTCCCTAATAACCTTCTGGACCTCATCGTTCCACCACCAGGTATCCTTGGCTTCCTTTCTACTTCCCTTAGTCACCCCAAACTCCTCTACAGCGACCTTCCGCAAGCAGGTCGCCATACTCGTCCACATCATGTTTGCATCGCCTCCTTCCTCCCAAGGGCACTCCTTAATAACCCTCTCCCTGAAAGCCTGGGATGCCTCACCCTTGAGCTTCCACCACTTTGTTCTAGCGACTTTGGCGCGCTTACCCCGCTGGACACGGATCCTAAAGCGAAAGTCAGCAACCACCAGCTTATGTTGAGGGACAACACTCTCTCCAGGTATCACCTTACAATCAATGCAGGCGCATCTGTCTTCTCTTCTAGAGAGGACAAAATCAATCTGGCTAGAGTGTAGACCACTACTGAACGTCACTAGATGGGATTCTCTCTTCCTAAAGAGGGTGTTAGCTACGACCATGTCATAGGCTAGAGCGAAGCTCAGGACATCTTCTCCTTCTTGGTTCCTGATGCCATAGCCAAAGCCCCCATGCACCCTTTCAAAACCTGTGTTAGATGTACCCACATGGCCATTGAGGTCTCCTCCTATGAAGAGCTTCTCACCAATAGGTACCCTCCTAACCAAGTCCTCCAGGCCTTCCCAGAACTCCCTCTTGGTGCTCTCATTGTGGCCTACTTGTGGGGCATACGCGCTGATAACATTGAGGACTAAGTCCCCAACAACCAGCTTGACAAGGATCATCCGGTCCCCTTGCCTCTTGACGTCCACAACTCCATCCCTGAGGCTCTTATTGACCAAGATGCCTACTCCATTTTTGTTTGAAGTTGTCCCCGTGTACCACAACTTGAAACCGGTATCCTCCACCTCCTTCGCCTTCTGTCCCTTCCATTTGGTCTCTTGGACACATAGGACATCAACACGCCTCCTCACCGCTGTATCAACTAACTCCCGTAACTTACCCGTCAGGGACCCTACGTTCCAGCTACCTAAGCGTATCCTCCTAGGCTCGGCTAACTTCCTTACCCTCCGCACTCATCGAGTCAAATGCGGAGACCCTTGCTCATTTTTCACTACACCGGGGCGTCGGTGCAGCGCGCCACTAAGGATGCGGCGACCCGACCCTTGCTCACTTATCACCGTATCCAGATCAAGATACGGCGCGCCACCAAGGGGGTGACGGCCCGGCCCTTGCCCATTTGACACCACACTCGGGTTCCGATGTGGCGCGTCACTAAGTGGGTTACGCTCCAACGAGGTTCCTTTGGGTTTCATCTCCATAAGAGTGACTGGGTTTTTTACATTGGCTCGCCTCGCCTATCACAACCCTCCTCCTTTACCCGGGCTTGGGACCGGCTATGTTGAGACAACATAGGCGGAGTTAAAATTAATCCGATGATTTACTGACCAAGCACAAGAGGTGGAGTCTGGCAATTTCCATATTTCCAAAATGCAACCGCCATTGCGATTATTATGAAGGTCTCGGACCAGACATAGTTGGTTATCCATCTACACTAGGTGCTCTCCTAATGTCCCAGGGCAGAAGGGTGGAGGCGGTCCTAGTGATGCCCGGAAGAGCGGACGTTGGTACATTTCTGATGTCCAGAACGGTGCTGGTCCGATCGAACTGAAGGTCTCCTCTGCAAGAGAAAATGATATCACGGTAGCTCTTGGCACTTTGGAGAGTAGTAGGACAATGTCCGCGCGTTGCTGCGAAGGAGCAAAATACGTGAACTTTAAAATTAAAATTTGTTCTGACAACATATCAAAGTACTGCTTCAACAAGAATGTTTATAAGATGAGTCCAGAAAAAGAATAAAAAATGTTGGGTTAATTATTGGTTTGCCACTACAGCCCGCGCAACACTCAGTTTTGCCACTAGAGCAGAATGATTCTCAGTTTTGCCACTAGTATGTGTGCAACGACTCGTTCCGTGAGTCTGCCGTTTCATTCAAGTCAAACATCCTGGACTCGGCTGTTTCAGGTGGGACCAGGCGGAGACGCGTTTGAAAAGAGGACCGTTGCTGGCCATTTCGCGTGGGACCCACAAGGTTGGGCTTTGGGCAGATGAGAAGGGTGTTTAAAAAAATGGTGAAAATGAACAAACAAAAAAGGGTGCGGCTAGGACTCGAACCCAAGACCGCTTTGTTTGGTAGCATGAAGGATTGCTTTGGTAACCAGTGGGGCGGATGGAAAGATATTGAAAAGCGAATGGAAGAAATCTAGCTATAGATGTTGGAGATATGCCCAAGAGGCAATAATAAAATGGTTATTATAATATATCTTTGTGTTTATGATAATGTTTACATACCATGCTATAATTGTATTAACCGAAACATTGATACATGTGTGTTATGTGAACAACAAAGAGTCCCTAGTAAGCCTCTTGTATAACTAGCTTGTTGATTAATAGATGATCATGGTTTCGTGATCATGAACATTGGATGTTATTAATAACAAGGTTATGTCATTGTATGAATGAGTAATGGACACACCCAATTAAGCGTAGCATAAGATCACGTCATTAAGTTATTTGCTATAAGCTTTCGATACATAGTTACCTAGTCCTTATGACCATGAGATCATGTAAATCACTTATACCGGAAAGGTACTTTGATTACATCAAACGCCACTGCGTAAATGGGTGGTTATAAAGGTGGGATTAAGTATCCGGAAAGTATGAGTTGAGGCATATGGATCAACAGTGGGATTTGTCCATCCCGATGACGGATAGATATACTCTGGGCCCTCTCGGTGGAATGTCGTCTAATGTCTTGCAAGCATATGAATAAGTTCATAAGAGACCACATACCACGGTACGAGTAAAGAGTACTTGTCGGAGACGAGGTTGAACAAGGTATAGAGTGATACCGATGATCAAACCTCGGACAAGTAAAATATCGCGTGACAAAGGGAATTGGTATCGTATGTGAATGGTTCATTCGATCACTAAGTCATCGTTGAATATGTGGGAGCCATTATGGATCTCCAGATCCCGCTATTGGTTATTGGTCGGAGAGAGTACTCAACCATGTCCACATAGTTCGCGAACCGTAGGGTGACACACTTAAGGTTTGATGTTGAAATGGTAGAACTTGAATATGGAATGGAGTTCGAAGTTTTGTTCGGAGTCCCGGATGGGATCCGGACATCATGAGGAGTTCCGGAATGGTCCGGAGAATAAGATTCATATATAGGAAGTCATTTTATAAGATTTAAAATGATCCGGTGATTTTGAAGGTTCTAGAAAAGTCCGGAAGGAATCACTAAGGAAGGAGGAGTCCCGGAGGGACTCCACCTCCCATGGCCGGCCAACCCTAGAGGGTGGAGTCCAAGGTGGACTCCACCAAGGGGGCCGGCCACCCCTCCATATGGAAGGGGGGAATCCCACCTCAAGTGGGATTCCCACCTTGGGTAGGTTTCACTACTACATGGAATGTTCTAGTGTTGGGGTCTTATTCGAAGACTTGTAGTCCAACACTTGGGGATCCACCTATATAATGAGGGGCATAGGGGAGGGGGCCGGCCACCACAACCACCCCACCTTGGCCGCACCCAAGGAGGCCGGCCACCCCCTCTCCCAAACCCTAGCCGCCCCCTCTCTCCTCCTCTTCTTCCGCACGCTTAGCGAAGCTCCGCCGAGATCTCCACCGCCACCGCCACCACGCCGTCGTGCTGCCGGATTCAAGGAGGAGCTACTACTTCCGCTGCCCGCTGGAACGGGAGAAGGACGTCGTCTTCATCAACACCGAACGTGTGACCGAGTACGGAGGTGCTGCCCGATTGTGGCACCGTGATCAAGATCTTCTACGCGCTTTTGCAAGCGGCAAGTGATCGTCTACCACAGCAATAAGAGCCTACTCTTATAGGCTTTGGAAATCTTCAAGGGTTAGTCTCGTTCATCCCCTCGTTGCTCCCATCTTCTAGATTGCATCTTGGCTTGGATTGCGTTCTCGCGGTAGGAATTTTTTTGTTTTCTATGCAACGAATCCCTACAGTGGTATCAGAGCCGTGTCTATGCATAGATGGTTGCACGAGTAGAACACAATGGTTTTGTGGGCGTTGATGCTTATGTTTTCTTTAGTTTGAGTACTTTGCATCTTTGTGGCATAGTGGGATGAAGCGGCTCGGACTAACTTTACATGACCGCGTTCATGAGACTTGTTCCTCGTTCGACATGCAACTAGTATTGCATAAGAGGCTTTGCGGGTGTCTGTCTCTCCTACTATAGTGAAGATTCAATTTACTCTTCTATTGACAACACTAGTATCAGCGTTGTGGTTCATATTCGTAGGTAGATTAGATCTCTCTCGAAAACCCTAAAACATATGCAAACCAAATTAGAGACGTCTAACTTGTTTTTGCAGGGTTTGGTGATGTGATATGGCCATAATGTGATGATGAATATGTATGAGATGATCATTATTGTATTGTGGCAACCGGCAGGAGCCTTATGGTTGTCTTTAAATGTTGAATAGTTTTTCAAAGTAGTTGTAATAGTTGCTACATGAGGTGACCAACCATGAAGACGGCGCCATGAACCTTGACGCTACGCCGACGATGATGGAGATCATGCCCGTTGATGATGGAGATCATGTCAGTGCTTTGGAGATGAAGATCAAGGCGCAAAGACAAAGGGCCATATCATATCACATATGAATTGCATGTGATGTTAATCCTTTATGCATCTTATTTTGCTTAGAACGTGACGGTAGCATTATAAGATGATCCCTCACATTAATATCAAGATAATAAAGTGTTCTCCCCTCGTATGCACCGTTGCTAAGTTCGTCGTTTCTAAGCATCTCGTGATGATCGGATGTGATAGACTCAACGTTCACATACAACGGGTGTAAGCCATGTTGCACACGCGGAATACTTGGTTTGCTTGACGAGCCTAGCATGTACATGGCCTCGGGACAACGGAAACCGAAAGGTTGAACACGAGTCATATGGATGATATGATCAACAGGTTGATGTTCACCATTGAAGCTACATCATCTCACGTGATGATCGGTTTTGGTGTAGTGGATTTTGATCGTGTACCACTTAACAACTATGAGGGATGTTGTATTAAGTGGGAGTTCATTAGTAATTAGATTAAAACATGAACTAATTATCATAAACATAGTCTGAGTAGTATTTTGAATTAATTTTGTAGTATTGGCATCCGTTTTCTACCATGCGCTAGTCTTGTTATTGAGATAGAAATACTGTTAAAATCTGACAAGAAACTTTACGGTTTGGTATCGTATTGTTAAAGAATCAAGAATTGATTAAGTCCTATTGCAAACTTTTAGTAAACCTCACATTGTTGATTCAAAGAGCTATGGTTTCAATTAGTACCTAAAGTTATCTTGTCTCCGTGAAACTTGAAGTTCAAATCTGTTTGAAAAGTAAGGAGCTGAAATTTTAGTTTTCAGAAATAATCAAGGTATGAGATATATGTGATATCTAAGACCTTATTGCAAGATGATAGAATATAAATTTGGTGAGACTATATAAACTCATAAGTTTTATGGGAATGTATGAAGGTTGAAGACGCCAGGCGTCACAATCCTCCAACTATTGGGGCACTAATAATATTCGCGTATCCATGAAGTTATCATCCTTAGTATGCACCGTTGCTAAGACTCGTCGTTTCGAAGCATCACGTGATGATCGGGTGTGATAGATTCTACGTGTGCATACAATGGGTGCAAGCCAGATTTGCACATGCGAATACCAAGGTTAAAACTTTACGAGCCTAGCATGTACATACATGGTCTCGGAAAGTCATCATGATATGATGGATAAAATTATGAGTGAAATTGTTCATCATATTACAAAGTTACTAATAGTGAAATCTGAAACACTTGTCATATGATGATCAACTTAAAGTAAGAACCTCAAGGTTATTGGTATTTGATCAACAAACCTAGAAGTTAATAATGTTAAAGTGTTTTTCTGAATAATGAGGAAAGCTAAAAGAGAAACTGCAAAAGATATTTTGGCAAAAAGAAAAGAAAAGACTAGAAAGTCTAGCTCAAGTGTATATAAATGATATACATGTTATGGTTGTATTCCTAGTTAAGTCACACTATGAAATTCTTGGGTATTAGTACTATATTGGTTGGTATGAAGTGTCATACAAAACAACGCAATACAAGAATACAATGGCCTAAGTGACTGACAAGGAATATGATAGGAATGCACGTCTGGAACAAAATAAAGTGTTATTATGTTCGTCGTTAGCATTCTATCTAGCCCTTAGAATTTATAATAAAGAACTTAATAATTTTTATTTTACTCTGGTCAAATGAAAACAATGAGTTGTTTAAATTATGACATTACTCCATGTACGATGGATAAATTATTATAAATCTTAATGGTGAAACACACATACATAACACTGACGCTAAAATGCCATAAGGCAAATGATTTGAATTCCACTTATTTGTGGAACCGCCATTTAGGTCATGTTAGAAAGGAACGCATGAAGGAACTCCATGCAAATGGATTTTTGGAGTCATTTGATTTTTGAATCATTTGGCGCTTGCAAATCTTTTCTAAAGATAATGATTAAAATACCGTTCATAGGCCAAGAGTTGAACGGGCAACAAACTTAGTGAAAAATACATGATGATGTATGTGGTTCACTGGGCATAGTTGTGTGCGGGAGATTCTTCTACTTCATGAAAACTTCCAACAATGAATTGAGTATATATATATATATGTGGATATATTCGATAAGGAAGAAGTTTGAAATTTTTGAATGGATTCAAATAAATTTCAGCATGAAGTGGAAATCATCGTAATAGAAAAGTCAAATATCTATGATTGGATCATGGTGGAAATATTTGAATTACGAGTTTTAGCGAACATCTAAGAGAGTCATGAAATTGTTCTACAACTCACTTTTCTTGGAGTATCATAATGATGATATAGTATCAGAGAGATGTATCCAAAACTTGTTGGATTAATGATGAGATAAAATATTATGACGCCATTATATTTTTGTGGATTATGCTTTAGTGACTACCGCTTTTACACTAAATAGAGCATCATCATGATCCATAGAAATGACACCATACGAGTTATGGCATGGGTATAAACCCTAATAGTCCTTTCTTTAAATTTTGGTCTAAAAGTTTACAACCAAAATCGGATGAATGTCTTTGTTGGTTATCCCAAAGAATTGATTGGGAATTCTTTCCACTATGAAGTAAACGACAAAAGTGTTTGTTAATGTTACTTGCTTATTTCCAAGAAATTGTTTTCTAGCGAAGTATTTGAGTGGGAGGACAATATAACTTGATAAGGTTTATGAACCTGAGCATAATGATCAGAGTAGCGCAGCATCGGAAATTGGTTCCGGAAGCGACCACGACGATCATGGCTCCCATGACTACAAAGTATTTTAGCCATGGAGATTGAAGTACATATTGAACCTTGTAGGTATGGTTTACTTTGTGATCAAATAAATGATTTGTGGACAAAGGATTGATTGTGAACAATGATAAACCAACTACAAACAAAGAAGTTATGATGGGCCCTGACTCCGTTAAAATGGCTATACGCCATGAAATCCAAGATAGATGAATACTTTTTGAAAGTAAATGGATCTATAAAATTGATGGACTTGGATGAAATATCCTTGAAGAAGCTTGACTTGTCGAAAAGTTGTTTACGACAAAGTTCAAAGAGTTGACTACGACAAGATTAGATCTTCCGTAGCAATGCTTATAGTCTATATGGATTATTCTAGTAATCACTACATATTTCTTTTATGAGATATGTTAGTAGGATGGCAAAATACATTACTTATCAGAAGTGTGTATTAAAGGTGTATACAAGATACAACCAAGAGTTTTGCTGGTCCGTGGAATACTAGATAGGTATACGAACTTCAATTGGATGAAGTAAGTATCGGAGTTGGAATCTTCACCAGATGAAATAGTCAAAGAGTTTTTGATTTCATCAGAGACGATGAAGAGGCTTGCATTTGCAAGAAATTAAGTGGGAGCGCTAAGACATATTTATAATACTTTATGTAGGTGACATATAGTTGGTTATAAATGATGTAATTATATACTTGATTAAAAGGTTTCATTGAGAAATTAATTTCAATGAAAGGATATGGACTGAAACATATCTAGTGTCAAGATTTATGAAGATAGATTGAAACACAAAATAAGTTTAAGTCAAAGTACATAGAATGGATATTGAAATAGTTCAATATAGAAATATTAAGAAAATATTCTTGTCATGTGAAGTTTTAACAAGACTTGAGTGTATCTGATACTCAATGAGTAAAAACACATGATTGATTATGGATCATGAATAATATGTACACAATCAGATGTCATGTGCTCTAAAATGTTATGAGCATATACCAGAATGATTCATGAGATAATCATTGGACGACAGTAAGAGTATCCTTGAGTACTTTAGAAGAACCAAGGATATATATATATAGTTTTGTATGGAGAAATGACAAACAAATCACTGTAAGGTGATTACACCGATATTTGTTTTGTCACATATAAAAATAGAATTTCAATCTCAAATTAGACTAAGTGTTGTTTTAAAGGTAGCACAATGAGCTAGAAGTTGTCTATGTTAGATTTAGAAGAGTTCTAAATATTGTGACGGATTCTACAAACGAAGGCAGAGTATGTCATTGTTTTGACAAATGACTGAGGATGTTGAGTCAAGAAGTTCTTTGAGAACTTGGTGTAGTTCCGATAGTGTTAGAACTTTGAAGCTATATTGTATGTGACAATATTAGTGACTTATTTTAGACCGCGGAATTAAGGTTCCACCAGAAGATCAAACATATTTAATGCCAACTCATTTGGAAATGAGTGATGCGTTGAGACGCAAATGAATTACAAAATACATACGTTTCTGAGCGTGTCAGATCCGTTGACTAAAACCTCTCCCGTGAGCAAAACATGATAAAGCACCAGAAGGCCAAGGTGTTATATCTTTACAAATGTAAACTAGATTATTGACTCTAGTGCAAGTGGGAGATTGTTGGAGATATGCCCAAGAGGCAATAATAAAATGGTTATTATAATATATCTTTGTGTTTATGATAATGTTTACATACCATGCTATAATTGTATTAACCGAAACATTGATACATGTGTGTTATGTGAACAACAAAGAGTCCCTAGTAAGCCTCTTGTATAACTAGCTTGTTGATTAATAGATGATCATGGTTTCGTGATCATGAACATTGGATGTTATTAATAACAAGGTTATGTCATTGTATGAATGAGTAATGGACACACCCAATTAAGCGTAGCATAAGATCACGTCATTAAGTTATTTGCTATAAGCTTTCGATACATAGTTACCTAGTCCTTATGACCATGAGATCATGTAAATCACTTATACCGGAAAGGTACTTTGATTACATCAAACGCCACTGCGTAAATGGGTGGTTATAAAGGTGGGATTAAGTATCCGGAAAGTATGAGTTGAGGCATATGGATCAACAGTGGGATTTGTCCATCCCGATGACGGATAGATATACTCTGGGCCCTCTCGGTGGAATGTCGTCTAATTTCTTGCAAGCATATGAATAAGTTCATAAGAGACCACATACCACGGTACGAGTAAAGAGTACTTGTCGGAGACGAGGTTGAACAAGGTATAGAGTGATACCGATGATCAAACCTCGGACAAGTAAAATATCGCGTGACAAAGGGAATTGGTATCGTATGTGAATGGTTCATTCGATCACTAAGTCATCGTTGAATATGTGGGAGCCATTATGGATCTCCAGATCCCGCTATTGGTTATTGGTCGGAGAGAGTACTCAACCATGTCCACATAGTTCGCGAACCGTAGGGTGACACACTTAAGGTTTGATGTTGGTAGAACTTGAATATGGAATGGAGTTCGAAGTTTTGTTCGAAGTCCCGGATGGGATCCCGGACATCACGAGGAGTTCCGGAATGGTCCGGAGAATAAGATTCATATATAGGAAGTCATTTTATAAGATTTAAAATGATCCGGTGATTTTGCGGAAGGTTCTAGAAAAGTCCGGAAGGAATCACTAAGGAAGGAGGAGTCCCGGAGGGACTCCACCTCCCCATGGCCGGCCAACCCTAGAGGGTGGAGTCCAAGGTGGACTCCACCAAAGGGGGCCGGCCACCCCTCCATATGGAAGGGGAATCCCACCTCAAGTGGGATTCCCACCTTGGGTAGGTTTCACTACTACATGGAAGGTTCTAGTGTTGGGGTCTTATTCGAAGACTTGTAGTCCAACACTTGGGGATCCACCTATATAATGAGGGGCATAGGGAGGGCCGACCACCACAACCACCCCACCTTGGCCGCACCCAAGGAGGCCGCCACCCTCTCCCAAACCCTAGCCGCCCCCTCTCTCCTCCTCTTCTTCCGCACGCTTAGCGAAGCTCCGCCGGAGATCTCCACCGCCACCGCCACCACGCCGTCGTGCTGCCGGATTCAAGGAGGAGCTACTACTTCCGCTGCCCGCTGGAACGGGGAGAAGGACGTCGTCTTCATCAACACCGAACGTGTGGCCGAGTACGGAGGTGCTGCCCGATTGTGGCACCGTGATCGAGATCTTCTACGTGCTTTTGCAAGCGGCAAGTGATCGTCTACCGCAGCAATAAGAGCCTACTCTTATAGGCTTTGGAAATCTTCAAGGGTTAGTCTCATTCATCCCCTCGTTGCTCCCATCTTCTAGATTGCATCTTGGCTTGGATTGCGTTCTCGCGGTAGGAATTTTTTTGTTTTCTATGCAACGAATCCCTACAATAGATAGTTCTAGTTCGTGACTTGGTTTATGGTGTAAGGACGCATATGTTTGTTCTTTGTGTTTATGCATGCTGCTTAACCAAAAAAAGGGTGCGTCTTTGTTATTTTAAGCATTACGTGTTTGTGGTTTAGGTTGGAAAAATAATCAAACAAAAAAGGGTGCATCTTTATATTTTTGCGAGGGAAAAATGGTGCATTTATCTGATTTCAAGCATTGCGTGTTTGTGATTTTTTGTTTCATACTTATATGGGTACCCTACTTATATTACATCAAAGTTCATACTTGGATCCATGTTTGTGATTTCATGATTCATACACCCTTGATATATTACATCGAAATCATAGAAAACTAAGATATATGAGATGCAAATATTGGTAGCCAGATCATCACGCAAAATAACTTAGATAAATTCGATACATAAGATGCTTAGTTCCACCATTACACGGAAATAACTTAGATAGATAGATGGGTACAGATAGATAGATAGGGGTACCCTAGATAGATAAGTTGAGTGACACACGACTTGACACGACTCAACACGGAACCACATAGAAAATGAAAACGTAAAGCTAAAAAAACATGACGAGCTTGACGAGAACACATCTTGGCCGCACCACCTGCCGCAGCACCTGCGCCGCACCACCGTCTTCACCAGCGTCTTCACTTGTAGTACGGGAGGCAGTGCATAGGTTTCCCGGAGAAGAAGATGGCGTCGCAATCGGTGAAGACGTTGTAGGTGGTGAAGAAGATTGACTCGCAGCCGCACCAGAAGACCTCACCGAGGAGGGCGTACGCGTCAAATCGGTTGGCGAAGGTGACCGTGAGCAGCTTGAGGGCGACGCCTTCACGAGACTCGTTGACGTAGTACATGACGGGCGAGCCCGGTGGGAGGTGGGAGAAGCCCTCGTCGAGGAAGTCTCGAGTGAGCTCGACCTCGGTCCTCCACCTCGACTTTGCCCACACACGGAGCGTGTTCTCGACGAGGACGTCCGCCGGATAGAGTAGCTCCGTACTGGTGCGTGGACGGCGGAAGGTTGGTCCCGTGTACTGCATCTTCGGAGAGGCAGAGAGGCTCGCTTGGGTGCGTGGTGCTTTGGAGAGGGAGAGGAAGAGAGGCTCGCTCGTTTGGTGTGTGGGAGAGGAAGAGAGGCTACTTTTCGGCTGAAACCTTCGAGATCTACTTACTCTCTACTTCCAACTAAACCCTAGCCTACAATCCATAGGCATTGACAAGTTGATACCTTGTCAATTGGCGCCGTCTGTGGGAACTAGAGGCGTAAGGATCTGATCTCGATGGCACGTTCAAGATCTTCGACATCGTCAACCGCAAGCAACACAATGGATCGAGGTAAACAGATCGCTGCTGGTCTTGTCAATTTTGTTCCTCACCCACCCTCCCGTTTGGATGCATATGCGTATCTGGCGGAGCCCATGGAGATGACGTTCGGAAGGTTTCACTTTCGCGTCGAGAAGGAGGGATCGTATCGTGTCGAAATTCCGATTTCGTCGGGATCGTCGGCGGTCGATTCTGATTTTTCAAGCTATGCATCGTCAACCGAGTCAGGAGAGAAGAAACCTCGGTGACACGCTACGTCAGCACCAAAGAGAAACTCGCCAAGATCTTCAACGACATGTCGTTTGAGTCATCTGCGGACTCATATATAAGCGATGGCTCAAGCGATGTCGACAGCTACGACTTCATCGACAAATCTATCACAGTGGGCAAGGTCTTCATCAATCTCAACGATGGTGTCACCAAACCCAACATAGATCTGAGTACAAAGTATCATCAGATTTACGCCATCGAAGATCAAGAGGAAACATCTGAGGCTTTCGACGATCTGGGAAATCCATACGTCGATCCCTCCAATCTGCGACAAGGCCTGGGCAACAAATACGTCGGGCCAGAGCCGCGAGACAGAGTTCAACTTTCGCAAGCAGCGTGGGACAGAGCCACGAGAGCTATGAACGGTACAGAACCAATGGCTACCACGGCCACACCAGAGGAATTACAAGCATATCAATATAGGCTCGCACGAGCTGCCAGGGAATTGGAAAAACAGACAGCTGAGTTGAACAGGAGAAAGGAGGCCGCTTCTGCATCCAGCAGGAGAAGGGCAGATCTAAGTTGACAATCTAGAACTACGGGTGATAGCCATAGGGAGGCGCGGAACAGAGCAAGATCAAGGCTGCAACATATACCCGAAGCAGAAAGAGAACACTTGGTCCAAAAACTCGACATGTCCTTTATGTCGATAGATACAAGAGGAAACATCATCCCTAAGACACCAGAGGCTGGGTATATGGCGACACATGCTTTTATCCTTGCATCTAAACCACCTCCAGGTGATCCAAGGGAAACACTGTACAATATGGCGGTAGCAGGAGTTGGAGCCATGGGGACAGCGTTTGTATCAACGCCTCCCGAAGGAGCGGCAAGGCAAAATAGTCCACGACCCGCAGCAGCAACAGCGGCAGCACCTGAAGGACCAAGTGGAGCAAGAGACACAGCAGCACAAGCAAGGGTCGACAGAGCGCGGCAAAGCAGAAGGGATCATCGGCAGAACTTAACGACGAGGATATGTGCGGCTTACCATGCTTCACGAGGAGAGTCCGAAAAACTCGAGTCCCCTCAGGATTCAAGTTACCCGATAATTTCAAGAAGTTCGACGGCCTCCAAGATCCGAGGATTGGCTAGTCGACTATCCGAGACGGTGAAGCCGACAGGAGGAACCAGGGCAACAGCTATGCAAAGCATCCAGGTGCATTTGAGTGGAGCCGCACGATCTTGGATAAAGAAACTCACTCCAGGATCCATCGACAGCTTTCGAGGACGTGTTCGTCAAGAACTTCAGATCCACGTGCAAAAAACCCGCGTCGCTAGAAGAGTTGAGAGCATGTCAACAAAAGCCAGATGAGCCAATGAGAAAGTACATCCAAAGGTGGAATATTATCAAAAACTCGGCAGAAAATATATCTGACGAGAGAGCAATAGATGCGTTTGTCGCAGGATCAGGCGTGGAGATTTTGTCGAGGACTTGGGAAGGACCAATCCAAAGACAATATCCGCGTTAATGGAGATAGCAAATAAATGGGCAGATGGAGAAGACGCTGTCCATAACAAACGGCACAGGTCGCCAGAGGAGGACCGTGGTCGAAATTATCAACCGAGGCGAAGATTTCCTCGGCTACGAACTATGACGCTCCAGACAAATTTCGGCAGGTTTTCGGACAAATACAGGAGGAAGCAACAGAGATGATTACCAGAGAAGCAATGAACAGCGAGGTGATAATAGGGATGATTCACGCAACAGGCAAAATAGCGGGCCTAGGTTCCCAAGGCCTTTCGTGTCCCCGAAGAGATGATGAATGGACCGTGCCGATGCATTTTTTCCTCGACAGAACGGTAAAAGACAACTGGCACTTGCGTAAAGACCGTCGAAATTTTCGGCAATGTTGCGGTATGCAGAGAACGCTAACGCGCGGCAGCACAGAGAAATCCTCGAGAACCCGACGAGATTCACTTGCCGCCTCCTCCCGCGATTACAGAGGACAATCGGCATCAGCTCAGAATAGCGGCAGCACCTCCACCACCACCTTATGTTGATCCTAACTCCAATGGAGCAGTGTCGATGATTCAGAAAGGAAGGCCGTCCAATAGAGCTCAAAGTAATCTCACGACAGGTGTTTATGGCGAGAAAATGCCTCCACCAACAGTTGAGTACCTTAATTGGTTAGGACAAGATATCGGCTTCACAATAGCATCATCCGCAGCAAGTTCCTCGACCAGCAGACTTATTCTGCCAGCAGTTATCACGGGATTTGATGTCTCTCGAGTGTTCATAGACGGCGGCAGCAGCTAAACCTTATGTATGCGATACATTGAGGAAGATGAACATATCCTTAGCAAACTTGAAACCAACGACACAAGGTTCCACGGCATCACACCGGAGAAACCAAGTTATCCATTGGGGAAGATCAATCTCGACGTTCAGTTTGGGACCCGAGAAAATTATAGAATCGAGAGGCTCGAATTTGAAGTCGTGGATTTTCCGTCGCAATACCACGCTCTGTTGGGACGACCAGCATATGCTAGATTTATGGCGGTGCCACACTATACATACCTGTTGTGGAGGATGCCTGGACCAAAGGGACCAATCACAGTCAAAGGAAGCTTTGCCTTAGCCGATAAGTGCGACAAGGATTTTCACCGGCTGTCAGAAACTTTCGGGATGCAAGCTGAGTACTTGGCATCAAAAAGCATGACTGATTACGACGTACTGCCAGACGTTGGAAGGCCAAACAAAGAATCAACTTTCAGTACCGAGAAAAATTCAAAAGAAGTGCAGATCCACCCGACAGACCCGAAAAAGACGACATCTATCGCAAACGACATGGATATCGCATAGGAAAGCGCGCTCGTCGAGTTCCTCCGTGAGAACTGGAAAATCTTCGCATGGTGTCCAGCTGACATGCCAGGGTACCCAGGGAACTTGCCGAGCACCACCTAAACTTGGATCCAATAGCGAGACCAATCAAACAACCTTTTTTCGGAACCAAACCGCAAAGCCATGCTGTCAGAAATCAATCGACTACGAGAAGCTGGTTTTATCAAAGAGATATTTACAGAAGCCACATGGGTAGCAAACCCAGCTTGTGTGCCGAAGAAAAACACTAAGGTCCTTCGCATGTGCGTCGACTTTACGTGTCTCAATAAACATTGTCCAAAGGATCACTTTCCCCTCCCGAGGATCGATCAAATTATCGACTCCACGGCTGGATGTGAACGTCTTTCCTTCCTGGATGCATATTCTGGTTATAACCAGATCAGATTGAAAGAAGAAGATGAAGTAAAGATCGCGTTTATTACACCTTACGGCGTGTTTTGCTACAGAACAATGCCCTTCGGTCTAAAAATGCGGTGCAACATATCGAGAATGATGCGTATGTTTGGCAACACAGATCGGAAAACGTGCAAGTATACATCGACGATGTCGTCATAACGTCAAAAAGGGGACAACACTGATCGAGGATCTCAAAGAAACTTTTGACAACCTCGACAAATTCAAGCTGAACCCGACGAAGTGTTCTTTGGCGTCCCAGCAGAGAACTTCTGGGGTTTCTAGTCTCAGCAAGAGGGATTGAAGCAAATCCCGATAAAATACAAGCTATCGTAACAATGAGGAAGCCAACAAAGTTGAAGGAAATACAACAGCTAACGGGGCGAGTCGCAGCTTTGAGCAGATTCGTCGCTAGGCTGGGAGAAAAAGCGTTACCATTCTACGCTCTGATAAAGCAAGGAGATAAATTCCAGTGGAACGAAGAAGCCGACAGAGCTTTCGAGGATTTGAAGCGCACAATCTCGACACCACCAATTTTGGTGGCGCCAAAAGAAAGGGAACCCCTCCTGCTGTATATCGCAGCCACGCCCCAAGTGGTGAGCACGGTGCTAGTTGTCGAAAGGGAAGAAGAAGGAAAACTCCATGGCGTGCAGAGGCCAGTATACTTCGTCAGCGAAGTTTTATCACCCTCAAAACAAAGGTACCCTCAGTACCAAAAGATAGCATATGGAGTGTTCACAACAGCACGAAAATTGCGCCACTATTTTTCGGCACACCCGATCATAGTGGTCAATGAAGCTCCCTTGTCAAATATACTGAACAATCCAGAAGCTACGGGTCGTGTCTCCCTTTGGGGAATAGAACTTTCCCTCGGGACATCACGTATAAAAAAGAAAAGCAATCAAGTCGCAAGTTCTGCCGGACTTCATCGCAGAGTGGATGGAGTTGCAAAACACAGGACCTCCAGACTTGTCGAGAACCTGGACCATGAACTTTGACGGGTCCAAAAGACTAGAAGGAGCTGGCGCAGGAGTAGTACTCATATCACCTGAAGGCGACAAGTTGAAGTACATCCTTCGGATGACGTTCCCTAA
Source organism: Lolium multiflorum (assembly GCA_030979885.1). Lineage (NCBI taxonomy): Eukaryota > Viridiplantae > Streptophyta > Magnoliopsida > Poales > Poaceae > Lolium > Lolium multiflorum. Next base: position 57,217,634 of record CM061751.1, read on the forward strand.
CGCATCTAACAATGAAGCAGAATATGAGGCTCTCATACACGGGATGAAGATGGCGAAAGCTGCGTGCAACTCGACTAAAAATCTTTGGCGACTCACGGAGGCTCAGTTATGAACCAATGTGACGCAGTCAATGATAGCATGATGGCATACAAGGAGGTGTACAACGAGCTCGAGAAGTTGTTCGATGGATGCGAAGTAAATCATATTAGTAGATTAAGCAACGACGAAGCCGACGTTCTTGCAAACATCGGGTCGCAATGCCTTGCAGTCCCGCCAGGTGTATTCTGGGAAGAGATAACAGAGAGATCCACCAAGTCGACAAAATCAAAAAAGAAGGAGAAGAAACCCTCGGGGCTACCAAGGAAAAGCAAGAGGAAGAAGAAGAGGATCAGACCTGGTCATGGTGATACAGATACCGTGGATGCAGCCGTACATATCATACATCCTCAGGAAAGAAATACCCGACGATCCAGTTGAGGCAAGGCGAGTAATTCGACGCTCCAAAGCTTTCACGGTGGTCAAAGGAGAATTGTATAAGCGAAGTATTTCAGGCGTCTTGCAAAGGTGTGTCACACCCGAAGAAGGAAGAATAATCCTGAAGGATGTACATGAAGGAATATGTGGCCACCACGCAAGTAGTCGAGCTATTGCAGCCAAGGTTTTTCGGGCAGGATTCTACTGGTTGACAGCAATCGAGGACGCCAAGGACATAGTAAGAACTTGCGACGCGTGTCAAAGGTTTGCCGCAAAACCTCACTCTCCAGCAGCAGAGCTAGCACCAATACCATTGTCATGGCCCTTTGCCCAATGGGGACTTGATATGGTGGGCAAGTTACACAAATCCTGGCCAGGTGGAAAGGAGTACATGTTAGTAGCTGTCGACAAATTTACAAAGTGGATAGAAGCGAAGCCGATAAATTCACCAGACGGAGCATCCGCAGTAAAATTCATAAAAGGCCTCGTCTTCAGATTTGGAGTGCCCCACAGCATCGTCACAGACAACGGCAGTAACTTCACATCCCGCGAATTCAAAGATTATTGCGAAGAGGTGGGTATCAAGTTGCACTTTGCGTCAGTTGCACATCCTCAAACCAATGGGCAAGTCGAGAAAGCCAATGGCATCATCTGCAATGGCATCAAGAAACGCTTGTTAGGACCACTGGAAAAAGCTCGACATACCTGGCCAAAGAATTACCAAGTGTGTTGTGGAGCATCCGAACAACACCAAACATGGCAACACAGGAAACTCCGTTTTTCTTGGTTCATGGAGCAGAAGCAGTATACCAATCGAGATAGAGCACAACTCTCCACGCGTCGTCGAATACGACGAAGAAGTGTCGAGAAAAGCGCTAGAAGATGATGTCAACGCACTTGATGAAGCTCGAGATGAAGTACCGTCTCGGTAACCAAATACCAACAGGACTTGAAGAATTACCACAGTCGACGTTTGCGGCCAAGATCTTTCCAGGTGGGAGACCTAGTTCTTCGGCTCACGCAAAAAGTCATGAAAACTCGAGTCACCGTGGCTTGGCCCTTACATTGTCACGGAAGTAATCGGAGGAGGAGCATACAGATAAAGGACAAGAAGACAGGGTGAGGAGCAAACCCCCGGAACGTGGCGCAACTCAGCGGTTCTACGCCAAGAGTCGAAATATAGTCCTTGTAAAACTTCAATGTACTGAAACGCCCGCGAGTTTTCAGACGCACTCTTTTCCTTTTCGGGGCAGTGGGGCCGGGAAAGGTTTTTAATGAGGCGGGCTCGCGGTGCTGCAATATAATAAAGATAGTGTCAATATACCTTTCTCTTTATCGACATGTTCAAAGTCTTCGCTCCGACGAATTTCAATATAGTTCAACAAAAAAGAAAAAACCTTGCCTTGGTATTAAAATACCTCGTGAGTCAGTAAAAATACAAAATAGTACTCAATAAAGAAGCTCGGGGGCTCATATTCGCCATAAATACATAAATGCCTTGGTTCAAAACCTCGCAATATACAAATACAGTAAAGAGTCACCGAAATACTCGGGGGCTAGACAAACATTAAAATATAATGATTGCTTCACAATATAATCACAGTCATGGGTTACAAAGAAGAATTATCTACAGGAGGAAAATAACTAGTCTCGATTCAGTATGTCATCAAGGGTAACTCTGTTTTCTTCAGGAGCAGCGCCAAGAAAATCAGCATAGTGACCATCGGCAAAAAAGTCGGCATCCATCCGAAGAAGGTCTTCAATCATTTCTTCGGCTACAGGCGAAACCTTCGTGTTAATTCGGTCAATACCAACTCTTCGACGTTTTACCTTCTGATGAACTTTCGCGACAACTTGGGTAAGGTCAAGATTTGAGTGGCAGATCTGGAGCATGATAAGAGCAAATCTGCGCCACTATCAATTGAGCTACAAAATCATGGATACCGAGCCCTTGAGCATCCATCAATTCTCTTTGGTTGAACGTTCCGAGGAAAAAAGAACATGGATTAAAACCATGGACAAGGTCTTGGTACAGAAGTCAAGGAAATCGCGAGTTTGAGAGGTGCGATCCTGAAATCTGACAATCTGGCGGGTCCTCTGGCGTAGCCCAAAATAAAGAACCATGATCAAGGGAAAGGTTAACTAGGAGGTTCGTCCTAGTATTCACCCTCTCTTCTTCGGCAACAGCATCAGTAAAAGAACCTATTAAAAGCAACGGAGAAGAAAACTTTAAGAGACGAAGCATGAAGACGAAAAATATCGGAAGATGGAACAAGCATACCCGACATATCCGCACTGGCTTCATTCATTAACTCGAGCATGAAATTTTCTCGAGTAGTCGCCTTTTCAGCCTCGGAAGTAGCGATCTCCTTAGCAGCCACGGCCTCGCGAGCTTGCTGAAGAGCAACTTTTTCGGCTTCAGATGACTTATGAGACTTTTCCATCATCACAAGTGTTTGTTTCTTCGCATACTGAAGTTGCTGCCGAAGTTCATCCAGTTCTTGCGACAAGGTATCCTCGACAGGTGCAGTATCAGCAAAAGCTCTCCTCGAGCGAGAAGAAGAAGGCGAAACATTGGAAGGAGCGGAAGATGGAGTATAGTTATCAAATATCAACTGAAATTTAAACAAGACAACATCAAACAACAAGCAAAGATAGAGTTTTCATTAATCTCTTGGAATAATTACAAGGGCATTACAGTGGAGCTAAGGAAGTACGTGTTGCCAAATGACTACTTTGGCGACAAGAGCAAAAGAAACATAGAAAGAAAAATAAAGAGGCATGCAACTAGACCTCCGGCCTTGATGAGCTAGGAGTCGACGCTGGTCTGATCCCAAGATAGGCCAAGATCTTCTTCGTGTTGGGCTTGGCTGCCTTAATCAGCGACTTCCATCTTGATTGCTCTATCTGCTCGGTGTCGCCAACTTTCGTCCAATCAACAGACTGTCGACTGTCAGCAACCAAAGCGACAGTGTTTTCAACGGCAACCTTCATATTTTCTTGGCGCATCTTCAGTCCAAGGTCTTCCGATGAATTGAACATCTTGGCAAGGTTAAGGAAAGTCGAGGGCTCCTCTTTCTTCGGGAAGAAGTAGGGGAACAACGCCGACAATCCTGCATTAGCATTCGACACGCCTTCACGAATTTCGGACCCATGCAGCTCCAGATAGGAAAGTGCGTCAAGGAGAGGGTCATCGACAGGATTCGTCAGATCAAAATCCTGGTTTGTTTGGGCTGTCAAGGAAACAAAGCGTTGGTCAAACAACAAGAAACAACGATTCTCATAAAAATAGAAGGGATCAGCAATATTACTGAAAGTGCGGCGACTTTGGGTTTTCAGGCGCTTGAGGATCCCTTGTTCACGAGAAGCTTGCGCAGCTTTGTGCTCGTTTAAGGCAGATGTAGCATCCTCAAGTTTTTTGCAGTTCCTCGACACCAGCAGCTTTTGCCTTGGCTTCATCGCTTCGGCCTTGGCTTCGCTAGCGGCGAGTTCGGCTTTCTTGCGAGCGCCTCACTTTGCTCAAGTTTTTGAGCAAGTGCGTCGGCACGTTCGTTGGCTCTCAAGTTTTCTGTCGAGATACGAAAAAGAGAGAGAAGAAAGATCAAAAATCGCGACAAGCAACAGGAGCAAAAAGTCAAGGAAAAACAGCAAGTATAAAAGTCGTTACCTTCGGCTCTGTTAGCATATTCACGGTACCCAATAAATTGGGATCCGATGCGGAGAAGCTCTTTGATCATGGGCTGTTCAAGACGAACACAGCAAGAGAAACATCGGCATGAAAAAGAGAGTGAAGGCGTGAAAAACAAAATAAAGAAAATATAGATATCGACAAACTTACATCATCTAAGAGCAGAGTCGACGAACTGCCCAACTGAGGGGCAGGTTCAACAATCTTTTCAACCCTTGACCTTTTTGGTGAAGGAGCAAGGGGGCTTGCTGGTGGAGTTGTGGTGACAACGTTTTGTTGAGGAGGCGAGGTTTCTTCTCCTTCAACTAGCGTATCTGAGGCAAGTACAGTACGTGACGTGCTTGTCCGAGGAGCCACGTCAGTAGTTGGTACTTCTTCCTCGTCATCACTGTTGATCAAAAAATCGGCAGCATAAAAAGCAAGACAAAATAAATATTTCGAGTACAAAAATAGAGACGACTTACGAGCTGACGAGGGATTCAATATAAGGATCATAAGCTGCCTTCGGATGGGAAGGAACAACTTCTTCAGCCTTAGAGGTGCCAGAATCCTCGGCATCATTCCTTTTCCTTTTGTTCCTTGGGGAAACAGAGGAAGGGATTGATTGCGTTGGCTTCAGACTCAATTTCTTTTTCACGGGAAGCCGCAGATTTGTGAGAACCCGCGACTTCACTTTCGGGAATAGAAGAACCTTGAGTATCTTCGGCAACGATAGCCTGTTCTTCGACTTCTCCATCCTCAGGAAGAGGAGGAAGGGAAGTCATAGTAGGATGGTTCTGTAAAAAATAGTGACAAAAGGAAAATTAAAGAGATACCAATACAATGAGATGCAGAGAAAGTGCGGAACAAGACAGAAACTCGAGAAGACAAAAAACCTCGGGGAGTGGATTGGCGGAGCTGTATGGTTCCACGCGACAAGAGGAAGGAATAGGGTTCTTGCCCAGGCGAGAAACTCTTCGAATCAACTTCTCCAAGTCTTTTGCAAAGAGATCACTGGAGATTCTGTTGGCGTCGTTTTCACCAGAATACGTCCAAAGGGGATTTTTGCGAGCCTGAAGAGGCTGCACTCTAATCCTAAGAAAATAGGCAGTGATTTGAACACCAGACAACTCTTTGCCTCGAGTGTTTTGAAGCTGATGAATACGAGACATGAGTGCCTCTGTCGCCTTTTTCTCTTCTTCGGAAGCTTCGGCATCCCAGGAGCGGCGGCGCTGAATTCTGGCACTTCCGTCGAAAGGAATTATGTTGTGTTCAACAGAGTTGGCGCTTTCTTCGTGAATGTAGAGCCACTTTTTGCGCCATCCTTGGACAGAATCAGGAAATTTGACGTCGAAATAATCAACATCAGTTCGGACACAGATAACAACGCCGCCTATGTTATAGGTGACGTTGTGGGAGCCATTGCGGAGGCAGAAAATGCGTTTCCACGAGCCCAATTAGGAGGATTCCGAGGAAGCATTCGCAAAGTGTGATGAAAATAGAAATGTGAAGGATGGAATTGGGGGTCAACTGGTGCAGTTGAATCCCGTAAACGAAAAGAAGGCCGCGAGGAAATCGTGAATTGGGGCCGAAAGACCGCGGATGAGGTGATCAACAAAACTAACCCGGTACTCCATTGGAGGCTTGGGGTAGCTTTCTTCTGAAAAGCGGATGGCGTCCTCCTTCTTCATGAGGCCAAGCCTCTTCAGCATGTTGGTGTCCTGGTTGGAGATTTTAGATCTCTCCTACTCAAGATCCTCGGCGGCCATCTTGGATTACTGTGGCGAGTGAGTCGCGTGCGCGGTGGCATCAACGGCAATGGGCGAGCAATGTTCGTGAGTGCGGAAGATCAGAGAGAGTTGGGCGCAGGGGAAGCTTTGCGAAGAGGAACAGATGAGCGGCGCAAGCGAGGAGCGAACGGAGGTTGAAGAAAGGTTTATATAAGAATCGGGTGAAGCAGTGCGCCGTTGGATGAAGAAATCGTGTGGTGAAAAAAGATCTTCTAGATACAAGGGTAAAAAGGTATTTTTACTGAGATAGGCGTTACCGTACGTGCGCTAGAAAAAGCGGAGGACGTGTGTCCCCCACTTGCCCGACGTGTCAACATGGTAGAAACAATGGACCCACAAGGCAGAAAAATCAAGACTACTAATAGAGATAAAGCAATTTTGTTTAAAGGAAGCATGTCGACAAGAAAAATAAAAGAAGATTGGCGACAGGAGGAATAATTAAATACTTCGGGAGCCTTTGATCAAATACAAGTTTTTGCCCAAACGCTCGGGGGCTACTTCGACAAAAAGTAAAATTTCGAGTATGGCAATATAGAAATTGCGGGAGCCTACAACCAAGCACAAGTCCTTGGCTGTAGCCTCGGGGCTACTCCCATCGGGAGCGCTGTTCGCGCACCCGAGAGATAAAAAAAAGAAGAGAGAGATCATATTGGGAAATAATGACAATATACCGACAAGGTGGACTAAAATGTCGAGCCTACAACCAAGCACAAGTTCTTGGTTGTAGCCTCGGGAACTCCCATCGGGAACGCTGTTCGCGTGCCCGATGAAATTAACAAAGGAAAAGATAGAAAAGCAAGAGAGTATATTTCGAGTTATAATTAACTCTACATATATCGGGAAGCAATATAAGTCATATTTGACTCGATAAAATGTGCCATTCCAACAGCCGGAAAAGCACTCGACAATATATTCTCAAACGCGAAGTTGCGATCAATTTCTGAATGCCGCAAATTTGCGAAGGTAAGACCCCAGATCCGTTCTGGGCGTGGCATCGCCAAAGACTGCGTCGCTACTTTTATCCGTATCAACGACGAAGAAAAATCCTAACGGACGCGTTAGGTACCCGATAAATTTGACTGGGACTCGACGAATGGTAAGACCTTAAGCGGCACTTGTCGAAGTTTACACCAGTATCCGAGATCATGTCCAGGGACGTGATTTTGAAGTAGGTTTTTGCGGATTGCCACTAGAGCAGTTAACTAGTACCTGATCCGTCAGATGAACTAGCCCCAACTACCGTTATCCCTGTACAATATAGAATTTTATGTGAGAAAATATAAAAAGGTTAAAGCTTTCGAATAAAAATAAACAGTGGAGATTTTCCCTGATTCTACGATTCAAGCAAAATCTCGGGGGCTACTGACATAGGCATCCCAAATGGGCCTGCCGAAGATAGTACCCGGGGTTTACTGGAGGCCCACTACTCGAAGGATAAGAAGATTCGGGAGCCCAAGATCTATTAAGGAAAGTTAAGAGTTGTAATAGGAAGTGTTATTTGTAATCTGGCGGGATGAGTTAGAAACCGTCCCGGACTCTGTAACTTATATAGCACGAATCCCTCGGCTCCACCTCCTATATAAAGGGGGAGTCGAGGGAGATAATCGAATCGTTGTTTACAAACCCTAGTTTTCATAATCGTCGAGTACTTTTCGGCTGAAACCTTCGAGATCTACTTACTCTCTACTTCCAACTAAACCCTAGCCTACAATCCATAGGCATTGACAAGTTGATACCTTGTCACTTATAAAGAGGTTGGCTCATAATTGGGTGGTTCCTAATGAATTAACGCGTGGCTAGCCGTCTTCTAAAAATAATTAAGCGTATTGACGATGGCAAAACTGATGCCGCTGCATCGCTGCGAGAGCTGAGACGATGGCAACGCTGAGACGCTGCGTTGATGCATTAAAAGGCGTCGGCGAGTGAGGTACGTGGAAAGGGCCGTTGGCGTGGCGCCTGCATGGCGCATGCATCACAGGCCTAGACACGCGGGACGGCCCAACGGACAACGGACATTTCAGTGTTCTTATAGCCCACCGTACGCGTGGAGAAAGGAACCAATCATGTTGAAGAACGAGGGTGTCCATGGATCGGCCCCGAAACCTTCTAGAAGGCTAGATCGGACGGCTGGCGTTACTGCAGTGAACGGTCCACAATGCAAAACAGAGCAACCCATGGATCGGTCCGGTTTCCTTCTAGAAGAATAGGGTTAGCTGGTCAAAATTAGGCTTTGACCAAACTTGAAATGAGCATAAAAAATTCAAAAAAAATCAAAAAAATGGAAAACCTTCTCACATAGACTTCTTATGTCATATACTACCGATTCTAGTTGATAAACATGGTCTACATGGTGTTCAACAAAAAAACCATGTGTCTAATGTGATATCTCAAACACTAGGGTACAAGTTAGAGGGTGAAGACAAGAGGTTTAGGGTTTGGAACATGAAAAGTTTCAAAAACCTCACCAAAGCTTCATTTTGGAGTGAATAACAAGGATCCATGCTTAGTTTTACAATTCCATGTTTAAAACTTGATAAAATGATGGTCAAAGTTAGGTTTTACTAAATTTGAAATGAGCATAAAAAATTCAAAAAAAAATCAAAAAAATGGAAATCCTTCTCACATAGTCTTCTTATGTCATATACTACCCATTATAGTTGATAAACATGGTCTACATGCTGTTCAACAAAAAAACCATGTGTCTAATGTGATATCTCAAACACTGGGGTACAAGTTCGAAGGTGAAGACAAGTGGTTTAGGGTTTGGAACATGAAAAGTTTCAAAAAACTCACCAAAGCTTCATTTTGGAGTGAATAACAAGGATCCATGCTTAGTTTTACAATTCCATGTTTAAAACTTGATAAAATGATGGTCAAAGTTAGGTTTGACTAAATTTGAGATGAGCATAAAAAATTCAAAAAAAATCAAAAAAATGGAAATCCTTCTCACATAGTCTTCTTATGTCATATACTACCCATTATACTTGATAAACATGGTCTACATGCTGTTCAACAAAAAAACCATGTGTCTAATGTGATATCTCAAACACTGGGGTACAAGTTCGAAGGTGAAGACAAGTGGTTTAGGGTTTGGAACATGAAAAGTTTCAAAAACCTCACCAAAGCTTCATTTTGGAGTGAATAACAAGGATCCATGCTTAGTTTTTCAATTCCATGTTTAAAACTTGATAAAATGATGGTCAAAGTTAGGTTTGACTAAATTTGAGATGAGCATAAAAAATTCAAACAAAATCAAAAAAATGAAAATCCTTCTCACATAGTCTTCTTACATGGAATTGATGTGTTGTGAATTTATTTGGCCAATTTAGACAAGATCAAAAAAAACTTGCTTAGAAATGAGGCCATTTACCCTAACTTTGGAGCTCTTTTTAGCACATTTTGACATGAGTTCCTCAAAACATGTAATCTCATCATTCCAACATCATTCAAACATAGTTCAAACATGTACTCTAATCATTCCAACATCATTCAAACACAAATACAACATTATTCATGAACTTTAGTTGGTTCCCACTCAATCATCTACAAAGCGTTGCGGCTTCTTCTTGGTCCTTGCGCTTCTTGCCACCACTTTGCTCCTTGTGATCCTTGTGCTCATTGCTTCTTTTCACATTGCCTGCTGACCATGTCAACATTGTAGGTTTTCTCATATTCATTTGATGTGACATGGTAGACACCAGTATGTGATGCTCCTAGATTCTTTGCCCATTCTGTCATTTTATCTATTTTTTTTCCTTGGGGCAAATAGTACCAGGCCATGTATCTGCCTCTTTTTGCTTTGCCACATTTCTATGCATGATTTTGCTGAAAATGGTTTCCAACATTGATAGTACAGGAAACTCTCTACCCTCAAGAATGTAGCTGTTAAATATTTCAGAATGATTATTCAGAAGCATGTCACATTTTAGGAAATCATTGAAGAAAGCTTTAATCCATGTATTTGGCTGCAATTCCTCCACCCATGCCCAAGCTTATGGTAAACATGTCTCACACAGTGCCTATGTTTTGAATCAGGGAAAACTTTCTTCACTGCATTGATGAGGCCCTGTAATATAGAGACAATGTTAATCAGAGAATATTCTTGTGAATATGGCAGGTCGACTGAAAAGTTAATTATGCCCAATATAGAGAATATTCTTTTCCCTTTCCTGGCTAGACACTACAGATCAAACTCATGGACTTGTCTACATGTGTTCAGCTAGTGTGCCTTCTGTTCAGCTCGTGTGCTGATGCCATTGTGCTGCATCCTATAAATGGCATCCATCTACTGAACCAGAAATGCAAACAAAGATGGACAATGCCATGAGTTGGAGGAGGAGCACTGGCTCTACTGGTGCCTCTCGCTCCAGAGATGCCTCTCTGTCCAGAAGTGCTTCCATGGCTAGGGCAGACAAGCACTTGCTAGTTTATCGTAGGAGAACCTTGGAAGAGAGGGAAGTTGCTGCTGCAAGGCGCATGGAGGAGGAAGAAGTTGCTGCTAGGCTGAGGGAAGAGCAACAAGCAGCTGTTACCCTGAAGCAGCTAGGTGAGTGCTTTAGGACTACATAGGTCATCCAACTTCCAACAGACAGACCAAAACCTACTCCCAAACCGAGAAGGTACCATGTGTCACCAAATCTTGAAGAAAAGGTGAAGGCTGGAGTTATGTTGTGCTGGCTGAAGAAGGGCATGAAGAAGATGAAAGAGGCACTGAAGATTGGTAGAGGCAAGGACAAGGGCCAAGTTTATCATAGGAAAGGTTAAAGCATGGCATGTAGTTTGTTGCTGTTTCAGTCATGTAGTTTGTTTGAATAAGAATGTAAGGCCGTCGTCGCCACTAGCCATTTCGTCGAGCAGGTGGAGGGCGCAGTGGCGGAACGAGCGACTACATCGCAAGATGGTGGGGCAGAGCAGGTGCTCCTGGAGGCGGTGGCGGTGGAGAAGGTGTCCACGCGGGACGGCCGCACGGCGGCGCAGGTGGTGGCGTAGCGGATGGTGGTGGGTGCAGTGGATCGGTGTGTGGCTGTGTGGCGGGAGCAGGGGTAGTTCGGTCTTCACCTATTTGTCATTGCGCGGTCCTACCTGTAAGATCCGGCCCCACTTTTAGTAACGGCAAGAGACGGAAACGTTTGAAGCCTGGCCGTTTGGCCTCGATGGAGCAGCTGCGCCAGAAGCGGTGGCAAAACTGAGCAACATTCTGTTCTAGTGGCAAAACTGAGTCATGCGCGGACAGTAGTGGCAAACCAATAATTAACCCAAAAATGTATAGATACACCTGAAGATATAAGTTGGATCCATGAGATGGATCAGGAATAATGTTTATTACCTTTGTGGAAACTTCAATCACAATGATAAAAATATTTTTGTATAGTAGTGCTAGAAAAACCATGTTAAGCAAAACTGACTTTGCGTCAGAGAAGAAAATAAATTATTGGGTGGTAGTACCTGGCAACTGAACTATTAACTCTAAAATGTAGCTAGCATGAGTGACTTTACCCGCAAGGTGTTTATTTGGTTCTCTGTCAAGCACTTAGCACCAACCTGATCTGTTGATCCTATTCAATCACAAAATACATATAAACCCATAATCCAGTGCCTAGCAAAACCGGATGAAAATCTATTGATTAGAGAAAATTTGCTGAGATGCAGAATCAAAAATATGGTACAACAACTTCGAAATTCAAAATCAGAACTGAAGCGTTTTCATCCACATCTCAATGCGCACTGAGGGAAGAAAAATTAGGCCATAAGCTGAGGTAATATAACCTGGCTCCCATTCGTAGGCAGTGCCATTCCCCGGCCGGGAAGGATGGGACTCTAGGCCGAACAATTCTTGTAGTAGTACACCAGGAGAGAAGTAATACTGTATATCACAAGTAATCTTCATACCAAAAGTCGCTGCATCTGCAACCTTTAAAAGAGCAGCAACATAGCGCATCATCTCCTCCCATAACTCTCCTATCAGAATGGTCAGGAGGAGGCCAAAATCGTTGGCGCCCAATGGAATTCGTGAGCACCCGGCTGCAATTTTGTGCAATTTTCAGTAGCACGCAGACCCAATGGAATTCCTTTCAATTTCTCTCTCGCATCAATGAAAGGTACGCGCGCACTGGTGCAGCAAGAAAAGGACGGGGACGAATTCGCGTACTTGCTCCTAATTTGTCCGGTTTGCGGTGTGGTCTCAGAGTCCATCTGCTTAACTGCTTCTTGGGTTATGTCGTCTAGAGCCCGCAGCGCCCGCCATGGCCACCCGAAGAGATCGTTCTAGTTGGATTTCGGCCGCCATGGCCACGGCCCCGAGCCGCCGCCGGCCATGGACTTTCTTTTCGAGCTTGTAGCGCCCGTCATGGTCCGCGATTTTGACATCTCGCGTGGCATCCGACAAACTTGTTTGTGCTGTTCCATCCAGATCCAGCGGCAAAAGGTTAGCTGCTAATCAAAGTGCCAGTAGTTGGATTGACCGATGGAGAATCTGCACAACGAAGGAGCAGCGGCTGGCCGGCGTAGGTAGAGGCTACGGCCGAATGGGCGGAGACATGGAGTAGCCTAGCATGATAGCTTGAGATAGATGAGCGAGGAGGAGGCAGGCATCCGATCCAACCCACCAGCAGCAAGTTACCTCCGCTGGATTCCTTCGATTGGCATGAACAACACGGCATCGTGAGCACGGTCGGCGAGGTGGCGGATGTGGGGTCTAGCTACGGCGCCGACGACTGTCAAGAAGGCGACGGCTAGGGATATGCGAGAGGGTCTCGGGTGGCTGCTAGTGGGAACATATGGTCGCTCTACGTAGATGTGATCTTCTCGCGATCTTCTCGCTAGATGCAATTCGACGATCTGATCAGGGACCGATGTGCAAGTACATAAAGAAGCAAGCATATTATGCACGGCAAGCCATGGCTACCTTGACGTACCATAATCCTCTTTCCCGGAACGTGCGTATTCTAGGCTCTAGGCAATGCCGTAAGAACTACCGTGACTGATGCAAACTCAACTTTCCCAGATCGTACCTAGCACAGAGAAAAACGTTTTGAGTTGTGTCTGTGAGATAAACCGGTTTAATGGCAGTTATGTGTTATATGTAATTTGGTGGGAGGGTAAATCGGTCAAAAAATGTTGGACCGCAAGAAATCTTATTTTCTTTATTATTAGGGGTATAGAAACATGGCGGGACACCAGTACAGGGATCCATTTGCAAACACAGGTGGTAGATTGTACGTAGCTACATTGGCAACAGCTGCTGCTGCAAACCTGCACAATCCAAAAGGTATTCCTCCGGTAGGTGGCCTCCAGAGATCCGGATCACCACCTCCATGTGTATACAACTCACACCTGAGTTTCTCATTGTCATGGCGTGTCCCTCGGATCAACCTGACCACCCTTGTACTTCCTTGTTCGGACATTGAATCCTAGCCCAGTAGATGTATGCCGGATTACGTGGAGGAAAGGTGGCAGACGTGTGACTGCCCGTGTGGCTGCATTGCAGATGTAATAGGCTGATGCAACATCATTGTGACACCCCAAAATCGGTACCATGAGGATCCCAGCGAATCCGCCGAAATCCGCACGATATCGATTTTAGGAGACGCATCACCAAGCGCCTCGTACACGCCGAAGCATGCACGCGATGAGGGTGGAATCAATCACGAGCGGTAACATTACAACATGATTACAATAGAGCCACAAGAAACAAGAAACAGATATATTACAATAACGACTCCAACGAGTCAAGATACAAATATACAATACAAAGATCCAATTCATACAGAAGATCGAATACGTCCGAGTACGGACAAGATACAAATTTGGACTAAGAGTCCTAAAGTAACGATGACGTCCATATGCCCAGGCCAAGCCGGAAGGGTAACATTGCTAGCGTCGTCTTCATCGAACATATCTTCATACATGCACGGTTATGTCCCGTAGAAGCAGCAATAAGTACGAGTTCGTACTTAACAAAACTTCAAGATGTATAAGCATTCGTCAACCAGTCGTCCTTTGTATTTAAGACACGCAGGGGACTTAGAGGATGCAAGAGGAACGTCATAGCAATATGGTGGGGTTAAGCGGCAGCGCGCAAGCACTAAAAATCTATAGAGACACTCTACAACATTCGTCTACCAGAGAAGGTGAGAGAGCGCACAACTAATAATTCTATACTCTGCAAACATAACACAGCCGATGCGTTCCTCCCTCGCAAGGAAGTACTTACAAAGGCATTCACACGGTTGTCAAGTTTTAACCATTTATTATTGAAGTTGTACTAACTTACTACGCAAGTTATTATTAATAAACAATATGTGTAAGTTGTCTATGGTCGAGTCATACAGCTCCAAGTCGTCCATAACCGCGGACACGGCTTATCGATAAGATGTAACCCTGCAGGGGTGCCCAAATGTGCCCACACGCACGATCAACCCAACCGAGCAAGGGAAGGATTTCACGACACACACTCTCCTTCACGACAACAATGTCCAGAAAGCCACCTAACCAAGTTGAACCCGTATCGAAGTCCGGCCGAATCTCCGAGACGGACCTAGCTGTTTGCGAGAACGGCTTCCGAGGGTCAAAGCACACACTGGGGCGAATGGCCCGCTTCAGCATGCGATAAACGCGCAGGACGCGAACCTATACGTGCATACCAGAAACAAGGGATACAAGGCACCCGAGGGCTTCCCAAAGTAAATAAGTAACAGGCCGGCATGCACGCAACAACAAATGGTAAAACATTACGAACTAGTTGTGGCCACTGGAAAGATTCCGGCAGTGGTCGAGGGAGACCCATAGGCATACCCACGTGTGGTTAGAGCGCTCAGTCTCGGAACAGATAACAGGAACTCGGGTCCTAAACTTTAAAGAAACACAAGTGAGCCGTCACAAAACGATCAGCTGACCCACCGATGCCTCCGCTAACAACTAACAAGTAACCATGATACCCTCAACAGATATAACCATAAACCATGTGTCATGATTCCCCAACAGATAACCCGATAAGATAACGATAACGGTAACGAGATATAAACAACACTAGCATGCACTACGACGACCCGATAACCAAACAACAGCTGTAGGAGGTTGGTGGTTGGTGGTGGCAATATGGGTTGCTTGAGGTAACAAGTGGAAGGGACACGTGACAAGAACGCAACTCAAGGATAGCATGAGGGAGAAGGCAAAATAAAATAGCTGAGCGACTTCTGCAGGGGCAGGAGTATAGGGGAAATGCTTGCCTGTTAAAGCTTGTCGAGGGACATCAGGAGAACTTGTCGTATCTCACAGCACCACTTTGCGATCCTATCCGAGAAGAGGCAAATGCCGGATAATCAACGGATGCAAGTCTTACTACTACGGATAAAGAAGATCCAGCATGATCAAGATGATATGCATGACATGGCAATTATGATGCGATGCAACTTATCCAATTAATCGGAGTCGGAACCCCGGATAAACAAACTAGTGTTGAAGTTGCATTTTCTACCGGCAAAGTTAAGGGTGGATTAGCATAGCAAACATGACAGGGGTGAGCTACATCAAAGTTAAATGGAACCGGGACAACATATAGTTATATCCCACATATTGCATATGTTCCATATTAGGTGATAATGCAAACTACCACGAAATTTTATGATGCATGGTGCAACAGCAAGCATGGATGGCATATTAATTTTCTTCACATTTTTCTGATCAACTTTCATATATAAAACATTTTATTTCGAGTTATGGATCTAGAGATATTAATTTTGCAAGATTTACATATTTGCAGCAATTTTCAGAAAACAGAGAAAACGTGGGACTTTTCTCACCCAGAGAGAGCAAGCCCTTAGGCTGAAAGATGGGCCAGGAGCTGCTGACTGGACGCCGACGAGAAAGGTTGCTGAAGTGGCACAGATAGAGGCTGACGGGCGGGACCCAGCTGTCAAGGCAGAGAAATAAAATAAGCTATACAAAAGGTTGGGCTTTGCATGCAACGGGATTTGAACAGAGGATCGATTGGACCACGGGACGAGGTACAGACCAGCTAGTCTACTGCATCAGCATGAATGTTGAACGAAACAAGGAAAGAATCAACTTGATGCTACCTGCATGGCTGCGCGATGGAAACGGGACGAACAGCGACGAGGACGCGCTCGACTTAGGCGGGGACACGGCGAGATGCTGCGTTGTTCTGGAGTCGGACGAGGCCGATCATGGAGAGCAGCCATGGCAGAGGAGAACGCGTGCCACCGGGAGACGTCAGCGCGGAGGTGAGGTTGACACGGACATGGATGCGCCAGTCGCATGCGCATGGTACAGGCAGGGCCGGGCCGTTAAAATTTGGGGCCCTGTTCAAAATTTAGAAATGGGCCCTTATGTCACTTGAAAAATATACCTATTAATGAACAATTATAATGTTTATACATATTAGATGGATGTTTAAACTTGAAAACTATTCTCTACGTATGTAGATTCCAAACATGTGGTAAGATTGTGTTTAAATAAGAAGAAGCATGTAGTTTAAAAATCAGCCGGACAAGCGGTACGACCGTAAAAAAACTACTCTCTCCAATTGACAATTATATGAATTAGAGATAATGCGTCTAATGGTTTTGATACATTTTACATGTTTAGGTTTTAAAATAAATAGAAAAATAGTTTTAAGATCTCAAAGACTTATGACATGTAAAGCAGTCCCAAAAAATGCATGTACATAAATAATCACATTACAAAAAAATTCCACATGAGAGGAATATAATACCACTCTGTCGCACTTAATTTACAATCTTAAAATTAAGAACACAGCACTGCAATTTGCAGCATAGCCATCGGTCAAAGTAGGAAAAAGAAAACGCAATTTCCAGCATAGAATCGATCTCGGAACCTCAAAGACAGCCCTATATAGGTATTACTTCTTCCAAAGACCATAAACACTAGGCGAACGTGGACAAGTACCAATAGGCCAGAATTTAGTATATGCCAAATGGAAGAAGTAATACCTATATAGGGCAAACACAGAAATTTTGGGCCCCCAAAATTTTTGGGCCCTGTGCGGGCTGCACGGGCTGCACACCTGTTGGCCCGGGCCTGGGTACAGGAGCTTGGCAACGAACGAGCAGATGCCGGGGGCGACCTGCTTGCAGAGAAAGCCGACCAAGGGAGCGGCCGGGTGGATGCTCGAGGACGCGCGGTCACAGCGTTGACCCGGAAGACAAAACAAGGGCAACGGCGTCAGGTTCAGGCTGGAAAACGACCTGGAAGACGAGAATACAAGATGAGAACGGAGAGCTCACATGGTGGAACGGAGGCGCAAGGCAGTGTGGGCTTCAGCGTTGAAGAGATGTCGTCGAACGACGGCTGCAGGTCGACGACGACGGAGGTGTTGCCGTCGCACGCACGGGGCAGTATCTTGGCGACGAATGCATCGTTGCAGGTTGAGATCCAAGACATCGTTGGGAACGTCGGCGGCGAGGAAAATATTAAGATACAAAGAAGGTTGCGGTCATTTTAGATTTTAGATGATTTTTTCTGAATTACAAGGAACACAAAGAGATATAGAGAGAAGGAAACCTCGAGAGTTGCTAACCATTTCCAAAAACGAATTTTGAATACAAAATTGTTTGTCCATACATATTTTAAATAATTTTGTTTGGGTTTGTAAAATGAAAAGAAAAGCGGAGGTTTTTATTAGAACCATATGAGAGGGAAAATAGAATAACTAGGTTTTATAAAATAATTTTATTTTGTAAAAAAATATAGATGATATGATGCGTGATGTTATGATGATGCACAGAAAGAAAAAAAGCAAACAAATCTAATAGGGTTATTTTTCTGGGTCACTACAATCATCCAGCAGAAGGCTGAGGCCATGACACGTTGCTGGCATGACTAGCTGCATGGAGTTGCCGCATGCAGAGTCAAGGGTGAAGAGCAGTTCATCCTTTGGGCCTGATGGGCAGCATGAGTAACACCTCCGTAGAGTCAGATGTTGCTGTGGGTGAGACATACAGTAGCTTTGGCGGTGTAGCCTTGGGGGTCACCATGTAAAGACGGCAGAACTCATCGACAGCGAAGAGCGCAGCCCACGAGCGGCTGACAACCCGGAAGCACATGATGGATTTGACGGGGAGCTGCAGTAGCACCTCCACGATCATCTCGTCTGGGAGAAAACCACCATCGCAGGATATGGTGGCCCTTTTTCTTTGGTTACTAGCAGAGGATAGCATGGCAGTGGAAATCTTTCTTGCCTCTCTGTGCGCCGCCAAAACTCCACTGATCAATTTGCTCCAAAATAAAATTAACACATGGGGTATTAGTCTAAGTGAAGAAGAAAAATAAACTTTTGAAGTAATGAAGATACAAATTTGTTTCTCGATGGGTGATCATGACCACGATCACCTCGCGACACGTGCATCCCTACAGCCCCACTCCCACACCCGGCCTCTCTCTCTCCCGTTGTAAAGCTTCTTTCCTTCCTCTTCCTTGGCCACCAAAAGAGGGAAAGCTCCACCTTGCTGGAGAGGGCTGACACAACTGCATTGGCCCTACCTTTGGTCAGTCCAGGATCACCGTGGAAGTGGGCGGGGTGTAACAAACAAGCTGTATCTGGTTGTTGGCCACCAATCATACCGGCAAGGGGGCGGGGTGTAACAAACAAGCTGTATCCGGTTGTTGTTCACATCAAAGTGAAGAAAAGAGGGCGGCATTCTGGTAGTTGACGAGAAGAACGAGGGATTATTTCCTTACCTTACCAACACGACGAATCGGTTTCGGATGTGCAACTCGTTCACTTGGAGCTCAGCTGGATGTTTAGGTTTGGCGTCACGGGCGAAGAAAGACTCGATTTTTTCCCGGGTGGGACGATGGTGAGGGAAGAAGATGGACACGATATCGCTGCGATTCTTATTCATCCACAGACTCTATTTTCTCGCTTATACCGAGTCCTAGTGCGCCCCCGCCCGCGTGAACCCTGTGTTGGGCCGCATTTGGGATTTGATGGGATTCTATCGATATACGCCTTTATCTAAAAAATCCCATATATATGGTTCCTCGGGGGGTGGTGTATGCCGACCTGGTCGGCACGGACCAGGCGCCGCACACCCCCCAGACGGATGGTTTGGGCCGGCCCAATGTTTCCTTTCACTTTTTCTTTATTTTTCCGATTTTTTCCTTTTCTTTTTCAGTCTTTTCTTTTTACGTTTTTTAAAAGGTAAAATATTTATAATGCGAAGTTTTACAATTTTGTTTAAATTCTTTTTTCTTCAAAAATTCATTCTTTTGTTCTAAATATTTTTAAATTTAGAACTTTTTTTCCAAAATTTCAATTTAATTTTTGATTTAAAAATTTGAACATTTTTTGATACGAACAGAAACTTAATTTGAACATTTTTGAATACGGAAAAATTTTAATTTGAATTTTTAATATGAAAAAATATTTAATTTGAATTTTTTTAATACAAACAAAATTTTAATTTGAACATTTTTTAATACGAACAAAAATTGAATACGAACAAAAAAAATTGAACAATTTTCACAATTAAATATTTTCGATATTTGAAAGTTTTTCAAATTTGAACAAAAAAAGAACCAGAAAAGAAAAAGAAAAACAAACAGAAAAGGGAAAACGCAGAAACGAAAAAATAAAAAAGCGAAAAATGGGCAGACCAGGGGTGTGCGGTGCCTGGTTTGCACCGACCTGGCAAATCCTATACCCGACCAATCGCTCTACAGCACCTCAGTATGGGCGGCCTCGGCCTTTCTCTTTTTTTTCTCTTTCTCTTTCTTTCTTTTTTCTTTTTTTATTTTATTTTTTGTTCCTTTTTTTTTGTTTTGTTTCTTTTTTTTGTTTATTTTTATTTTTGTTCAAATTTGAAAATATTTCAAATTCAGAAAAATTCAAAATTGAAAACTGTCCAAAATTTTAAAAATGTTCAAATTTTAAAAACGTTCAAATTTTAAAACCGTTTAAATAAAAAAAATTCAAATTTGAAATCCGTTCAAATTTGAAAAATGTTCAAATACAAAAAATCGTTCAAATTTGAAATCCGTTCAAATTTGAAAAATGTTCAAATACAAAAATCTTCAAATTATAAAAGCGTTCAAATTTGAAATCCGTTCAAATTCGGAAAAATGTTTAAATTTCGAAAAAAATTAAATTAAAATCTGAACATTTTTAAAATTTCCAAAATTTCGAATCTGAACAGATTTTGAAAATTCGTTCTCCAAAATAGTATATTTTTTAAAAGTTAGATATTAAAAAAGGAAAATATTAACAAAAAAGAAACAGCAAAAAAAATAAAAAAAACGTACTCCCTCCTGCCCGATTTACATGATGTGGTGGACGTTTTGCAAAAACGTCCTTCATTAATTTCCGACACAACTAGAAACCCTCCCACCGCATATCCTGTTCCCCTGTCTTCCTGGATCCACCGCCCGACGCTCCGCTGCGCCTCGCCGGTCGCTCGCTCGCGCCGCCCACCTCCCCGCCGCCTCCCCACCGCCCAAGCCGCTTTCCTGCTTACCCCCGCCGCTCTGCCGTTGGTTTTGGCGCTGTGAGAGAGGCAGCAGCCATCGGTGTTGGCGCTGCCGCTCGCAGCCGTCGGTGTTGGCGTTGCCGCTCGCGGTCGTGCGGAGGTCGGTGGTGGCGTGCCCAGGGCCGGCCCTAAGGGGGGGCAGGCAGTGCCATCGCCCAAGGCCCCAAAAATCAAGGGGCCCCAACCCAGGTATACTACTGTGTATTTGAAGGTTTGTACGTGTAACGTGCACAGGCCCTAAACGTGCAGCAAAGAAAGGCCTTTGGGCCATACAAGAGGAAACCCATCAGGACTCACGGCAGCCACCGAGCCACGCAGGGATTCCAGAGAAAACGAAGCCATCGATCGGGCCGCACAGGAAAAGGAAACGAAGCGATCGATCCTAATCCCCGGACGCGTCAGTTCGTCTTCGACCCAGTCCTCGTCGCCTCGGCTTCGACTGCCCAGTCCAAGCCGCCGATGATCCGATCCTCCGAATCTCCGCTAGCACACAAACCCTGATAGCAGCGAGACACAGGATAGCAAATTAGCAATTCGCGAGCAGCGCAGAGCCTCTTTCAGTCTCCAGACTTCAGTTCATATTGTCCAGACCACAAAGATCAGCGAGACACGGACACGGTAAGAATTTGTGAGTTCGCAACTTAGAGATGATTTTTGTTTTCTCCTAAATTGTCCCTAATTCTGAATTTTTAATTATCAGTTCGCGGTTTGTCGTCTCGTCAGTTTCAGTTTCCGGGGCCGTCGCCATAATACGCGCATACATACATCGCCGATTTAACCGATCTGAGGTATATTATTATACTCTACCTTCCTATAATGATGCATAGTTTTTCCCATTCAGAATTTGATTTGGTTTTTTTTTCAATAGTGTTTGTTATCATGTCTTCCTTGTCGAGAAAGCGCCCAAATGGTAACACTAAAAGGAAAAGAGCAAAACAAGTGGCGGCCTTGATACAATCACAGAGGGGAGATATTCACAAATTTTTTTAAATCTAATACTGGTGCTTCAATAAACCCGAATGATGAGTTGGCGATAGTTGCCATCGAGGAAGAGGCAGGGGCAAGTGGCTCTTATCAGCAAGAGGAAAATATTGACACCAACATTGGCGATAGCAATTTAAGTGGCTCTGAGAATGCAGCTAATTCGATGGATCCTAGTGTTGATGAACAACCATTTTATACTTCTGATATTTATGATCCAAGAAATTGGAATAATCTTGATAACAGAGCAAGAGACATATTAGCTGAGAAAGGACCTTCGAGAGAGGAACCAATGGAGTACCCTCGAGACAACGCATCTAGACATTTTTCGTATGCTCATTATTACAGGAGTTTAAGCAACGGAGAGAAACATGATAGAAAATGGCTTGTTTATTCAACAGATGTTGACAAAGTTTTCTGTTTTTGTTGTAAGATTTTCAAGTCTAGTGCTAGCAGGAGTCAGAGTTCCTTAGCACATGATGGATTTAGTAATTGGAGTCATATCAGTGAGAGGCTTAAAGAACATGAAAATAGCAGTGAGCATATTAATAACATGAACAAGTGGAATGAATTGAGGCTTAGACTACGGAAGGAGGAAACTATTGACAAAGAATTGCAACATCAAATCACAAAGGAGAAAGAACGGGTGAGGCAAGTTTTGTTAAGAATAATAGCCATTGTGAAATATCTTGGAAAACGCAACTTGGCTTTTCGAGGAAATAGTGAGCAGCTTTACAAGGATGATAATGGGAATTTCTTAGCTTGTGTTGAGATGATTGCAGAATTTGACATGGTAATGCAAGATCACCTTCGACGTATTCAGAGCAGCGAAATCCATCATCATTATCTCAGTCACAAAATTCAGAATGAGTTGATATCTCTTTTGGCTTCGGACATCACACGTGTTATCATAAAGGTTGTTAAAGATGCCAAGTATTTCTCTATTATCCTTGATTGTACTCCAGATGTCAGTCATCAAGAACAAATGACTTTATTAGTCCGATGTGTTAATTTATCTGATGGCAAGATAAAAATTGAGGAGTATTTTTTGGGGTTCTTGAAGGTGGATGACACTTCTAGCTTGGGGCTTTTTAAGGTACTGCTTGAATCTATGGAATCATTTGGCCTAAATATTGAAGATATAAGGGGCCAAGGCTATGACAATGGCTCTAATATGAAAGGTAAAGACAAAGGGGTACAATCTAGGTTACTTCAGATGAATCGAAGAGCACTGTATATGCCATGTGCTTGCCATAGTCTCAATCTCACTCTGTGTGATATGGCAAAATCATGTGGGAAAGCTGTTTCATTTTTTGGAATTGTTCAAAGCATATACGTATTATTTGCTAGCTCTACAAAAAGGTGGAATGTCTTGCTTAAACATGTTCCCAGTTTAACTGTGAAATCATTGTCCAATACTCGGTGGGAGAGTCGAATCAAAAGTGTCACAGCAATAAGATTTCAAGCGACTGAGTTAAGGGCAGCTTTGTTGGAGTTACGTCATGCTTCTGACGTCGAGGCCAAGGATAAAACTGATGCAAAAAATTGTTTTGATGCGCTTGGCCGCTTTGAGTTTCTTGTTGGTATGTTTATTTGGCATGATATTCTGTTTGCAGTAAATAAAGTTAGCAAGATGTTGCAATCACCATCCATGTGCATTGAGTCTACTTTGAAGCAAATAGAAGCCGTACAAGAATTTTTTGAGAACTATAGAAATGTGGGGTTTTCTTCAAGCTTGAACAGTGCCAAAGAAATTGCAAATCAAATGGGTGTAGATGCATTTTTTCCAGTAAAACGTCGTGCTACAAGGAAGAATCAGTTTGATGAAAGTAATACCCATGAAGAAATTGTAGAAGCTGAGAAGGCTTTTCAAGTTAAATATTTTTATGTTGTGGTTGATATGGCTGTAACTTCTTTGAAGGACAGATTCAAAGAACTCATGGTGTTTAAAGATGTATTTGGTTTTTTATTGAGATCGCGCACCATGAAGTCATTAAGTGACAGTGAACTTGAAGGAAGTTGCAGAAAATCTGCACAAACTTTCTCTCTGGAGGGTGGTTCATGTGATGTTGAGGTATATGATCTTATTTCTGAATTAAAGATGATGAGATTCACATTGCCAGATGGCATGAAGTCTGCTATGGAGATTTTTGAGCATGTCAGAGAAGTTGATTGTTATCCTAATATCTCCATTGCTTACCGCATCATGTTTACTGTGCCCGTGACTGTCGCATCAGCTGAAAGAAGCTTTTCAAAGTTGAAATTATTGAAGAACTATTTGAGATCAACAATGACTCAACAGAGGTTAAACGGTTTGGCAACATTATGCATCGAGAAGAAATTATTAGATGACATCGACATCGATCCCATCATAAGTGAATTTGCATCAAGGAATGCTAGAAGGAAATTTTAAGGTACTATGTATAAAATATTTGATATGCTAGTGCTTCTGGATAAATTTAAGTGATATTGAGAATATTATTTTTTACGTATATCTATAAATATTATTGTGATAGCTATATTAAGGGTCCCAATTTTTAGCCTCGCCCTAGGTCCCAAAAACCCCAGGACCGGCCCTGGGCGTGCCGGATGGAGCGGGAGCCGAACCGCGTCTCCGGCGGAGGAAGGTTGGGGAGGACGATGAGGATGCGGCCACCGCGACTGGGCTCGGGGAGATGGAGATCGGGCACCCCCGTCGACCGCTTCCACTGCTTCCTCGGCCTCCCCGTCGAGTTCGAGGTGGAGATGCATCCCCGCGTCCCCAGCGCCAGGTATTCCCTACCCTTCCTTCCACTTCCACCCACCCATGGGAGAAATTTCAGATTTTTAGCTTCTGCAAATTCTGCCAAATTAAGGAACCTGCAAGTTAATCCCCATTGCTTTTGAGACAGAGAATCAGGATACGTGTAAGATGATATTCTTTTAAACTTCTGTTTCCAGATTTCCTTGCCTTCACTAGTTTCAGTAAAAATAAAGAGCCTGATAGTTCAGTGCATTTCTCAAAGAGAATAGAGTTGATGTCATTGAGGTAGAAAGGGGAAATTACAAGTATGTCAGCGAAGAAGGAGCCAGTATAGGCAATCCAGTAAAAGCATGGCCAGCAATGGTCACAGGTCACTGCCTGTCTAGGGGACTAGCGAACTAGGTTACTTCAGCAATTTTTCAATTGTTCAGTGATCTGTTTGATTCATGGGATTGTTTCTTATAGCTTTCAAGATGTAATTTAGACATCCATAGCTTGAAACCCTGCCTAGTGAATAGCAGGTAGTACTACTCCCAGCCCTACTTGAATGCTTCAAAGATGATCGTGTTAGGATAAGCAACGATAGCATTATTAGAGCATGTTACTGTAAGACATCCGTAGTGACCAGAAAATTGCACCAGTATACGAGCTTCTGATCCATTTTGAAGAATCTGAACCTTCTCTCAGCATATGGAATAAATTGTCAAGTGAATGTAGGTATCCAAAGTTTACTACCACCAAATTGCAAATGTACTTTTCAGAGGACATCTAAAGAAATAATCTTCTACGCTACATCTGTGCTTGTGCAGTAGGCATCCTTTCTGTGGCGTCGTTTAATCAAATTACCCTCGTCAGATTGTTGATTGCATTCTAGCTGATCTTGTGGTTGATTATATTTGAGCTGATCATGTTGTTTGGTGCTGTGGTTCTGTATGTTTCACAGGGCGGAGGCGGACTATGGCAGTGCTTCTTCTGTTGTACACGAGCCTGTCATCAATTGCTGTTGCATTCTCCGTCACATGCATTATCCGTTCAGAGTTGTTTGGGAAGGTTTGAACTTTGGACTATGAAATCTCTTACCTAGATGTTTCTCTAAGTAATGTGTGAAGTTGTATCTCATGTAAGGCTGCTTTTTTTGCATGCTTTGGTACCTTATGTCTTGGTACTATGTAGCCATGATGCAGGGCTATGGTTGTTGGTTATAGTTATCTTGTTTGCGCATTCACGTGAACCAACTGGCTTATTATCCAAACCATACTGATAATAAGATTGATACACCTTGTGATTACTTGTTCAGCATTGCATATGCATGGGAGAAATCCAGAGACAAGAAAACAACCAACAACCAGCATATAATAAGATTGATACACCTTGTGATTACTTGTTGCTTTCTTTGTACAGAATATAATGAATATTAATGGACACCAATTCAGACCATAAATATACAATTTCTAAATGTCATATATAACACATAGGAAACAGTTACAACACATAGGACATAATTGCATAGGCTGCCTCCACTCGTGTATCTCATGCTGGGATGGTAGTTTCACAACAATCTCTTGATTTAAAGTGCTGATTCGACGTCTTTTATAGACGAGGTCTGATGGGTCGTCCAACCATGTCGCATACAAACTTCCTGGAATTATTGTCTCATTATCCACAATCAATTAGTTCCTTTAGTGTGGTAGGTGCATACTGAACTGTCAGGGATTGTATGGAGCTGAAAAAGCCAAGATCCAGGACATTCAAGTCAGGTGAGTTTGGAGGCTGTTGCAGCAACTTAATATCCCGTCCAGATTCTTTGACAGCAGCTAGGAAAATTGGATCATTTGGAAGAACGTGCGTCCGTGCATTGTCTTGCTGTATAAATATGGTTCCCTCATTATCAGGCCATAGATATGCAATTGCTGGAATTACCTTTTCACAAAGGAATTCCCTCATTACGTTTCTAGTAACTATGATGGTCTTTAGTTCCATCGTTCCTTTCAACCTATTTTTGGAGTTGTTCTTGGCTGCGGTTTCTTCAACAAATGCCCAGATTCCGATTTTTCCATCAAACATGACTTTTTTTTGCTCATTGTACCGGGGTTTGGCCACTGCGGTTAAGAACATAACCTTTCCTATACTGTTCTTGTTGTGAATAGTTCGCACAGGGTCTTGTTCTTCCGGCAGTAGATAGTATTTTCTGCTCCTCTTTGTCATGTCGAACCATTTTTCGTCTATATGAACTATGTTCTCCATACTAAGGAAAGATGGTTCTGCCTCGGCTGTTGTTGTTTGGTCAATCATTGAAGTGCAAAATTTGAGCCTAGCAATCTTGTTTTCTGGTTTCAAAGCTGGCTTGAGGGTACTTGTGTGACGTCTTATTTTACCCCATTGGAACCTTTTCTGCAAGGTAGCATAGGCGACGCCCAATTCCCTTGTGAGTGCCCTCAGCGTGGACCTTTTGTTTAAAGGAATGGAAGGCACCCTTGATAGCCCAAGATCTACTCTCTTTCGTCCACAACGCCCCTTCTTCTGATTTGAGACATCAACCTCTAGCTGCTTTATCTCTTGTTCTCTCCCCTTTCTCCAAATTCTTTCAATTGTGCTTAGACTTGTTTTTAGAAGAGTAGCTACAAGTTCTTTATCTGCCTTCGCAATTTGCCTGTCATTGCCAAGAGCTTTCAATGCGATGTATGCTGCGAATCTGTGACTATCAGGTAGCTCTCTACGTTGTGCATGTGCAGCAGGTATTTCTACATCTTTGGCTTCAGGCATTTCTACATCTTCGGCTTCAGGCATTTCCACATCTTCGGCTTCAGGCATTTCCACATCTTCAGCTTCAGGCATTTCCACATCTTGGGCTTTAGGCATTTCTACATCTTTTTCCTCTTCCTCATGCGGACTAAAGTTAAGGTCCAAATAAATCACCACTTATGGAGGCAAGTTGAGATCGAGGTCCATCTCCTCTTGTCGTACCTACATCAAAAGGAACAAAAAGTATCAGTAATGCATCAAAAGTATCAGTACCTCTATAACAGCTTCAGGACAATATATCAAATATACCATGGTGTGCTGGTATTGATCATGGAGTACCAGTTCTATCAACTAGAATTAGAGAAAGAAGTAACCTGTTCTATAAGCAGTTTATTTTAGCTCTGTAATGTTTACAATTTTTGTCAGCTTGAGAAAAAACTGAGGTATATAGCATTGTACTATCACCAAACCTGCAGTGGTTGGCAGTCTGTAGTGACAAAGGAATAATGCATATTTTCATAGATGCTAATTTTGTTTATATTTGCAGGAGAGACAAAGGAGTAATGGCAAGATGAGGATGACAGTGCTAACAAAGGTAGATTACACTCTTTGTTCTCCCTAAGATTTATCTCAGGAACGTCGCCCTTTTCCAGTCTTCATAATTTAGGGCTTAAATTTGACAAATGGGATGCTTACTTCTCTCAGTACTTCTCTCTGTCCTGCTTATTGCTTAACAGTAGCCTGTTATTCGATTTAAACGACAAACTTTGCCTGTTATAGGACTAATTCAGCAACTGAAATAGGATAGGATTCAATGATTGCAAGCATAATTATATATATTCCCCTTCCTAACTTCAGATCAACTCGTGACATGCTAGAAGAGTTGATTGCAGTTACTGAAATGCCCAGGAGCAAGTTACTGACCACATCAGCTTGAGGTTTACTGATATAGAGGCCTGGGAAGAAGTGGAGCCTGGCCTGGGCCTAAAAAACTCAAAAAAGTTGCCTGGCCAGGCTAGCATGATGCCAGGCGACTGATTTCGAGCACCTGGTCCAGGCCAGCAAAAATTGCCAGGTCGCAATCCAAACAAGTTGTTAGTCTTCAGTTACTGTATCAGTTTGCAATCCAAACAAGCTGTTAGTCTTCAGTTACTGACAATATTCAGGTGACACGCGGCCCTGCCCGGCTCTATGCTAAAGGTGAGCAGTGTTGGCTGTCTAGTGTAATCTTCTAATTATTGAGCATGCTGAAGGTGTTAATCTATGCCGATAGATATTGTATAATACTGTTAGCTGTGTAATCTTCCAATAAACTGAGCATGCTCTAAACTGTCTTGATTCTTGCTGCTTCAGGCCACGTTTGAGGACAGCATGAAGGACGAAGCGATCGCGAGGAATCACAGCACAACAAAGGAGGCCATAGCAGTCGGCACATCGGCCGGAGCGTACCTCATAATCCTGACCCACTTCACCAATCCCGGAACAAATCCATGTTTAGCAATCCCACTCAAGGATGTGTACGTATCTTGAAACCCATCTTTAGCAATCCCAATATTTGATAATGATTAGAGAAATTGCCTTGCAAATTTGACAAGTATGGCTATCAAATGTTCTGGGAAATGCCTTGCGTGCTCTTTTCATAAATATGATGATCTATATTTCAATTGCAGATGCAGTACATTCCTGAATGTCTATGGTCAAGATCTTGATAATGATCAGAGGTACATTCGTACCTTGCATCCGAGGGAGGAGAAGCAGCAGAAGGTGTCGAGGAGTCTGCGTTTGCAGACCTCGCAGGTGTTTGTGACGCCCTTGCTGGGCCTTGGCTGCTGCCGCTCGTTCAGGAACACCACGGATGTACGTCTGGATGGTGTGGTGGTCGGCGAGGCAGAGCAGCCAGCGAGGGAGCTGCTTGATGCGGGGGACGGCTGGTGGAGGAGCTTGCCGAGGACGGTAGGCGGGGGAGCACGCCTCTGCTCCTTGGAGGCCCCACCTCCTCTGCTGCTGGAGCTGTCGCGGACGGCCGGAGGGGATGTGGGCTCACCGTCGATAGAGGACCTTGCCGGGGACGGACGGCGGGGGAGCTTGCCGGCGGGGGAGCACGCCTATGCTCCCGGGAAGCCCCGCCTCCTCTGCTCCTGGAGCGGTCGCGGACGGCCGGAGGGTGTGCGGGCTCACTAGCGGGGGTTGCGGACGGCCGGCGGGGACGGAGCTCGGCGCGGTACGTGGACGTGGAGTCGGGAGATGGATTTGATTTGAGGACTACTGTTGAGAAGAATTGAAACTGTAGGGGGATTTCAGAAAATTATAATTGTGCATGGGCCGAGTCAAGTAAATCGGGCCGAAGGGAGTACCTACTACTAATGGACCGCGACCCAACCAACCGGCCTGGTCGGTGGGATGTGCGGTGGCCCGTACACACCGACCAGATCGGTGTAAACCACTCCCCCGCCGTCGGTGTATAGGAATCCCGAAGGAAAACGGGATCGGCATATTCCTTATTAACAGAAACGCGAAAACAAATTGGGTCGCGGGCCACCAGCCCGTGCACCCCCGCGCTCTGTCCGCGTCCCCCTCAACTTCCCGCAATCCGCCGCCGCCATCAGCCGACGAGCTTCCCTGTCGAGGCCGGCCACCGGAAATTTGGTCTGCGACGATCGGCCGGGTCGAGGAGATTGTCTGGCCCGATGTCCGAGGAGATGGATGCGCATCCAGTCAGATACGAGTTCGACTTCCAAGAGCTCAAGGCTACTGATGGTTACAACCCGCCGGACGATTTCCTTGTCCGGGTCTTGCCCCTCCACGCCGGCGGCGCCCTCCCTCGCGGAGGAAAAACCAAGGAGAGAGCCTGGTACGAATATCCTAGCCCCTTTGGGCAGGACTGGAATCTGCAGAGCAGGCAGCTGCAGCTGCAGCTCGAAGAGGAGAGGGAGCGGCGGAGCCTTGAGGAGAGGGAGGAGCGGCGGCAACAGCTTAAGGCTGACATGCTGCAGCAGCGCAAGGAAGATACGGAGCTTCAGCTTGAGGAGGAGAGCCAGAGGCACGACCGGCGTCTGCTGCAGCACCAGGAAGAGACGCAGCTTCAGCTTGAGGAGCTCACTCTGCGACTGAGCCTTGAGGAGATACAGCAGCAGCAGGAGTTTGATGTTCATTATGGGAATAGCCTTGCGGATAGGCTGCGGCAGCGTCTGGAACCAGTGCAGCGGCGTTTTCTCGACGCGATTCAGCAGCGTCTTCTGGGCGAGCTCTACATGGAGGGGCACTATCATGAGGAGAGCCGTCTCGATGCGATGCAGCGGCAGGAGCAGGATGACATCTACATGGACGAGATACGGGCAAATTCTTCAAACAGCGAGTGCTGGGGTTTAGACGTCAAGGAAGCGCCTACACATTCTTCTTCTTCTTCTTCTCCGGGCAGGGATGCGCCCGAGGAGCACCAAATGGTGCCTGTGGACGAGCACCGAGTACGTCTGCAGATGTACGAGTTCGACGCTGCCAACATCCCTCGACACCGTCTCTTCAACTGCGAGGCCAACATCCAAGATCTCCTCCTCGAATCCCCCCTCGAAATTCCCTACTACATCTACGCCGGCCGCTGCAACATCAACCTCGAAGGATACAAGCTCCGCTACGCCGACCTCTTCCCCGACTTCCACAGCTGGAGTCATTCGTGGATACGACCGACCACCTACCAAGGCGACGCTCAATATGTGGACTTCTGGAGCAAGTTGATGGAGGAAGTGGAGTACACCAACACCAAAGATCGAGTGCTGGCCAAAGCTATTGCCATCGCCAACAAAGGTTTCCGGAAAATGCTTTATTTTCAGATAGAGATAGCCGTGAAAGATTGCATGATGCTTCTTGAGTATGATGAAGAGATGGAGCAGAAGTGTCACCTCTATGGTTATATTGCTTCTGAAATCTATTTCCAAAAGCAAAAGTATGAATCTGTGCTTGAGCGTATATTGAGTGGCCATGAAGTGTTGCGCTACGAACTGACTGAGCTGGGATTGGGAGACGATGCCAATGAGGATGATGCGTTGGAGATGCGTGATTTCGTAAGTGACAATCTATGTTAATCGTGTATGTGTTAAACAATTACCTAACTTACCTTCGCTCTTTTGTAGGTCGATCACCTTGTAAGGTCTACTCCTACTGAGGTAGGTACCATAACTTGATGGCCCTTGTTTTAGAATCTAGATTGTTGTTACTTTTTAAGCTTGGGGCACGCTATCGGGTCCATGATGGGGGACGGGCCTACTTTTGGTTGGACTGGTGGACGGGGAGGGGACCCCTCCATCTGTTGTTCCCTCGGTTGTTCGCCTGCTGTGACAACCACTTTGTCAGGGTGAGAATGGAAGGGGGATGGCGCATCAGCTTCAGGAGAACCTTCGGTACGGATGAGGTGGTCGAGTGGGAGAACCTCTGCAGAATCTTTGATCTACACCCCTTTGCCGAGGGGGAGGACCAGGTTCGGATCCCTCCGGGGTCTATTCCACACACTCAATGTACCTTAGGCTGTCACAAGGGGCGTCACTCACTTACTTCAAGGAAGTAGGGTTCCGCCTAAGATCAGAGTCTTTCTTTGGCAAATGATCAGGGGGAAAATCCCGTCAGCTAAGCAGGTGGCTAAGCGACAGGGCCATCTGACAGGAGCTGCACACTTTATGGCATGCTAGAGGATTGTGATCACATCTTCTTGAACTGCCACCTTGCAAGGTTTTTGTGGGCAGGGGTAAGAGAACTCCTCCCATGCAACTGGAATCCGACGGGGGTCGACGACTTCATCGCCATAGTTCAAGGTCTTTCCGGACCTCTCCGTAGGCTAGCTTGGTTCGCTTTCGCATCCCTAGACTGGACGCTTTGGAATACTCGTAACAATTTAGCGATCGAGGGGAAGGTGATCGGCCATCCAGGTGACGCGCTCTTCACCATGTCTATCCACATGCAGAGCTGGAGGCTGGACCTTCTGTATGCGGCGCTGGGCGAGCTTAGGCGGCTACACGCGAGGACGAGGACGAAGGCCACATGATGTCGATCTTGCTGTTATTCCGACTGTGTTTTCTGGTGTGGTTTTCCCGTGGGGCGGTTGTATGAGCTACTGTTATAGTGAGTGGGTGTGTGTTTGGCATCAGACGATGGTTGTATCTAACTTATAGTTGCCGGTATGGCTTTATATATAAAGCCGGGCCTACGGGCCTATGGTATTATGTTTAAAAACTCAGCTCAATGTAGATTACTGTTACATGGGGAATCCACTACAGGGCCACACCAAGGCAGATCAGCCGTTAAGTGTAGCGTAGGGCTGTCTGTCAGAAGTTACCAAGTTAGGCAAGATTGGTGCTGGCTGGGATATGTGGTACTTGATTGGTAAGAGTCGTTTGGAATAGGGCGATTGACTAGTAGGGGTCATAATACTGGAATACCTCCAATTAGGCAAGTGACCATTTCTGCTATAATCTTGTTTATCCAATGATTGTTGGATGTTTCCTTCAATCTTAAGACAAGCAATATCCAGTAGTTTATTCTACCTAACACATGTTCTCTTGGTCGTCCAAATCATTTCGCCGACAGCTACCAACTCGTTGGCAATTCGTGGTACGAGTTGGATGCATTTACCACTTACAAGCACATAACTATGGTGATATTTCATAGAAGAGTGTGGAAATCAGCAATCCATGTGCCACAAACATAAATTATAATCGTAATAGTAACACTTACATTATGTGACTCCTTTTCTTCCAAGGTAAAGAAACCAAGCGAACTGAGTTCCAACTCATCTAGATGAGTTTCCAGTTCTACTGGGTTGCATATCTGGCCTATCTCATCTTGTTCGGGACCAAGGACGTCATTGTTGTTTATAATTCGAATATAAATTGCATCTTAGAAAACATTATTTGGAACACTGCATTTTGTTTCCACATGCTTTATTTGTTTGGTTTACAAGCTTTTTTAGATGTGTTCTGTTACCAGCTGAACGCTAGTTTATAATACTTACTAAAATTTGTTTTGTTACGAGACTAACCGTCACAAAAATATGACCCTCGCAGTTGCCTTCCGCTACAAGGTTTGACGACGAGTATAAGAACTGGGTGTTTAAGCAGATTAACTTGCAGGTATCTTAATCTTCGTCCTTGGTCTGATAATTATGAATCTGATTATGATGTCTGACCAAGCGCAATGGTGGAGAAGTTAATCTTTGACTCTTTTGTCCACAGACCAGATACGATTTTCACCTTTATGTAAATTACCTTGTGGAGAAGATTAATATTGCCCAAGATCTTGATCTGGCACCTGA
This sequence comes from Lolium multiflorum, assembly GCA_030979885.1. Taxonomy (NCBI): domain Eukaryota; kingdom Viridiplantae; phylum Streptophyta; class Magnoliopsida; order Poales; family Poaceae; genus Lolium; species Lolium multiflorum. The sequence continues at coordinate 57,250,833 of CM061751.1, forward strand.
GGTAAGCGTTTGAGCTGAATTTATTCCTCTCAAAGAACTAAAATAATGTAATTGCCTTGCTTCACATATGTTGTGATCTAAAAGCTTTTCGTTGACTTGCAGGATACAAGTTAGTGAAAGACCAGAGTTATGCCAAGTATAGTCTTGCAACTCAAACATGAAGTTAAGCCGGCATCTTAGCTTTGGATGTCCCAATGTACTACTTTTGCATGTAAAATGCTGGCATGTTTTTGCTGATTTTGCTCTCCGATATGTCAAAAACACTTATTTGCAGTCTTGTTAAACTAAGTTTGCTCTCGCAGTAGTCACAGAGTAAACGAAAAGCAGAAACTAGCTATGCACCACAACGCAAAAAATAAACCGGAATAGCGCGGAACAACCAACTCTTGGGGTTCAGTAACATGCTTGCATAAGCTTAGAAGGCGGGTCACTTACGCGGTACGCCGGCCTTGTTTCATGCTGTAACACAACCCCTCAGTAAGACATTGCAGCAAAACATATACTGTACTAGATCTAGAACCAGGCTAGAAGTACGAATTGTAAAAAAATGAAAAAGAAAAGCAGCGCGGGACATTTGGAATCTATGCATGCTCCATGGTGAGCTCAAGTATCGAATCTATGGTAAGCTGAGCTGAACCGGATGTCACATTATTAATATTAAATAATGCGTTATCTGCAAGATTAGCATAGCACTCACATCCAACCCATGTCACATATGCCAGGGGACGGGACTGACGGTGGCTTCTTACAAATTGAGTTGCAGCAAGTCTTCAAGTCCTTTCTCCTCCGCATGAAAAATATGGGCTGAGAAAGAGACTATATTTCTCCACTGTTTGCTGCAAACTCCCCACTCGTTGCAGGTAATTAAGGTTGATCCCTCCAATACATCGGACTTTCAACTCTCTTCCTTTTCTGTCTATTATTGTGCACGGATCGCGCGGAATGCTGTAGTTAGCAGTACCATCTTCATCCATGCTATTTATTTTACGGCGATGTGGACCTCCTTCCATATAAGCTCGGCTTCCATGATGAGCGTGGGTATATTTTCTCGCTGCATTTGAGAGAGAATCTTACTGTAAGATGCCGCTCAGAATGTACGCCACCGTATTTTTTCCGATACTCATGTTCAGAATTGGAGGATCTAGGTCCATAATGTTGGGGGTGCCACGGTTCACATGAACATCAAAACTTCAAGACATGGGTTTAAATTTTGTGAAGATTACACAAAAATAGTATAATTTTGTCTAAGTATCATCACAATTCCAACATATAGTTCTGAATTATGCTTTAAACTAGCAGATAGCTAATGTAATCTAAGTGGTGTTAACTATTTTGCTTCTTTTTTTTGTCTCAACTCTTCAAGCAGGTTGAATGGCAGAACGCTTGGGATTTGATGAGGGATGGAGGGAGGTGGATTATGTCAACAGCTATGCCTTGTTCATGGGTTACCTATCAATGGCTATCAAGGGCCTAGGTTTCCTTGTACTTACTTGGACTACTGTCGTACTACTTGGTGGTTTCGTCTCCATGCTTCAGAAGAAAGACTTTTGGTGTCTCACATTTATTACCCTCGTACAAACAGCCGGGTATAATCTTTACTCATTTGGTTCTTGCAGTTTTTCAATGTTTTATTTCGTATATTTTTTCTGAAACATATTCTTTCCATTTTATCTTCATCTTGTGTATTTTCATAGCATTATCCTACAAAACTAGTGAGTGATCTATACTTCTTATAAAACAAAACCCCACTAAGTGCAATTAATATTTGTCTATCTCAACATACAAGATATCCACATCACCTACTTCCTTAGCCAATCATTTGTCCACCTCATCCTTATTTATTATCTATATCTACATGCAAGATATTTAGATTACCTATTTTAAACCATTAAACTAGCAATGTCATCCTTTTTAGTTGCCGCTCGCTTGATAATATCGCACCCTAATGCTATATCATTACATAGTTAAGTCATGTGCAACTTGAACACCAAATAGTTTTGGCAACCAAATAAACTCTCTGCATCGATGAATGGATATATCCCAAAATTTATTACGTAACCATACATGATATTTTTTAAAACGTAATGCCACAATGTGCATGTATTTTTCATGCAAGACATCCATATCATTTGGTTCTACAGTCGGTTGATTTCACCTTATCTAAATCAATCACATACATCTCTGAAATATAACAATCTTGAAATTTTAAAATGCTTATCCATTTCATGGATATTAAATATAGTGTCTTAGCTACTATGGCCAACTAAATATTGCATATTCTATAAACCAAGTTTTATGTGTTTTATTAGATTTCTTATAGAGATATCCGCTGCAACGCGCGGGGTATCGTTCTAGTTTATAGTACACAGAAGCACACACACCCTACATATATGCGGACAACCACATGTGTGACAGTTTCAGCAGATATTAAATAATTTGATGATCCCAAAATAAATCCAGAACATCTTATTACATTTATATGATTTTAGAAAAAAAATGCCAAGCCATCTGATGAATCTGCATCCTTGTATGCGCACATCTATAATTTTATTAGAAGGATGTCAAACATCAAGACGGAACCAATCGTCTTATAGTAAAATAAAAACTTGAGACCAATATTTGGCATCGTTGATATCTTTTTTTTTGAAAGGGGCAAAAAAGCTTTTGCCTTATATAGTTATATTGATATAGGAGAAGCAAACAGTTACATGGCAACAGCCATAAAAACAGAAAGGGGGGGACAAACTCCGCAGAGCAACTCAGCTAATCAGATCTGCTAGGCTCTTGGCTCCTGCAAGGATCCAGTCTTTGGCATCGTCGATATCTTCAAACTCAAATAGCATGTTACACAAAGGCTACAACTTAGAGAGAGATTAACTATGTGTGGCATCTCACATTTTTTATCAGGCTATCTTTTATCACGATTCTTATAGCTTGTAATAAATTTTGGGATATATCCATTCATCGATGCAGAGGACGGGGTAATGATACCTTACATTTTCTAAGAAAAGAGAAGATTAATCACGGTTCTCATACATTTTCTAAGAAAAGAGAAAGATTAATCATGGTTCTCATTTAGTACATTTAATTTCACTGTTAATACCATGGCATCGGCATTGACACATGCATCGCCTGAGAAGCGCAAGCTAAAGGAGTGGCGTCGATGAAGTCCACGGAAAGTTGTGCTAGAGTAAATATTCAAATTGGCCAAGCCATGGGCTTTATAATAACTATGGGCTCTGTGGGCAGTGTTAGGCCTGTGTAGGCATCGGCGTGTGGATCAAGAAGACTAACGAAAAACTGAATGCTTCCAATTTTTTTTGGAAAACTCCAAAAGTTGTACAATAGCTGTTTAATTTTACGGTTTTGCACTGAGAATTAAGCTAGAGCTCAGTAGAATACGTAGCCATTGGATCGTGCCAAGATTCGTGTTGGTCATCGTCTACCTTGCACATCGAGCGGGAGGAGGCAGGAGGCGGAAGAGCGTCCACCGAGCCGGAGGTGGTGATGGCACGGTCGGCCGCGGCAAAGACGGTGACGGCGAGGATGGATCTTTGTGTTAAAGGTGCAGGTGCGGGGTGCCGACGCCGGAGAAGAAGGGGGCTGGGCTTAGAGGGATGGATAGGGAAGTGGTGGACGGGCGGAGGAGGAGCTTTGTCGGGGTGGCGAGGTGTTGCGGCAGCATGCCGGCCGCAGACATGCAGGTCGGCTGTTCTGCCGGTGGTGGCGGCGGGGGCACGCCGACACCGGAGAAGAAGGGGATGAGTCAGCCCTACTGAGAAGTGAGAACCCTAGTTACACACTACGGGAAAACTCTTCGTTGCCGTGCGACAGATCGCACGGCAAAGACCCTATTTTGCCCGGCAAAGGCTTTGTCGTGCGTCGACGCACGGCAACGTCTGCACGGCAACGCCTCTGACGGCAACGAAGACATTGCCGTGCGCATGACCAAACTGCACGGCAAAGGCCTTTGCCGTGCGTGCGCTACGTTGTCGTGCGACAGATGCTTTGCCGTGCGTGCGCCTCGTTGCCATGCGGCAAATCGCTGCCGTGCGGCGTCTTCTTTGCCGTGAGGGTTGCCGTGCGCCAGACTCTGCCGTGCATGCACCCTTTGCCGTGCGGCAACACCCCAGCCAGCACGGCAAAGCCTCCTCCAGGCACTCCCAGCACCGTGCCAGGAGCACAGGCTGGTGACGTGTGGCGCCTTTGCCGTGTGTATGCACACGACAAAGGAACCAAGTCCTTTGCCGTGTGCATACACACGGCAAAGGCCCCTGGTTTTTTCATTTTTTCTGTTTATCATTAATCCCTGCATTTCAAAATTGCATTTCACATATATATAACATATACAACATATATATTCACCATAGCATCACCAAACACATCAACAACACCACAAATACATCGAGCACACATAGTTCATGCATAACAAGTGCAATGTCCATTATTAAAATCCATAACAAGTGTGAACAATCCATAACAAGTTGGAACAATCCATTACAACGACGACGAGTGCACGAAGACCATGCCATCAACCTTGTTCTCCTCCATTGCTTGCGCCCGCCTCATCGTTATTGCCTTGTGACACATAATCTACAAGGTTGATGGAATTATCATTTGCACTTGTATATTGAACAAGTACAAGTAGCGGGTTGGGCACAAGTGTAGGAGGACTCACCGCGGTTCATGCTCTGGATGATGTTCGTGTTGTTCACGGTGAAAGGTGTCACCAGCTGACTGGACGGTGGCGGCATCCACGGCAAGGAGAAAGGAGGAGTAGAAAGACTCCCCGGTGGAGAAGACGAGCCGTCGGCTCATCAGCCAACTCATCGTGCGATGCTGCTGCATCATCTTCTGTTGGATCTGCTGCATCATCTGTGTCTCTGATACTCCAGAATCTGCTGCTCCATGTGCCGTGCGTGCTCCTGGGCCGTCTGCTCCTTTGCTGCCATCTCCGCCTACGATGTGTTGCCGCGATGTCATTAACATTTCAATGGAAAGCATGTAAAGGAAAGGTAGAGGCCGGAGGAAGAACATACACGTAACCGCTCGACAGCTAGATCCGAAGCCCATGGCCGGGTCTCTACCTCAGGCTGGCCGCTCTTACGACCACGACGGATCTGGCGGAGAGAGGGAACCTTCGCTGGGTCGACGCACCCGTCACCAAGCCATATGCGGCCATGCTTCAAGCCTTCTCCCGCAAGCACCGCAATCTCAGGGTCAAAGTCCTCGGCCTCTGGGTTGGCGTCCTTACCGTACTTCTGCTTGAACTTGGAGACATACGACGTGCACTGGGTCTCGGATTGCGGGTTAACGCACACGGACCCCGTCTCAGGATCCGGCTTCTTCCTTTGCTTCATCTTCTTTAGCACGGCAAAGACGTTAGGCTTCGCTCCTGTCCTGACTTCCTGCAAAAGAGAACATGTAATAAAGTGAAGTGGCACACCCTTGCAGAGTTAGCAAATATATAATATGAATTTCAAAGAATGAAGGAACCATTAATTTGCTCACCTCGTTCTGCAGGTGAAGAGAGATGGGGATGCTGCCTTGGATATGCGATCCACCTCGCATCTCTGCCCCTTCTTCTTGCCCTCCTCGTGCTTCTTACTGGGCATGTCCACCACATGACCATCGCAAGAAAGCACCTCTTGTCATTGCCGACGTACTGAGGAGGGTTCTACATGCACAAGATAAACCCATTATGGTAAAATAAACTACATGGCGATAAAGAAATCAATAACACATAAATGCGAATACCTGCATGTACTGCCACAGATGTATGAGCATCTCACGAGCGTCCTCCTTAGTCATGTGGACGAAGCGGTCGGCGTGCCAGTCACGGACGCACAGAACACGTGCCTCGTAGTGCATGCCAGTCACCCTCTTCCTTGCAATATGGTGTAGGACATCATCGCACGCATTTTCCATACCCTCGGCCCTCTTGAAGTATTTCTGCAACCATGCACATAGGTAAAACAAGGGGTATTAGTGCAATTATTGTCAACCAAGGAGAGTGTATGAATGGTAAGAAGTCAAAAGTCATGTACCCAAAATTTGCCAACAACCACGTCCGCCATGCTGCCGTGGCCAAGACGATCTTCCGCGAGGCTGTAGTGCGCCCACCTCCAAGCTACGTCGCAGCCACCAGTAGGGAGATCGACTATCCCAGGGAAATACCTTCTAAGTAGGCCCCCAAGGATGTTCGAGTACCCACGTGGCGGCCTCTGCGACGGGTCTTCATACCTGAACGAGCTGCACCATGAAACGACAACATCAATACTTATGTGATAATAATTTTGACAATGACAAAATTGCGATAACGAAATGCCAAAAATTAACATGTACCTCCTTCCATAGGGCTCTAGAACAACATGGCTGTAGCGCCAGTGCTTCAGCGCGGGGAGCTGTGTTATCCCACGCCGATATGGCCTCCTATCACGTGGCCTCAGCCTCTCCACAGCTGGAACGTACTGATAATCCGCCGGCGCTTGCCAAACTAGGTTTGGATCAGGATCGAACGGTAAGTTCCCCAACCCCTCATCCTCCGAGAGGTCCTCCTCGTCCCCCTCCTCCTCCTGGTCCTCCCCACCCCCTCCTCCTCCTGGTCCTCCTCACCCCCGTCCTGGTCCTCCTGGTGCTGGTCCTCCTCCTCAGTCATCATCATCATCGGCTGCGGGGGGGGCTAGGACTAGCGGTGAGTACGAATTCTTCCTACGCGGTCGCAGCGCTGGGGGGAGGGTAAGGGGGTAGCTCGGCTCCACCTCAAAGTCCCTGCACCTACCAAGTCCTTGAGCTTCTGTGTAAGACCGCCACCCTTTTTTTTTGGCGGCATGCTTCAATCACCTGCAAACACAAATGAAGAGAGTGGTTTATTAGTATGCACTATTGTAAAGAGATAAATATTAGTGAAAGCAACAGAAATATAAGTAGATGAACATTAATGAAAGCAACAATAATGCAAATAGATGAACATTAATTAGTGGAAGCAACAAATAGCTAGCATAGAGTTCTCTCAAACATAGCAGGGAGTTCTTACAAATAACCTAGCTAGACAATCACTATTACACAGAGTTATTACAAATAGGCTAGCCTCACAATTACTACTACATAGATCCCTGTGTCGCCATCCGTGATTGGACCGCGTGTCTCCTCATCATCATCAGGCTCGGCGAACCAATAATCATCAATGAAACCTGGAGGTGGTCCATCTGCATCGAGGTCAATCCCTGCTCTGAACGCCTCGAGCAAACTCAGGTCTTCCGGGGCACAAACATCATCAGCTTCATCTTCTGCATTGTCTCCATCCATGCCCGCATCTTCTTGTTCATCGTCTACGACCATGTCATCGATAGTCGGCAAGCCGGTTGTGAAATGGCCGGGGAGCCCTTTTTCCTGATAAAACTCGACACTCTTTGCTTAGGGGTCTACGCGGCAGTAATCGTCCTTGTTTGGCGGGGGCGGCCTATTGCGTGAAGGCACCGTCATCACAACATCCCATCCATGTAGACGTTTTGTCGGGTTTTTGCACGCGTACGGGAGATAGAATACTTGAAAGGCCTGGGTAGCCAAGATGTACACATCCTCTCCCTTATAAACAGAGTTCCTTTCAATTTCAACCAACCCAATTTCAGGATCCCATCTCACCCGACGTGGGTCAAACCAATGGCATTTGAAGACGACGGAATTTAGCCCTTTGTGAAACCCGTAATTCAGCTCGTATATACCCTCGACTCTTCCATAATAATGGAGCCCATCATCACGTTGACATACCACCCCGCTATTTATTGTCTTCGCGTTGGGCCGGCTTGTTGTGTATTTATGGGTCTGGAAGTGATACCTGTTCACGTCATAGGAATTGAACGCTTCGAGGGAATGGTCAAATCCCCTAGCAATTTTTCTTAGCTCTGACTTCATCTCTTTGTTAGTTCTTGCCTACAAGTTTAGCACGAGAAGTTTAGAACAAGAAATGACCGATAAATGTCGGAAGTGCTAGCTAATTTGGATAGAATAGTACCAAATTACAGAACCAGCTACTGAAACCGAAACCGCCGCCCTTATCGAAAATTTGCTTGGATTCTTCCGGGGTAGGCTCCATGTGGGTATTCTTCCAATGTATAGCCTTGAATTGCCTATACCGATGAAAAGAGGAAGAGTTAGCCACGAACATACGAGTGGATCAAGGCCGTAAATGTTTGCGAATAACTAAATGGTTCGCACTTACTCGATGTACGGCTTCACTTCGACCATGGTGTTTAATACATACGAGTGGATCAAGGTCCGCTCCTGTAGGCCCTAACCCTACACCTAACCCTAACCAGTAGATCAGGCACACCCTCGATCGTGTGATAATGGCTCGAGCTGCGGGTGTATGTGCCAAAGGGTCCCAATCTTGGTTATCCATGTGTATATGTACTAAACAAACCTAAAAGAATGAAAAGGTACATTGGTGCACCATCGCGCGGAGAAATCTAGGGGGTAGACCCGCCGGGGCACACGTTCCGCTGTTTTGGTGGGAGGAGGAGAACGACCGCCGGAGCACCGGAACCCCACCAAATCTTGCATGTGGACATATGCTATGTGTGAAAGTGTGGTGCAAGGTGTAATGGTGCAAAAGTAGCTCCCCTAAACCCTAGCCCTAAACCTACACCTAACCCTAACTAGTAGATCAGGCACACCATCGATCGTGTGATAATGGCTCTAGCTGCGGGTGTATGTGCCAAAGGGTTCCAATCTTGGTTCTCCATGTGTATATATCCTAAACAAATCTAAAAGAATGAAAAAGTACATTGGTGCACCCTCGCGCGGAGAAATCTAGGGGGGTAGACCCGCCGGGGCACACGTTCCGCTGTTTTGGGGGAGGAGGGGAGAACGACCGCGGAGCACCGGAACCCCACCAAATATTGCATGTGGACATATGCTATGTGTGAAAGTGTGGTGCAAGGTGTAATGGTGCAAAATTAGCTCCCCTAAACCCTAAACCCTAGCCCTAAACCTACACCTAACCCTAACCAGTAGATCAGGCACACCCTCGATCGTGTGATAATGGCTCTAGCTGCGGTGTATGTGCCAAAGGGTCCCAATCTTGGTTCTCCATGTGTATATGTCATAAACAAACCTAAAAGAATGAAAAAGTACATTGGTGCACCCTCGCGCGGAGAAATCTAGGGGGTAGACCCGCCGGGGCACACATTCCGCTGTTTTTGGGGGGGGGGGGAGAATGACCGCCGGAGCACCGGAACCCCACCAAATCTTGCATATGGACCTATGATATATGTGAAAGTGTGGCGCAATGTGTAATGGTGCAAAAGTAGCTCCCCCAAACCCTAAACCTTAGCCCTAACCTTAGCCCTAACCCTACACCTAACCCTAACCAGTAGATCAGGCAGACCCTCGATCGTGTGATAATGGCTCTAGCTGCGGGTGTATGTGTCAAAGGTTCCCAATCTTGGTTATCCATGTGTATATGTACTAAACAAACCTAAAATAATAAAAGGTACATTGGTGCACCCTCGCGCGGAGAAATCTAGGGGGTAGACCCGCCGGGTACATGTTCTGCTGTTTTGGGGGGAGGAGGGGGAGAACGACCGCCGGAGCACCGGAACCCCACCAAATCTTGCATGTGGACATATGCTATGTGTGAAAGTGTGGTGCAAGGTGTAATGGTGCAAAAGTAGCTCCCGGTGTGACCTTCCTCACATTTGGGCGATAACACTTAGCAGATTTTCCGAAGCGCGTATTAATTGCTCCGAAACCCTGATATATGTGGGGGATGAACATGGAGAGTAATTTTGTATTGCACATTGTCTTAAGTAACACTAATAAATAGTCATCAAAAAGTAAAACTAATAAAAAAATAAATATAAGTATTAGATGAAATAAAATAGAAAGAAAAACAAATAAAATGAAGTATGGCGCACGACAAAGAAGGAGTCGCACGGCAAAGGCGGCTTTGCCGTGCACTTTGCCTGGCCTCACGGCAAAGTGAGGCCCACGGCAACGTCCCAGTCCTTTGCCGAGCACATTTTCTTTGCCGTGCGGCGTTTATTGGCTTTGCCGTCCTGGCTTCTTTGCCGTGCGCTTTTGAGGGACTTTGCCGTGCGGCACTGATGAGTTTGCTGTGCTCTGTAACTTTGCCGTGCGCCATCCTGTAACTTTGCCGTGCACATAGTCTTTGCCGTGCGTCCTTCTTGCGGCGCACGGCAAAGAAGTCTTTGCCGTGCGGTGCCTCACGGCAATGATAGGCTGCACGGCAGCGCTTAATTTTCCCGTAGTGACACCCATAGTTATAACAATCCCTGGATATGCAGAATGGGGCAATTTCCTCTCGCCAAAATGATTACGTGCTTTCTTTCTTGCCGGGAAATGATCGTGTGCTTTTGTTAGTACGTGTGCTGCCACTTATGTTGTCCATACCTACAACAGGGCATTCGATGTCTACCTGAGCGAGAAGTTAAGCCATATAGCGGATTCATCCATTGGATTGGTGCTGGGTGCTCTTTATGGCGTTATGGGTGACAACTTTACCTCTGGCGCCGGAAAGTCGATGATGTCTCTTATCATGCGTCTCTTGCTAGCATTTGTTTGCCTGGTGTTTCAAATTCTGATGTTGGTCATACTACTATGCCCTCTGGCAGCTATCTACGTGTGTGGGTTGTTGATGTCCACAGGGATATCGATTTGGCGTTTGATACAACATGATTACGGTGGTAACTCGGATGGAGGAGCAAACCTGAAGCCGGCGATGGACACCTTGTGCTCCCTGGCTCTGCTCCAAGGGCTGCTCTTCTGCAATAGGTTCTTCTTTGCTCTCAGGAAGGCGTCGTTTGTTAAGGAAGTGATCCCTGAACCTTATGATAAGGAGGAATTTGAAGTAGTTTCGTTGTACTTGCGGGAAACAAGGATCGGGTGCGAGAAGGACCCATCATTCGTGAGAGGAAGAAATCTCATCACACATTCTGTAGACTTGATTGGTTCCAAGTCACGTGATGACTGCCTTTCCGGGGTAAAGATGCTGTACTCAGCCATATGCATTGGGGAGAGGAGACTGAACAAGGCAAGAGTCGAGGACCCAAACAAATACTATTTTTTGAAAGAAAGCATAAAGGATCACTGTCGTACAACATGGGAAGAGATCATTGGGAAGCACATGCTGATGAGACATCTTATTGTGTATGCAGCTCCCTCTTCACCCGTACTCCAAAAACTGTTGGAACTGCTTGATCCGCATGGCGCCTGTGACCGAGAGATGAGGAACCGGGCTGCGAGGATAGTGGCGCACCTCGCTATGGACATCCATTTGGAGCAGTTCCCACAGGCGATCAAGCACATTTCTACGCTGATCGGGATGACTTTCGAAGAATACTGTCTGATGGAGCCATACAATGTAGAGCGGCTACTACACAGATATGACCAGAATCGGGGTTGGCAAGCCAGTTGTCGCCTGCCGTCACCAGACAACGATACCACTAACCTTCGGGAGGCCTACGAGAAGCTGGTGCTGCGAGGCTTGTGCATCCTCCGAAAGCTGGCGACCAACGAGGATAACTGCAGAATCATTAGCCATACCCAAGGTCTGCTCCCCAGGATCATGGCGCCCCTCACCTCCGACATAATCCACCGATTCAGTGATGGTGCGTGGTCCATCAGCGTAGTAGAGGGGTCGCTGAAGGCCATGGGCCTTCTCGTGGCTTCTTCCGGAGAGACTGGCGCCAAGCTGCGTCGAGAAATCTGTAGCAACAAGGAGGCAATCGGCACCATGGAGAGGATTCTCAGATGTGACACCTGCTGTGCAAAGCTGCAGAAACGAGCTATGGAGATTCTCATGCAACTATACGTGGATAACCAGGAGAAAAGAGAAGCTTGCATCAAGATGCTGGTAGACATCTTTGCTGGCGATAGCAAGGACAAGTCCATCAGAAAGTTGGCAGGTAAAGCACTGGCAAAGCTGTGTATGCAAGACGGAAGCAACACTCGTATTATCTTACAGGTGAACAGTGATGTTCTTGGTAGGCTCAACAAGATACTACTTGTTGATGATGCTGAGAACAAGAAATGCAGGATAAGTGCAGCTGAAATCCTAGAGCAAATGTGTGTTCATCAAAACCAAGACAATGAATGCCTCAGTGAACTTAAGAAAGCCATGGCTGATACAATGCCCAAGGTAATCCAAATGAAATAAATATTTATATTTGTTTTTATTCTGATCATCGACAAGGTGACTATACATTGTAGCTACCTAACAATGTTCTTCTGCCGTTTCAGGTGCTTGCACAAATACTTTCTCGTGGACGGACGGAAGATGAAACACATGTAACAACAGAAGAAGACCAAGTCAAGGTCATACAGAAAAAGGTTGACATCGAAAACCAATGTGATGAAAATGGCAGGGATAAAACCTCTTCTTCCACTCTTCCTCAAAACATTGAGGACTACGAATATGACGTGCTGCCGGAGGTTGAGGAGGACGAGTCGGAGAACGGACCTCCATGCACCCTTATTATCCCTTTGCGTGGCGATATGCGACACATTGATCAGTGCTGATCAAGATTTGGCCTGTCAGTTTGGTGAGATCAGCCTTCCAAGCAAGCTCAAGGACATGGTAGCAGAAAACAGCGTTCCTACTGCACGTTGCCTAAGACTGATGAAGCTCACCTGTAAGATGGTCATATCAATGATGAAACACAGGGGCAGCTACCGCAAAGAAGAGCTGGAGAGCTTGACGCAAGCACTATCCATTGCTTCTGAAACTGAAAGGATGTCCCATCTTGACATCTCTATGGTTTTCGCCAGCGAAGATGATGGCTCAGCGACAGCAGTGAAGCCTGTCAGGAGTCTTGGCTCTCTGGTAAAAGAAGCTAAAGAAAGTGTCGATGCATACTTCAAGCCACAAGATATGTAGCACTTCACCCGCGCTGCTCCGCCCACGGGTAACCCTGATCAAGTTGAGACTTACTGTTCACCTGCAGTACTGCTTTACTCTACATAACCATTGTGTGTTTGCTCCTTCGTATATCAGCTAGCTCCAAAATAATTTGCGTGTCCCTTGAGGACCGACCAATGCGCTGTATTTGTTTGTGTTTCTGTGTACATCCATATTTCTTGATTGTTATTACTGTATCTCTGAAGCCTAAAGTGTAAATGTTACTCGTTGATTGTGCAATTATGGAAAGCCAATTATTTTGTTGGTACAGTTATCGATTTATGCTTTACCATGCATCACCAAAATTAATGGGTGCGCTGTTGAGGTTCATGCTGATCCCGAATTTATTTTCGTTTGTGTAGCCATAGGTTTGGAATTAGGAGTAGTTTTAAAGGGAAAAATTAGGAGTAGTAGGTATGAGCTCACCGCTACAGCAGTGTTTTGGCTTCCAAGTTGCCTAAGGTGCATTCGAGGTGGTCTCATTTTTCTTTTACATAAACCTGCGCACTTTATAACATTGGCTAGCCACAATAACCTATGCGAAGTCGGGTATTTCACAATGCCAACCTTGAACTAGAAGAAGACGTATTGCTTCATGGAAGAGAGTGCACCATGGCGAGGCAGGTCATACTCAGATGATGTGAGAGCATTTTCCAGGATCATGGAATCCGTCTCAATGATATAATCCGACCCATTCCTTCATCGACTGCAAATTGGCTTTCCTTTCAGGCAGCGTCGACCAGGTCTCACATTTGCTGTGCTATCCCTGCACCTCAAAACCCCAGACCCAGCCACATGTACAAGATGTCGACGCGAATGCGCCATTGGTGGGTTTATTTTCGGTGCATGCATCTTGTTCGTCCACTCAGTACAAATTTTAAGATCAATGAAAGTGTCAACTAGTGCCGCATGTCCACCTTCATTACAAAATTAGTCAACACTTCATCTTGTAACGATCCAATGCAGTGCAAGCCTTTAAACAAGTTTGCATAGCCCAGCAACGGCAAGACTCGGCACCCCCTTGACCGCCAAAGGTCGAAAACCAACGTTCAATTTACAACTTGTTTTGAGGGGAAAATCTCTGCAACCTGGAGGCAGGTCACAACATCTTCCAACGCGCGAGCTTTCAACAAAGTTTTGTAAATATATATGTTCGCCAGAGCTGATGAAACTCAACTTTGCTTGTCAGAATCTCCAAACCAACCAGGTAATAACGATTGCGTGATGTAGCTTGAGATAACAGGTTATATTAACTGCTTAACTCTACTTTGTAACAACGTTGTATGGACGATGAGTTACTAGAGTATTTATTGTCATATCGGTTTAGGGGAAAAAGACCAGAAATACCGAAGCCCGTGTAGGCATTGCCAAAACCATTTAGAACTAATGATTACAAAAAGCAACTATAAAGCCATGTACAACGCATGAAAATAAACCTGGTTTTTTCTTAAACACCAATGCTATTTGCACAGGAGATGCACCTAGTTAAGCATCTTTCTACTCCCTCTGATCCCTTTTAATTGACTCAGATTTAATACAGACTTTGTACCAAATCCAAGTTAATTAAAAGATACCGGAAGGAGTAGGGTAAACAGAGTGCTTAGACAAAATAAGCACCCGTGCTTATCTGTAGGCACATCTCCCTAGTGTAAATGCAACAAAACCCGATTTATTTTTCTAAGAATGTCCTAAACGAACAAACACTGCCTGAGAAAACCAGCTAACCAAAATTTCCAGATCAATTTTATAGATAATCACACATGAAGAATATCAACAGCCACGGCTTCAATGGTTGTTCCAAAAGTTCCCTATAAGCAACGCATCTTAACATATCAACAGTAACTATGGCAACAAACAGGTGACATCCATGATACATGTAGCACTGGCCTTAAAACTCTGCCTGTCCAAAAATCACAACACTAGCCCCACCCCCTGCTACGCACAACCAACGATCAACCCAGCAAAAAGGACGCTAATATACACCTACTGGTTGAAGGTCCGCCAGCGTGTAGCTGCGAATTGCCATTGAATCAACACATGCATAAGGCATAAGGAAGATGGATGGAGTAAACAGAGAATAATACAATAATAAATATGGTGGGGCATTCACTTTGATCACTTCACGGTTTCCCCTGACCAACCACTCCAGCTCGGCGTTCACCTTTGAGTGCCTCGAGCAGTCAAAGCAGGTGATGATGTGATTCATTCTCCTCAAGTACCTCACGCGGGGGAAGACGGGCACGCAACATGCTTGATCTCATAGTATGTCTAGAAGAGCTCTTCAGAGTTGAATTTGTTCCACGCTTCCTGTTTAATGAACATAGAGAGGAGGATTAATAAAATGTTGTGGGACGTCAAAGAGTCATCATCACTATACTGGTAATATGTACAAGGCCTATTAGGGCAAAACCATTGTGAAACATAGGCCCCAACTTTTTTAGAATTAAATAAAATACAGCCTCCTAATAAACAAACATAAGATTTACAAATAGATAAGCTCATTGCTACACCAAATCCTGAACTAAATCTAGCAACATGTCTTTTCAAGACTCCAACATGGCAGCCTAGCAAGTCAACAGCTAGCAATGATTTGGATGTGGGCATAATAGCAGCTCAGCGCAAGTACTCCCTCCATTCCAAATTAAGTGTCACAGCTTTTTTTCCAAAATGAGTGAACCTACACAATAAAACGCGTCTACATACATGCGTATCTAGATCAATTCTGACTAAAGCTGTGACACTTAATTTGAAATGGAGAGAATATTTTACAAGCTCTTACAGCACTCCAAATTGACAGAAAGCAATGTCAGGATGGATATACATACTTCGGGGAGCCACCATTGGCTAAACGGACCACATTTTTTACGAATAAAAGGAACAAAAAAAGGTCAGCCTTGAAAGACACGTCTAGTATATATTTCTTGCTCAAACAGAAATCACACATCAGTCAAAGGTCTCTTATATATGCAGTTTAAAGGTAGTCACCACAAGATAAAGAATAACAAAGATCCTGATAAGGTGAAATCTTGCCAGCATCATATTGACGTGAAACACATAAGTTGTAGATAGTAAAGGACTGAAGCCCCCCTGCCCCCGCGTCGCTCCCTTGGTTGGGGCGACTCGGGTGGCGAAACCCTAGCCGCCCCCAAGCCCTCCTCGTCCCCCTCCCTCCCTCTCCGCCGCCGGAGGATGCTGGCAGGCAAAGTCCTTGCCGGCGGACGGCGGCGGCGGGGCCCCCGTTCGGGCACCGGCGCGCGAGCGTGGCGCGGCGGGTGGGTGCGGATGCGTGGCGGCAGGCGGCTGCCTGCGCAGAGGAGGTCGAGCTGCCATGGCGGGCGACAAGCGCGGTCCACCGAGGCGGCGGCTGCTGGCCGGCCGCTGGCTGCGCGCGACGGAGGTGGAGATCCAGATCTGGGCCGCGCGGGGCTGCCCCGGCCCGCGGCTCTCCTCCGTCCTTGCCCACCACACTCCCTCCTCCCACACCCTCCCAGCTGCCGCCGGTGGAAGCTGCTGGGTAGATGAGCACGCGAGCGGCGGCAGTGCCTGCTCTGCTGTGCCCCGGCGGTTCCTGGCGGTGGTGGATGCGGGCCAGCGCGGATGACGGCCATGGTTTGCGACGGCGCGGTGGCTGGCCCTTCGGCCACCAGTCTGGCGACGTGCTCCCAACTGTTGGCTGGCCTGCGCTGGTCGGTGCCTCCCTACCTCGACGGCAACACTACTTGGCTCCCCTACCAGTGCTGGCTTTCTTCCTCAGCAACCTGATCCCCATCTCCAGTCTGCCCTCTTGGTGGTCTTAGATAGTCTATGTTCTTGGGTTGGGCGAAATCCCTGCACGGCGATGGCCAGTGCTGACAACGGCGACGCCCGAGGGTGTCGTTACCTCCATGGAGGCGTTGTCATAACCCTGACTGGACATCCTCCACGAGCACCGGAGGAAACCCTAGGTTCGGCTTGCCGGACCGGGCAGCGACGGCGTCTCCGCGCCGCACCCTTCTTGAAGGCGCTGCTTGGGCTGCACATGGAGTACCCGATGCGGCAGCAAGAGATGGTGGTGATGTGTTTCTTTGGCATGTCCGCCGCACTGGGTGCTGGACTCAGGGGTGCACTACACCGGCGACGACACTCCCCGACGACTGCTACACTAGTCCCAGCCAGGTCCTGCCTTCCACCTGCCAACTCTCTAGGCATTTATGGGTGCGAGGTACGTTGGCCTCGGCTGTGCTGGAGCTGCATTTGTCCTTCGAGGTGTTTGGCATTGGTTGTGGCACAGCCCTGTTGCTCCGAGTCTCGACACCTCACCATTCATGGCTGGAGGCTAGGCTAGACGAAGCCCTTTGGTGTTGCGTTTTGAAGTTAGAGGCACCTCCTCACCTAGTTGTAGTCGCTTTGTGAGGACGGTCGTGTGTGTGCGGTGTGTTTGTGTGTGTGTCCCTCCTCTCTGGAGGTTGTAACCTGTTGCCTTCCTTTTCAATGAAATGAAACTTCTTTTGCGTTTTCTCGAAAAAAAAAAACACACAAGTTGTTATTCGGGTATAGCAAAAGGAAGACACACCTTAAGAAGATCAAAAACCTTCTCCGCGATATATTTCTGATGTAGATTTGCACCCTTT
The DNA here is from genome assembly GCA_030979885.1 of Lolium multiflorum. Classification (NCBI taxonomy): domain Eukaryota; kingdom Viridiplantae; phylum Streptophyta; class Magnoliopsida; order Poales; family Poaceae; genus Lolium; species Lolium multiflorum. The sequence goes on from CM061751.1 coordinate 57,268,362, forward strand.
TGCTGCACCTTATCAGGATGGATGCATAAAGTTGCCTTTCTGTACACCTTTTTAACAGCAGCAGCAGTGATCAGATCTGTCAGGGATACTGGTTGCCATCCACATTCTGGCCAAAGTACCTGTTTAGTAATAATAAAAAGATCAACACTGGGTAAAACACGGAACCTCTCTTCTGGCTTGTCCTATAATACAAATCCATGTGCATAAATTAGTACTCCTTCATGCTTTGGTAACTTTTAGACTGTTAATGGCAAAGAGTTGCTGTCTCATAGAAGCTCGGACACATATATAATAACCCGAAAGAATAATACCATAATCATGAGTCTGGCTGAAGATTAGAGAAATTGCATTCACATCATCTATAGGACTGTATTTCAAGTAGCACTAATAGCAAAGTATTTCATTTATTGGCATGAAGGAAATTATACTTTTATTACTGTTCAACCACATATTCTCAGATTTTTTTAGTTAAAACCAAATGAGAAAGAAATGCAGATCACATTGTTGCTACAAGATGGTATTGCAGCACATTTACTAAAATGGTCTTTAAGATATATAACAAAATATGTTGCTAGTCAAATTAGGCTTTCAGGTGAACTGACTGGTTGTGGCGGCAACCAGACATGGCCAAGTGACAAGATGAGTGGATTTGAGTGCACCAACCAGCAATTCAATGAGGAAACATTGGTAAAACTATCGAATACCACCTCAATACCATGGCTTGTCAATTGAGTGAAAAATTACTTTAGTCAAACATGCAGATGGAAGATGGATTGCTGGAATCTGAATGCTCAAAAAAAAAAAAAAAACCCCAGAACAAAACTTAGACAAACAAACTATGTGTTGGCCAATGGCCATAATGAATTACAAAACTAAGGAACACATAATAACAATACAAAATTGAACGACAAAAGTAAAATGTTCAAGTAGACAAAACAAAAACACATATGTAGCTTCTGTTTAAGAGAAGGATAAAACACAGGGAATGAACAGATAGTTGACAAGAATAAATAATAATTGCTTGAGTTTTAGAAGTTCAAGGACTCACATATTGCATAGTTGATAGCAGTGCTCGCAAATTGCCTTCTTTTCCAGCAGCCCATCGTTTAATCTCAAAGTCTAGTGATTCCGAAATTCTCTGAAATTAAAAGACAACGCAATTTTTTAAGGGAACTAGCCATTAGCAGACAATAATAATCAACTGATGGAACAGAATACCCTTGGACAGACAGGCAACCAGGGAATTGCCATGGAGTGTATAAAAACATATTGAGGCAGTATTACATGATGTTTACTAGAGACAAGACAAGAAAAATTGGCCCATCAATCATGGCAGAGTACTTACATCCCTTTCCGCCTGCTCTCTTTGAACATTCATATCCCGTTCATTCTTCTCAGCAAGAGCTTTTGCCTGCGTAAAAAGCAAAGTTAAAAAACAACACTATAATTCTGCATGCATCACAATTCCACTATCATAGATTTTTTTTTTCAAAAGATAAAACCAGGAATATACAATCAACTATGATCAACAACAATTTTTGACAGAGTAGAGCAATCTCTGATAAACAATGTTGTTCACTTATTGAAATTATATCAACATTACCGCTCGTTCACGGGTCCGTTGATGCCGCTCCAACCTAGCACGTCTTCTCTCTTCACTCTCTCCTTCAACCGCTTGAAATTCATCAGATGACATGGGAGCTAAAAGAACATAAATCAATGAAATGAAGATTAAAACTGCGAAATTGTAATAAAAGAGCAATCTTGTTAGGGATGATTAGTACCTCCTCCAAATATCGCAGATAGGTCGTCCGTAATATTTGTTGTGGATGATGCCTTCCGCATAGATGCTGCTGAAGCAGAAGTTGCTGCCCCTCTACTTTGAGTCTGGGAATTAAACGTAGGATCCTGAAACTTCCACAATTAGAAAAGAATAGCAAAAAGTGCCATTAAAACACGACTATTGCAAGAAGGTTTTGGTGATCACCGCTGCTGGAGCCCTTTGCTTAGGCGCACTGTTTGCTCGGGCACCCATACCAAAAAAGGACTCAAGATCATCTGGTTTACTCTGTTTTTCTCTTGCCGCCGCCGCTGCTGCAGCAGCAGCCTGCCTCTCTCGAGCCTCGGCAGCTTGTCTTTCCCGGACCTCAGCCGCGGCCCTTTCAACTGCTGCTCTTTCGGATCTTCTCCTTGCATCTTGTTGAGCTCTCTCAACAGCAGCTCTTTCTGCTGTAGCCCTATCCCTGGTTTGAGCAGCAGCCTTCTCCTTGGCTTCAACAGCAGCCCTCTCCTTTGATTCAGCAGCAGCCCTCTCAGCTCGGTCTCTAGCACCCACTGCAGCCCTCTCACGAGCTTCCTGTTGAGCTCTTTGCACAGCAACTCGCTCAGCACGCTGGCGTGCTTCCCTCTCTGCTTTTGCACGAGCTTCAGTAGCTGCTCTTTCCCGTGCCTCCTTTGTAGCCCTTTCCACTGCTTGCCTACCCCTCCCTCTTTCTCTCTCTTGCTCAAGTTCCCTCTCCTCTTCAAGTCTTCTTTGTTCTCTCTCCTTTTCCTCCTTTTGTCTCATCTCTTTCTCCCGTTCTAGTTCCTCCTGCCTCTTTCTCTCTTCCCGATCAAGTGCATACGACCTTGCTTCATCATCTTGTTCCTGCTGTTCTCTATTTCTATGCTTTGCATCACGTTCTCTCTCTCGTACTTCCTTGGCATGCTTGAACTTAGCCTCGGCTTTGTCCATGGCTTCCTTCATTGCAGCTGCAGATGCTGCCGCCGATGAACTCCGCTCAAATTCTTCATCGTTGAAAGGATTTCCGTTGTCATAAGCTGACTTTTGAGGTTTGCCCATGGCAAAATCTTCTAGTTCATCCATCGAAGAACCGGAAGTTTGCTTCGCTGAACTTTTGTGATGGTTGTAGTTTTGGCTAGACTGCCGTAGATAATCATCCTCTCTTCTTTTTGTTTTTGATTGATGTGGTTTTTTCTTAACTGCAAGAGACGGTGGTGTTCTTGAAGGCGGCGGGGCACTCGTTGGCTGTGTGAAGAGGGGAATCTCAGAAACTGTAAGCCATATCTCACCTTCAGATTCATTTGATCTTGGCGACTGGTCATCAACACCATTCGCGCTGTATTTTTGGGAACCTTGGGCACTAATATCAACATGAACATCAGAATACTGAGCAGACTGTGACTGAGAAAACACATTTTCAAACTTATCCACAGAAGGTTGTTGGGCTAAGTTTCTTTTGGGAAAACTTTGCACAGGGCTCGAGTCTCGGGCCTTGGTTGAGCCATTGCTTTCCTTTGAGCCATCACTCAATTTTGAGGTAAACAAATGTTCTGATTTTGGGACCTGACTGAATGTGCTAGCACCCTCAAATAGACCACTGTCGACAGTAACATTACCATGGTCTTTTTGAGGTTTTGAATTCCTACCCAATTCATCCAAGGGATCAGAGAATATCCCAGAGGATTGACGGGCTGAAGTAGAAGTCGTTTCAAAAACAGCAAAGGGGTCGCTTGCCATGCCAGCTGGCTGAGATGTAGGCACCTGCTTTTCTTTGGTACCAGCAGTTTCCCTGAGATTTATAATATGAGGAAGTTACAAACTGGACATGTTTGTGAGGAAGTTAACATGCACTAGAGTAAAAAAGGTAAGAAAAAAAAGGAAATCTCTCACAGTTTATAACACCTCATCAATTTTGATTGTTTTTTTTTTTTTTTGCTTAACTGCAAGATATCCACGTAAATATAGCACCGAATAAGCTCATAACCTCATCAACTTTCTTGCATAACCCATTTGAAATTTCATTAATCAACTGAATCAAGCAATAGGTCCTAACTTTTCTTTGAAAGCTCAAAAACCAATGTGAACTTAACACAAAGCATGCATAGGGCTCACAAGTTCATGTACTGATGTATCAAAATTCACAATAGCTGGCGTCAAATCTGAACAACAAAGTGAAGGGCTATAAATTGGTTGGGGCATATTGAAAGATAACTTGCATATATTATAAACAACACAGGGTGAAGTGATCAGGGAGCTTTGCAATATAATTAAAATTTACTAAATTGTTCAGTTTTAAATGCATCATTTAATATCTAACAATCCATTTCATTTGGTAAACCGAACCCAACATAATGCAAACTGATACAGTTGTATAGACTATTATTATAATTTGCTCAATTCAATCAAAGTCGGCAGACGCCTCACCATAAGCCACTGCACTGTGCTCCAGTTATTTTGGATACCACTTACAAGTTTGAAGTTCATTTATGCTAACTGACTCTACTAAAATTCGAAAACCGCCGCCCCGCCTACCGTACACTAGAAAGCACCAAAAACCCAATGTGCCAAATCATACACTCAATTTGGTCAAACTTGTATTTCAAAGGCGCCTAGCAGATGCAACTAGTACTTGACTGGTCTCAGACTCAGATCGATCCAAATTACCTGCACCTACCCTAACATATGGTACATTTCACTATGTACATGATGCATATATAGATAGAGGCCCAAGTGGCACAGTGTAGTAGAGCTAAAAAATCATAAATACATTACTAACTGAACTGGTGTAAATTACCATCGCAAACCTATTACACGTTGAAACGTTAAAAGTTATACACTTGTACTCAATGCAACATTGAGTAGATACGCGTCGTATATGACCGCATAAATTGCCAAAGTCAACAACTTGCACATGATCCTCTCGTGGCCCAGTAGGCGAGTACCGACAAAAGCCTTGGGCTCAGCTGTCTCAATACTACTGGAAGTATGCATAGACTCCTATGTTAAACGTTATAGAAGTTGTACGCAATGACCGCATAATTTGGCCAACTGAGCGACTTCCGCGCTATCCCCTCGTGGCCCAGTAGGCGAGCACCGACAAAAGCTTTTGGTCCATCTGTCTCAAGAGTCGAGACTAGTGAAAGCATGCTTTGGGTTCATCTGTCTCAATAGTCAAGACTACTGAAAGCATGCTTACGCTCGTATGTTACACGTTAATAAAAATTGCACTCAACGCAACATTGAGTAGATACGCTGCCGTATATGACCGCACGATTTGCCCAACTCTACAACTTCCACGCGATCCTCTCGTTACCCAGTCGGCGAGCACCGCCAAACGCTTTGGGCTCATCATCCGCCTCAAGGCAACTGAAAGCATGCATGCATGCACTCGTACGTTCCACACATATATATATGTATGATGCAACGCCATTCATTACGCAAAAATCGCGGGAAACACAATACCGGTTACCTTTGCTTCGCCGGGCTGCTCCGGCCGATCCCGGCGAACAAATCGTCGAACCCCGCCGCCGAGGAGGAGGACGGTGCGGGCGCGGGCTTCCACTTCTCCTGTGGCACCTCCCGGGCCTCCGGCTTCCTCCCGAAGCCGCCGAGCAGGTCGTCGTAGGCAGGTGCGGGGGCCGCCGCTTGGGTTCCAGTAAATACGTCCTCGTACTGCTGCCCCGAGGAGGTCTTGACCCCGGGCACCCCGTCGAAGATGTCGTCGTCGTAGACCGGCTTGTCGAAGACGGGCATGGAGGAGTGCTTGGGCTTGGGCGGCGGCGGGGCGGTGGTGGAGGAGGGGTCGGTGAAGGAGCCGAAGTCGAAGACCGGGTCGACGGGCGGCGGGGCGGAGGAGGGGGCCTTGAAGAGGTCGTCGTAGGAGGGGGCGGATCTGGCGGATCCAGCTGGCGCGGCGGCGCGGGCGGCCGACATGGGCGCGGCCTTGCCCTGCGGGCGCAGGCCGAAGTCGCGGGCCAGGAGGCCCTGGAAGTCGTCCATGGCGGCAGGAGGATCGGTGGATCTGGGCCGCGCGCACCCCCGTCCCGGCGCTCGTGCCCGCTGGCGGTTGGGTGTAGGGGAGCGCTAGGCGTCCAGGTGTGGTCGGGCAGGGCGGGGAGGCGCGCTGGGTCTGCGGGATACGAGGTCCGAGATGCCTACCGATCGGATGAATGGGGGAGGGGTCGTCGGCGGCGGCGGGGACGCCGGCGGAGAGGTCGCCGGCGACGCGGCCGGGAGAGGGGAATGGGGGAGAGGAGAGAGAAGGTGGTGGGTGCTGTCTCACGCGGCTGTCTGTCTGTCTGTCTGCCGAGCGGGCCCCGATGGACTTGAGCGTGTATCATTTCAGCCCGTGACGCGGTCTCGCTTCCATGTGGGCCCCGGGTAAAAGCCCGACCGGACGCTAGAGTTACCCGATTGAAAGGCCAAATGGCTCACTGACATGTGAACCATGCCTCCATACCGGACCCACGTGCCAGTGAGAGGAGATAAGTCGAGTATAGTTACCCAGGGATGGCGGGCTCGTCGGTGGCGGCTTGCCATCGCCCTCGAAGTCGAAGCCGGAGGAAGGAGAGCAAGCCGGGATTCTGCGAGTGGCCCCATCGCGACTACGTACGTGGAGGAACGTGATTGGTCGGCGCGCCGTGCCGTGTTGCGCGGTGTGAATGTGTGTTGTGGTGGACCTGGTGGCGGTCGGCTGGAGTAGCCACCTTCTCCTCTCCCTCGCGTACTCCGCATTACCACACCGAAGACGTAAACAGATGCAGATGTAACATAAAATACGTATTTGCGCTACTTTCGCGTAATCCTGTCTATCCGTCAACAGTCTACATAAGCGTAAACCACTTTATCATCTACTATACGGCCCGCAGCGCAGCCGGGAAGCGAAGCATCTTCGCCTAATCCAAAAGAGCGCGTGCTTCCCTGTCTCGCTCGCCAAGGAGATGGACGCCATGGCCGCGCTCGCCAGAACGGGCCCTTCTCCCCTCGCCGCCACCGGCCACCGGAGCTCCGCCTCGCTCCGCCCGGCGGCGTCCCTCTCCTTCCCCGCCGCTTCCTCCAGGGGCCGCGGCCGCGTCGGGCTGAGCGCGGCGGCGTGGAGCGGGAGGGCCGCCAGGGTGGCTCGCGGCGTCCCCAACAACCGCATCGTCGCCTCCTCGGTTAGTTCGCTAGGCTTCTCTCCTGCCTACTTGCCTTATCCGCGGTTTCAAAGAGGTTAGCGCCGGCTAGGACCGTAATTTTTGTTTGGTGCTGTGAATTTGTTCTACAGTTTTTTTTTCTACCGTTGTATTGGTTGTGCTCAGTTTCGCATGAACTCGAAAAGAAGGGCTGTTTGTTGAGAAAGAACCGATTCTTAGTTCCCTTTTACTAATTGCTAGTGACTAACTGAATATGCACAGCTCAAGAAAATGCACCATGGGAACGAAAGTGACACCTATATTTGGTAACCAACACAATGTAGCATCTGTAAGTACTACATAAATTACCAATATTCTGCTTCAGGAACAGACTGAAAGAACCAACAGCTTAACTCCACTTCTATTTTGGTTCCTACCAATAGTCACACAGATAATAATTACCTAAAACGGGTACTAGAAGTCCAGGCTGGACCGGGCAAACTTTGGAATTCGACGCATCATGGTAGACATACTTATTTCGCCACTACTTTTGGTGTGCTTTTATCATAACAAAACTGAGTGCATGTTTATTGGCTATATATATTTTTTCTAGCTATGGATCCTGCAGTGAAATTCCTGGAAAATTAATAATCTGCGGTAAATAATTGGTTGTGTCTGCTATGTATATTACAATCTTGTGTTCAGCACAATTCCAGCTGAAACTTGACTTTGGTTTCGACACCAGAATCCTTGTGCTTTGTTCTGATCGTGGAATTCTGGAATTGTATTGGTAAACCATTTGTTGGGTACTTATGAATTTTAAATGGAACATAGCCGAGTTCCTCTGCCAGCTTCTTTTTAAAAGGCCGTGTTGTCAATTAATTGACTTTCTTTGTTCAGAACATGTGTATGACCATAGAGTAGGGCTATTCTGAGATATTTCAGTCCTCATGGTTTTGTATTAATTTTGTTAAACCTGCTCCAGTAGGTTTACAGTTTTACGGTTCTACTTCTCCCCAAAGTATTCACAAAAGCAACGTTCTCAAGTTTCTGAGAAATTTTTCTCAACTTTATAAATGTTTAATAGTGTATAGATGGTAGGTAGTAATCTCACGTTCATTCAATCCAGTCAAGACACAATCGCCATTAATTATCTCGAGGGACCTAATACAGTAATACATTTCCTTGTGGCTCGATAGTGGCATCAAAGGAAATTAACCCAACGTCATCATCACTGTTTGTTATTTGTAATTTTTAGGGACTATTTAAGAAATCAGCTCTGTACCAAGCTGAGACTAGAAGAGTACCTAATTTTGTCCAGATTGTGAACATCACTTAGTTCTCCATTCTCTCACACTGAGACAAGGCGATCTTCCAATTTGCCGAATAATTAAGACCTTTCACTAATTTGGATATTTGTAGTCTGCTTGTTTGCTTTGTGTGCTCATATTTGATGCCTGAAAGATGTATGTTTTCTCATTTAAGAGTGGTAACTTAGCTTATCTATTTACTTGAAAAAAACCAAGAACTCAATTTTGACATATCAAATATTTCTTTTCCAATGAAACAAGATATAATAGCGTCTAATTTTATTTTGTTGTCTATGACATATCGCTAAACTATTTTTTTTTTGTTATATTTTCCAGGAAATTGAGCAGTCATACATTATGATCAAACCTGACGGTGTTCAGCGTGGTCTGGTATGTGTTTCTTGACTTCTCTCTGTTTGGTTGTATTTGTTGTTTGTTTCAGTTCATTTAAACATACAGTTTTTGCACATAGGTTGGAGAGATTATTTCTCGCTTCGAGAAGAAGGGATTTTTGCTGAAGGGGTTAAAGCTTTTTCAGTGCCCTAAGGAGTTGGCTCAGGTTTGCTTAAAAAATGCATTAAATATTTCGAAGTGAATATGGCTCTTAAAAGTTCCTTATCTACCAAAATGTTTCCTGTCATTATACGCAACAAAGCAACATCTTTTTGTCACTTGTAGCAGTTTTAAAATTATTCCAAATGGTATCTTTGATCACTCGCAATTGATAAAATGCCAGTCATCAAATGTATCTGGCACAATAGAACAGCATGCCCCGACTTATGGCCTTGCTGGTCATGTAAGATGCTCCCCATTTGATTATGGTTACAGATGCTGACCATAGACTCTTGTACTCATCACGCACATACTCATATTTTTCTTTAACTGGCATGTGCCATTGAACAAAGCACAAGATATTATGTTGAGGGCTGAGCCGGTGAACTGATAACGCTTTTGCTTTTGTATACACTATATCCCTTCTTCTCTCTTTACTTCAGGAGCACTACAAGGATCTGAACGAGAGACCTTTCTTTCCCAAACTGATAGAGTACATAACTTCTGGTCCTGTAGTTTGCATGGTATGTATTTGTAAAGAAATTAATATAGCTGCAGCTCTGTACTTTGGTCATTCTTTGCATTTAAATTATTTATTACTTTGTCCTGTCAGGCCTGGGAGGGTGCAGGTGTTGTTGCATCGGCTCGCAAACTGATAGGAGCTACTAACCCCCTTCAAGCTGAACCAGGGACCATAAGAGGTGATCTTGCAGTTCAAACAGGAAGGTTGGCATCCACATGTTTTTCATGTCTTCGCACTGCATTACATATGTTGCATTTTAATTGATATCGCATCCATGCATAGCCTTTATAAATGAAATTATTATGGGCTCTTGCTTTTCAGGAATGTTATCCATGGAAGTGACAGCCCTGATAATGGCAAGCGTGAAATCGGTAAGTTTAACAACAATTCAGTGTGTCGCTAGCTCACTATTCAGTCATTGTGTTCTGCTCCTGTCGATCCAATAAAAAATTGCAAGACCTGGTACTTCTGATTCCAAATTTAAGTTGTGTTTTGATTCTTCTGAATACTGAATTTAATTGACTTGATTAGAAGGAGATTCAGATTTTTCTTAATGCAAACGTCATCATGTACATAGTGATGTGGCGTGCATATTAGCTTCAAGAATTGGTTTAGACATGCTATTCTCTACAATATGTAATGATATGAACTCATGTTTACTGTCTTGTTTGTAGCGCTATGGTTCAAAGAAGGCGAGCTCGCTCAGTGGGAATCAGTTCAATCACCCTGGCTTATAGAGTGATGCTGGCACATCAATGCATGAGCCTGACACCGGTGCTTACTTGGCCAACTTTGTTCTGCGGGGCCATGTATGAGTTTACTTCTGTCCAGTATAGTAGCCTGTCAAGGCTCCAAAATTTTCACCATAGTCCAGATGTATGTTCTTTCTACGGTTGTTTGTTATATTGAGCTGGTCTGGAACTCTAACCTTTTTGGTAATTATTAATTCTTGTTGAGAATTTTCTTGTATTCACATGTTAATATTTGGATCAAGAATCAAGGCAATAAAACACCAAGGCATCGAAAACATGTACTGTTTTATTTTACTTACTGTGTAAGCAAGATGTTAATTGCTGTAATTCATGGTTCCTCACTGCATGGTTATCCACTTGAGTGAGTCACTGTTTTTTCCACAAATCTATAGCCAAAATGCCTGCGAGCGCAGGAGGTAGTCAAGCTAATCCCCAGCCTGCAATGTATAAACGAAGAAACTGTAGGGAAAAATAATTGACTTTTCACAACTGTTGCGATCAAGGAGTAGCGTTTACACGCAGATTCCAGAGATACACTCACAACAGTCAACATATTTGGGTTTACAGACAAACACAGAAAGAAATACAGAGCATCCTTGAGGCACACACAAAGAAATTTTCAATGAGCTGGTACACTTAGGAGCCAACACACAATGGATAATAATGGAGTAAAGATTTTATCAGGTGAGTCTTAACTTGATCAGGGTCACCCGTCGATGGAGGTAAATGGCTCTATATTTCCAGATTCTTGTGCCTTGAAGTATGCATCTACACTTTCCTTAGCTTCCTTCACGAGGGAATCGAGACTCCTGACAGGCTTCATTGTCGTTGCTGCGCCATCATCTTCGCTTGCAAAAACCATGGATACGTCAACAAGAGACATGCTTTCAGAAGCACTGGATAGTGCTTCGGTCAAGCTCTCCAGGTCTTCTTTTAGGTACCTGCCCCTGTGTTTCATCATTGATATCACCATCTTACATGCAAGCTTCATCAGTCTAAGGCAAGGTACCGTCGGAATGCTGTTTTCTGCTACCATGTCCTTGAGCTTATTTGGAAGACTAACTGCATCAACTGCACCAAACTGACTGGCCAAATCTTGATCAGCACTGATGAATGTGTCGCATACCGTCACAAAGAGAGATAACAGGGGTGCGTGGACTTCCTCGTCCTCTTCATTGTCCAACTCATCTACCTCCATGTCCATCTCCACCTCCACCTCACCTTCGTCGTCGTTGTTTTGAGGCTGAATGAAAGAACAGGTTTCGTCCTCCACATTGTGTTGTTGGTTTTCTATGTCAATTTCCTTTTCTGGGAATTCGATCTGCTCTGTTTCTGTTAGTCCATGTGTTTCATCTTTGGTCAATCCACAATGAAGTATCTGTGCAAGCACCTGAAACGGTAAGAACATTTTGGGCTTCAATGGTACGTACTAATAATCAAAGGTAGGATGGATATTCACCACATTTATGCTGTCAATAATCAGAACAAAAGTCATGTGGATTACCTTGGGCATTGTATCGGTCATGCCCTTCTTAAGTTTACCGAGAGTATCATCATCTTGTGTATGATGAATACACATTTGCTCCAGGATTTCAGCTGCTCTTACCCTGCATGTATTGTTCTCAGCATCATCTAGAAGTAGTATCTTGATGAGGCTACCAACAATGTCGCCGTTCAGCTGCACTATAATACTTGTATTGCTTCCGCCTTGGATAGATAACTTTGCCAGTGATTCACCTGCCAAGTTTCTGATGGACCTGTCCTTGGTATCATCGACGAAGATGTCTACTAGCATCTTGATGAAAGCTGCTATGTTTTCCGGGTTGTCCATGCGTAGTTGCATGAGAATCCCCATGGCTCCTTTCTGCAGCTTTGCACAGCAAGTGTCACACTCACAGTTGAGAATCCTCTCCATGGTGCTGATTGCCTCCTTGTTGCTTGAGATTTCTTGACGCAGCTTGACCCCAGTCTCTCCAGGAGCAGCCACGAGCCGGAACATGACCTTCAGGGACTCCTCTACTGCGCTAGCGGACCATGCACCACCACTAAATCGGTGGATTATGTCAGAGGTCAGAGGCGCCATGATCTTTGGGATCAGACCTTGGGTCTGGCTCATGATTCTGCAGTTGTTCTCGTGGGTCGCCAGCTTCCGGAGGATGCACAATCCTGTCAGCACCAGCTTCTCGTAGGCCTCCCGGAGACTACTGGCATCGTTGCCCGGTGACGGAAGGCGACTGGCTTGTCGATCCCAATCTTGGTCATGTCTGCGTAGCAGCCGGTCTCTATGGTATGGCTCGATTAGACGGTATTCTTCGAAACTCCCGATCAGGCTACTTATCAATAATCCTAGACTTACAAAATTTTGCTTACGGATTGCTCTTACGGGATTAGGTGGTGCCACACCATTGGTGCTTATCCTGGATTTCCTGAAGTTGTGGACCACGATCTGAAACTTCTGTGCCTGTGCTGTTAGTCCGTAAGAACTTTTTGTAGACCGTGTCCGTAGATGTAGCATTGTTGGGCTACTTATATACTGAATTCCCACCGGGAATTGCTCCAAATGGATGTCCATAGCTATGTACGCCACTATCGTTGCGCCGTGGCTCCTGGTTTCTCTGTCAAATGCGCCCCGGGGATCCAGCGTCTGCAACAGTTTCTGTAGTCCTTCCTCTCGCGAACGTTGGGTCCTTCTCGCACCCGATCCTTATTTCGTTACAGTATAACAAAACTACTTCAAGTTCATTGTCGTCAACAGGTTCTGGGAGCAGTACCTTAGACAGACCTTTCGTCGCGTGAGATAATAAAAGGAGCTTATAGCAGAAGAGCACCCCTTGGAACAGAGCAAGGTAGTACAAGGTGTCCATTGCCGGCTTCAGGTTTGATTCTCCACCCGAGTTACCCCCGTAATCATGTTGTATCAGACGCCAAATCGATAGCCCTGAGGAGATCCACAACCCAAACCTGTAGATAGCTGCCAGAGGCCATACTGCAATGGCCAACATCAGCATCTGAAACGCCAATGAGACCAATGCTAGCAACAAACGGGCAAAGATGGACAGAATCCCGAGCAAGCCTTCACCAATAGAGTCGAGATCACCCACGAAACCGAACACAACACCGCACACCCAGCCGATGCCTGAATCCTTTATAGAGATTAACTTCTCGACCTGATTGACATCAAATATCCTGTTGTAGAGATATGGGCAATATAAGTGACAAGACACATACTAACGATAGCACCAAATCATTTTGGTGAGAGGAAATTGAGCATCAAATATCTAGGGCTTGTTATAACAAAAAAAAAGCTACTCCCTCCTTCTCAACAATATATTGTAGATTTGTGTAAATTTATATAGACAAATATGAGACATCTTTTTTTTTAGAATGGAGGGAGTACAACTTTACATTTTTTCAACTCATGTACTTGGACTAATGATGACAGAAAAAATCCTATAGGGCTTGAACCCGTATAATCTCTGTGTTACACCGTACCTACACAAAAATTTCACTCAGCCGGAGTCAACACCGCGGGGCCAAGAAGCAAGTGAGGGGGGGGGCGATGAGCTGGTGTCTATGTTGCATGCGTCTGTCTGTCTGTATGCTTGGGAAGAGCTGCCTCGACAAGACCTACCGCGCCACGCTAAAGGGCGGAGGCGCCATTGTGACCATGAAGCGGATGAGGGAGTTTTCCATCTGCGGGAAGGAGTTCTGAGGCATGGTGGCCGTGTGCTCCGTCATGAAAAAACTGTTGCCTCTTTGTTCGTATTTTTACTTCATAGCTCCTACTCTTTTTCACTTGGTGAAGTAGCCCTCAAAGCTCCGGATGTTGTCTAGGGCAATGAAGATGGAGCTTACGACGCGCCACGGTGGCCCGTGGCAGGCTGAGGCGGATGGGAGGGCCGATGGCCAGCGGTGGAAAGGAGGGTGGGCGGGATCTTATGGATTTTGGAAGATAATAAGGAAACAAAAGGAGGAAGAAAAAGAGGAAAGTGAGAAAATCTAGGGAAGGGGCTTTCTATAAAAGAAAACTCTGAAACCCCATATGGGCCGATAGATGGGGGCCATGCCCTGCCACGCCAGCAAATACACACGCCAAATCGACTCTAATGACCATATTATTATACATAGTGTAAGCGTGTTGCAAACTGAGACCAGTGAGGGCACTCCCAGCGTGAGTCTATGTCTGGGCCAACAATTGGTGTCTATGTTGCATGCGTTTGTCTGTCTGTATGCTTGGGAAGAGCTGCCTCGACAAGACCTACCGTGCCACGCTAAAGGGCGGAGGCGCCATTGTGACCATGAAGCGGATGAGGGAGTTTCCCATCTGCGGGAAGGAGTTCTGAGGCATGGTGGACGTGTGCTCCGTCATGAAAAAACGGTTGCCTCTTTGTTCGTATTTTTACTTCATGGCTCCTACTCTTTTTCACTTGGTGAAGTAGCCCTCAAAGCTTCGGATGCTGTCTAGGGCAATGAAGATGGAGCTTACGACGCGCCACGGTGGCCCGTGGCAGGTTGAGGCGGATGGGAGGGCCGATGGCCAGCGGTGGAAATGAGGGTGGGTGGGATCTTGTGGATTTTAGAAGATAATAAGGAAACAAAAGGAGGAAGAAAAAGAGGAAAGTGAGAAAATCTAGGGAAGGGGCTTTCTATAAAAGAAAACTCTGAAACCCCATATGGGCCGATAGAGGGGGCCATGCCCTGCCACGCCAGCAAATACACACGCCAAATCGACTCTAATGACCATATTATTATACATAGTGTAAGCGTGTTGCAAACTGAGACCAGTGAGGGCACTCCCAACGTGAGTCTTGTCTGGGCCAACAATTGGTATCAGAGCCTCGTGATCAGATCTGCTAGTAATGAGAGGTCATGACAAAGGAGTTGAGCGAGTATTCCGGCGCCACGGTGCCGGTGTCGATGCAATACCCGCAGTACATCCGTGACAACTACATGGTGTGGCCGACCAGGACGAAGTGGGCGCTCGAGTCCAATGAAGTTTGGGAGGTTGTCGATCCCGGCGGCGACAAGTACATGAAGGGCACACCAAAGTACCGCAAGGACCGACACACACTCACGACCATCTGGTTGGTGAAGCCGATGGACGTGATGCAGCATCTGATCTCGAAGAAATCTGCAAAGGATGCGTGGAAGACACTCAAGGTGCTAAATCTTGGGCACGAGCGCGTCCGGGAGGTGACCGTACAAACCTTGCAGAAGTACGAGAATCTAGACATGGGAGGGGATGAGATGCTGGACGCCTTCGCTTCGAGGGCTGCCACAATGGTCAATGGGATTCGTGCGCTCGATGAAAAGCTTGAGGAGATCTCGGTTGTAAGGTGTTTCCATCACGTGGTGCCGCCCTGTTACTTGTCCGTTGTTTCGACAATTGAGAAGTGCATTGATCTCAAGACTCTCATGATGGATGATCTCGTTGGAAGGTTGAAGGCTCATGATGAGCCGATGAAGATCACCTATGGTGATGCGGTACCAGAAGAGCACGTGATTCTTACCCGTGCCCAATGGCAGGCGATGGTCACCAAAGATGAGGGCGATAAGGCATCTGGCAGAAGTGATAAAGAATTTTCTCGCTCAGCGAAAAATTACATCGCAAGGGAGGACGAGGATATATGACGCACCGACGAGGAGGAAATTTGACCTAAAGAAAGTAAGATGTCATAACTGCGGCAAGCTCGGTCACTTCAAGGTTGATTGTCGGAAAACACAGAAGAAAAGGGATATTCCCTGGAAGGAGATAATAGACCGATGATGCTAATGCTCGAAGTATGCATGTGAGCTGAAGGACGAGGACGAGCTACCTCCTCCATCACCGACTATGGATTTTTGACGCTCATGGATCACGACATACCGTGTGTGGTCACGTGGACAAGCTATGTGATAAAGGTGTCGTCGAGAAGAAACAGATTGACATGTACCCTCGGGAGACCATGTTTCGGGCAATTGAAGCTTTCGAGCTTGTTCGTGGCGATATATGCGGTCCAATTTCACTCGCAACCCCGTCCGGTTGTAAGGTGCGGTCCAATTTCACTCGCAACCCCGTCCGGTAATGAGTACTTCATGCTTGTGGTACATGATCACAGTCAATACATGTGGATTGTGTTGCTAAAAAGTAAGGATCAAGCTCTACAAGCATTCAAGAAAATCATGGAAGCTAGAGAAGTCAAAGCGAGGACGAAGTTAAAGTCCGTACGCATAGATCGCGTAGGTGAATTGCAACATTCATGGCCATGGCACGGAGAAAGATGGATAGTAAAGGCTTGCCAGGAAAATTCTGGGGTGAAACAGTCACAACTATCTACTTGCTGAACATGGCGCGAACTAGGAGTACGGTTGGTATGTCTCCGTACAAAGCATGGTACGAATGGAAGCCCTCAGTTAATCATCTTCGCATTTTCTAGTGTGTGACGCATGTTAAGGCGGTGTCTAGCCATAAAAACTTGGCGAATCGAAGTTCTCCGATGATTATTACTATCTATGAAGAAGGCTCGAAGAGATACCGTTTGTGCAATCCCTCGACTAATACGGTGATTGTGATGTGCGATGTAGTTTTGGAGAAGGAGAAGTTATGGAATTGGGGAACCGGTACCTCCAATCTTGGATGAGATTTTCACTGCTGTTTACAACGGTGACATTCAGCATGCAGATGGTCAACGTTTAGAAAATCAATTCTAAATCGTGTATAATACGAGTAAATTCTGTGGCGCACTAAAAATCAATTCTGTGGTACACCTATTTCTGTGCCGCACCTAAGCACTGGTGCGCCACAGAAACTTTAATTTTGTGGCTCAGGTGCCGGTGCGCCACAGAAACCTTATTTTTGTGGCGAAGTTTCTGTGGCGCACCGCCAATGCGCCACAGAATGGGTATTTTGGTGCGCCACTGATGTGGTTTTCCCTGCTAGTCATGGTTTTAAATAGCTGGCTATTGCCTGGCTATAGCCCGCCTATAGCCTTTCAGGAGACCTGCCGCTGCGGCTATGCCCTTTGTAGGCTAAATAAGAAAAAACCGCTAATAGCCGGCTATAGCCTAATTTAGCCCATGTTTAGCCTCTAATTTAGCCGCTAAACCTTCTGTATTTTGAATTTATCTTCTCTTTTATTTTTTATTTCTTGTTTTCCGAATTGACGTTCAGTATAATTAGATAAAGCTTGTGAGTTGAATATCTGAATACTTGTTTGCTTTGAATAGTTAAATAAGTTGTATCATGAATCGTATTTGAGTCATAGTTTTCCTTCTTTTGGTAAGATATGACAAAAATATTTCAAATTTTTGAAAAAAGGCTAAATGGAATAGCCTGCTATAACCCGGCTATAGCCTTTTATAGCCTCTAAAAAAATTGCGGCTAAATGAAATAGCCCGCTATTTTAAACCATGCTACTAGTGCATGCTCCCACGCCAGGAAAGCGTGCCCGAAATCCTCGCGCTGGTAGGCGGCCTCATACTACAACACCTGTGGCAGCCGCTCGATTTGGCGGCGCATCTTTTCAGATGCCACCCATGTGACAGGGAGACGTCGCGGTGGTTGGTCGCCCTGCGCCCACCGCTGCCGTGCCTCTTTCAGCGGCACGTAGCGCCTGTTGCGCCCCGATTGTTGCGGAGGAGGCAACGGTACCAGCGCTGCGGCAGTTTGTGCCCGCTGAACTGTGCCGCTTGTGGGGGCGGAGGCAAACGGCGGGCGCGCGCAGGGTTCCTCAGAGGTGGAGAATCCGGCGCTGGCTGGACGAGGACCCCGCTTCGTGGTCGTTATTGGTCTTCTAGAGCCACTTCGGTATCTTCATCTCCAGCGAGAGGGGGCGATGAACTCGGATTGCACGCAATAGCGCGGTCCATGGGAGTGGAAGGCAAGAGGCGGGCGCAGGGCGGTTAAGTATCCCTGGCCATCAATGCCAACGCGGGCATGCGCAGCTTCCAGCGCCATCAACATCAATGCCAGCGTAGGTGCTGAGGCAGCGGGCGTAGTGGTTAGGGACGGTTTTGATGGCCAATGCTACCGCGAGTCAGCCTTCTGCCGTTAGCGCACAATCCGCGCAACGTCTTCGCGGACTCATCGTTTCCCCAATTTAGGTAAACCGATGGGTCACGGGGATGAGTCAATCCGTTTGGGTCACTCTGTTGAAGCCTGCGCGGCATGTCCAACTATCCAAGCTAACCGATTTAGACAGAAACCAAATGAATCGGCCCACTGAAGATGCCCTAACGTATCCAACAACTCGAGCTTAACGTCAAAAAAAAAAAACAACTAGAGCTTAGTGAGGAGGACCAGCAGTGACCAGCACTCGATCTCGTATTGCAGCGAGACCACGTACGAGCGAGAGGCCCATGCGGTGCTCCACCGTCCAGCCCAACAAGCAGGCTTGGAAGCTCAATAATATGGTGTTCACGCTGGGAACCAAGAGACATAACTCGTGGTGCACACATTTTATTTATATTATCCTCCAAACATATAGATATCTCCGTAAACAGATTTCGATTCTCCATACGTAGTACAGATGACTGTAAACGCAAGCTAGGCAAACATACCAGACCCCGACATGTGAGGTGAAGGGGCTCCAGAATGATGCGTCTAAAGAGGGTAGAGACGACCGAGAGCGCCGCTATCACTAGCATCAACCGAGGCTGGTGAAGGGTTTTCACCCGGAGCTCACCAAACCGAGGCTGGCAAGTGACGTTCTTGGGTATGGATTGTTGCGTTGTGCGTCTTCCTCTATTATCTGCGGTGACGATCTAGCGTGTTTCTGTTAGACATTTACAGAGTCGGCATGTCATATGTTGTTGTAGGTTCTTGTACAATAAGTTGTGTGGATATATCTTGAGTCGTCAATTTTAATGTGTGGTCAACACATCCCACTGATGTGATTTTGTGCATCTAGTGTGCTTCCTTGTACAGTTGTACGATAAATCAGTGACTACTTTTGAAAATCATATTAGGAAAATACAAAAGATGGAGCTAAAGTGGAAACAAAGAGTTACAAAATTAAGCATTAAAGATGCAAAAAATCAAATGAGGAAAGATTTACCCGGCTGTCTGTACAAGGGTAATAAACGCGAGACACCAAAAGTCTTTCTTTTGGAGCACGGAGACAAAACCACCAAGAAGTACGACGGTGGCCCATGTCAGTATAAGGAAAGCCAGACCCTTGATAGCCATTGTTATGGTACCCATGAACACGGCGTAGCTATTGATAAGCATTTCGTCGCGTGCGCTGTCATCAAATTCCGGACGGTATGCCATTCAGCCCCTGAAGAGGTGAGACTAATCCAATATAATTAGAAATGCTCAATTAATCCTCCAATTATGAATACTAGAGAAAATTCCCGTGCAACGCACCGGGAGAGAAACCATAATATTTTGGCCCAAGATTCGAAACTATATTTTAATAATATGGTTGGCATATTCATCGTGGAAACAAGAACAAATGCAAGTGCTTTCACATTTTCGGCTGTGATAGTTAATAATGGGAAAACATGTGTTTTTACTAAGCCTTGACGAAATGGTCAACATTCAATTTTTCTGAAGACTAATGAAAAGCACAAGTAAAAAATGAAATACAGCACAAAAATGACACATTTTTTTTCTTCATTTTCTTACTAAAGTAGAACCAGGTTTACTGTTAAATCACATTCAACCAGGAAAATTGTACTCCTTCAGATTCATATTAATTGATGCTAATATTGATATCTAGACATATTTAAGTTGTAAATAGATCCATTTAAACATCAAATAATATAGATCGGAGGGAGTGGTATGTTTGTATAGCAGAACCAGTTGATCTAAAAGAAATACATAGATGAATTCTATCTAAAGTGACATACAGTATAAAAAAACATATATTATCATATTTACCGAAATTATCTCCATACCCACATGTAAATGATCCTGTACACCACAGAACCATTTACAAAATTGCATTTTAGATAGTTCGCATATAGTTAATAAAAGAACAATACACCTTTTTGTAGATAAGCTAAGAGAAAGGGGAGCAGAGGAAGAAATCTAGACGCATATCACCTCACCCCCGTCATCATCCATCACAGAAGCAAAAAAAAATAAGTACTCTCGTACGTGATCGGCGGACATCTCCTACAACACGCGTCACGCGCTTTTATCAGTTATCACTCTGCACCAGGGCTACACGCGAGGTATGAATTCTTGATTGCAGTACATGTGATTTCTGAATCCTGAGCTCGAGCGTGCGTTTCTCAGATTTCTTCAGCAAAGCACGCGCGAGAGAGTCGCGCCGGCGGACAGCTAGCCCCTCTCTTTGTCCCGGACCCCCATCCCGGTAGGCTCCCTGCGCGCCCCTGCTCCCTCCTCCGCCTCGCGCCAACGCAGCGCACGCTAGGAGCCATTGATGCTCGGGATCACCAAGATTTCGACCGGTGGAGGACCAGGCCGTGGTGGGATTTTGGGGAAGAATTGTGAGCTCTACGAGAGGATATTCCTCTCCACACGGTCCCCGGCCTCATACAGATACTGCTCCTGCCTCATCTCTTCCTAGCTCGATGTGGAGCTCCGGCTCCTCGGGCGAGCTCGATCGCAGGCTCCCATGAAGGCCTTGTTTACTTCTAGAGTATTTTAGGGGATCGGAGGGGATTATACCCAATCCCGAAATCTCCCAACTAGCATGTTTACTTCTCCAGGTTTGGGAATGATAATCCCCACATATCCCCACAATTCCCCTCATTTTTGCCTAGATTTAAAACTCTACCTCATACTAGTGTATTTTTGGGGAGGGGTATTTGAGGGGATGGTAGGGGATTGGGTGAACACCAAATCCCCTCTTATCCCCAAACTTTTGGGGGTGAAAATACAAGAGAAGTAAACAAGGCCGAACGCGGCGGCGCGGGGATTTTCGAACGGGACCGCAGGTGGGTTGCGCGCGTTCCCATCGGCGTTGGATTCTGCCCGGGTCTGTGCGATGCGGGGAGGACGCGGCCATCTCGAGCGGAAGCGGCGGCTCATTGTACATGGACATGGCCGGATCAGGCCAGCCACGCGCCGGGAAGGAACGCGGCGGCACCGAAGAGGGGGGATGCGGTGACGTGGGGCTAGCGGGGGAGCTAGAGAATTTGTCACCATGGTGCATACATGTGCCACATCAGATACAAATCAAATTTTCCAGTGTGCATACGTGGTGAAAAAAGTTGTTACACAAAGAAAATTGTTCCACCCGGAGCACCTCCAGCCGTCTCCCTGACCAGGCATCCGGTAACCGTTTTTTATCCGGAGTGGCGTTATTTAGCCCAGCCGCGCCCATGATTTCTCGTTTTCTCTGTAATATGCACTTAATCCATCCGCAGAGCACATGTCATCCCCGCCCTCTGGGGTGCGCTGGGGGACTTCGGACGAGAGAAAAGTGGGGATGGGCCCGCTCCGTTGGCGAGAGAACACGCAAACCCCACCACTTTTTGTCGCGAATCCCCCTCCCCTCTCGTAGCTCTCTCGCCGCCGGCACCACCCCTCGCCAATCCGCCAGCCGGTTGCCTGCACTCCGCCGTCCCTCCTCCCACTAGCCTATATTCCGTCGTCCATCTTGCCGTCTGCCTATATTCCGCTGTCGGGCAACTCGTCGCGTCGCGCCTCGTCGACCACGCTCGGCAGGTGTTTGTCGATTTTCCTTGGCGGACATGGACTCGGATGACGAGGAGGAGCAGATGTTCGCCGAGCTTTTTGAAGAAGAGATGGCAGCCGCCGCCCAAGACGAGGAGCATATGTTGATCCTAGCTTGCTTGTTCGGCTTGTACGCGAAGAAGGCCATTGGTCGCCGTGGTGCGTCGGCACCAGGTCACCGGAAGTGCAAGCCGAGGCAGCGAATGGAGGGCTACTGCATGCTCTACGCTAAATACTTCACCGATAGTCTATTGCACGATGAGGCTTTTTTACGCGTCGTTTCAGGATGAGTTGGAAACTCTTCCTGAAAATTATGTATGCCCTTCGAGGCTACGACTCCTATTTCAGATGCAAGTTGGATTGCACCAGCATGGCAGGGTTTTCCGCCCTCCAAAAGTGCACGGTGGCTATGCGGATGCTGCCATATGGAACTCCTGGTGATTCTACCGATGACTATCTTCACCGCGTAGTGGGCTTGGCTTCTATCTATCTCGGGGAAGGAGCCAGCCCTATTCATGGCAAGGAGTGAACCCGCCAGCCCCATAGCAAAAGATGGCGGAGTCCACCGCCCTTGATTGTTTCTACCGGTTCTGCAGGGCGGTGATAACACTGTTCGGGGACATCTACTTGAGATCACCCACTGTCGAAGACACTGCTCAGATCCTCGCTTTCAATGAAGTTCGAGGATTTTCGGGGATGCTTGGAAGCATTGACTGCATGCATTGAAAATGGAAGAACTGTCCGTTTGCCTGACATGGAATATACAAAAGTCATAAAAAAGGTTGCACTGTGATACTTGAGGCAGTGGCTACCCATGATCTCTGGATTTGGCCTCCTTCTTTGGTATGCTGGGATCCAACAACGATATCAACGTCTTGCAGTGCTCGCCGATCTTCTCCAAGATTATTGAGGGTCATACTCCCCCGGTTGACTTTGTGATCAATGGTTGACACTACAACAAGGGATACCATCTTGCAGACGGTATCTATCCAAAGTAGGCAAAATTTGTGAAAACTACCTCAAGCTACGTTCTTCCGAAGGAGGTGCAGTTTGTCAAGGAACAAGAAGGTTGCCAAAAGGACGTCAAGCGTGTATTTGGTGTCCTCCAGCAGAGATTTGTTGTAGTCCGGTTCCCCGCTATGACTTGGTCCAAAGATCAGACGTGGAAGATGATGAACTGTTGTGTGTGCTTACACAATATGATTATTGAGAATGAACGAAAGTATATGTTGTTTTGTGTGTAGCAGTGTTTTTTTAAGAACCGTGTGTAGCAATGTTGGGTAGGCATCGCCCAGCCTATGCCCATAGGCTTCCTTAATATCTAATGATCTCCAAATCATACGACCCAAATCTTCGATGAACATCTCCCGAAGCTAACCACCACGATAAGGAGTGACCTAACGGTGCGCTAACCAAATCCGCTTTCCCTATTTGGGTCATGTGGCCGCACCCACACGCTCGAGATGGGAGCGTGGCTGATATGGAAGGAGATCCATGGCCCCGCAAAAGAAACAACATGGAAGAAGGTGATACTGAGAGCAAGTGCAATAGTATAGCCATCGGTTGGCTATAAGCAAGATGTCATGTCATATATAGGCAACATATAGCTAGCAAGTACAATAGTTGACTATAGAATTGTACTAGTTTATCAATACATGGACCACATTTCACTCTCATAAAGTGTTTAGAAGCACGTGTTAGAGCTGTCTCTTGCATTAGAGCCCACTCATATTCTCTCTCCTCTTCTCTCTCTTCAACTAAGCACAAATATTATTTTTAAATCTTTTTAGCTTGCTGACTAAGTCTTATTGTATTTACTCTAACTAATACAGTACACCATTCCGCGTGCTATACGTATAATATTGAATGAATAGAAAAAAAGTACTGTAGTAGAGAATTTTGAAGCTGCGATGTATTTTTTTTGAAACAAGGCAAGACTTGCCATTTTCATTGATAAAGAAGAAGGCGGCCGATTTATTAACGGGAAAACCGGCCAAAAACCGATACAAATGCACCAAAAACGTCATGGGAGATGACAAAATTGGGCACAAACCCCCGACCGACTAAGCTGCGATGTATATATAAAAGGGGATCAATCTTGCCTGCAAGGAGTGGAGGCAGCGATCGATTTACGGCAACCAGGAGAGAAATATGAATCCCTATCTCAGCGCAGATACTTCACTCAGTGGCAGAGAGGATAAAGGAATTGAAGACTAGCTTCAAACTCAAATATGTAAGAATGCACAGGCCCGGCCATGGCTTATATGGAGTTATAAGATGGTTTCAAAGTAAGCGTTACAAGTCAGGCCACCTAGTGCGAACGCACGCTTCGCTTCGCTTCGCGAGGCACATCCGCTTCTACAGTGTTGCTGAGATTGGTTCGAGAGTGACCGTGGGCTCCTATTTTGCATGTATTCAGTACGTACAGTGTATTTTCTCCACCTTTGCCTGCTTCTTCGCTGAAACGGCTCTTGTCATTGACCGTTGTTTGTTATGTTATCATCCTCATGCTAGCAAGTTGTTATCGGTTGGCTGACGGACGGTGGTCATGTCAGAGCCGTGTGTGTGAGTCGTCGGGTGCGTATGACGTGGATATTATCCTGGATTAGCAAGTGGAGGCGGTAGCATACGGCGGCTGAGACTTGATGGTCCTCCCTCCTTCGGTATCAGGCCTTGAGCTAATTAATGAGCTATGAGGCGAAAAACCATTGATCTGGTCTTCGTTGGTTGTACTGATAATAACCTTTGAAAAAGGCGTTGGAAGAAGATTGTTCAGAACTAGTATCGAGAGTGAAAACTATGAGTTCGCGTTCACTTTCTAAAATTATTGTTTTTAAGAACATTTCTCACCCGTGTGTTGCTTAGGAGGTTAGTTGATGTCGTTGTTGTGTGGTTTTGTTCACTAGTAGAAAACCTCTCATCCATCTAAGCCTTTAGTACCGGTTCCCTTACGAAAGGCGAATACCGGTTCCAGGGGTGGGACATTTATACCGGTTCGTAATGGACTTTTAATACCGGTTCGGTATGAAAGGGTTTCTGCCCAGTTTCCATACTGAGGTGGGGCCAGGGCTACACCTTTAGTACCGGTTCATCTAAGGAACCGGTACTAAAGGGTCCAACCCTATATCAGCGCGCGCCACCCCACCCGAGCCCCTGCATCTCATTCTCCAATTCTCCTCCTCCCTCACATTTCCAAATATTTTGCACCTCTCACACTCCAATAATCTTTATTTTTCTCCACCATTTTAACAAGATTAACGACCTCCATCTATCCAAGGGTTAGCAATATCATCCTTTCTTCCGGCGTTCCTAATTTAGCTCATTTCTTTGGTAGTTTAACTCGTACTATTTTTCTAGTGCTAGCAAGGTGTTTGATGAAATGCCTAAGTTAGGGATTTTACTTTTTTATAATCAATTTGAGCTGAAATTATGGTATATTTTGTAGGTTTTAATTAGTATCATCCCCGTCCTCACCGCCGTCGATCGCTAGCGTCGTCCCCTAGCCGGCACCGTACAACCTCGATGAGCCTCTTCTTTTTTATAAAAAACTTAGTTTTATGTGATGAACTTGAATATTAATTAAGTTGGTCACTCATATATCCATGATGTTGTGTACTTAATGATTTTTGATATACATATAAAATGCAGATTCGACAATGGATGTACGGTGACCGGTGCCATCCCGAGTTCATTATGGCATGCATTATTTTCTCAACGTGGCTGAGGCAAACAGGCGGTCGAATGGTTTCATGTATTGTCCATGTAGTTCCTGTAAGAATATGAAGGATTACTCTACCTCGAAGACCCTTCACGTCCACCTGCTGGAGAATGGTTTCATGCCCAGCTATAATTGTTGGACCAAGCACGGAGAAAGAGGGTTATATTGGAAGACAACGAAGAAGAAGAGGATAGTGACAACTATCCCTTATTCACTGAAGACGGTGGTAGTAGAATGGGGGAAGACGAAGCTGAAGAAGAGCTCATTTTCGATGAGCCGATTTTTGATGACCCGATGACGATTTGGGTCGGGCCATTCTTGATGCGAAGATGAACTGCGGAAATGAAAAGGAGAGGTTGAAGTTGGAGAAAATGTTAGAGGATCACAACAAACTGTTGTACCCAAATTGCGAAAATGGTCGAAAAAGCTGGGTACCACGCTGGAATTCTGCTGGAAGGCAGAGAATGGTACTTCGACAAGGGATTTGAAAAGTTGCTGAAAATAATAAAGAAGATGCTTCCGGGGAGAACGTGTTGCCTCTAGCACGTACGAAGCAAAGAAGGTTGTCTGCCCTCTAGGATTAGAGGTGCGAAGATACATGCATGCATCAATGACGCATCCTCTACCGGGGAGTACGAGAATTTGAATGCATGCCCGGTATGTAGTGCATTGAGGTATAAGATCGGGCGAGATGACCCTGGCGATGTTGAGGGTGAGTCCACCCCGGAAGAGGGTTCTGCGAAGGTGATGTGGTATGCTCCTATAATACCACGGTTGAAACGTTTGTTCCAGAACAAAGAGCATGCCAAGTTGTTGCGATGGCACAAAGAGGACCGTAAGAAAGATGTGATCTTGAGACACCCCGCTGACGGGTCGCAGTGGAGAAAAATCGACAGAGTTCAAGTCATTTTCAGATGACGCAAGGAACTTAAGATTTGGTCTAAGTACAGATGGCTTTAATCCTTTCGGGGAGCAGAGCTCCAGTCATAGCACCTGGCCAGTGACTCTATGTATCTATAACCTTCCTCCTTGGTTGTGCATGAAGCGGAAGTTCATTATGATGCAGTGCTCATCCAGGGCCCGAAGCAACCCGGCAACGACATTGATGTGTACCTGAGGCCATTGGTTGAAGAACTTTTAGAGTTGTGGCGTGACGAAGGTGTACCTGTGTGGGATGAGCACGAACAAAAGGAATTTAACCTACGAGCGTTGTTATTTGTAACCATCAATGATTGGCCTGCTCTTGGTAACATTTCAGGCATCAAACAAGGGATACAATGCATGCACACACTGTTTAGGTGAGACTGATAGTAATTATTTGGGAAACAAGAATGTGTACCTGGGCATCGTCGATTTCTTCCAAAACAACATCACGTAAGAAAGAGAGGAAAGCATTTCGGAGGTGAGGCAGATAACCGAACGAAGCCTACCCGCCCTAATGGGGAAGTTATATATGATATGGTCAAGGATTTAAAAGTGATCTTTGGAAAGGGTCCCGGCGGACAATCTATTCCGCATGATGTTGACGGACACGTACCCATGTGGAAGAAGAAGTCGATATTTTGGGAGCTACCCTCTGGAAATTCTTAGAGGTTCACTCGCAATCGACGTGATGCACGTGACGAAAAATCTTTGCGTGAACCTGCTAAACTTCTTGGGCGTGTATGGGAAGACAAAAGATACACCGGATGCACGGCAGGACCAGCAAAGTATCCACGAAGGAAAACCTGAATCAGAAGTATCAAGGTCCTGCCAGCTATGCTCTTACCAAAGAGGAGAAGGAGATCTTTTTTGAAGTCCCGAGTAGCATCAAGGTCCCGTCTGGCTTCTCGTCGAATATAAAGGGAATAATAAACATGTCGGAGAAAAAGTTTCAAAACCTAAAGTCTCATGACTGCCACGTGATTATGACACAATTACTTCCGGTTGCATTGAGGGGCTTACGGAAAATGTTCGAGTACCCATTGTGAAGCTATGTGCGTTCCTCAATGCAATTTCTCAGAAGGTGATCAATCCACTTACTCTACAAAATTTACAGAAGGATATGGTCCAATGTCTAGTCAGCTTCGAGTTGGTGTTCCCACCATCCTTCTTCAATATTATGACACATCTCCTAGTTCACCTGGTCGAAGAGATTGGCGTTCTCGGTCCCGTATTTCTACACAACATGTTCCCCTTTGAGAGATTCATGGGAGTCTTAAAGAAGCGTTCATAACCGTGCTAGGCGGAAGGAAGCATCTCCAAGGGCTATAGAAGAGGAGTCATTGAGTTTTGTGTTGACTTTATTCCTGACCTTAAGCCGATCGGTGTTCCTGAATCGCGCTATGAGGGGAAGTGGAAAAGGCACGCTAGGAAAGAAATCAGCAACGTGTATGGACGGACATTCTTTCACTCAAGCACACTACACAGTTCTACTTAATTCCATCTTGGTGGCTCCGTACAAAGAGGAACACAAGGAGATCTTACGCTCTAAATACCCGGAGCAACGTGAAGATTGGATTGATGGAGAACACATGAAGACTTTCGGCGGTTGGTTGCAAACACGTCTCATGAATGTCACCGATGACGAGCAGCTGTACTTGTTGGCCAAGCAACCATCTTCTACTATATCGACTTTTCAAGGGTACGAGATTAATGGGAACACATTTTACACTTTCGCCCAAGACAAAAAGAGCACCAAGCAAAACAGTGGTGTCCGCTTTGATGCAGAAGATGGCAATGGGAACAAGGTCACATATTATGGGTACATAGAGGAGATATGGGAACTTGACTATGGACCTAATTTCAAGGTCCCTTTGTTCCGTGTAAATGGTTCAACCTGAAAGACGGGGTCAGGTAGACCCGCAGTACGGAATGACTACGGTGGATTTCAAGAATCTTGGGTACGACACCGAACCATTCGTCCCAGTGAAGTGGCTCAGGTTTTTTATGTGAAGGATATGTCTAGCAAACCGAAAAAGAAAAGAAAGGCAAGAGGACACATCATACGATGAGCCAAAGCGGCACATAGTTCTTTCGGAAAAAGAAACATCGTGGGAGTAGAGGACAAGACAGACATGTCAGAAGATTATAATAAGTTTGACGATATTCCACCCTTCAAGGTAAAAATTGACCCAAGCATCATCTTAAACAATGAAGATTGTCCATGGTTGCGTCGCAGTAAGAAGAAAGGGAAACGGGCGAAGAAAACTCAGAAGACTAGCTAGCTACATATAGGGATCATAACTTGTGTATCTCAATATGGAAATCACTTTTGTGTAATGATGTTACTGTATGTAAGATATTAACAATGGAGATGGTTGGCTTGTTTTACTAGTTAAGTCACGGGCTTGTAGGGAAATTTTTCCGAGGCGGAACTTCCGAATATGCCATATATAGGGCATGTGCACCAAGGGCATATTCGAGAAGTTCCTTTCCCTTTCCGCAACATTGTTAGAGGAGATGGAGTCTTCCACGGGCTTGCAGGAAAAAATTCCGGCGGAACTTCCGAAGATGCCATATGGCGTGTGCACCAAGGGCATCTTCGACAAGTTCCGCCACGGGAGATTTCCCAACCCTTTCCCCAACATTGTTAGAGGAGATGGAGTCTTCCACGGGCTTGCAGGAAATTTTTCCGGCGGAACTTCCGAAGATGCTATAGGGCGTGTGCACCAAGGGCATCTTCGACAAGTTCCGCCACGGGAGATTTCCCAACCATGGTGATGAAACTCTCCATCCATGTTGGCTTGTTGAGCTGCTTCCCATGGTGTATCGATGCTCCTTTCATGGCGAGCGTCCTTATCCTCGCCGCACTTTAGTACCGGTTGCGGACACGAACCGGTCCTAAAGGTTACCCACGCATCCTTATCCCACCGACAGGCGTCGTGCGCTACATACTTTATCTCATCGACAGGGCGTCCTTATCCTGCCGACAGCTTTAGTACCGGTTGCTGACGAACCGGTACTAAAGGTTACCGCGTCCTTATCCCACCGATAGGGCGTGTGCGCTACATAATTTATCTCATCGAGCAGGGCGTCCTTATCCTGCCGACAGCTTTAGTACCGGTTGCACCCACCAACCGGTACTGCCTCTGTCTTCCGCCTATTTTCTTCCCACGCCCACCGGTTCCCGCCTTTGTCTTCCCGCCATTTTTTCACTATATATATGTAGGCTTGGCCACCATTTACATATCACATCTAGACTCATATCTGCAAACCTCATCATTCTCTCCCATGGCTTCCATCGCATCTCTAACCCCCGGGAGGCGGAGGCGCTATGCGCCTCGAACTACCCCCGCCCGCCGGGCTACCGCGTCCCGACCGGCTGGTTGCTAGCGTCGGAGGCGTACCGGTCCCTCCGGTCCCTCTAGGTGTGGCGCGAGATGGCCATCACGAACCACTACTACTTCGAGCTCACGCGGAGCAGCGGAGGAATCCCAGTGGCATCCCGACTACAGCCCGACTTGGGAAAGCTTCTTCATCAATCGGCGTGAGAGGCGCTTTCCAGGCATGAGGAGGGCGGTCCGCCTCCTTCGAACTTCAACGAGGCCGGCCGTCGGCTGTGGTGGCGCGGCCGGACTCTCCGGGCGTCATGGCCCGTGGCCCCGCTGCGCTACCCTCGGTCCCAGCCCACGCGTGCTCACCCGCCGACCGAGATACCGCGACCCCGATGCCGACGATGATGACGGCGACTCGACGACTACGGTGGCGACTACTACAGGGCTAGGCACGAGTGACTGAATGACTCCAACAGTAGAATTTGGCCATGTATCTTTAATTTTCAGTTAAGCTATGTACTTTTAATTAATTCGAGTTCAATCGTAATAAAATTTTATTCCCGCCCTTTCTTTCCCGCCTTTTTTCTCCCACGCGCGGCGTCGTGGCGGCCTTTTTTCAGAAAAAAATGAACATAAAGGAAAAAAGAAAAAGAAAAGAAAAAGAAACAGCAAATAAGAAATAGAAAAAGAAATAGAAAATAAGAAATATAAAAAGAAATAGAAAACAAAAGAAAAGAAAAAAAGGAGAAATAGAAAATAAGGGATAGAAAAAAAAAGAAACAAAAAGAAAAAGAAAAGAAAAAGAAACAGTAAATAAGAAATAGAAAAAGAAATAGAAAAATGAACAGAAAGATAAAAGAAACAGAAAAGAAAAGAAAACAGCAAAAGAAAAAGAAAAGAAAAAAATACATTTGGTACCGGTTGGTATCACCAACCGGTACGAAAGGCTTTACGGCTGGTGGCCAACCGGTACCAAAGGGTCTACCTAGTTAGGACTTAGCGGCGCGGGGCCAAGTTCTCCCTATCCTTTCTTCTCCGCGCCACAGAGACCTCTCGCGCACGCCACGCCGCCGCTCGCGCAGCCTCGCCTCCAGCCCTCGCGTCGCCGTCCGGCCGCCCGCTCCCCGCGCCGCAGGTCCTCCGCCCGGCCCTTCTTTCCTCCCCCGCTCACGCGTGCGCCGCGCCTCGGCGCCGATGCCGCCGGCCTCACCGAGGCCGCCGCCGACGCCGCCTTGCCGACGCCGCCGCGCCGAGCCTCGCCGATGCCGCCTCGCCGCAGACGCCACGCCCAGACGCCCAGATGCCGACGCCGCCTCGCCGTTGCCGTCGCTGGACGCCGACGCCCTTAGGGTGTTCGGTCAAATGCCCCAGACGCCGACGCCGCCTCGCCGTTGCCCCAGACGCCGACGCCGCCTCGCCGTTGCCCCAGACGAAGACGCCGCCGTCCTTGTCGTCGTCGCCGCGGAAGTAGCCGGCGCTGGCGGACGCGACGGACGTGAGCCCGTCAACGTCGATGCCGACGTGGTTGCCGTCGATGTCGCGGAACTCGTTGTTCTGGTCCGTGTCGAGCTCCACGCCGAAGATGTGGTTGGTGGCGGCCCCGTTGCTGGTGCTGTTGACGAAGCCGATGTACTGGCTTGGGAACGCGGAGGAGAAGTCGTAGCTGCCCGGGGCGACGAAGAGGACGATGATGCCGTGGCCGCAGTTGTCATCGTCCTCGTTTACACTTAGCGCGTGGGCCAAAAATCCCCAAATCCCCTGGTTCTCCCTTAGCCGCGCGACGCACAAAGCAGAGCCGCCGACGCACCCACGCCGCGAGGAGGAGCGCCGAGTGTTAGGGTTAGGGTCCGTAGCGGTGCCGAGTCCGTGGCGGTGCCGCGAGAGAAGAGAGAGGAGGAGCGCCGAGTGTTAGGGTTAGGGTCGTAGCGGTGGAGTCCGTGGCGGTGCGCCGCGACATAGAGAGAAGAGCGAGAGGAGGAGGGGGAACACCGTGTCTGTGGCCGTGGCGGTCCGTTAGGGTTTTTTTGCTTTCTTCATTTCAATTGTTATCCATCTAGCAATCTGTTATATGATCATTACATGATGAATGAAATATAATTGCTTTCTTCATTTTGCAGTGACATTGAGGTATATATGGAGGACGGCACCTTCGTCCGAGATGAGGAGGGGGAAGAAGCGTTGCAGAAATTGATCTATGAGAGTGCCCGTGGTCCGGAACCCAACGATGGAGATGACAACGAGTACCAAGACTTTTTGAATGATTTTGGCGAGGGACTTGAGTCTGAACAAGTTAGAAAAGACAATGAAGTGTCCATCACAAACTCCGCGAGGTGTATATCTATGTATCAATTAGTCTGTGTTCATCCCTAGATGCATTCATTTATTTGTATTGCACTTATTAACGAATAATTTTTTCTTTTAGCCTTCTGGATCATCGAGCAAGTCTGTTAGATCAAAACGAGGCCCGACGCGGTGCTAAAGGGCGAGGGCAGGTTAGCCCTCACGGCATTCAAGGATAATGGTGAACCAGTGGAGCCCAAGGAGTTTTGCCGCAAATTTACAAGTCAATCCGGAGTTATTGTTAGGGACCATGTACCGATCAGCATTCAAGAGTGGCATAAGCCGAAGAACCCGGAGAGTGGTGCTAGTTATGTCAACGACAAGATGAAAAAATTTCTTTGGGACACGCTACTGACAAAGTTCAGCCTACCGGAAGACATGACGGAAGGCCAGAAGAATAAAGTCAAGGAATGGACATGGAAGAAGATGGCCATACAATTCCAGAGCTTCAAGAAAAATTTATGGGACAAATATAAGAATGAAGATCCAGTATTCGATGATAATCTAGTGAAGATAAAAGATCACTGGGCGCATTTAAGGAGTATAAGAAATCGTCTACTTTTGTGTCCCGATCGAAGAAAAATACCGAAAATGGTGCAAAGAAGAAACTTCCGCATCATTTGGGGTCAGTGGCTACAAGAGTGCCATTCCGAAGTGGACAGCGTTTGAGAATAAACTGATGGATCATGGAATCACTCCACAGACATGGGACTGGAACGAACGGTCCAAGTTCTGTTCGCTCATGGGGCAGGGTTGGACCCAAAGACAGGGTTGATCGTTGCGAAGGGAAAATGGAAGGAAAAATTGAGGGAATTGTACCGAAGCTTGTAGATGCAATTGAAAAGGTCAGAAAGGAGAGTACATTCCCGATCGAGAGAATGACGAGCTGACACTCGCTCTGGGGAACCCTGAACATGTTGGACGGGTACGAGGCCCAGTCTCACCATGAAGGAAGCGTGGCCGGACAGGCTGACACTTATAGAAGCCATTCGCGAAAGAAGAAGAAGGACGCCGACATTGTAACGAGTTGTTATCTAGGGTGGAGGCTCTTGAGAGAAATCAGAGGGCACCGATCAGCCTGTTTCTACAGGATCCACAAGCCGATGCTGCCCCATCTCAGCGAAGAAGCAGTGTCGGTTCCTCGCATCTTGACGGATGTGGAGGAAGCTACCCCGTGGATTATGTCACGGACAAGACAGATTGCGAGCTACATATGTTAATCAGGACCGCGTCTGTTAAGGTGGCGGTCGGCTATGTGTACCCAAGTGAAGATGGAGCAATGCACCATCATATGCCCATTCCACCTGGTTGTGTTCGTGTCGGGGTGGATGAAGTTGTTTCGGGTTTTGAAAAGTGGAGCTTGATATTCCTAGAGGTGAAGATGAGAGGACACTGGCGGATGTCAAGCACGGTTTCGCCCTATGGCCGAAGAAGTACGTCGTCCTTTTGCAAAGGCCACCGACTCCTACACATGAGCAGCAAATGCCATCGACTCCTCTGGTGGCAGTCCTGGTGAGCAGCCAAGTCCACACCTACCTGAGAGGGACCCCAGCTTGAGTCCACCATCTCGAGATCCTCCGCGTAAGACAGCGTCCGTTAAGCGGAACGGTACGCCGCCTAGGAAGAAAGCTAGAAAGGAGAAACAACTGCCGCCTACGAGAAGTTACCTTGGGAAAAAACTCCAGAGGAAAACGCGGAGCCCGTTCAGGCCGAGGTGAAGAAATTTTTTGCACCGAAAGGAGATACCTTTCGAGAAGACACTAGATCGGGAGAAAGTTGTGCGTACCGTTGACAATCTATATGACCCTGTACCATCGCCGCCATCTGACTATGCGCGTTCTATTGAAAGGTCGTATGACAAGATGATCGAGGCGACAAAACCCGTTCAATCGGGTATCAGGGAGATAAAAGGGATACACAGTGTCTACCAGCTCGGACAACAACCCGTTCAATCGGTCGCCCCTCTCAAGGTGTTTGACGGGAAGACCGTTCAAAGTTCTCGACAAGAAGGAACTGATTACGCCTTAGCTGAACGAGCATATCAGTTTGTTCAAGGGAAAGATTTGGTCGAGAATCTCAGGAAGGTACCAACATGTATGCGTAACTTGCATTCGTGGTACCTTAAGGCCTCAAAGGAAGGGATCCAGACTATCATGGTGCGAGTTAGGGAAGAGCACTACTTCCAGTAGTGTGAACGTTGACTTCGCCGAAGTCTTTCAGTTATACAATCTCCGGGCCCTCGACAAATCAATCATCAGTTGCTATTGTCTGTAAGTGATTTATTTATTTAATTTGAGAAGTCTTTAGCTCAGCTAGTTCATTGTCTGCAGATTATAATCTTTTCTGCGCTATATTATGCAGATCGAAGATGCTCGAATGCAAAAGGGACGATATCACAGACATTGGGTTCATTGACCCGCACACAATGCATGTTAAAACCATAGAAGATCCTCTCTATAACAAGGATACACCGGAGACTTTGCTAAGGTTTTTGAAGCGACAACGTGACAAAAAGCTAATAATTTGGCCTTACAACTTCGAGTCTTACTGTCTTATAACACATTATATTTTGCTCACCGTATGTCAAAATTTTAACTAATGACTTATATATATGACACTACATATTGAAACGTGCGTAGGTTTCACTTTATTCTTCTCGTCATCAATTTGGAAATTGGAGAAGTTGAAGTCTATGACTCACTAAGCAAAAAATCGGAACTATACTTGTCTTGTTATTTAATGCTCAGAAGGTAATTTTAATTCTTATCGGTTTGTTTCGTTAATTTCCTGCTATGAACTAATTGATGACTCTTTTATGCATTTTCTTTTGTCGAGCAGCGTATGGGAAACTTTCATCAAGGAAGATACGTCCCGTGAATGGACACCGAAGCTGCGATGGAAGGCGAAAGTAAGTAGTACTACCTAGGTCCACACACCTTTAATTATCATACTTGACTATTGTTTGATTGAATTATATTCTTGTAAAGAAATGCCCGCAACAACCACAAGGGACCGATCTCTGTGGATTCTTCGTTTGCGAGTACATCCGCAGAATTGTCAACGAGAGAACGAATAATGAAAGAAATAAAGAGGTACAAAAACAATCTTCACAAATTTGTTTTCTTATCATAAGTTGTGCTGAGTTTCGGTAATAGTTGTTTCATGTATTCATTTGTATCTTATTCTTTTATAGTTGGCAAGAAAGCGGAACAAGCTCTCAATCGATGACCGCTTCATAGCAATAGGCGAGGAATTGATTTTTCCTTCGAGACGTCATACCACCATTCGCAGAGTACCACTATGAATGAAGATGTACATGTTACATATATAGTTGACTCGAAGAGTACCACTATGCTACATGTAATAGACATATATAGAGTACGCCTCGAAGTACTATGCATGAAGATCGATCTTCATGCATAGTGCTACTTAATTTGCGATCTTATGCAATTACATGTGTGTTATATTATATGCGCCAACTTGCTATGCATCATCTTGATCTTCATTTACTACCTAAACCCAAACGCGTTTCTGGTGCATCGACGCGATATGAAACAAACCGATATCCCTAAACCCCTCCAAAAACCTAAAAATCCATTCTCTGCCGCGGGAGATTTGGGCAATTTCCCGGGTGGGAACCTTTGGTACGGTTCGTATTACCAACCGGTACCAAAGCTCCTTGCCCGAGCTCTCCTGGCCCACGTGGAGGGACCTTTTATACCGGTTCGTAAGCAACCGGTACGAAAGGGGGGGGGGACCTTTAGTGCCGGATAATTTGTACCGGTTGCTCAACCGGTACGAATGCCCCTCTGGAACCGGTACTGATGAGAGATTTTCTACTAGTGGTTCTTTTCAGCATAGAAATCTGGTGTTATATAATTTTTTTCTTTTCTTCTTACTTTTTTAAAATAATTGGTTGTGTACTTTCCATGTCTTGACTTATTTTTGATGTTATTTTTTCTGACAATCAATACCATATATATCTATAGTACTACATGCATCTTAAAGTTTAAGGATTATACTTTTTTAAAGTCAAACAAAGTAAAGTTTAACCAAATTTTAGAATAATCTATCAACAAATATGATAATTTGTAGATACCATATAAAAATTTATTTCACTATCTATCTAATGATATTGATTTTGTATTTTGCATGTTAATGATTTTTGGTAAAAACTTAGTCAAACTTAACGTAGTTTGATTTTCTATAAATAATATAAGAGTTAAGCTTTGGGATGGAGGTAGTAACAAACAGTACATGGTACACAAGCAGTATCCAGCTATTATAAATAAAGTTTAACAGAAATGAGCAATTTTTTGAGGTTTTCAAACTCTTTTCTTCTTTCATAATATAATTTTTTATTTTTCTAAAGGCAGCCACAAATAGATATCAAATCATAGACTTATAAGTATCAACGAAAGTTCTCCTATTTTAAGTTATTTTTGAAGAGGTTGTTATTGATGTTACCTTCATATCAATATATTACCCTCTCGATTTTTCTTTTTGCAATTTGCTATGCAACTATAATGACGACTGCTACTTTGGACCAATGAAAATTTAACTCCCGTCTAGAGCCGTCCCTTTCGGAGTGTTAGGAATTTTGTTGATTCACCCCAATATTGAGGATTTCTCCTATGTAATTCATCATTTGTACTTGTTTGTGTGCAGCTAGCCTAAAAGTACATTCATTTCAACGAATGTTTTCTCTCGAACATATCTCCCATTCCAACGATCGGTACTGATCTTGACTAAGCATCAAGAAAGTTCAATAATGAAAATATTAGGCCACTCATAGTGCAAGTAAGTAGGATGCAATTATTTGCTCTCTCGCTGCGCCGGAACTCGTTTTGATAATAAAAGTAAAACCATAGTATAAATAATTTAAAAATATAGCATAAATCATACATGTAGATAATGTTTGTAGTTATGCGTGTGTTAAGTTTGAACCTAAAATATAAAATTAAGTATGCAACCTACATAAAAATTGTACTGTTGAGAATATAAGGTGTACACGTATAGTATTTCTACACTACTTAAAAAGGAGGAACTTCCTCCGTTTTCTGCCGTCCTTTTCGTCAACCATGGCTAATCCTATCGCTAATCCCGAATGGACCATAATGGGCCGCATCGCTACATCCTAATCCTACCGAACCATTCTGGACAGACAAAAAAAATCGGACATATCCTGTGCGTTAGCATACCGGTTAGACAAAAAAAATTGGAGACATAATCATCTTACCATATAACCATCTTACAATCACAGGCATTTTGTTTATTGCCATCATAACCATCTTACCTAAATGTCCAGCGTGTAAACAAAAATAGGAAACCTATAGAACTGGAAACCTATAAAATAGGAAACCTGCACAATAGTGGACAGATAAGGAACAACGATCAATAGTGCTTTGAAAGCGGGATATCCAGGGTGTAAACAAAAAGGCATAAAATCCATCTTACCTAAATAGAAACCTGACAAAAGGCATAAAATCTGGTTTAAAAAGAAAGCTCTATACTTGGTGATTTCTGAATCCATCGACACCACCACCTACATCAAATTCGACATGTCTCAAATTCTCGAAATCACGCCATTGACATGTCTGAGATTCTCAAAAGAAAGCTCTATACTTTGGGAAGGCAACATAATGACTAATTATCATCTTACCATAGTCCATAGACTAGGCTCAAATTCTGGGAAGGCAACATAATGACGAATTTATCATCTTACCATAGATAGCTCCTTTTCTGGGAAGGCAACAATATGACTCAAAACTTACCAATCTCACGCTCCCAATCAGGATCCCAGTCTCACGCTCCCAATCACGATCCCATTTTCACGCTCCCAAACATATAAAATACACCTCCAGGTTAATGTTAGAGTTTATCCATCTTACCAGGCTCATTGTTTTCGAGTTCATCCATCTTCATCTTCAATCTACCTCTACCACCATGCTGAGTCAATATCTTGTTAGTCGCCACACCTCTAAAAGGGTGATGGCACTGAGGCGAGTCCCAGGCTCACTGCAGTCATGTTCAAAAATTTGTAAGTATACTGCAGCTCTTAGAATCACATTTTACTCACGTTTCTCTGTTTATTCTGCAATCATGATATTTTCCGGAACGTGGAAGAGTTGCATATGTACAACTGCGAAACTTATTTCTGGTCGAATCAAAGACAACGGAGGAGGTGATATAATGTACCATGCAATTCCAACAATTCTGGAAGTTTAATGATAAGTTCGTCTCTATTGAAAATAAAAACTGCAAATCTGCTGGCAGGATAGCTGGAATAGCTAGCACAATATTCAATCATGTAAGTAAGATGGTAGATGATAAGTTTGTCTCTGTTCCAGTTAAAAAATCTGCTTGCAGGATACCTGGAATAGCTAGCAAAATTATATTACTAAATGTTAGTGTTCCAATAGCTAGCACAATATTCAGTCATTATGTTTTATACCTATGTGTAGTTATGTTCAGAGCAAATTTCGCTAGACAAAATTCAGCTTTTTGATGTACCACTAATATCAATTCAGGAATTGAAATTCAGCTAGACATTATTTCTTACATGATGTACCAATAATATCACTACAGATATTAAAATTCAGCTAGACACTTCATTTAGCAAGAGTTTCTGGGACAAGCATGTGTTGAGTCACATGTTGAAATGGCGACGTGCCAAGCCGGATATGTCTATCTTAGCTACCATTCTTTTTGAAGTCAGCACGGCACAAGGTAAGTTCGGATGTCAACTTACATATTTGAAATTAACAGACGAGAGCCAGATTTTTTTTACCCAGACACTCTCGTAGCTTATTATGATCTTTCATCTATCCGTGAAACATTTAGCCCAGCTTTTCGTGTGTCTATACTAAAAGGTGTGAGGTCCTTTTTGCGACAAAGGATGACAATGGGCTTGTACGTGAACCTTCGAATCTGGAAGCTTTCAATAGGCCTTATGGTGCCCTTTGAGCGACACAAGGTGAATACGGGTTAGATGCCAACAAACTATGTGGTTCCCTTTGTGTTATGTATAAGTTGTTTACAAGTGCATGAAGAAAATTTGAAAAAGAATCGTGCTATATCCGTGTTTCTACACTACTTAAAAAGGAGGAACTTCCTCCGTTTTCTGTCGTCCTTTTCGTCAACCATTGCTAATCCTATCGCTAATCCCGAATGGACCATAATGGGCCGCATCGCTACATCCTAATCCTACCGAACCATTCTGGACAGACAAAAAAAATCGGACATATCCTGTGCGTTAGCATACCGGTTAGACAAAAAAAATCGGAGACATAATCATCTTACCATATAACCATCTTACAATCACAGGCATTTTGTTTATTGACATCATAACCATCTTACCTAAATGTCCAGCGTGTAAACAAAAATAGGAAACCTATAGAACTGGAAACCTATAAAATAGGAAACCTGCACAATAGTGGACAGATAAGGAACAACGATCAATAGTGCTTTGAAAGCGGGATATCCAGGGTGTAAACAAAAAGGCATAAAATCCAAAATCTTACCTAAATAGAAACCTGACAAAAGGCATAAAATCTGGTTTAAAAAGAAAGCTCTATACTTGGTGATTTCTGAATCCATCGACACCACCACCTACATCAAATTCGACATGTCTCAAATTCTCGAAATCACGCCATTGACATGTCTGAGATTCTCAAAAGAAAGCTCTATACTTTGGGAAGGCAACATAATGACTAATTATCATCTTACCATAGTCCATAGACTAGGCTCAAATTCTGGGAAGGCAACATAATGACGAATTTATCATCTTACCATAGATAGCTCCTTTTCTGGGAAGGCAACAATATGACTCAAAACTTACCAATCTCACGCTCCCAATCAGAATCCCAGTCTCACGCTCCCAATCACGATCCCATTTTCACGCTCCCAAACATATAAAATACACCTCCAGGTTAATGTTAGAGTTTATCCATCTTACCAGGCTCATTGTTTTCGAGTTCATCCATCTTCATCTTCAATCTACCTCTACCACCATGCTGAGTCAATATCTTGTTAGTCGCCACACCTCTAAAAGGGTGATGGCACTGAGGCGAGTCCCAGGCTCACTGCAGTCATGTTCAAAAATTTGTAAGTATACTGCAGCTCTTAGAATCACATTTTACTCACGTTTCTCTGTTTATTCAGCAATCATGATATTTTCCGGAACGTGGAAGAGTTGCATATGTACAACTGCGAAACTTATTTCTGGTCGAATCAAAGACAACGGAGGAGGTGATATAATGTACCATGCAATTCCAACAATTCTGGAAGTTTAATGATAAGTTCGTCTCTATTGAAAATAAAAACTGCGAATCTGCTGGCAGGATAGCTGGAATAGCTAGCACAATATTCAATCATGTAAGTAAGATGGTAGATGATAAGTTTGTCTCTGTTCCAGTTAAAAAATCTGCTTGCAGGATACCTGGAATAGCTAGCAAAATTATATTACTAAATGTTAGTGTTCCAATAGCTAGCACAATATTCAGTCATTATGTTTTATACCTATGTGTAGTTATGTTCAGAGCAAATTTCGCTAGACAAAATTCAGCTTTTTGATGTACCACTAATATCAATTCAGGAATTGAAATTCAGCTAGACATTATTTCTTACATGATGTACCAATAATATCACTACAGATATTAAAATTCAGCTAGACACTTCATTTAGCAAGAGTTTCTGGGACAAGCATGTGTTGAGTCACTTGTTGAAATGGCGACGTGCCAAGCCGGATATGTCTATCTTAGCTACCATTCTTTTTGAAGTCAGCACGGCACAAGGTAAGTTCGGATGTCAACTTACATATTTGAAATTAACAGACGAGAGCCAGATTTTTTTTACCCGGACACTCTCGTAGCTTATTATGATCTTTCATCTATCCGTGAAACATTTAGCCCAGCTTTTCGTGTGTCTATACTAAAAGGTGTGAGGTCCTTTTTGCGACAAAGGATGACAATGGGCTTGTACGTGAACCTTCGAATCTGGAAGCTTTCAATAGGCCTTATGGTGCCCTTTGAGCGACACAAGGTGAATACGGGTTAGATGCCAACAAACTATGTGGTTCCCTTTGTGTTATGTATAAGTTGTTTACAAGTGCATGAAGAAAATTTGAAAAAGAATCGTGCTATATCCGTGTTACCATTTCTTATGTGATCTTTGTTATCCATATTATGGTACCGTCCATAAATTAAGCATATTTTATTTGTCCCTTTGTAGTGCCATGTGTGTGTGTGTGTCTGTGTTCATGATATAGCATTGCATAATGGGTGCAGAGATTTAAAACAAAGCAGAAAAAATCTTACTATCAGATCTAATGCTCAAAATCACATGCGCTGCATGGAAGTTGAGCTGATCAAGGACAGGTCAGTTGCAGAGACAGAAACTAGAGCGCAAGGTAGCCAAATGAATCATAAGCACCACCATTTTTTCCACTTTAAAACGAAAATATATACTCAGATACCGGCTATAAGATGCTTTGAAAGTGAAACACTATCATTAAACGCTTTGAAAGTGAAACACTATTATAAAACATTTTGAAAGTGAAATTTAGCTTTACAAAATTGTCTTATAATACAGGAAATATTTCAACATTTGATGCTAAAGAAAAAAAACTGTCTTTAATTTCAACATTTTGCACTTTGGATCAAGCACATGGGATCGAGTACCTTAAGCTCCTTTATTTTTCTCTTCAAGTATGATTCGGTCTTTCTCCTAGCGAACCAATCGATAGAAGAACCACATCTGCGAATCACGAATTCTCGGTCTGGAATGTCGAATTAATCACAGTTTGAAAACGAAAATACTGCCTCTATTCACTACTATAAGATGCTTTGAAAGTGAAATTTAACCTTACAAAATGTTTTATAATAGTGGACATAATTCAACATTTGATGGTAGAGAAAAAACTGTCTTATAATAGTGCACAAATTTCAATAAAATGTCATATATTACTGGAGAGTTAAATTTGTTCAACAATAATATTCATGAATTGACGATATCCCTACCCCTGCATTTTTAATAAATCATCTCAAATAATAAACACCTAAATTTCGTTCATCAAATCATCACAATTAATAAACCCTTATATT
Organism: Lolium multiflorum; assembly: GCA_030979885.1. Taxonomy (NCBI): domain Eukaryota; kingdom Viridiplantae; phylum Streptophyta; class Magnoliopsida; order Poales; family Poaceae; genus Lolium; species Lolium multiflorum. Next base: position 57,310,442 of record CM061751.1, read on the forward strand.
ACGTTCATCAATTCAATGAGAAAATCAACTCGCCCTAAATAGTATCTCGGCAGGCTGAAATTAACTCGACTCATTCATCATGCTATGGTAATTAAAACATTACCCATAATCCCCTAGGTATCACGCTATGGTAATGGTAATTAAAGTATTTCCCATAATTGCGATAAGGAAGCAGCCATATAAAAGGTACCTCAAGCATGGCTGGGGCGAGAGATCTCGTGTATCCAGATTTCAACCTGCCCAGTCTTCAAACAAAATTTCTAGGGAGGTCACAAGTTGGATCTGCAGAAAATTCCGGCGAGTTCAAGGTATGTAATCACACCTCTAATACAAATTGATGCACCATCACCCTCTCTCCATCCAACTGTGCTGCTATAGTCTAATGTGTACCAAGTAACAAACATGCTAGCCCCATTTACTTGCTTTCATGGTCCAAATCAGTACTTTAACTTAGGTGACATTTTGGATCTGAGTTTTAGCATCATTTTTGTACGCACCAGCGGATGTTGCCAACTGATGTGCGCGGGTTCTACATTTTAAGAACATAAATTTAGATGCCTGATTAGCTGTACTATACTGTTGCATGTGTACTGTATTGTATTGTTGGATCTTAACTAGGGTCAAACTTAAGATTAGAGAATAAATATATTTAGACACGAAAACAGTAGAAATTAAACTACCTTACCATTACTACGAGTAGCATATATACATATAGAAGGCAATGGTAAATACAGTAGTAGAACAATATATCTAAGGCAAAGATTGTTCGGATAGATTAAAAATAGTGATACAACTGCAGCTATCACTAAGGCATAAACCAGTAGGACGTTTGTTGTTTCACTTCTCTTCCATGTTGACATCGGCCTTATCATTTGTTCAGTTTATTGTTATCTGCATATATGTCTGCAATACAAGCCAGTCATCATCTTCCTGACTATCTTTTTTATTTTTTAACTCTATGACTACCTTTCATAGATGAGCTCAACTTATATTCGGATGGGAGAGATTAAGGAAAATGATAACAGAGTGACAAGAGGTGTGTAGTGTTGTCTGGAACATTTATCGGTGGTCCACGTGACAAGAGGCGTCGCTACATGATGCTATGGCCTTTGTGCGGATGTATGGCAAGCCGGACATTAGTCTGCAAATTCTAGAACTTAGCATATAAACAAATGCACGATGCTCACAAATTATATTTATGCTCGAGTAGCGGCAAGGTGAGCGTTCAGATCCTTACTCTGAATTTATGGTGGTTAAGGAGTTGGATATCCAGAAGCAATGGATCTTGAATACCAATGTCCACCCTGGGGCGATCAAATAACATAAAAGCATAGAGTCATGGTTAATCGCAAAAAATGTAATTACAACTTGAAGAAGTATAAGATGTGCAAATACTTTCTCTGTGTATGTATTTTGACTGAAAGAACAAGATAGTTCCAACTCAAGCGCCCATAGACGCATAAGAAAAAAAATAGTACATTGTTCCGTTAGATGTTACATAAAGGTATAATAGCACAAAAATAGTCACTACTTGAAAACCCTATAATTCAGATGCCTACCTTAAATGGTCCAGTAGCAATTAATTTTACGCTCCAAATGCTGCGATAGGCTTATAACACCACCAAATTTGGTCACATGTCACACTAACTTGTTTCCGAAAATAAACCGAGATGCATTGGTATTTAGTTTGATACCAACTTGCTTGCATATTCGTGCCTACACAAATAAACAACTGATATGTCATTCATAAAACAGGTAGTACAAATCATGAAACGGGATGTGAAATAATACCTTTGCTCGATCAAGTACCAGACCATAACTTGCATGCCAACACGAAAAAAAATACAATCAACAGTTTATAAAAATGGATAGAGAAAGATCACACACGAGACACGTGCTAGATTATCTTGAATCTCAAGATCACCAATGTTGCCAAAAGATGTCGGAGTAGCGTTTACAGAACCGTACTGCAGAATAATGAAGATCAATCGAGGAACTTAAGTGGCCACAATGTGCAACATAAGAGCAGAGTTTAATTGCTATCTTGTGTTTGTGTATGCTATTTTGGAACACACCATATGATAGTGAAAGTGAAAACTACAAATGAATTTGTACTTGAGCAGTTTCGAAACGACCTATAATTAGGTAATGTAAAGATTATGACTAAACTTGAAAGATGTAAATAAGAAAACAGAGGATTTGCCTTTCGTAAGCTTTGAAAGGTTTGCGGTACATCCGATACTATACTTACCTGCGTATTCATAGAATTGCAGCCACCAAGGCGTCCAACTATATGCCATGATCGCAGAGTCTGCAAGCACAATAAGAAGGAAAATTGCAACGTCCTGTGAATATATTATCCGCTACATAACGGTCCTCTTTTAAGCATCATCAGTACATTTTGCGGGAGAAAGGGAGAACAACTTACATCACAAATTAATGTCACATCTTTTGGCAATAGAGCATTGTAGAAGTCAAACCATATGGATGAATTGGAGAAATCAAACCTAGCACAGGCAACAAACACAAATTAATTACAGGAGTAAAACACCACCCAAAGACTGAATTATCAATATTACTAGCTAATAACTTGATACATGTTGTACGTATGGTGCATGGGAGTGTGTGTGAAAGGTATAATTACTTGTTGAAGACGACCTTCATGGGATTGGGGGAGCTGGTCTTGGCCTGCACGATCTTATTTTTTATCCTCTCCTGTATCTACCTGGCCAAAGAGGCACAAACAACATTAGAAGGACAATACATAGAAGAAGGAGGGGGGAGGCAAAAGGAAACAAGTGCTCACGCAGGGATTGGGCCTTGTTGGGGTGGTCGAAGTAGTCCCCCATGCATAATGTTTGCTATCTCGGTCATAGTCGTGGTCGTCCTGTTGGCTGTACTGCCCCGGCCTTGGGAGCCCCTGCCTCCTCCCTCTAGCTCCCTCCACTCCTGCTCCTTGATACGTCTCAAACGTATCTATAATTTCTTATGTTCCATGCTACTTTTATGATGATACTCACATGTTTTATACACTTTATATATCATTATTATGCATTTTCTGGCACTAACCTATTAACGAGATGCCGAAGAGCCGTTGCTGTTTTGCTGTTTTTGGTTTCAGAATCCTAGTAAGGAAATATTCTCGGAATTGGACGAAATCAAAGCACAGAGTCCTATTTTTGCACGAAGCTTCCAGAAGACCGAGGGGAAAGGAAGTGGGGCCACGAGGTGGCCACACACAGGGCGGCGCGGCCCAAACCCTGGCCGCGCCGACCTAGTGTGTGGGCCCCTCGTGTGGCCCCGCTTCCCTTCCGCCTACTTAAAGCCTCCGTCGCGAAACCCCTAGTACCGAGAGCCACGATACGGAAAACCTTGCCGCCGCCGCCAATCCCATCTCGGGGATTCAGGAGATCGCCTCCGGCACCCTGCCGGAGAGGGGATTCATCTCCCGGAGGACTCTACACCGCCATGGTCGCCTCGGATTGATGAGTGAGTAGTTCACCCCTGGACTATGGGTCCATAGCAGTAGCTAGATGGTTGTCTTCTCCTCATTGTGCTATCATTGTCTGATCTTGTGAGCTGCCTATCATGATCAAGATCATCTATCTGTAAAGCTACATGTGCGTTTGTTGGGATCCGATGAATAGAGAATACTATGTTATGTTGATTATCAATCTATTACCTATGTGTTGTTTATGATCTTGCATGCTCTCCGTTGTTAGTAGAGGCTCTGGCCAAGTTTTTGCTAGTAACTCCAAGAGGGATTATTTATGCTCGATAGTGGGTTCATGCCTCCATTAAATCTGGGACAGTGACAGAAAGTTCTAAGGTTGTGGATGTCTGTTGCCACTAGGGATAAAACATTGATGCTATGTTCGAGGATATAGTTATTGATTACATTACTGATACGTCTCCGACGTATCGATAATTTCTTATGTTCCATGCCACATTATTGATGATATCTACATGTTTTATGCACACTTTATGTCATATTCGTGCATTTTCTGGAACTAACCTATTAACAAGATGCCGAAGTGCTTCTGTCTGTTTTTGGTTTCAGAAATCCTAGTAAAGAAATATTCTCGGAATCGGACGAAATCAACGCCCAGTTCCTATTTTGCCCGGAAGCATCCGAACACACGAGAACCGCCGGAGAGGGGGCACAGGGTCACCAAACCCTAGGCCGGCGCGGCCAAGGGGGGGCCCGCGCCCCCCTATAGTGTGGCCCCCCCAGAAGTCCACCGACCTTGCCCTTCCGCCTATTTAAAGCCTCCGTCACGAAAACCCTGGGACGATCGACGAAACCCGCAAAAACCTTCCAGAGCCGCCACCATCGCGAAGCCAAGATCTGGGGGACAGGAGTCTCTGTTCCGGCACGCTGCCGGGACGGGGAAGTGCCCCGGAAGGCTTCTCCATCAACGCCACCGCCATCTTCATCAACGCTGCTGTCTCCCATGAGGAGGAGTAGTTCTCCATCGAGGCTCGGGCTGTACCGGTAGCTATGTGGTTAATCTCTCTCCTATGTACTTCAATACAATAATCTCATGAGCTGCCTTACATGATTGAGATTCATATGATGATGCTTGTAATCTAGATGTCGTTATGCTAGTCAAGTGAATTTTACTTATGTGATCTCCGGAGACTCCTTGTCCCACGTGTGTAAAGGTGACAGTGTGTGCACCGTGTGGGTATCTTAGGCTATATTTCACAGAATACTTATTCACTGTTATGAATGGCATAATGAAGTGCTTATTTATATCTCTTTATGATTGCAATGTGTTTTGTATCACTATTCATCTATGTGCTACTCTAGTGATGTTATTAAAGTAGTTTATTCCTCCTGCACGGTGTAATGGTGACAGTGTGTGCATCGTGTTAGTACTTGGCGTAGGTTATGATTGTGATCTCTTGTAGATTATGAAGTTAACTATTGCTATGATGGTATTGATGTGATCTATGCCTCCTTTCGTAGTGTGACGGTGACAGTGTGCATGCTATGTTAGTACTTGGTTTGGTTATGTTGATCTGTCATGCACTCTAAGTTTATTTAAATATGAACATCGAATATTGTGGAGCTTGTTAACTCCGGCATTGAGGGTTCGTGTAATCCTACACGATTAGTGGTGTTCATCATCCAACAAGAGGGTGTAGAGTCTAGCATCTATTTATCTATTTATGTGATCAATGTTGAGAGTGTCCACTAGTGAAAGTATGATCCCTAGGCCTTGTTCCTAAATCGCTATCGCTGCTTGTTTACTGTTTTCTTGCGTTACTCTGCTGCGTTACTACCGCTTGTTTACTGTCTGGGCAAAGCACTTTTCTGGTTGCCGTTGCTACGCTATTTACACCACCCGTATTTCACTATCTCTTCGCCGAACTAGTGCACCTATTAGGTGTGTTGGGGACACAAGAGACTTCTTGCTTTGTGGTTGCAGGGTTGCATGAGAGGGATATCTTTGACCTCTTCCTCCTGAGTTCGATAAACCTTGGGTGATCCACTTAGGGAAAACTTGCTGCTGTTCTACAAACCTCTCGCTCTTAGAGGCCCAACACTCTAAAAGGAGGCGTAGACATCAAGCTATTTTCTGGCGCCGTTGCCGGGGAGGAAAGGTAAAAGGCACTCATATTCCGGTTCCAGGTAACAGTACTTTTCTGGCGCCATTGTGTTTGTGCTCGAAGCTATTTCCTTTAGATCCTGCAATTGCAACTTTTTGTTTCTTGTTTACACTAGTAAGGCACAATGGAATACAACTATGAGCTTTTTGATTTATTTCCTAAGTTAGGACATGAATTGTGTGATGCGAAAATTAAAGAACCTATGGAGCCTCAATTGCATGCTAGTAGCAATGTTATTAGTATGAACGCAATCACTGCTAATGCTATGAATAAGTCTAAGCTTGGGGAAGCTAGTTTATATAAAAATAATCTTTTTTGCTCTTCAGCTTTTGAAGAAATATTTTGCTCTGATAATGCTTTATCTGCATATGCGATAACTCTAATGATGCTTGATATTTTAAATCCACCTATGCAAGTACTTCTTTCAAGATACCCATGAAAATTATTGAACGTGTTATGGATAACCGCTATGAAGGGGATGGAACTGTCCATCCTGGAGATTATTTCTTGTTTTTGCATGAATTATGCGGGTTATTCAAGTGTGCAGCGTATCTCTATGGATGAAGTGAGGAAGAAGCTATTCTCTGTTTTTGTCTGGTAAAGCGGCACATTGGTATAAATTGTTGGAGAATAGTCATTCTCTTGGTTGGGAGGAAATTGTATCTCTCTTTTACTCTAAATTTTATCCTCCTTATGAAGTGCATATTGATAGGAATCACATTTATAACTTTTATCCTCGTGATAGAGAGAGCATCTCTCAAGCGTGGGGGAGATTAAAGTCACTAATGCTTAAATGTCCCATTCATGAGCTCCCCCGTAATGTTATTGTTAACAATTTTTATGCGAGGCTTTCAGGACAACGGATGCCTGTTCGGAGGGATCCTTCACAAGCAAGGAGGTTGAAGCTAGGTGGGATCTTCTTGATCGGATTGAGGAGAACGCTGAAGGATGGGAGAACAATGAAGGTAAAGAGTCAGGTATAAATTATGATTATGAATGCATTGAAGCTTTTATGGATACCGATAAATTCCGAAATATGAGTGCTACTTATGGTCTTGACTCTCAAGTTGCTGCAAATCTTTATAAAGCCTTTGCTTCTCATTTTGAATTGCCTAAAAGAATTTTGATAAGTATCATGAACCTTTTAAAGAGGCTTGCATGAAGAATGAAATTGTTGTTAATGATTGCAATAAGCATGCTCAAATTCCTAAGAATGCTATTTCCTATAAGCATGTTAATTTTTGTGGAATGCATAGACCTTGTGGAATTAATCAAATCAAAGATGAATATTGTATCCATCATATTAATGAAAAAACTAGAAAGTGGTTTAGGGCTCTAGACGATCTTGGTAAAAAAGTTTGTGCCCTCTATCCTTTTATTTGTGAAGTTTGCCATGAAGTGGGTCATTTTAATTTTCAATGCTCCTCCAATGATAATTTGAACCCAATGAGTGCTGCAAATTTGTATTGTGATGATGAAATTACTCCTAATCAGCATGATGAACTTACTTTATTTTTGGGGTGTGAAGAACTGTCGAGAAAAATCTCTTTGTTACATATGAGTGATCTTGATATTGATGATGTCCTGCATGGGTGTTTTTCTTATTGCATTGATAATAGCCATACAAATACTTACATACAAAATATTTTAGAAGATGACACCTTGCCAAAATATGATAGGACCGCTGTGTGTTTTCAACTAATTAATGAAAAGGAGGGATCCTCCCAAGTTTCTTCTATTGTTTCTGAAAGTAAATCAGGTTATGCGGACAAGCCACCCTTCAAGCCTCTTCCTCCTAAAGAAGGGAACGAGGAGAAGGAAGAGAAGAAGAAGAAGAAGAAGAAGAAGAAGAAGAAGGGAACGAACGAAGAAGAAGAAGAAGAAGGAGAATAAAAAGAAAGAGGTAACGGCGTATCCCCGCGTGAATGAGATAACGCTAGGTAACCGTAAGTATGTTGCTCCTAATGATTATTGTGATAATGAATCTGAATACGATGATCTTCCTATGCCCTTTACATACATTAGCGATCATGATTTGAATGAGCACACTACTTTTGATATTACAAATCTTTGGGAAACTAATTCTGAAAATGATAATAATTGCCATAGTGTCAGTGCTATCCATGCTTCCTCCCATAATGATATAGAAAGCTCTAAGCTTGGGGAAGAGGTGTTTGAAAATCCTTTTGCTACTGATCATTATGTGTTTGATACATCTCCTTCTAATAACAATGATGGTATGGACACAGATAAACCAACTGTGAAAGATAACTATTCTATTTCTTATGATGACACTGTGCCTCCGACCTTTGATGATTATTATAAAGAATTCTATGATATAGGTTATAACTATCCTTATGAAACTTGTCATAGTCATGATTGGATTACCAAAAACAATTCCCTTAGTATGCAACTTGTTTACCATGTTCAAATTCTTGATAATAATCTTGCTCCAATTACTATTAATGAGAATAACTCTTCTTATGCCAAATTTAATGATACTTCTATGCATATGAACCATGATAAGAATGTTTTAAGTGATGGGTATATTGTGGATTTCATCAATGATGCTACTGTCGTCGTGGTGAACGAGCAGATGCCATGGGATGGCTTGAGTTGGGGCCGAATGTGCGCTAGAGGATTCGGGGGTTTGTGATGAGATTGGATGAACTTCCGGATGCTTTCCTCAAGAACACAACCTAGGGTAGTGAAACAGGAAGAAGAACACAAGGACGAACTCCGCTCTAGGTCTTTCTCTTTATTGCTCTTAGCAAGTTACAAGTTTGTGGTTACAGCGCGACGGCTTACACGTGATCTCTATCTCTCGTTTCCTATTATCGTGCCCGTAATGGGGCTACCTTCTCTCCTTATATGGTGGAGAGATGGCTTGCAGAACAAGAAAACCTAATTCCTTGGAGAGCAAGAAACCCTAATGGCATCTAGATAGCATCTAATAGGATATTCCAGCATCTAATGGCATCTTACAGCATTTTTGACTAGCCAAACTACTTTTACAACGTCTCCTTAGTCAAAAAGGGCGGCGCCGGCTCCTTTAACCACAGAGGATGACGCCCCTGGTCGCTTTTGGCGTCATCCTCCGCTTTTGACGTCAGGGCTCTGCTTAAAGTTACTTGTGCTTCGCTCATATTTCGTCTTCTTGCTCCAGAGAGAATCTTTGACCAGCTGTGCCGTTGTGCTCTCCCTCCGGTATCTTCTTTACCCGGTTCCGGTACACCCCTCTTGGGGATTCCGGCTTAGATTAACTTAGCCAAATCCTTGGCTCTTTCCTCCGGTATCAATATTAAACCGGTATCTTGAGGGTTCAAACCATCCGGTTTGGCATGCCTTTGGCATACCGGGGGTCATCCCCCCAACATTAGTCCCCGAAGTCAGTATAGTCTAATGGATTCTATCCAACAGACCATGCCGGGTTCCCACATCTCAAGATTCTGGTTTAATCTTTCCGGAGGTCAACTCTATTCCCGGCATCCTTGCCGTACTCGTCTTTTTTCTCGCTTCGTAACGTGCTTTCCGGTATCTCACTCTCCGGTATCCTTGCCATTAACTGCCTCCTCGGCGTGGTCGAGAATTTCTCGGGCCCCGCGCTTGTCAGTGACATGCGCACTGTGACTGACAGGCCAGTGGCAGTGGTCACTTCTCTTCGACTCCCGCGCGCACATTTAATGTGCCGCAGCGGATCCCCGTCGCCATTTCGAATCCGTGTGGTCGACCGTGTGGCTTCTTGCCTTCTTGCGCGTAGCGCCGCGCCACGTGGCGGCCCACTTACGCGAACCGTTGCGGCCCACTTCGCGGACCGCCAAGGCCTGGCGGTTTCCAGCCCAACTTCCTTCTCCTTTATAAGGGAAACCGCCCCTTCTTCTTCCTCTTCTCGCATTCCCCAAACTTCGCGCACCGTGCTCCTTGCTCTCTGCGCCCTTGCCGCTCTTCGTCCGCCGCCGTTGGCTTGAGCTCCGCCGCCCGGCGAACTTACGCCGTCCTTCCGCCGGACCTCGCCGTGCGGAAGTCTCCCACAGCATCTCCGTCGCGCCCGCGGCATTTTCGTTTCTTCGCGCCCTTCTCCGCCTCGCCGTCGACACTGCTCGTCGGCGACAGCAGGTCTGCTCCCTCGCCGGCAATCGCCTTCCTCAGCGACTGCGCCGCTCGAGGTTAGTTCCAATCTCAATTCGCCCGTTCTTCCTTCGTTTTTCAGATCTTGGGTCGACAGTGTTTTTATTTGCCCTTTTTCTTTGATTTTCCTCTTACTCGTAGATCTTCGCGCGGGGGCCAATCGTGGGATTTCTGTTTTTCTCTCTCTAATCTAATGTCTAGCGAAGCAACTCCCTCTGGTTCTTCGTCTGCCTCCTCCTCCGGTAGCCGGCGCACATCTTCTTCGGATAGATCCGCCAATTCCTCTTCGATGGATACCGGATCTGGTAGCCACGGAGAATCCGGCAGCTCTAGCCAAGCTTCCGGCGCAAATCTTGCCGCCGCTACTCGCGGAGCCTGGATGGGCTCCAACGTCAGCTAGTACGAGATCGATTGGCTGTACCGGTCCCGCAGGATTCCGGAAGGAGTGACCTGCCGGCTTCCTACTGGCGAAATAGAACCGGTGCTTGAACCCGGTGAGCACGTTGTTTTCCTAGCTCACTTTGAGCGCGGCTTCGGCCTTCCTGCCTCTTCTTTCTTCCGGAGGTTCTTAGACTTCTATGAACTCCAACCTCATCATCTTCCCGGCAACGCCGTTTTTTATCTTTCTTGCTTCACCTCCTTCATGGAGGCATACGTTGGCATTCGTCCCATCCTTGAGACGTTTGCCCGTTTCTTCGCTCTTCGGATCAATTCCGTTCAGGGCAAGGACATCCCTGCGCCCAAACCCCCCGTTCAATGCGGGTCCTGCATCGTTGGCTCCCGTCAGGGGAGCCCCTTTCTTAAGTTTACCGGTCTCGAGTCATGCCGGGTATGGCAAGGGACCTTCTTCTACGTGAAGAACAGCGGCGACGCGGACCTCATCAATCTGCCGCCCTTCAACCTGGCGCCTCCCAGCAAGGCCAATTGGAGCTTCAATCCAAAGTCGAGCCATCCGGAAACCAACCGGGTGGTTCGCTACATGACGCATCTGGTGAAGGAGACCGACATCTGCTCCGACGATATCATCCGCACTTTTATTTCTCGCCGGGTGCTTCCTCTCCAGCACCGGCAGCATAGGATGAGCGAGATGTACGGGCCTGGCGACCCCACCAAGATTACCGGCCTCCCTCTCAGCAAAAGGGACGTCGTCCGCAAGGCTAAGCAGATTTGCCAAACTACGATGCCGGATGACTGGGAGTGGGGCCTTCTGCCTTTCAGTGCCTCTAACCCCTCGACCCAAGAAGTAAGGGATTGTGCGACTTGGGTTGGTTTTCCGGTAACATTTAAGCTGTTGTTAACCCTTTCTTTACTTGTTTCAGGTAGAGGATCGTTTCCCCTCCATCCGCACAGAGCGACGAGGCCCCTGTGTGAAGCGCGCCTTAGATTCCGTCGACCCGGATCCTTTCATCAAGTGGAAGGATCTCAAGATGGGCAAAACTAGAGCCTCGCGCCTCAGCCCGTCGGTGCCCAAGCCTGCCGGTACCGCCGACGACCTGGAGATCATTGAGGTACTTTCCTCTTTCGATTCATCTTTCTGTTTATCATTGTTTCTTTGTAGCTATTTTCTTAAGCACCTTGAACCCCTAGATCCACGAGCACGAGCCGCCTCTGCAAGCCGAGGTCGGACATGAGTTCATGGACAACCTCACGACCCAGGTCCAGAAGAACACGGCCTCGGCGTCTGATGCCGGTTCGAGCGATGAGCCTCCCTCGAAGCGGTTCCGGACGGAGCCCTTGGGGCACAAGGAAGTTGGCCTGCGGCGCTACCAGAAGCGCAAGCAGATGCCGACCTCCTCTGGGTAAGTTCCGGTTTCTTTTCTTGCTTTTCCCTTTTGCTAAGTTCCTTCTCTGGTTACTTTTTCTCAAACTTCTCTTTTTCTTTTACTCAGCGCTGCTCTCAAGCTTGGCCCCAGGCCCGAGAGCTCCGGTGGCACCACGAGGACCTCAACTCCTCCTCCTCACTCAAGCCCGGCACCCTCTGGTGCCGGCAACACCTCTGCCTCCCCTCTGGGGGGCACTCCAAGTTCGGGGCGCGCGGCCCCTACACCACCTGATCACCGCGCGGAGGAGGATTTTGTCTCCCCTCCAGAATCCCAAGATGCCGGCGCCAGCAACATCGGCGCCGAAGAAGAAGCTGCCGGGCGGTCGGAACCTCTGGTTCCTTCCGTCCAGAAGAAGAAGAAAATGACTCCCGCGCCGGAAACTTCCGCGCCGGGAGGTTCCAATCCGGGCAACGCGCCCAGCGCTCCCCTCTCTCCAGGATCCTCTCCAACGCCGCCGCCCAAGACTAGCGCCGCTCTCACCCTGCTGCCGCCCAAGACCTCCAAGCTCATCAAGGGCAAGGCGGTGGCTTCCGGTGCCCCTTCCGGCGGTCAGCAGCCTTTGGTGCTGCATGCCTCCCGCGCCGCCAGCGCTGCCAGTGAAAGGCCAACCGGCCTTCTTGGCCGAATCATTGACTTTAAGCGCCAAGGTCGGGAGCTGGGGTACCTCCTGCCCTACGCTGAGAAGTGGAACGCCGCGGACATGTCCCCGGCGACCCGCGGCATAGGCAAAGACCGGCAGCCGCTGCCTGACCCTGCCGGAGACAAGTCCTCGGAGGAGCATTTTATGCGGCTTCGCCGGGCCGTCAAGGAGCTGGATAGTGCGTGGTTTGATTCCACGAACAACTTGATGGTAAGTCCTGGAAACTTTCTTTATCTTTTTTCGGTTTTCTTTTGTTTCCGGATTTTTTCTATCTTTTTCTTAACTTTATGCCGGGTTTTCTCTTATCTATCTTCCCAGTCCCCGAGTTTTGTGTTGAGAGCGTAGCTCTTAGCACAAAACTTAACTTAGAAACATGAAAGACCGGCATGCCCAGTCCCCGAGTTTCGGGTTAGGACCCTTGTTCTTATGGTGAAACTTTAACTTATCCTTTGTCTTGAACAGCACACAGCTGACGCCCGGAAGGTCCTCTTTGAGGAGCTTCTATGGGAGCACCAGGAGCTCGCTGAGGCACACGCGAAGTGCCAAGGTAACATTTTGTAGCCCCGGTAACCTTTTTCCGGTAAACTTTTTCCGGTAAACCTTTTCTTTCCTAACTCTGACAGTTCCTTGCCTTGCAGCAATCCCGGAAGCTTCCATTGAAGCCCTCCAGCGGCAGGTCGCCTCGCTCCACGGTACGATTGCCTCCTTTCCGGGTGAAATTGTCTTTTCCATTTCTATTCCGTTGACATTCTCTTTCCGGTGTTTTAGCCGAAAAAGAGCAGCTTGTCCTGAAGCACCGCGAGGCTCTGGATTCCCTGGATCTTTATGCCAAAGGGCTGAAGGACCAGCTTATCCAAGCCGGGCTAAAGCATGGCGAGGCTATTAAGGCTGCCGAGGCTGCCGTCGCGAGCAAGCTGGATGCGGCTCTGGAGGACGCTAGCAACTCCAACGCAGTGCTCAATGCTGAGTTGGAGGAGATGGCGAAGGCGCGGAAGGCTGCTGAGGAGAAAGCTGCGCGGCTGGAGGCGGAGCAGAAGGAGTATGACCTTCTGGTCATGCAAACCGACGCGCTTGCCCTCCGTAAGCTTCCTCCTTCTTCCTTTTCAGTTTCTTGCTTAAAAGCTTATCTTTCCGGTAGCATTTGCTTAAGTTTTTTCTTTTGCCTTGCAGGGCTTTTCCCGGACTCCCAGGGGTTTGCCTCAAAGAGAGTTGGAGAGCGGCGGGTTGCCCAGGGTTACCAGAACCTGGACGCGCCGTGGGACCCTTATGACCACCTTGTTGCGCTGAACGCACGGGTGTCTCACATGCGCGTCATCGACCGCAACCTCTCCGACATCCCTGAGGTGGCCACCCAGCTGTTCAGGACCCTCTGGCCCGGAGAAGAGGTGCCCGACACCTTCTCCCTCATCAGCGACCGCCTCAAAGGTGCCGGCCGAAGGATCCGGGAGTGGCAGTGCTCCGCTGCCCGCGCTGGAGCCGATGCCGCACTGCGTGTGGCCTGCTCCTGGTACCCCGATCTGGACCTCGACGCCCTCATTGGCGTGCGCGAAGGAGCTCCCACCGACGTGGACCCGGTCCTCACTGTCAAGCGGCAGGATTGCGCGTACCACCTCGCGGAGTTCGTCGACGCGCGCACCTTCATTCCTGCTCCCGCTGATGTCCAAGATTATCTAAGCGATGGGGAGGAAGGTGAGGTTGAAGAGGAGGTCGAAGCTGGTGATGAGCCCCTGGATGTTCCTGGCGCTGGTGATGCTCCCCCTGACGCCCCTGCTGCATAATTTCCTTGTATGTGAAATATCTGTTTGTGCCTGTTGACTCAAAACACTTGGTTAAATTCTGCCCCGGTATGCCGGGGTCTTTTGATGTAACTTAAAACTTAGCCTTTTGGCCTTTGGCTGCGCTACAACAGTTTGTGCCGGTATGCTATACCGGTAAGTTATTATGTTATGTTTGCCTAACTTAGCATTTTGCTTGCGATCCTTTGCTTTTTATCCTGCACTGTGAAGGTTCCGAAATTGTTTCGGCATCCAATCCGATGCACACTTGGTTCTTTTGCTTTGGCTCTGACTACCCTCTGGGTTTTTGGCGTATGAGTCACAAAGTTCTTTTGCCAAGCAAGCACTTTTTTGAACTTAGAAATAATTCGAAATTTTTCACAAAAAACCGGTATGACCGGGGTTAGTTAATTTTCCGGATTGTTTGTTCCCATCTCTTCTCTTCGTCGTTCGCGTGCTTAATTCCTACCGGTTTATCTTGCTTGCCATGAAGCCGGGTTTCGGATAGCAGCAGAGTCGAAGACTCCGGTAAGTTTGACACGCTACTAAGCCGGAAAGAAAAAATGTTCTGCAACCAACCGGTAACTGAAAAAATAAACAAGTTGCATGCAATTTCGGTAGAGGCAGTCCCCGAGATTTTATCGAGGGTGCCGGCATCTTTTATTCATTACATATATAAGGTAAAAAAGGGAACTTCTTACAACAAAGCCTTATGCATAGAAGGGGCGCAAAAGAGCTACATTCCATGGGCGCTTGGTTTCTTCTCCGGGCCTGTCCGCCTTTCCTTTCTTTGCTTCCTGTGCGTCAACCAAGTAATAGGCGTCATTGTGTAGAGCCTTGCTCACAACAAAAGGTCCTTCCCATGGGGGAGAAAGCTTGTGCCGGCCTTCAGTGCGCTGCACCAAGCGCATCACAAGATCTCCTTCCCGGAATGTTCTCGGGTTAACCTTCCGGTTATGATAGCGTCTCATGTTTTGTTGGTAAATGGCTGTTCTTGCCAAAGCTAGTTCTCTTGCTTCTTCTAGCAAGTCCACATCATTTTCCCTTGCCTCTTTCACCTCTTCTTCGGTGTATTGTTGAACTCTTGGTGAGTCATGTATGATATCGGTTGGAATCACGGCTTCAGCCCCATAGACCATGAAAAACGGAGTGTATCCGGTGGACCGGTTTGGAGTCGTTCTTATGCTCCACAACACTGAAGGTAACTCATCGAGCCAACACCCCGGTGTCTTTTCTAGAGGTTCAATTAGCCTGGGCTTGATACCGGAAAGTACCAAGGCGTTTGTTCTCTCCACTTGGCCATTGCCTTGTGGGTGCGCGACTGAGCATAGATCCAACCGGATATTGTGATCTTCACAAAATCTTTTGAACTCACCTTGAGCAAAGTTTGTGCCATTGTCTGTGATGATGCTATGCGGATATCCATACCGCAAGATGACATCTTTTAAGAATTTTACTGCCGTATGCCCATCACATTTTGCGATAGGTTTTACCTCCAGCCATTTGGTGAACTTGTCCACCATGACCAAGATGTGAGTAAAACTGCTTCTAGCGATTTTAAATGGGCCAACCATGTCAAGGCACCATACAGCGAATGGCCAGGTTAACGGTATCGTTTTTAAACCGGAAGCTGGGGTATGGTTTTGCTTGGCGTACCTCTGGCACCCGTTGCATTTTCGCACCAATTCCTCAGCATCTTCCAAAGCGGTGAGCCAATAGAACCCATGCCGGAACGCTTTTGCAACCAACGCCCTTGATGAAGCATGGTGCCCACATTCCCCTTGGTGAATCTCTTTGAGCATTTCTTTTCCCTCTTCCGGCTCCACACACCTTTGAAGGACACCGGTAACACTTCTCTTGTATGTCTCCCCATTGATGATGGTGTAAGCTTTGGAACTTCTCTGGACTCGTCTTGATTCATTTTCGTCAGCCGGCAAGGTGCCGCTGATCAGGAATTCCTTAATAGGTTTAACCCAAGATGGTGCTTCTCGAACCAAAAACACCGGTACGTCTATCTCCATATTGTCCACCATCATTGTCTCTCCTGATGCAGATGCAACATTCCCCGAGTTTGCCGGAGCAGTCCCCGAGTTTGTCGGAGCAGTCCCTGGGTTTACTTCATCAATATCCATGGGTACGACATGCGATTCCGGTACGAAAATTGATTCCGATTCCGGGCTTGGTTTTATGGATGGCACTCTCAAGTGTTCCAAGGCTATTCCGGGAGGAACTTCTTGCCTAGACGAGCCTAATTTGGACAAAGTATCCGCGGCTTCGTTTTCTGCACGTGGCACGTGGTGGAACTCGCACCCTTCGAAGAAGCCGGCAATTTTTTGTACGTGAAACCGGTAGGAGGCCATATTGGCATCTTTTGCGTCCCAATCTCCAGAACACTGCTGCACTACCAAATCTGAATCTCCATAGCAAAGGATCCGGTGTGCGCCGACTTCTTTCGCGACCTTGAGGCCGTGAACCAGAGCTTCGTACTCAGCTACGTTGTTGGATGCTCTGAAGTGTATTTGCAGAACTTACCGGAGATGATCTCCCTTAGGTGAGGTGAGGACCACACCGGCACCTAGGCCCTCCTTGAGCTTGGATCCGTCAAAATGCATCTTCCAGTATTCGATTTTTTGATCCGGCGGTTTGTATTGCATTTCCGCCCAATCAACAAGAAAGTCAGCCAACGCTTGCGATTTTATGGCATCTCTTCTTTCGTATTCCGGTACGTAGGGTGATATTTGGATGGCCCATTTTGCGATCCTGCCGCTTGCATCTTTGTTGCACATGATATCGGAAATGGGAGCTTCGCTCACCACTTTCATGGGGTGTTCCTCGAAGTAGTGCTTAAGCTTTGTGGCGGCCATGAACACGCCATAAGTCATTTTTTGGAAATGAGGGTAGTTTTGTTTCGAGAGGGAGAGCACCTCGCTCAGGTAGTATACCGGTCGCTGCACGGTTTTCCTTCCTCTTCTCTTTCAACCACCACCACTACACTCACAACCCGGTTTGTTGCTGCGATGTATAACAACATGGGCTCCCTTTCCAGAGGCGAAGCCAGTATGGGCGCGGTAGCCAGCATCTTTTTTAGTTCTTTAAACGCCGCGTCTGCCTGAGGGGTCCAGACGAACGTATCGGATTTTTTCATCAAAGCATAGAGGGGCAGAGCTTTTTCTCCCAACCTCTGAACCTGCCGACGCCAAGCTTCCGGTAAATTTCTGTACGTCTTTTAGATCGTGCGGTATGGTCATTCTTTCGATTGCCCGGATTTTTACCGGATTCACTTCTATGCCCCGGCTTGATACAAGGAAACCGAGCAATTTGCCGGCTGGAACACCGAAGGTGCATTTTGCCGGATTAAGTTTCATCCGGAACCTTCTTAGGTTATCAAATGTTTGCTGGAGATCGTCGATTAAGGTTTCTTTTTTCTTAGTTTTTATCACGACGTCGTCCACATATACACGTTTTTACCGATTTGATCATACAAGCATTTTTGCATGCAGCTGATGGTTGCACCAGCGTTGCGCAAACCGAAAGGCATGGTGACATAGCAATAGGCCCCGTGCGGGGTGATAAACGCAGTCTTTATTTGGTCTTCCTTTTTCAAGGGGATTTGATGGAAACCGGAATAAGCATCTAGGAAAGACAACAGTTCACATCCTGCGGTGGAATCAATCACTTGATCGATCCGGGGTAGCGGGAAAGGATCTTTTGGGCAAGCCTTGTTCAGGTTGGTGTAGTCGATGCACATGCACCATACCTTTGGAGCTTTTGCTTCAAGGTTTTCTTCTTTTTTCTTTTCGACCATCACCGGATTGGCTAGCCATTCAGTGTGTAGCACCTCCACGATGAAACCGGCAACCAGCAACTTTGTTACCTCTTCTCCAGTGATCTTTCTTCTGTCTTCAGCAAACCGGCGCAGCGGCTGCCTTACCGGCTTGGCATCTTTCCGGACATTAAGACAGTGCTCAGCCAGCTCCCTCGGAACACCCACCAAGTCATCAGTAGACCAGGCAAAGATATTCCGATTCTCACGGAGGAAGCTGGTAAGCGCGCTTTCCTATGCGTCACTGAGGCCGGCACCGATATGGACGGTGCGCTCTGGGTGAGCCGGATCCAGCACGATGTCCTTTGTTTCATTGGTTGGCTTGAATGCCGGTGTGCCCAAGCTTCCGCTCATTGCCGCTAAGCTCAACTGCGAAGACTGAGCCAGCGCAACAGCAATTTGCATCCTTCTTTTTTCCTCTGCAATCACCAGCGATTCGGCTAGATTTGATCCGGCGGAAGCAGTTTCCAGCGATATTTTGTAATTTCCTACCACGGTTAAGGGTCCGCAAGGCCCCGGCATCTTCATCTTGAGATAGGCTGTGTGAGTTGAGGCCATGAAGGCCGCCAGTGCTGGTCTCCCCAGCAGCGCATGATAGGGACTGTCTAGGTCCACTACCTCGAACAGAAGGTTTTCCACTCGGCAATTGTCACGTCCACCAAAGGACACATCCACCCGGACTTTTCCCATGGGCGAGCAAGACAAACCCGGAACGATTCCATGGAAGGTCGTGTGCATTGGCTGTAGCATGTTTTCAGTTATCCCAAGTGTGTGCATCGTGTGCCGGTACATGATGTTGATGCTGCTGCCATTGTCTATCAGCACCTTGCTGAATTTGACTCGAGTGCTTGGCCCATGCATGATGGGGTCTACCACAAGAGCATAACCACCCGGATTAGGCATTAGCTTTGGGTGGTCCCTGAACGACCAGCTGATCTCTTGATCAGACCACAGCATGTATTTTGGGACCGCTGGCATTACTGCGTTTACCTCCATGGAGCGACGGTGCAAACTTTGCCGGTCTGTTGGCTCAGTTACGAACACGACGCAGCACATGTCTGGATCATGGTAAATATTCCGGCCTAACGGTGCCGGTGGAGGTGGTTGGCCGTTGCCGTTCCTCACCTGGTGCACTTCTTGTGGAAGAGGTCGGTTTTGTGGGTTCACCGGTACGGCGTTTGGTCCGGTAAGCGGAGGTGGCGGTGGTAACCTTCCGGCATCTTTTGCCGCGCTCTGGCCCATTAACCTTTTGGTCCAGGTACAATCTTTTGTCAAGTGGTTAGCCGGTCTTCCGGGGTTTGGTGTATGCCACCGGCATGGTTGATCCATAGCAGATTCCATGGTGTATCTTTCCTCATTACTTTGCCAGGGCTTCTTTTCTACCCATTGTTTCTTTGGACCCGCCCATGGCTGCGATTCGGTTTTTTGCCTTTGGCTTCCGCCGGCGCCAGAATTTTCCTGCACCGCGGCTACTTGTTGCGGACCATATCTTCGATCCGGAAACTCCTCCCTTCGCTTGTTTTGCCGTTTATCCCGGTATTGTTCCTGTCTTTGGTTTTGTTCCGGATCAGCCTGTACTACCGGCTGCATTGGGTCTCCCAATGCATAGCTATCAGCTACACGTATCATTTCAGCCAGCGTTTTCGGCATGCTCCGCTGTAGCTTTTGCCACAACGACGATCCTCTTCTGCACCCACTGCTGAACCAAGCTATGGCCTGTGCCTCTATCACCCCTTCACAGGAATTCCTTGTGGTGTTCCACCGAGCCAGGTAGTCCCGGTCTGTTTCGTTTGCACGCTGCACGCACAAGGCGAGCTGTTGTGGCCTATTTGGCCTTCGATAGGTGCTGCTAAAGTTGCTCACGAAAGCTTTCTCAAAGTCCAGCCAACCGTTTATGCTTCCGGCTGGTAGGTTGTTCAGCCAGATTCTTGCCGGTCCTACCATGTATGTGGGTACGATCCTTACCGCCCAACGGCGATTTCCTCCTCCGGCTACAGTTCCTCCGCCACCAGCGACGTAGACCGCGGTAACGTAATCCGCTAGCCAGTCTTCCGGCTTGGTGGTGCCATCGTATGTTTTCGTGTCACGGGGCAACTGGAAATTGCGAACCGGTGGTCCCTCTTTCATGATCCTTGGTCCAAAGCACCTTGGGCCTGGAGGTCCTTCCGCCTGAATCATTTCAGACAAATACACTCTGTCCAGAAGGTGCCTTGCATCCCGTTCTGGTAGACATCTTTCGCCTAACCGGCCTCCCAACGGGTTCCGGTAAACCACAACTCTTTCATCTCCTGAGTCCACTTCTTCATATCTTTCTGGTGCCGCGGCTCTTGCCTGCCGGTACCTTGGTGGAGGCATTTCCTCTTCCACATATGCTGCTTTTGCAGCACGGAAGTTTTGCCCACTTCCTTCTCGGCATGGCATGTCTCTCCATACGGTACATTTTGTCTGCTGCTCTTGCATCTTCAATGGGCATCTTGCTACCGGCAAACTTTCGATTCCCCAGGCGGTACACGACATTCGCTGCAGCCGAACCGGGCAGCTCTGGCCGCAGATTTTTTTACGACTGTGATGTATTGCTATTCATTCCTTGCGGAACGCAGAATTTCGATGCTTAGCCTTGTTTATCTTAGCTTGTTCTCAGCATTTTGCACCTCAATCATATCAAGCAACTCTTTTACACGATCTTGCTGTTTTGCCATGCGCATCTCAAGCTCTTCTACCGCAGATGATTTTTCCGGCGGTCTTTCTCTGGGTCTAGGTTAAGGTAAAAGCATTCGTGAATCTCTGCGTGCGACGGTGGTTTTCCGGCTGCCTAGCCGGAGAGCTAACAACGGCCTGGCATGCGTAGAGTAGCCGGTCCGATGATGTCGCTTTATCGAGCTCTGCCTCAGCGCCCTCAGTCGAGCCGCCAGCCGGGCGATGCCGCAGCGGGCGTGGCGTGTTCGCCGATGGAGCGGCGGTCTCCCGGCGGCACCCGGGCTCGTGGCTGAGCGCACCCTTGGTTGCGTGCGCTGGCCACCAGCACCTCTGGCGAGAGCCGCTCGCCCGGAACCACGACGCTGCGACGGCATCGTCGGCGGCCGGCACTGTGCTTCTTCTTGGAACCTTCCGCCGCTGCAGATAGCCGGCTGTTTAACGGTAGAGACGCGGAAGCTCCCGAGCTCGACGGTGTGCTTCTTCTTGGGGTACTTACCACCGCTGCAGTAGCCGGTGTTGTCGTTGAGGTAGTCCATGCCGAGGACGCGGTCGACGAGAGCGGTGACGACGCGCTCGCCGTCGACGGTGAGGAGGCCCGCCCGAATGTGTACTCCAGCAAGCGCAGCTGCTGGCCCCACGGTGGGCGCCAACTGTCGTCGTGGTGAACGAGCAGATGCCATGGGATGGCTTGAGTTGGGGCCGAATGTGCGCTAGAGGATTCGGGGGAGGGTTTGTGATGAGATTGGATGAACTTCCGGATGCTTTCCTCAAGAACACAACCTAGGGTAGTGAAACAGGAAGAAGAACACAAGGACGAACTCCGCTCTAGGTCTTTCTCTTTATTGCTCTTAGCAAGTTACAAGTTTGTGGTTACAGCACGACGGCTTACACATGATCTCTATCTCTCGTTTCCTATTATCGTGCCCGTAATGGGGCTACCTTCTCTCCTTATATGGTGGAGAGATGGCTTGCAGAACAAGAAAACCTAATGCCTTGGAGAGCAAGAAACCCTAATGGCATCTAGATAGCATCTAATAGGATATTCCAGCATCTAATGGCATCTTACAGCATTTTTGACTAGCCAAACTACTTTTACAACGTCTCCTTAGTCAAAAAGGGCGGCGCCGGCTCCTTTAACCACAGAGGCTGATGCCCCTGGTCGCTTTTGGCGTCATCCTCCGCTTTTGACGTCAGGGCTCTGCTTAAAGTTACTTGTGCTTCGCTCATCTTTCGTCTTCTTGCTCCAGAGAGAATCTTTGACCAGCTGTGCCGTTGTCCTCTCCCTCCGGTATCTTCTTTACCCGGTTCCGGTACACCCCTCTTGGGGATTCCGGCTTAGATTAACTTAGCCAAATCCTTGGCTCTTTCCTCCGGTATCAATATTAAACCGGTATCTTGAGGGTTCAAACCATCCGGTTTGGCATGCCTTTGGCATACCGGGGGTCATCCCCCCAACAGCTACTGAAAGTTATTATGAGAGAGGGAAATATGGTTGTATGCATCTTAATAATATTAAGTTTCCCCTCTTTATGTCTAAAATCTTGAAGTTACTCGTGTTTTATCCTCTTATGCTTGTCACTTTGTTCTTCATGAATTCATTTGTGTACAAGATTCCTCTTCATAGGAAGCATGTTAGACTTAAAATTGTTTTAAATTTGCCTCTTGATGCTCTCTTTTGCTTCAAATACTACTTTTTGCGAGTGCATCATTAAAACTGCTGAGCCCATCTTAATGGCTATAAAGAAAGCACTTCTTGGGAGATAACACATGTGTTATTTTGCTACAGTACTTTGTTTTATATTTGTGTCTTGAAGTTGTTTACTACTGTAGCAACCTCTCCTTATCTTAGTTTTGTAATTTGTTGTGCCAAGTGAAGCCTCTAATCGAAGGTTGATACTAGATTTGGATTTCTGCGCAGAAACAGATTTCTATCTGTCACGAATCTGGGCTGTTTTCTCTGTAGGTAACTCAGAAAAATATGCCAATTTACGTGCGTGTTCCTCAGATATGTACGCAACTTTCATTAGTTTTGAGTTTTCTGATTTGAGCAACGGAAGTATTTATTAAAAATTCGTCTTTACGGACTGTTCTGTTTTGACAGATTCTGCCTTTTATTTCGCATTGCTTCTTTCGCTGTGTTGGGTGGATTTCTTTGTTCCATTACCTTCCAGTAGCTTTGAGCAATGTCCAGAAGTGTTAAGAATGATTGTGTCACCTCTGAACATGTGAGTTTTTGATTATGTACTAACCCCTCTAATGAAGTTTATGAGAAGTTTGGTGTGAAGGAAGTTTTCAAGGGTCAAGAGAGGAGGATGATATACTATGATCAAGAAGAGTGAAAGCTCTAAGCTTGGGGATGCCCCGGTGGTTCATCCCTGCATATTTCAAGAATACTCAAGCGTCTAAGCTTGGGGATGCCTTAGGCATCCCCTTCTTCATCGACAAATTATCAGGTTCCTTCTCTTGAAACTATATTTTTATTCCATCACATCTTATGTACTTTGCTTGGAGCGTCCGTTTGTTTTCATTTTTGTTTTGTTTGAATAAAGTTGGATCCTAGCATTCATTGTATGGGAGAGAGACACGCTCCGCTGTTGCATATGGACAAATATGTCCTTAGGCTTTACTCATAGTATTCATGGCGAAAGTTTCTTCTTCGCTAAATTGTTATATGGTTGGAATTGGAAAATGATATATGTGGTAATTGGTATAACATCTTGAATAATGTGATACTTGGCAATTGTTGTGCTCATGTTTAAGCTCTTGCATCATATACTTTGCACCTATTAATGAAAAAATACATAGAGCATGCTAAAATCTGATTTGCATGTTTGGTCTCTCTAAGGTCTAGATAATTTCTAGTATTGAGTTTGAACAACAAGAAAGACGGTATAGAGTATTATAATGTTTACAATATGTCTTTTATGTGAGTTTTGCTGTACCGCTTCATCCTTGTGTTTGTTTCAAATAACCTTGCTAGCCTAAACCTTGTATCGAGAGGGAATACTTCTCATGCATCCAAAATCGTTGAGCCAACCACTATGCCATTTGTGTCCACCATACCTACCTACCACATGGTATTTCTCCGCCATTCCAAAGTAAATTGCTTGAGTGCTACCTTTAAAATTTCCATTCTTTACCTTTAATATATAGCTCATCGGACAAATAGCTTAAAAACTATTGTGGTATTGAATATGTACTTATGCACTTTATCTCTTATTAAGTTGCTTGTTGTGCGATAACCATGTTTCTGGGGACGCCATCAACTATTTCTTTGTTGAATATCATGTGAGTTGCTATGCATGTCCGTCTTGTCTGAAGTAAGAGATCTACCACCTTATGGTTAGAGCATGCATATTGTTAGAGAAGAACATTGGGCCGCTAACTAAAGCCATGAATCATGGTGGAAGTTTCAGTTTTGGACATATATCCTCAATCTCATATGAGAACACTAATTGTTGCTACATGCTTATGCATTTAAGAGGAGTCCATTATCTGTTGTCCATGTTGTCCCGGTATGAATGTCTAAGTTGAGAATAATCAAAAGCGAGAAATCCAAAATGCGAGCTTTCTCCTTTTGTACATGCGGCATGGAGGTACCCCATTGTGACACTTGGTTAAAACATGTGTATTGTGATGATCCGGTAGTCCAAGCTAATTAGGACAAGGTGCGGGCACTATTAGTATACTATGCATGAGGCTTGCAACTTGTAAGATATAATTTACATAACTCATATGCTTTATTACTACCGTTGACAAAATTGTTTCTTGTTTTCAAAACCAAAGCTCTAGCACAAATATAGCAATCGATGCTTTTCTCTTTGAAGGACCATTCTTTTACTTTTATGTTGAGTCAGTTCACCTATTTCTCTCCACCTCAAGAAGCAAACACTTGTGTGAACTGTGCATTGATTCCTACATACTTGCATATTGCACTTGTTATATTACTTTGCATTGACAACTATCCATGAGATATACATGTTACAAGTTGAAAGCAACCGCTGAAACTTCATCTTCCTTTATGTTGCTTCAATACCTTTACTTTGATTTATTGCTTTATGAGTTAACTCTTATGCAAGACTTATTGATGCTTGTCTTGAAGTACTATTCATGAAAAGTCTTTGCTTTATGATTCAGTTGTTTTCTCATGACATTACCATTGTTTTGATCGCTGCATTCATTACATATGCTTACAATAGTATGATCAAGGTTATGATGGCATGTCACTTCATAAATTATCTTTGTTATCGTTTACCTGCTCGGGACGAGCAGGAACTAAGCTTGGGATGCTGATACGTCTCCGACGTATCGATAATTTCTTATGTTCCATGCCACATTATTGATGATATCTACATGTTTTATGCACACTTTATGTCATATTCGTGCATTTTCTCGGAACTAACCTATTAACAAGATGCCGAAGTGCCGCTTTTTTTGCTGTTTTTGGTTTCAGAAATCCTAGTAAAGAAATATTCTCGGAATCGGACGAAATCAACGCCCAGTTCCTATTTTGCCGGAAGCATCCGAACACACGAGAACCGCCAGAGAGGGCACAGGGCCACCAAACCCTATAGTGCGGCCAAGGGGGGGCCCGCGCCCCCCTATAGTGTGGGCCCCCCAGAAGTCCACCGACCTTGCCCTTCCGCCTATTTAAAGCCTCCGTCGCGAAAACCCTGGGACGATCGACGAAACCCGCAAAAACCTTCCAGAGCCGCCGCCATCGCGAAGCCAAGATCTGGGGGACAGGAGTCTCTGTTCCACGCCGCCGGACGGGGAAGCCCCGAAGGCTTCTCCATCGACGCCACCGCCATCTTCATCAACGCTTGTCTCCCATGAGGAGGGAGTAGTTCTCCATCGAGGCTCGGGGCTGTACCGGTAGCTATGTGGTTAATCTCTCTCTATTTACTTCAATACAATAATCTCATGAGCTGCCTTACATGATTGAGATTCATATTATGATGCTTGTAATCTAGATGTCGTTATGCTAGTCAAGTGAATTTTACTTATGTGATCTTCGGAGACTCCTTGTCCCACGTGTGTAAAGGTGACTGTGTGTGCACCGTGTGGGTCTCTTAGGCTATATTTCACAGAATACTTATTCACTGTTATGAATGGCATAGTGAAGTGCTTATTTATATCTCTTTATGATTGCAATGTGTTTTGTATCACTATTCATCTATGTGCTACTCTAGTGATGTTATTAAAATAGTTTATTCCTCCTGCACGGTGTAATGGTGATAGTGTGTGCATCGTGTAGTACTTGGCGTAGGCTATGATTGTGATCTCTTGTAGATTATGAAGTTAACTATTGCTATGATGGTATTGATGTGATCTATGCCTCCTTTCGTAGTGTGATGGTGACAGTGTGCATGCTATGTTAGTACTTGGTTTGGTTATGTTGATCTGTCATGCACTCTAAGGTTATTTAAATATGAACGTCGAATATTGTGGAGCTTGTTAACTCCGGCATTGAGGGTTCGTGTAATCCTACACAGTTAGTGGTGTTCATCATCCAACAAGAGGGTGTAGAGTCTAGCATCTATTTATCTATTCTGTTATGTGATCAATGTTGAGAGTGTCCACTAGTGAAAGTATGATCCCTAGGCCTTGTTCCTAAATACTGCTATCGCTGCTTGTTTACTGTTTTCTTTGCTACGCGTTACTGCTTGTTTACTGTCCTGGGCAAAGCACTTTTCTGGTGCCGTTGCTACCGCTTATTTACACCACCTGTATTTCACTATCTCTTCGCCGAACTAGTGCACCTATTAGGTGTGTTGGGGACACAAGAGACTTCTTGCTTTGTGGTTGCGGGTTGCATGAGAGGGATATCTTTGACCTCTTCCTCCCTGAGTTCGATAAACCTTGGGTGATCCACTTAAGGGAAAACTTGCTGCTGTTCTACAAACCTCTGCTCTTGGAGGCCCAACACTGTCTACAGGAAAAGGAGGGGCGTAGACATCAATTACGCACCATACTTAATGCAATTGTCTGTTGCTTGCAACTTAATACCGGAAGGGGTTCGGATGATAACCTGAAAGTGGACTTTTTAGGCATAGATGCATGCTGGATAGCGGTCTATGTACTTTGTCGTAATGCCCAATTGAATCTCACAATACTCATCATGTCATGTATGTGCATTGTCATGCCCTCTCTATTTGTCAATTGCCCAACTGTAATTTGTTTACCCAATATGCTATTTCTTATGGGAGAGACACCACTAGTGAACTGTGGACCCCGGTCCATTCTTTTTAATCGAATACAATCTACTGCAATATTGTTTCTACTGTTCTCTGCAAACAATCATCATCCACACTATACATCTAATCCTTTGTTACAGCAAGCCGGTGAGATTGACAACCTCACTGTTTCGTTGGGCAAAGTACTTTGGTTGTGTTGTGCAGGTTCCACGTTGGCGCCGAATCCCTGGTGTTGCGCCGCACTACATCTCGCCGCCATCAACCTTCAACGTGCTTCTTGGCTCCTACTGGTTCGATAAACCTTGGTTTCTTACTGAGGGAAAACTTGCTGCTGTACAACATCATACCTTCCTCTTGGGGTTCCCAACGGACGAGTGCTTTACCGTTACAAGGAAGCTACTTTCTGGGGCCGTTGTAATCCAACTCCCACGTCAGCAGCTCCTCCTCTTCTGCTGCCGTTGCGTGTACTACAATTTCCCCAGCCCTCCAACGGGCGACGAGGCGGGTGGAGCATCGGAGGGAGGGAGGGAGGGAAGTGGACAGCCATCTCGCCGGCGAGCGATGGGAATAAGTCGGTCCTCGAGGCCAGACGCAGGCGGGAGTTACCCGCGGAAGGCTCTATGGTGGTGGGATCAGGAGACTAGGGAGTAGAAGCATGAATCCGAGGGAGAATCGGACGGGAATCGGACGGGAACGAGCACCAGCCGTCACTCACGGTACGGACCGAAGCAGATTCGCACAACAATAACCATCGCCGCCGAGCTATAGAATGGGGAATTGGGAGACTCGGAGGTCAGCGGTGAGGTTTTTTTTTAACATATGTCGGGGGTTGAGGATGGCTTGCCTATGGCCGTGTGTACGACGTCGGTTTGGTATATGGCCTCGTGGGCTGGGTCGGCTTTTGGCCTGCCGACGCTATTGATGAGACAGTCATCTCACAATGTCCGCTTCCGGCTCTTGTCCTGGAATTCATCAGTCAGTGTCCCCAGACCTCTCCTTAAGTACTACATGCTCCTGAGTTATTTGGCCTGGTGGTTCTTCAGATGTGAGTCGATAAACTATTTCGGGATTAGCAGCAGAGAAGCCGCCCATCTCTCTCTCTATTAATATTCTCTTCAGATCAGGTTGTTTCTATCGTGTATGATGATATGTGTGCTTGCTGTAAGTAGATCCTGCTGCAGAAGAACTCAATTTGTGTGCTTTTGCTGTTCGGGCATCCGAGGAACTCAGAATTATACACGTACGTTTTTGGCGCTAAACATGTGATTGATTGCTCAAATGATAACATTTTGACTATGTAGATTCTAAAATGTCAGTTGGGTGGCATAATTGATATCCTTACGATTTCAGTGATTAGACATTCCTTGATAGTATAACAAACAATAATTATACCTTACATATATGGTGCAACTGAAAAATATTCAGATGCACGTAATGCTCATTCGAATGAGAGTTTGGTTAATTCTCATTTGTATTATGTATTCATGTTCACACTTACTTCATAATGTAGTGCTGTTATGGAGAGAACATACAATATAACCTAGATTAGGAGTTGTGGATAGACGGGCCCCTTTTATATATCAATTCATTTTAAACTTTTATTGTGAGTTATAAATTACATATGTGCGTTGAGAACTAAAATTTGAGTAACCGTGGCAACGCACGGGCATTGTACTAGTACAATAGAAAAAAAGTCCATTTTCATCCTTCAACTTTCACACAAGTTCACTTTTGGTCCCAAATGTTTCATTTGGTCCAAAAGGTACCCTAAACCATAGATTTAAAAACCGGACTGGACCGGTGTTCAACCGGAACCGGTGCCTCTGCCGGTGTGTTAAGTGCACAAGACCTGAAAAGGAAGTGAAGCGGAAATATTCTGGTCGAACGGGCGGTTTTGTTAAGAACCGATAAAAACTAGTGGACAGTCTGACCGGTAATAGGGAAATTGCATTATCCCAACATTAAAAACTGGTGTAGCATGTAGCACTCGAACGCAGGACCTGAGCACAAAACTTGCGAGGCCAAGGAGCAGCCCCTTAACCATCCAAGCTACACTGCCATACGCGTCTTGGAAAGAACCAAATCCGCTCTCCAACGCCCTCTGGTTAGCCCTCCAAGCCTTGCTAGATGAAATGTTGTACAAATATTTGTTCTTAACTTTTTGTGGAGAGCCCTTACTCCCATGGCTTGACCATCCACTATCTCCGTGTACATCAACCAAGCAAGAAGAGTCGATGAAAGGTTTCGATGATCGTGTCGGATAGTTCGAATAACACAAGTGTGCAACAATAGGTCGCTAACCCTCCAAGTTGTGTCGAACTTAGGGATATACC
Source organism: Lolium multiflorum (assembly GCA_030979885.1). Taxonomy (NCBI): domain Eukaryota; kingdom Viridiplantae; phylum Streptophyta; class Magnoliopsida; order Poales; family Poaceae; genus Lolium; species Lolium multiflorum. The sequence goes on from CM061751.1 coordinate 57,339,474, forward strand.
CATGCACCCTTCTGGAACAATTAATGTCCACGCATTCCATCGTCAAATATTTCCTAGATGAAATGGTTGTTCTAAACTGCCTTTGCGTCGGCAATAACCACTTAATGATTGCTTCCTGCACATGTCTTTTGTTTGGAAATTCGGTCCCCAGCGACGTTGTTATGATGATACTCCCAGGAAGAATCATGCCCATCGTTAACTGTCATCGCTGACTAGAAGTCCTGATTCCAACTGCTGGGAATATGACCTCCTTTCCGATCTCTTCTTCATCCGACTCATCGGCATCAATATCACCATTTGTATCCTCATATTCCATCGTATTCTGCATGTGCCCATTTTCCTCGTCCCCATATGCCTCCTCGCTATAACCATCTCCTCCTGCTGCGTGACTACTCTGCCCTGATTCATAACCATCACCTCCATTGTGTGCCTCACTGCTCTGGCATGAGTCGTAATCACCACCTCCACCGTGTGCCTAACTAATACTTCAGGATTAAGCTGGAAGCATATTGTCAACCAGTCCTTCAGCTAGCAATTTTTATCGTTAAAAATCTTGTCATTTCTACTTAGCCAAAGCGCCCAGATAACTGCTAGCACCCCCACCCTAAGAAACAACTTGAATCTTGAATCGATACCATGAAGCCAATTGCCAAAGACATTGGTCACACTAGTTGGAGGATACAGGCTAGACGCTAGTTGGATGACTGACCATATAGATCTCGCAAATTGGCACTGGAAGAAAATGTGTTTAATAGTTTCGTCATGTTGACAGAAAACACACCGGGTACTTCCATGCCAGATTCGCTTGACAACCCTCGACGAAGATACCATCCAAATATTTTTATTTTAATGGTAATTTTAATCCTCCAAATTTTCTTATTATTATCAACTGGTATGTCAGAATGAAGGATCACATTGTACAGTTATTTTATCGAGAAAGTACCATCTACATGAAGATTCCACCTAAATTCATCCGGTTCGGTCGATAGTTGTATATCTCCTAGCCGGTGGATTAGGGAATTTCATACCAATAACCTTTTTCCAAGCAAGAACCGTCTGAACGTTACATTTGGAGGCGAGGTAGCCATTACCGTGGCAATGGTATCACTCTTGCGACGAACAATACTCCAAGCTGGAGTACTATACAAGGCAGGATACTATTCACTTAAGGGTGCATATCAACTAATTCCAAGCTTGCAGCTATAACAAGAGAGAACGCGGTCGGATGTGTATTGTAGTTCTCTTTTCTTCCCAAACTTATGTAACCCTTTTTATGCATCGAATTTACATCAACTTGGATAGGGGAACAATCTTCATGCATATACAATGGTTGGACAATGTATAAATTGACATGTTGCAACTGGCTTTCCAAACATGCACTGATGGTCAGGCAGGGTATAGATCGAGAAGTTGTAGCGAGAAATAATTGGCTTTTCACAATTGCACGGTAAACAGTTAAGATTTACATTTCAGGGTTAAATATATACATAGAATACTCAAGACATCTGAGTTTGCACACAAATATGGAAACAAATACAACACATCCTCAATGTACACACATTATTACAGTGACCTGATGTACGGAGGAGTATGTAAAATGGGTATACAGAGTAAAGCATTACAGCAGGTGAATGACGAGCCTTAACCAGATGAGGGTTACCCGTCGGTGGAGGTAAATGGATCTATATTTTCAGGTTCATGTGGCTTGCAGTAGGTGGCGACCTTTTTCTTAGCTTCTTTTACGAGGGAACGGAGACTCTTGACAGGCTTCATTGTCGTTCCTGCTCCATGTTCTTCGCTGGCGAAAACCATGGACCTGTCAAGAAAAGACATGCTTTTAGAAGCACTGGATAGTGCGTTCATCAAGTTATCCAAGTCTTCTTTTTGGTAGCTGCCCCTGTGTTTCATCATTGATATGGCCATCTTACAGGTCAGCTTCATTATTCTCAGGCGAGGGACCGTTGGAATACTGTTTTCTGCTACTATGTCCTTGAGCTTCCTTGGAAGGCTAATTGCATCAATTGCACCAAGCCGACAGGCCAAATCTTCATCAGCACTGATGAATATGTCGCATACCGTCACACAGAGGGATAACAGGGTTATGTGGAATTCCTCGTCCTCTTCATTGTCCAACTCATCCACCTCCATATCCATCTCCACCTCCGACTCCACCTTACTTTCGTGCTCAGCATTGTCTTGTGGATGATCACATTGATTTTCTATGTCAGCTTCTTTTTCTTGGAGTTCGACCTGGTTTTGTTCTGCTAGTGCATGTGTTTCATCTTGTATCAATCCACAATGAAGTATCTGTCCAAGCACCTGAAACGGTAAGAACAGTTCGAGCTCGAGTGTTAATAATAATCAAACCTAGGATAATCACCACATGTATGCTTTCGATGATCAGAACAAAAGAAAGGTTATCTATTCACGTCATCACGTGGATTACCTTGGGCATAGTATCTGCCATGGCTTTCTTAAGTTTGCCGAGAGACTCGTCATCTTGTGTGTGATGAATACACATATGCTCCAGGATTTCAGCTGCTTTTATCCTGCATGTCTTGTTCTCAGCATCATCTAGAAGTAGTATCTTGGTGAGGCTACCAACGACATCGCCGTTCACCTGCAAGATAATACTGGTATTGCTTCCATCTTGGATAGATAACTTTGCCAGTGCTTCACCTGCCAAGTTTCTGATGGGCCTGTCCTTGTTATCATCAGCGAAGATGTCTACTACCATCTTGATGAAAGTTGCTCTGTTCTCCTGGTTGTCCATGTGCAGTTCCATGAGAATCCCCATGGCTCGTCTCTGATGCTTTGCGTAGCAGCGTTTACAGTTTATAATCCTCTCCATGGTGCCGATTGCCTCCTTGTTTCTTGAGATTTCTCGACGCAGCTTGACCCCCGTCTTCCCAGGAGCAGCCACGAGCAGTAAAATGACCTTCAGTGACTCCTCTACTACCCTTGACGACCATGCACAACCTTTAAATTGGTGGATTATGTCAGAGGTCAGAGGCGCCATGATCCTTGGGAGCAGACCTTGGGTCTCGCTCATGATTCTGCAGTTATTCTTGTGGGTTGCCAACTTCCGGAGGATGCAGAAGCCTGTCAGCACCAGCTTCTCGTAGGCCTCTCGAAGGTTACTGGCATCGTTGCCTTCTGATGGTAGACGGCTGGCTTGTGCATTCCAATCCGTGTCATATTTCCTTACTAGCCGGTGTCTGGTATGGCTCGATTAGACGGTATTCTTCGAAACTGCCGATCAGATTACATATGTACTGAATCGCCCCGGGGAATTGCTCCAAATAGATGACCAGAGCAAGGTGGGCTACTATAGCCGCGCCCTGGTTCCTCATCTCTCTGTCAAATGAGCCCCGGGGATCCAACGTCTGCAACAGTCTCTGTAGTACGGATGAAGAGGATGCAGATATGATCTCACTTTTCATCATCATGTTCTGCCCAATGATCTCATTCCATAGCGAAAGAATCTCTTCCTTTGTACCCTCAACTCTTGCCTTCTTCAGCTTCTTCTCCCCCAGGCACATGGCTGTGTACAACATCTTTACTCCGGAAACGAAGTCATCGTGCGACTTGGAACCGATCAAGTCTACGGCATGTGTGATGAGGTTCCTTCCTCTTGCGAACGATGGGTCCTTCTCGCACCCGATCCTTGTATCGCGCAAATATGTCAAAACTACTTCACGATCTTCGAGATCTTCATGATTTGAGATGACGACATTAGCCAACCCTTTCTTGGTGAGAGCAAACAAGAACCTATAGCAGAAGAGCACGCCTTGGAGCAAAGCAAGGAAGTACAAGGTGTCCATCGCCGGCTTCAGGTTTGCCTCTGTAACCGAGTTTATACCGTAATCATGTCTTACCAAACGCCAGATCGATAACCCCATGGAGATCAGCAGCCCAAACATGTACGTAGCTGCCAGGGGGCATAGTAGCATGACCATCACGAGCGTCTGAACCACCACGGCAATCACTGCTAGCAAGAACCTTGCAATAACAAGAACAATTTCCAAAACAGTGCTAGTATTGTTGTAATTGCCTAATACGCCATAAAAAAAGCCAGCCGCCGCGCCGACGGCTGAATTTGCTATATAGCTTAATTTCTCGTTCATGTAGACGTCGAATATCCTGTTGTAGATATGGACAAGATAAGTGAAAAGACACATACTAAACAAAGCACGTGAACATTTTTGCCAAGAAAAATGACAAGTATAGTTCCTCCACAATAGTGGGCCTTAATATAATACTAGAGATAAGCAGGATTTTTAGAACCAGGATTGACAAAACCTAAAAATATGAAGTTTTGGATTAAATAATGCCGGGAGAGTAGTTTTTTTGTAATTTATTTTGTCCAAGCATTTTTGTCAAAACTGGTTAATAGACCGGGGCAAATTTTTTCTCCGTTTCAAAATGATAAAAATATATTATGAAGTAATGGCATGTTGTATAATGTGAATGTGTATTTGTTTTTTTAACATTGCAGGAAAATTGCAAAAAAAAAAAAAAATCTAAATGATTGTGTGGATGGCATAATTTTAATAGAAGTAGAGGAACCTTTTCATGAAGTTGGGTATAAGGGAAGTTTTCCTATGATATTGCATCCAAAGTATACTATAGAAAAAGATCATTGCTGTCTGATGCTTACAAAACATGCAAAGCTCGAAATAATATTATCCGAAGGAATGGAATCTTCCAAAACTTCTACCCATTTTTTTTGAATCAAACATGACCTAAAAGAAAAGACTCCCTCCGTTCTTGTTTAGTCGACCCAGGAATGCATTCATCCTCTACTAAACCAGCCTCAACTGTGCATCAATTAAATAAGAACGAAGGTAGTAGGCCTTAATATCGCATTGGGACACTGCAATTTTTTTTAAGGATCTACAACGCTAACGTCGCTTATTGGGAGCGTGAGTCCACCAACTTACCATACTTTTTTTTTAAAACATTGCTAATTTGATTTGGAAATAACTGACGCAATTTTGTCTTGTATAGATGCATGTAGATGTATTTCAATGAGTAGATACATCCATATCTAAAATAGTTGAGTCACTTATTTCTGAACACGGTATTTGGGCAGAGTTTTACTACCATTATGCATATTTTGGTCTATGGTGCTGCAACCGCATACCCTTCTTGTACCAAAAACCATATCTTTGGGTAGTGGTGACGTTCCATAAAATAGCATGTTAGATTTTCTTGTTATTATCTGTTTTGCATGATTACCTTCTCTGTTTAAAATAGCCCATTATAGTCTGGCTATAACCTGCCTATAGCCTTCCGCGATGCCCACGGCTACAGCTAGAGACTTTAAATGCTAAGTGAAAATAGCCGCTAATAGCCCGCCTATAACTATTTAGCCTCAATTTATCCTAATAGTGGCATTCTTCCCGCTCAACGGGATCAAAAAATATTGATCCAAAATTTTCAGAGTGGCCCAATTTATGAACACCACATATCATGAACTACTACTACTTAATGATGTTGTAATATTTGAATATTACTATGTCCTTAACTATCTATGAACTATGTTTTTGACATAACTATATGTGAACTATGTTTTGGTTATGCGCACTGTCAAGCTTCATGTACAAGCCAACGCAACCAAAAGTCCGAACTGATAGAAACGGCTAAGAAATCCACTTGTACATATCAACATCCCTCCTCACGTGTTACCGGGAGAAGAGAAGAGAAGACCAACACGTGGAAAGAAAAATAGCACACGTATGAATGATCGTATACGTGGTGGACATAGGGGTGGGCAAATATTGCAAAATCCAGGACTCGAACTTGAGGCCCCGGGCTCTAATACCATGCCAAACTTCATGCACAAGCTAACGCAACCAAAAGTCCGAACTGATGGAAATGGCTAGGCAATCCGTTTATATATATCAACACGCATCTCTTATGTGACTGTGGTGTTTGTGAATTATTGATCATATATATGATTTATATGTTGCCGTAATATTGAACTTTTCCCTATTATTTAGCAAATCGGATATATGGTCTTAGGCCTTTTATAGCTTCAGAAATCTCCGTAGCTATAGGCTATAGCCCGCTATTTTAAACAGAGATTACCTCTTGCATGTTTTTTTTGTAAACCTAAAAACTATATGGGTGTAGCTCTATATTTTTCTTGCAAAATTAATTCTAGGGTTTAATAAAGCCTCCCTTCCTCCTTTCCTAATTTAATAATATTTTGATATTGTTTAAAATCCAAAGTAATATTTTATGGAAATGTTTGCAAACTTCTTTTCCCTTCTTTTGTATCTTTTATTTCCCTTCCTTTCTTTCTTTCCCTCTTTTTATCATGCTCTGCAAATTCAATTCCAAAATCCTAGCAAATAGATAAGGGCCTGTCGGCTCACTTTTGGTCTGCAACCACTTTCAGCCTATCTAGCTCATTGATGTCCATATTACCCAAAATGGGTACGTGATACGTTGCAAATGTATCTATAATTTTGTATGCTGCATGCTTGTTTTACACCAATTTCTATATATTTTGTTTACACTTTGTGGCACTTTTATGCATTTTCCGGAACTAACCTATTAACAAGATGTGACGGTTTTTGTTTTCTACTGTTTTGTATTTCAGAAAAGAGTTATACAGAAAATATTCTCGGAATTGGACGAAACAAAAGCTGAAGTTCCTATTTTTCCCGACACGAAGACGGAGTCCAAAGCAGAGACGGAGGAGGGCGCCGAGGCGGCCACACCATACCTCGGCGCGGTCCAGCCCCTAGCCGCGCCTAGGGGTGGTGTGGGCCCCTTGGGTGCCCAGCCACCTCGCCCTTCCTCCTATAAGTTACCTCCCGACGCGAAAACCCAAATCAACAAGCTTCCGTCCATGAAAAGTTCCGTAGCTCCGCCGTCATCGAAGACAAGTTTCGGGGGACATAAGTCACGGGGAATTGCCCCCGAAGCCATCTCCATCGACTCCACCTCCATCTTCATCACCGTTGCTGACTCCCATGATGAGGAGGGAGCAGTTCTCCCCCGAGGCTGAGGGTTTTACCGGTAGCTATGTGGTCTATCTCTCTCTCCCATGGTATGATCTTTATGTGATCATGAGCTTTGTAATCTAGTTGAATAAGTAGATGGTATTCTTCATCTATTATGCTACTCAAGTGGTTTTATTATTGATCTCTGATACGTCTCCGACGTATCTATAATTTCTTATGTTCCATGCTTGTTTTATGATAATACCTACATGTTTTGTTCACACTTTATATCATTTTGATGCATTTTCCGGAACTAACCTATTGACAAGATGCCGCAGTGCCAGTTCCTGTTTTCTGCTGTTTTTGGTTTCAGAAATCCTAGTAAGGAAATATTCTCGGAATTGGACAAAATCAACGCCCAGCATCTTAGAATTCCACGAAGCTTCCAGAACACCCGAGAGCCGCCAGAGGAGGGCCTTGTGGGCCCACACATGCAGGTGGCGCGGCCCAGGCCCTGGCCGCGCCACCCTATTGTGTCATCGCCCCGTCAGCCCTCCGACTCCGCCTCTTCGCCTATTTAAAGGTCCCTGACCTAAAACTTCGATACGGAAAAGCCACGGTACGAGAAACCTTCTAGAGCCGCCACCATCGCGAAGCCAAGATCTGGGGGATAGGAGTCTCTGTTCGGCACGCCGCCGGGACGGGGAAGTGCCCCCGGAAGGCTTCTCCATCGACACCGCTGCCATCTCCACCGCCATCTTCATCAACGCTGCTGTCTCCCAGGGAGTAGTTCTCCATCGAGGCTAAGGGCTGTACCGGTAGCTATGTGGTTAATCTCTCTCCCTATGTACTTCAATACAATAATCTCATGAGCTGCCTTACATGATTGAGATTCATATGATGATGCTTGTAATCTAGATGTCATTATGCTAGTCAAGTGGACTTTACTTATGTGATCTCCGGACACTCCTTGTCCCACGTGTGTAAAGGTGACAGTGTGTGCACCGTGTGGGTCTCTTAGGCTATATTTCACAGAATACTTATTCACTGTTATGAATAGCATAGTGAAGTGCTTATTTATATCCCTTTATGATTGCAATGTGTTTTGTATCACTATTCATCTATGTGCTACTCTAGTGATGTTATTAAAGTACTCTATTCCTCCTGCACGGTGTAATGGTGACAGTGTGTGCATCGTGTAGTACTTGGCGTAGTTTATGATTGTGATCTTTTGTAGATATGAAGTTAACTATTGCTATGATAGTATTGATGTGATCTATGCCTCCTTCATAGTGTGATGGTGACAGTGTGCATGCTATGTTAGTACTTGGTTTAGTTGTGTTGATCTATCGTGCACTCTAAGGTTATTTAAATATGAATATCGAATATTGTGGAGCTTGTTAACTCCGGCATTGAGGTCTCTTGTAGCCCTACACAATTAGTGGTGTTCATCATCCAACAAGAGAGTGTAGAGTGGTTTTATTATGTGATCAATGTTGAGAGTGTCCACTAGTGAAAGTATGATCCCTAGGCCTTGTTTCCAAATACTGCAATCATCGCTTATTTACTATTCTGCTGCATCTTTACTTACTACACGCCAGCAAGCACTTTTCTGGCGCCGTTACTACTGCTCATATTCATTCATACCACCTGTATTTCACTATCTCTTCGCCGAACTAGTGCACCTATACATCTGACAAGTGTATTGGGTGTGTTGGGGACACAAGAGACTTCTTGTATTGTGGTTGCAGGGTTGCATGAGGGGGATATCTTTGACCTCTTCCTCCCTGAGTTCGATAAACCTTGGGTGATCCACTTAAGGGAAACTTGCTGCTGTTCTACAAACCTCTGCTCTTGGAGGCCCAACACTGTCTACAGGAATAGAAGCGTGAGTAGACATCAAGCATTTTTCTGGCACCGTTGCCGGGGAGGAAAGGTAAAAGGCACTCACACGCTGGTCCCAGGTAACCAAACACTTTTCTGGTACCATTGTGATTGCTCGAAGCTATTTCCTTTAGATCTTGCAATTGCATCTTTTTGTTTCTTGTTTACGCTAGTTAGGCATAATGGACAACAATGAGCTTCTTATTCTATTTCATGATTTAAGACATGGATGGTTTGATGCGGAAATTAAAAAACCCATGGAATATATTAGTATGAACTCTTTGAACACCATTGTTGCTAATGTTATGGAAAATTCTAAGCTTGGGGAAGCTGGCTTTGATGAGCATGATATTTTTAGTCCCCCAAGCATGGAGGAGAAAATTTACTTTGATGATACTTTGCCTCCTATTTATGATGATTATAATGATAGTAGTCTTTTGGTGCCGCCTACTATGGAGGATAAATTTGATTATGATTACAATATGCCTCCTATATTTGATGATAGCTACTTTGTTGAATTTGCTCCCACTACAATTAATAAGAATGACTATGCTTATGTTGGGAGTAGTAATAATTTTATGCATGAGACTCATGATAAGAATGCTTTATGTGATAGTTATATTGTTGAGTTTGCTCATGACACTACTGAAAGTTATTATGAGAGAGGAAAATATGGTTGTAGGAATTTACATGTTACTAAAACACCTCTCTATATGCTGAAAATCTTGAAGCTGCACTTGTTTTATCTTTCTATGCTTGTTGCATTATGCTTCATGAATTTGTTTATTTACAAGATTCATTTTCATAGGAAGTGGGTTAGGCTTAAATTTGTTTTGAATTTGCCTTTTGATGCTCTCTTTTGCTTCAACTCTTATTTCTTGCGAGTGCATCACTAAAATTACTGAGCCCATCTTAATGGCTATAAAGAAAGCACTTCTTGGGAGATAACCCATGTTTTATTTTTCTACAGTAATTTTGTTTTATATTTGTGTCTTGGAAGTTGTTACTACTGTAGCAACCTCTCCTTATCTTTATTTTATTGCATTGTTGTGCCAAGTAAAGTCTTTGATAGAAGAGTTGATACTAGATTTGGATTACTGCGCAGAAACAGTTTTCTTGCTGTCACGAAATTGAGTCCCTACGTCTGTAGGTAACTCAGAAAAATAAGCCAATTTACGTGCGTGATCCTCAGATATGTACGCAACTTTCATTCAATTTGAGCATTTTCATATGAGCAAGTCTGGTGCCTCTAAAAAATTCGTCTTTACAGTCTGTTATGTTTTGACAGATTCTACCTTTTATTTCGCATTGCCTCTTTTGCTGTGTTGGATGGATTTCTTTGTTCCATTAACCTCCAGTAGCTTTGTGCAATGTCCAGAAGTGTTAAGAATGATTGTGTCACCTCTGAACATGTGAGTTTTTGATTATGCACTAACCCTCTAATGAGTTTGTTTCGAGTTTGGTGTGGAGGAAGTTTTCAAGGGTCAAGAGAGGAGGATGATATATGATTAAGAAGAGTGAAAAGTCTAAACTTGGGGATTCCCCCGTGGTTCATCCCTGCATATTTCAAGAAGACTCAAGCATCTAAGCTTGGGGATGCCCAAGGCATCCCCTTCTACATCAACTTATCAGGTTTCTTCTATTGAAACTATATTTTTATTTAGTCACATCTTATGTACTTTACTTGAAGCGTCTGTGTGCTTTTACTTTCGTTTTGTTATTTTCATTCTCTGAATAAATTCATGCTTGTGTGGGATAGATACACGCTAAGCTGGTTCATATGAACACATGTGTTCTTAGCTTTTAATGTTCATGGCGAAAGTTGAAACTGCTTCGTTCATTGTTATATGGTTGAAAACAGAAAATGCTACATGTGGTAATTGGTATGATGTCTTGAATAACTTGATACTTGGAAATTGTTGTGCTCATATAGATTATGTTTAAGCTCTTGCATCATATACTTTGCACTTATTAGTGAAGAAATAAATAGAGCTTGTTAAAATTTGGTTTGCATGATTGGTCTCTCTAGAGTCTAGATATTTTCTGGTAAGGTGTTTGAACAACAAGGAAGACGGTGTAGAGTCTTATAATGCTTTCAATATATCTTTTATGTGAGTTTTGCTGTACCGGTTCATACTTGTGTTTGCTTTAAATAACCTTGCTAGCCTAAACCTTGTATCGAGAGGGAATACTTCTCATGCATCCAAAATCCTTGAGCCAAACACTATGCCACTTGTGTCCACCATACATACCTACCACATGGTATTTCTCCGCCATTCCAAAGTAAATTGCTTGAGTGCTACCTTTAAAATTTCTATTCTTTATCTTTGCAATATATAGCTCATGGGACAAATAGCCTAAAAACTATTGTGGTATTGAATATGTACTTATGCATCTTATCTCTTATAAGTTGCTTGTTGAGCGATAACCATGTTCCTGGGGACGCCATCAACTACCTTTGTTGAATATCATGTGAGTTGCTATGCATGTTCGTCTTGTCTGAAGTAAGGGTGATTTATCATGAGTTGAATGGTTTGAGTATGCATATTGTTAGAGAAGAACATTGGGCCGCTAACTAAAGCCATGATCCATGGTGGAAGTTTCAGTTTGGACAACAAACCTCAATCTCTTATGAGAATTTTATCTGTTGTTGAATGCTTATAAATTAAAGAGGAGTCCATTATCTGTTGTCTATGTTGTCCCGGTATGGATGTCTAAGTTGAGAATAATCAAAAGCGAGAAATCCAATGCGAGTTTTCTCCTTAGACCTTTGTACATGCAGCATAGAGGTACCCCTTTGTGACACTTGGTTGAAACATATGTTATGCTATGATAATCCATGTAAATCCAAGCTAATTAGGACGAGGTGCGGGCACTATTGGTATACTATGCATGAGGCTTGCAACTTGTAGGATATAATTTACATAATACATATGCTTTATTACTACCGTTGACAAAATTGTTTCTTGTTTTCAAAATAAAAGCTCTAGCACAAATATAGCAATCAATGCTTCCCTCTGTGAAGGGCCATTCTTTTACTTTTGTGTTGAGTCAGTTTACCTACTTCCTTCCATCTTAGAAGCAAACACTTGTGTCAACTGTGCATTGATTCTTACATGCTTGCCTATTTCACTTATTATTTTACTTTATGTTGACAATTATCCATGAGATATACATGTTATAAGTTGAAAGCAACCGCTGAAACTTAATCTTCCTTTGTGTTGCTTCAATGCCTTTACTTTGAATTTATTGCTTTATGAGTTAACTCTTATACAAGACTTATTGATGCTTGTCTCGAAAATACTATTCATGAAAAGTCTTTGCTATATGGTTCAATTGTTTAGTCATTGTCTTTACCATTGCTTTGAATCGCAGCATTCATCTCATATACCTTGCAATAGTATGATTAAGATTATGTTGGTAGCATGTCACTTCAGAAATTATCTTTGTTATCGTTTACCTACTCGGGACGAGTAGGAACTAAGCTTGGGGATGCTGATACGTCTCCGACGTATCGATAATTTCTTATGTTCCATGCTTGTTTTATGACAATACCTACATGTTTTGTTCACACTTTATATCGTTTTGATGCATTTTCCGGAACTAACCTATTGACAAGATGCCGCAGTGCCAGTTCCTGTTTTCTGCTGTTTTTGGTTTCAGAAATCCTAGTAAGGAAATATTCTCGGAATTGGACGAAATCAACGCCCAGCATCTTAGAATTCCACGAAGCTTCCAGAACACCCGAGAGCCGCCAGAGGAGGGCCTTGTGGGCCCCACACATGCAGGTGGCGCGGCCCAGGCCCTGGCCGCGCCACCCTATTGTGTCGTCGCCCCGTCAGCCCTCCGACTCCGCCTCTTCGCCTATTTAAAGGTCCCTGACCTAAAACTTCGATACGGAAAAGCCACGGTACGAGAAACCTTCTAGAGCCGCCGCCATCGCGAAGCCAAGATCTGGGGGACAGGAGGCACGCCGCCGGACGGGGAAGTGCCCCGAAGGCTTCTCCATCGACACCGCTGCCATCTCCACCGCCATCTTCATCAACGCTGCTATCTCCCATGAGGAGGGAGTAGTTCTCCGTCGAGGCTAAGGGCTGTACCGGTAGCTATGTGGTTAATCTCTCTCCCTATATACTTCAATACAATAATCTCATGAGCTGCCTTACATGATTGAGATTCATATGATGATGCTTGTAATCTAGATGTCATTATGCTAGTCAAGTGGATTTTACTTATGTGATCTCCGGAGACTCCTTGTCCCACGTGTGTAAAGGTGAGTGTGTGCACCGTGTGGGTCTCTTAGGCTATATTTCACAGAATACTTATTCATTGTTATGAATAGCATAGTGAAGTGCTTATTTATATCCCTTTATGATTGCAATGTGTTTTGTATCACTATTCATCTATGTGCTACTCTAGTGATGTTATTAAAGTACTCTATTCCTCCCGCACGGTGTAATGGTGACAGGTGTGCATCGTGTAGTACTTGGCGTAGGTTATGATTGTGATCTCTTGTAGATTATGAAGTTAACTATTGCTATGATAGTATTGATGTGATCTATGCCTCCTTCATAGTGTGATGGTGACAGTGTGCATGCTATGTTAGTACTTGGTTTAGTTGTGTTGATCTATCGTGCACTCTAAGGTTATTTAAATATGAATATCGAATATTGTGGAGCTTGTTAACTCCGGCATTGAGGTCTCTTGTAGCCCTACAAAATTAGTGGTGTTCATCATCCAACAAGAGAGTGTAGAGTGGTTTTATTATGTGATCAATGTTGAGAGTGTCCACTAGTGAAAGTATGATCCCTAGGCCTTGTTTCCAAATACTGCAATCATCGCTTATTTACTCTACCATCTTTACTTACTACACGCCAGCAAGCACTTTTCTCACGCTGCACGCTCATATTCATTCATACCACCCGTATTTCACTATCTCTTCGCGAACTAGTGCACCTATACATCTGACAAGTGTATTGGGTGTGTTGGGGACACAAGAGACTTCTTGTATTGTGGTTGCAGGGTTGCATGAGAGGGATATCTTTGACCTCTTACTCCCTGAGTTCGATAAACCTTGGGTGATCCATTTAAGGGAAACTTGCTGCTGTTCTACAAACCTCTGCTCTTGGAGGCGCAACACTGTCTACAGGAATAGAAGCGTGAGTAGACATCAATCTCCGAAGACACCTCGTCCCACGGTGTGAAGGTGACAGTGTGTATACCGTGTGTCTCTTAGGTTTAATTTTACAGAAATACTTATAAATATTGGTGTTTTGTTAGTACTATCTTTGTATGCTCAAAGTGACAGCGCGACGTCCCTAGATTTGGAATGCAAACTTTAAGGAGTGCTTTTGTAGCCCTACACTGTGAATTTGTGTTCGTTATCCAACCGGACAGTGGTTTATAGTAGCATGTGTGAAGAGATGATATTTATGTATTCAATTATGATATCATTGTTGAGAGTGTCCACTCGTGAAAGTATGATTCCTAGGCCTTGTTTCTAAGCATTGAAATACCGTTTACAACCAGTTCTTCTACATGTTTGCTTGCTGCCATTTTTATTTCAGATTGCAATTACCACTCATAATCATCCATACTACTTGTATTTCACTATCTCTTCGCCGAACTAGTGCACCTATACACCTGACAAGTGTATTTGGTGTGTTGGGGACACAAGAGACTTCTTGCATCGTAATTGCAGGGTTTCTTGAGAGGGATATCTTTGACATCTACCTCCCTAAATTCGATAAACCTTGGGTGATCCACATAAGGGAAACTTGCTGCTGTTCTACAAACCTCTGCACTTCGAGGCCCAACACTGTCTACAAGAGTAGAAGTGTGCGTAGACATCAGTACGCGCCATGTCGACGCTTATACCTCTCGTCACCGTCACATCCCTATATTGGGAAATCCCATCATCGTGCATTGCTACGTCACTGCATGCTCCCCGGATGGACAACCGCACAAAACCTCTCTCGTTTCTCCCCTTATAACCACCCGATGTTTCTCCCCAACCCTAGACGTCCCTCATTATCATCTCCCTTACTTGGGGCCCTATTTACTCCTCTGGGTCACGGCCTCCTTTCTTAACCTCGTCTCTATCCCCACCTACTCGATTGTTTCATGTGTTGCCTCCTGGGTTGTGCGCTTCCTCGCTCTCTACACCACAACACGTACCCAGGCGCAGTGATGCCTTAAACCCTCTCCCCCTCGGTCGTATCCCTCTCCCTCATGCCCGTGAAATAGCATGGAAGTCGTCGGCACAATACCTTTTCTACAAAGACCATTTGGTCGTTGGCACAAGGTAAGCGCCGACACAGCCTTCGGGTGGGCTCGCCGACAATCTAATGGCCGTTCGCCCTTGTAGTTTCTGTTGCTTCATTTCTTAAAAAAAAATCAACCCATTTTTTGACTTGTTTGATGGTTTAGTCTATAAGCATTATTAATATTAGGTCAAATTACTTCTTAATAGTCAAACTGCCCACTTGGTCACCCATCCTCAAACTGCTCCTATGTCAGCACGCTTAACTTTTTCGTTCCTTCGTGATGAGCTTTCGGTAGAGGAGTTATTTATTATTTGAATTTCAAACAACTATTTGACAATGAATAAGTAATAGTAAATCTTGAAAGTATAAAATAATTTTTTTTATCAAAATCTAAAAGCTGAAAAAACTCATGTTTCCATTTTGAATTTGTCGAATCAAAAAATTGGCTGAACGTCCAACGGTCATTGAAATCGAATGTAAAATTTTCTGTAGATACATGTTCGTATAAGAAACGTGTTCATCGGAGGTCGTAAGCAACCACAAAGCCGTTTTACTCAAAAATAACGCAATTTTGCATAATATATCGAAATTCATTTTTGTTAATATTCCTAACAACTAGAACATATAATACATGGTCATCTGAAAGGATTTTTTTTAAAATTTCTGACATTTTCTTATATTTTTCGAAAACTAAAAGAGGCTTCATTTCCTTTGGGGGGGGGGAGGGGAGTGCGTGGAGAAGAAAAAACTTGTGCCGTCGACAATAGAGTCCTAACAACGTTGCCTCGCCATCACGGCGGAGACCCCTGTGCCGACTGCTTTTCTATGCCGATGGCCAGGCCTTGTCTATGCCGACGATGGTCGTGGACACAAGCTTTTCTGTGTCAGCGGCCTTCTTCGTGGCCTGCTATGTTTGGTACCTGTGTCGACGGTTCCAATAAAAACCCGTCAACACCTTGTAGCTTTCCTGTAGTGTGAAGCTAGGAGGCTTGCCATTTCTAAGATATAATATACAATAAGATGTCTGGATTTATGACCTTTTTTTTCGATAAAGGGAATATATTAATATCGAGAGATACCAATTACACCCAGCCTCTGCAACAACGCACCACCCTAATGGCACTACGGATGCACACAGCCAAAAAAAGAAAAAGAAAACTAAGAAACAAAAGTCCCGCTACAGTATCACGGACCTAACAACAGCAATACATCCACCACCATGACAACACCTGAATTGCAGACTCTCCAAAAAACGACGCCTCCAAGAAGGGAACAGTGCTCCAACACCGTCGTCGCCGATCAAAGATCTTAGGTTTTCACCCTGAAGATAGTCCCCACTCTCAAAACAATGCCTCCACCAAGGTCACCGCCGCACAACCAGTTAAGGCCAGACCTTGGGTTTTCACCCTGAAAGGTAGGACTCTGCGCTTCACATGTGTTGTCGCCCCCACTTTCATACCGCTGATGTGAAGTCCGGACACCAAGCAAGCCCCTCAACAACGCGAAGACTTGAACCTCCCTTAGCTAGTCCTCCCTCCGGCCTTCATGAAATTCTCTTCTTCCGATTTTCATCATGGATCCATAGTCACTTGATGTCAACACAGAAAAAGAGCTTCGCGCCGCTCCCTCCAGAACCAAACGGTCGGAATAAACGCATGGGTGCTCACGACCGAATACCTCCGATCCAGCAAACTCCAGGCACAAAGCACTGTTACATTCGCCAGCGGAGCCTTCCGGAACTCAACACTCCGGCGAGATCACGAGTCCAGGCCTCCGGTAGGTCTTCCTCTTCACGCAAGAGAGACCCTAGGACCACACCCGCCACCTGCCACCAGGTCGACGGCGCCACCGCCATCCAGGGCCGCCGCCCTTGGTGCCGTGGTCCCAAACCTTGAGGAGGAGCAGTGCGAGATCCGTCTCCATCATCGCTGGCCCGGCGATGCCGAGGCTAGGACGGAAGGAGAGGATCGCGCCGCCATGTTCCGGGTTTGCTACGCCGCCCCCATCACCGCCCGCCCGAAGGCCGCGACGAGGAAGAGGAGAGCTGCGCCCCCAGATCAAGGCCATGCCGCCGCCACCAACACCGGCCGCCCGGCGAGGGGCCGCGCCGCCACCACCCTCCACGGTCCGGGGCCATCCCCCCCGTGCGGAGGCTAGCCTCCTTCCGCCGCACGGAGGGATCACGCGAGGAGCCCCGCCGCCCCCATCATCGGCCGCGCCCGGCTTCGCCGGCGGCGACCTCCGGGGACGACGAGGAGGGTGGGAGGAGGAGGGGGGACGGCGGCGGCGGCTAGGGTTTCCGCCCTAGGTCGCCCAGGAGGGGGAGCGACCCGAGCGGTTTTTCTTTCCTCCTTGAATTGTAATGTGTGATCTAGACGCCACTTACGTGGTTGTGTGCGTCTGTAGTGTGTGTTGTGTGCCTCCTTGTACTACAAATCATTCACTATTTCTATCGGGTAATATCAGAAAAATATAAAAGATGGAGCTAAAATTGAAATTATCGTAATATTTTTTCCTATGAAATAATCTAAAATGTTAAGAACTATCGTTTTCGTTCAATATAAAATATCTTATTTTTGTCTAACTTTAGTTGCATCCAGACATACATCTTTATAAGACAGAAAAAATATTAAAAGATGCAAAAATATCAAAATGAGCAATAGATTTACCCGGCTGTCTGTACAAGCGTAATAAATGTGAGGCACCAAAAGTCATTCTTTTGGAGCATGGAGACGAAGCCACCAAGGAGCACGACGGTGGTCCAAGTAAGTATAAGGAAACCTAGACCCCTGATAGCCATGGATATGTAACCCATGAACAAGGCATATCTGTTGATAAACGCCACCTCGTCCCATGTGCTGTCCTCAAACTCCTCGCGTTTTGCCATTCAACCTCCCTGAAGTGTTGAGACCAATACGATATAATTAGAAGAGGATGGTCGATCAATCCTCCAATTCTGAACAGGAGTATAAGGGACGGAAACGAAAACAGCGGCGGACGTTCGTAGCGGCGTTTTAGAGCGCGGTGATCGATCTTCGAGCCATCTGTTTGGCTCATGCGGCTGCACCCATGCTCACGATGGAAGGGGGTCCATGGCGCCGTAACATGGTAGAAGATAATATATACGTACTAACTATAGACCATTCCTCGTGCATAATAAACAGAAAATGAAGAGAAATTTGAAGCTCCGATGCCCTAGCTCCCTGGATCGATCTTACCTGCAAGACTGGAGACCAGTGGAGAAATATGTAATCTCTATATCAGGCCAGATTCATCACTTAGAGGACAAAGGAATTTGAAGACAAGCTGCAACTCAGTATGTAGGAAGACTGCACAGGCCCGGCCCTGCCTTATGTAACATGGTTTGGATGGAAGTAAACGTTACTGTTAAATTTGTTTATTTATGCAGGGAACGCGATTAGATGTTGACCGATGAGAAGCGGGGCCATTTTGTATTAATCCCAACTGTCAGCTCAGCTCAGCTCTCCGCGGAGCCAATAATGCATGCAAGCACCTTCTGCAGCAATCAGTATCTGTTCTTAATTCATCAGTTGTTGATATAGAAAGAGAACACGCCATCAAACAAGGTCGTTGTAAATACGAGTCAATGTGCCCGGCCGCTTGGCGAAGTTTGCTCTGATTGGATCTTAATTTTGTCTAGCACAGAAAATTGTACCTACACTAAATCAAAGTAGGGTCACGGTCTCACGGAGGAACTATAGCCTTGGAGTGTGACGCGCCTCCAACCGATCAATCGCCTGCTACAGCCGGGCGCTTGCATTCGTGACGTTTTTAATAATCGAATTCCCCTACAATTCCTATACAATTAGTGGTAAATTCATTTAAACATTTTTCTGGTGATTTTATTTATTTACTTAGCTATGCCTTCTGTTTCGTGGTTTACTGTGTCGTGATTCATGCTCACAGGCTCATCCTCATTTCTGAGCCACAACGCTAGGAAATTGTTTGAATTCTACATATGAGAGGATAAGAGGATAGATAACCTTCTTCTTTGACGTCACTAAAGGGCGTCACAATTTTCTCAAAAAAAAAAGGCGTCACCATTGAATTCTAGCAGCTATAGTAAAGTGAACTTGCGTCTAATAGAAGGTCATTCTATTAATTTATTAGATTTTCTAGTTCTCAGCACACACCGTTCAATTGCGTCACAATTCATGTATCTATGAGTTGTAAGTTGAATTACTACTGAGTTTTTTCATTTGCAAGTTGGCTTTTAATTGAGATTTTCTTAGTTGCAAGTCGAGATCCAACTAAGAAAAATAATTTAGATTTTCTTTGTGATTCATGCTAGTTATAAATTACAACTGAGAATTGATAAAAGAAAACATTGGTTCACTCAATATACGCACGCCCTCATTCCCCTCTCTCTACTATAGTGCTGAGAGGTGACTTTTTCATTGCTTTAAAAACTTTTTACGCTCAATAAGAAGAGAGGCGCCAAAACAATGCATCGTAAACCTAGCTGAATTCTTGACACTATCCATCGGTTTGAGATTTATTTTGGTTAGCAAGCTCCACGTGGTTAGGACACGCCATTAGGTGCAACCATTCAAATATCCTATGATCATGTCTAAAGTTTCAAGGTTTTTGAAGATGGAATACGATATCTACTCGGACTTTTGAGCTCGTCTACTCAAGTTTATTTATCGCTATTGTTTTTTATCACTTTGTCACTCGAGGGCGAGTAACAGCTAAGCTTGGGGAAGTTGATAGCTCCAAATATTAACACTTTTTAGTGAGGATTATTCACTAGTTATCACTTGGTTTCATTGGATTTTCATTAAATTTTATGTTTCAACTAATGTTAATATCACAATCCAAGCGAAACCTTGTTTTAAGTTGTGAATTTCCGAACACTATCATTTTGGAAGGTCCCAAGACATTTATGAGCTAATTGGAACAAAATAAGAAGATCACCTATTAAAGCCAATTTGATCTGGATGTTACAAAGGCCTTAGCGGACACCAGCACGGTCGGGGCCGCACATACCACGTGCCCGTACGGCGCCGCCTTCTCCACCTCAATACAAGTATTTTTCGTAAAGAGACCCACGAGAGAAGACAGACGCAGTCACCACGAAAACACACCAGAAGAGAGGAAATTAGATCTGAAGAAGGAGGAGATCCCCATCGACTCTCACCAATATTTGTCACCTCTAGACCATCCACTCATCCATCACACCAAACTTGAACCGAGAGAGAGATTCATACTTCTAAGATTAGGGATTTGAACCTATATTATTATCTTGGTTTGTATTTGATTTGATCTTCAACTATTGTGGCTTGCTATGGTAATATCGAGATAAACTCAATTTACATTGTTATGGTATCATTGTGCTTTTATCCTCTCCTGTGTGAATAGATCCCCATAGGCGTGGGAGATGTAGGGGATTGGTGAGATGTGATATTGATGTGGGTATTATCCCTCGGGTAACCAACATTAGACTACCTCCTCCAGCCCAACTAGGGGGCCATGAAGATTGCCCAACAACCAAGGTGGGCTGCTTGTGATGGTAAAGCACACGTCCGTTGGGAACCCCAAGAGTAAGGTATGATGAGTACAGCAGCGAGTTTTCCCTCAGTAAGAAATCAAGGTTATCGAACCAGTAGGAGATGAAGATCACGTGAAGGTTGTTGGTGAAGGAGTGTAGTGCGACGCAACACCAGGGATTCCGGTGCCAACGTGGAACCTGCACAACACAATCAAACTACTTTGCCCCAACTTAGCAGTGAGGTTGTCAATCTCACCGGCTTGCTGAAAACAAAGGATTAAACGTATGGTGTGGAAAATGATGTTTGCTTGCAGAAAACAAAAGAGATCAATGATTGCAGTAGGTTGTATTTCAGATGTAAAAGAATGGACCGGGGTCCACAGTTCAATAGTGGTGTCTCTCCAATAAGATAAATAACATGTTGGGTAAACAAATTACAGTTGGGCAATTGACAAATAGAGAGGGCATAACAATACACATACATATCATGATGACTACTGTGAGATTTACTTAGGGCATTACGACAAAGAACATAGACCGCCATCCAAATATGCATCTATGCCTAAAAGTCCACCTTCGGGTTAGCATCCGCACCCCTTCCAGTATTAAGTTGCAAGCAATAGACAATTGCATTAAGTACGTAATGTAAACAATACAAATATCCTTAGACAAAGCATTGATGTTTTATCCCTAGTGGCAACAGCACATCCACAACCTTAGGGGTTGCTCCCCCAGATTCAATGGAGACATGAACCCACTATCTAGCATAAATACCCCTCTTGGAGTCACAAGTATCAACTTGTCCAGAGCCTCTACTAGCAACGGAGAGCATGCAAGATCATAAACAATACATATATGATAGATCAATAATCAACTTGACATAGTATTCCATATTCATCGGATACCAACAAACACAACATGTACCATTACAATAAGATGATCTTGATCATGATAGACAGCTCACAAGATCTAAACATGATGGCACAAAAGGAGAAGACAACCATCTAGCTACTGCTATGGACCCATAGTCCAAGGATGAACTACTCACGCATTAGTCCGGAGGCGGGCATGGTGATGTAGAGCCCTCCGGTGATGATTCCCTCTCCGGCAGGGTGCCGGAGGAGATCTTCGAACCCCCGAGTTAGGGTTGACGGCGGCGGCGTCTCTGGAACTTTTCTGGTATTTTGGCTCTCCGGTACTAGGGTTTTCGGGGGCGAAGGTATAAATAGGCGAAGGGGCAGCGTCGGGGGAGCCAGGGAGCTCCCTCCCCACATCACGGCGCGGGGCCCCACTACCGCGCCGCCCTATGGGGTGGGCCCCCTGCTGGCCTTCCTCGACTCTTCTTCGGTCTTCTGGAACACTCCGTGGAAAATAGGGCCGTGGGCTATTGTTTCGTCCAATTCCGAGAATATTTGTAAACCAACTTTTCTGAAATCAAAAACAGCAGAAAACAGGAACTGCACTGTGGCATCTTGTTAATAGGTTAGTCCCAAAATGCATAAAAACATTATAAAGTGTGAATAAAACATGTAGGTATTGTCATAAAACTAGCATGGAACATAAGAAATTATAGATACGTTGGAGACGTATCAAGCATCCGCAAGCTTAGTTCCTACTCGCCCTCGAGTAGGTAAACGATAAAAAGAATAATTTCTGAAGTGACATGCTATCAACATAATCTTGATCAATACTATTGTAAAGCATATGAGATGAATGAAGTGACTCAAAGCAATGGTCTATAGTTTGCTAACAAAAAGATAATGACTAAACAATTGAATCATATAGCAAAACTTTTCATGAATAGTACTTTCAAGACAAGCATCAAAAAGTCTTGCATAAGAGTTAACTCATAAAGCAATAGATTCTTAATGAAAGGTTTTGAAGCAACACAAAGGAAGATTTAAGTTTCAGCAATTGCCTTCAACTTCAACATGCATATCTCATGGATAATTGTCAACACGAAGTAATATAATAAGTGTAATAAGCAAGCATGTAAGAATCAATGCACACAGTTGACACAAGTGTTTGCTTCTAAGATAGAAAGAAATAGGTAAACTGACTCAACATAAAGTAAAAGAAAGGCCCTTCGCAGAGGGAAGCAAGGATTAAATCATGTGCTAGAGCTTTTAAAGTTTTGAAATCATAAAGAGAGCATAAAAATAAAGTTTTGAGAGGTGTTTGTTGTTGTCAACGAATGGTAGTGGGCACTCTAACCCCCTTGTCAAACAGACTTTCAAAGAGCGGCTCCCATGAAGGACGTTATCTCTACCAGCAAGGTAGATCATCCCTCTTCTCTTTTGTTTACACATGTATTTTAGTTTTATTTATAGATGACTCTCCTCCCAACCTTTTGCTTTCTCAAGCCATGGCTAACCGAATCCTCGGGTGCCTTCCAACATTTCACATACCATGGAGGAGTGTCTATTGCAAAATTAAGTTGCTTACTGATAAATCAGGGCAAAACATGTGAAGAGAATTATTAATGAAAGTTAATTAATTGGGGCTGGGCACCCCGTTGCCAGCTCTTTTGCAAAATTATTGGATAAGCGGATGTATATGCCACTAGTCCATTGGTGAAAGTCTGCCCAACAAGATTGAAAGATAAAACACCACATACTTCCTCATGAGCTATAAAACATTGACACAAATAAGGAGCAATAAAGTTTTGAATTGTTTGAAGGTAGCACATGAAGTATTTACTTGGAATGGCAGAAAAATACCACATAGTAGGTAGTTATGGTGGACACAAATGGCATAGGTTTTGGCTCAAGGTTTTGGATGCACGAGAAGCATTCCCTCTCAGTACAAGGCTTTGGCTAGCAAGGTTGTTTGAAGTAAACACAAGTATAAACCGGTACAGCAAAACTTACATAAGAACATATTTCAAACATTATAAGACTCTACACTGTCTTCCTTGTTGCTCAAACACTTTTACCAGAAAATATCTAAACCTTAGAGAGACCAATCATGCAAACCAAATTTCAACAAGCTCTACGGTAGTTCTCCACTAATAGGCTTACACTACATGATGCAAGAGGTTAAACATGATCTACTTGAGAGCTCAAAACAATTGCCAAGTATCAAACTATTTAAAACAATATACCAACTACCACATGCAGCATTTTCTGTTTCCAACCAAATAACAATAAGTGTTGCGGCTTTCAGCTTTCGCCATAAACATTAAAAGTAAAACGAAGAACACAAGTGTTCAAATGAAAAAGCGGAGCGTGTCTCTCTCCCACACAAGCATGTTAGGATCCGATATATTAAGAAAAATAAAATAACAAACGAGAATAAAAGCACACAGACGCTCCAAGTAAAGCACATAAGATGTGACGGAATTAAAATATAGTTTCACTAGAGGTGACCTGATAAGTTTTTGATGAAGAAGGGGATGCCTTGGGCATCCCCAAGCTTAGACGCTTGAGTCTTCTTGAAATATGCAGGGATGAACCACGGTGGCATCTCCAAGCTTAGACTTTTCAATCTTCTTGATCATATTATATCATCCTCCTCCCTTGATCCTTGAAAAGTTCCTTCACACCAGACTCAAAGCAATCTCATTAGAGGGTTAGTGCATAATCAAAAATTCACATCTTCAGCAAGGACACAATCATTCCCAACACTTCTGGACATTACCCAAGGCTACTGAAATTTAATGGAGCAAAGAAATCCACTCAAACACAGTAAAAGAGGCAATGCGAAATAAAAGGCAGAATCTGTCAAAAACAGAACAGTCCGAAAGACGAATTTTTTCGAGGCACTTAACATGCTCAGATGGAAAAGCTCCAGTTGAATGAAAGTTTCGTAAATATCTGAGGATTACTCATGAATTTTTTCCGAATTTTTAGATTCTTCTACAGAGAGAAAAACTCAAATTTGTGACAGCTAAAAATCTGTTTCTACGCAGAAATCCAAATCTAGTATCAACTTTCTATCAAAGACTTTACTTGGCACAACAATGCAAGAAAATAAAGATACAAATGTAGTGCTACAGTAGTAACAAGCACCTTGACTCAAAAATAAAACAAAAATTGCAGAAATAAAATAATGGGCTGTCTCCCATAAGCGTTTTTCTTTAACGCCTTTCAGCTAGGCGCAGAAAGTAAAAATCAAGTAACATCAAGAGAAGAAGCATCGACGTCATAATTTGTTCTAATAATAGAATCAAAAGGAATCTTCATTCTCTTTCTAGGGAAGTGTTCTATACCTTTCTTAAGAGGTAACTGATATTTAATATTTCCTTCTTTCATATCAATAATAGCACCAACGGTTCGAAGAAAGGGTCTTCCCAAAACAATAGGACAAGATGCATTGCATTCAATATCCAAAACAACAAAATCAACGGGGACAAGGTTATTATTAACCGTAATGTGAACATTGTCAATTCTCCCCAAAGGTTTCTTTATAGAATTATCAGCAAGATTAACATCCAAATAACAACGTTCCAAAGGTGGCAAGTGCTTGTGACGGTACAACACACGTCCGTTGGGAACCCCAAGAGGAAGGTATGATGCGTACAACATCGAGTTTTCCCTCAGAAAGAAACTAAGGTTATCGAACCAGTAGGAGTCAAGAAGCACGTTGAAGGTTGGTGGCGGAGTGTAGTGCGGTGCAACACCAGGGATTCCGGTGCCAACGTGGAACCTGCACAACACAATCCAAGTACTTTGCCCCAACTTGACAGTGAGGTTGTCAATCTCACCGGCTTGCTCTAACAAAGGATTAGATGTATAGTATGGAAGATGATGTTTGCAAAGAACAGTAAGAACAAGTATTGCAGTAGATTGTATTCGATGTAAAAGAATGGACCGGGGTCCACAGTCACTAGTGGTGTCTCTCCAATAAGAATTAGCATGTTGGGTGAACAAATTACAGTTGGGCAATTGACAAATAGAGAGGGCATGACAATGCACATACATATCATGATGAGTAGTGTGAAATTCAATTGGGTATTACGACAAAGTACATAGACCGCTATCCAGCATGCATCTATGCCTTAAAAGTCCACCTTCGGGTTAGCATCCGCACCCCTTCCAGTATTAAGTTACAAACAACAGACAATTGCATTAAGTATGGTGCGTAATGTAATCAACATAAATATCCTTAGACAAAGCATCGATGTTTTATCCCTAGTAGCAAAGACACATCCACAACCTTAGAACTTTCTGTCACTGTCCCAGATTTAATGGAGGCATGAACCCACTATCGAGCATAAGTACTCCCTCTTGGAGTTACAAGTATCAACTTGGCCAGAGCCTCTACTAGCAACGGAGAGCATGCAAGATCATAAACAACACATAGATGATAGATTGATAATCAACATAACATAGTATTCCATATTCATCGGATCCCAACAAACGCAACATGTAGCATTACAAATAGATGATCTTGATCATGTTAGGCAGCTCACAAGATCCAACAATGATAGCACAATGAGGAGAAGACAACCATCTAGCTACTGCTATGGACCCATAGTCCAGGGGTGAACTACTCATCACTCCGGAGGCGATCATGGCGATGAAGAGTCCTCCGGGAGATGATTCCCCTCTCCGGCAGGTGCCGGAGGCGATCTCCGAATCCCGAGATGGGATTGGCGGCGGCGTCTCTGGAAGGTTTTCCGTATCGTGGCTCTCGGTACTAGGGTTTTCTCGACGAAGGCTTTAAGTAGGCGGAAGGGTAGGTTTAGGGGCGTCACGAGGGGCCCACACGCCAGGGCGGCGCGGCCCTAGTGTGGCGGCGCCTCATGGCCCCACTTCGTGACTCCTTCGATCTTCTGGAAGCTTCGTGGAAAAATAAGACCCTGGGCGTTGATTTCGTCCAATTCCGAGAATATTTCCTTACTAGGATTTCTGAAACCAAAAACAGCAGAAAACAGCAACTGGCTCTTCAGCATCTTGTCAATAGGTTAGTGCCGGAAAATGCATAAATATGACATAAAGTGTGTATAAAACATGTGAGTATCATCAATAAAGTAGCATGGAACATAAGAAATTATAGATACGTTTGAGACGTGTCAAGCATCCCCAAGCTTAGTTCCTACTCGTCCTCGAGTCGGTAAACGATAACAAAGATAATTTCTGAAGTGACATGCTATCATAATCTTGATCAATACTATTGTAAGCATATGTAATGAATGCAGCGATTCGAAGCAATGGTAAAGACAATGAGTAAACAACTGAATCATATAGCAAAGACTTTTCATGAATAGTACTTTCAAGACAAGTATCAATAAGTCTTGCATAAGAGTTAACTCATAAAGAAATAGATTCAAAGTAAAGGTATTGAAGCAACACAAAGGAAGATTTAAGTTTCAGCAGTTGCTTTCAACTTCAACATGTTTATCTCATGGATAATTGTCAATACAAAGTAATATGATGAATGCAAATATGCAAGTATGTAAGAATCAATGCACAGTTAACACAAGTGTTTGCTTCTAAGATACAAAGAAATAGGTTAACTGACTCAACATAAAAGTAAAAGAATGGCCCTTCGCAGAGAGAAGCATGGATTGCTATATTTGTGCTAGAGCTTTTATTTTGAAAACAAGAAACAATTTTGTCAACGGTAGTAATAAAGGATATGTGTTATGTATAAGATATCCTATAAGTTGCAAGCCTCATGCATAGATTACTAATAGTGCCCGCACCTCGTCCTAATTAGCTTGGATTTACATGGATTATCATTTCATAACATATGTTTTAACCAAGTGTACCAAAGGGGTACCTCTATGCCGCCTGTACAAAGGTCTAAGGAGAAAGTTCGCATTGGATTTCTCGCTTTTGATTATTCTCAACTTAGACATCCATACCGGGACAACATAGACAACAGATAATGGACTCCTCTTTAATGCATAAGCATTCAACAATAGATAATATTCTCATAAGAGATTGAGGATTGTTGTCCAAACTGAAACTTCCACCATGGATCATGGCTTTAGTTAGCGGGCCAATGTTCTTCTCTAACAATATGCATACTCAAACCATTTGATCATGATAAATCACCCTTACTTCAGACAAGACGAACATGCATAGCAACTCACATGATATTCAACAAAGTGAAATAGTTGATGGCGTCCCCAGGAACATGGTTATCGCTCAACAAGCAACTTATTAAGAAATAAGATACATAAGTACATATTCAATACCACAATAGTTTTTAAGCTATTTTTTCCCATGAGCTATATTTTGCAAAGACAAAGAATGGAATTTTAAAGGTAGCACTTCAAGCAATTTAGTTTGGAATGGCGGAAAATACCATGTAGTAGGTAGGTATGGTGGACACAAATAGCATAATTTTTGGCTCAAGGATTTTGGATGCACGAGAAGTAATCCCTCTCAATACAAGGCTTAGGCTAGCAAGGTTGTTTGAAGCAAACTCAAGTATGAACCGGTACAACAAAACTTACATAAGAACATATTGCAAGCATTATAAGACTCTACACTGTCTTCCTTGTTGTTCAAACCCTCACCAGAAAATATCTAGACTTTAGAGAGACCAATCATGCAAACCAAATTTCAAGAAGCTCTACAGTATTTCTTCACTAATAGGTGCAAAGTACATGATGCAAGAGCTTAAACATGAGCACAACAATTGCCAAGTATCAAATTGTTCAAGATATTATACCAATTACCACATGTAGCATTTTCTGTTTCCAACCATATAACAATTAATGAAGTAGTTTCAACCTTCACCATGAACATTAAGAATAAAGCTAAGAACATACGTGTTCATATGCAACAGCGGAGCGTGTCTCTCTCCCACACAATGAATGCTAGGATCCAATTTTATTCAAAAAAACAAAAACAAAAACATAAAGACGCTCCAAGTAAAGCACATAAGATGTGATGGAATAAAAATATAGTTTCACTAGAGGTGACCTAATAATGTTGTCGATGAAGAAGGGGATGCCTTGGGCATCCCCAGGCTTAGACGCTTGAGTCTTCTTGAAATATGCAGGGATGAACCACGGGGGCATCCCCAAGCTTAGAGCTTTTACTCTCCTTGATCATATTGTATCATCCTCCTCTCTTGATCCTTGAAAACTTCCTCCACACCAGACTCAAAACAAACTCATTAGAGGGTTAGTGCATAATCAAAAATTCACATGTTCAGAGGTGACATAATCATTCTTAACACTTTTGGACATTGCACAAAGCTACTGAAAGTTAATGGAACAAGAAATCCATCAAACATAGCAAAACAGGCAATGCGAAATAAAAGGAGGAATCTGTCAAAACAGAACAGTTCGTAAAGACGAATTTTTCTGGGGCACTTAACTTTCTCAGATGAAAATGCTCAAATTGAATGAAAGTTGCGTACATATCTGAGGATCACGCACGTAAATTGGCAGAGTTTTCTGAGTTACCTACAGACGGGGCTACTCAATTTCGTGACAGTAAAAATTCTGTTTCTGCGCAGTAATCCAAATCTAGTATCATCTTTACTATCAAAGACTTTACTTAGCACAAAAATGCAATAAAATAAAGATAAGGATAGGTTGCTACAGTAGTAACAACTTCCAAGACTCAACAAAACAGTAGCAAAATAAAAACATTGGTTATCTCCCAAGAAGTGCTTTCTTTATAGCCATTAAGATGGGCTCAGCAATTTTGATGATGCTCTCGCAAGAAACAAGAGTTGAAGCAAAAGAGAGCATCAAAAGCAAATAAGAAACAAT
Source organism: Lolium multiflorum (assembly GCA_030979885.1). Classification (NCBI taxonomy): domain Eukaryota; kingdom Viridiplantae; phylum Streptophyta; class Magnoliopsida; order Poales; family Poaceae; genus Lolium; species Lolium multiflorum. Next base: position 57,368,772 of record CM061751.1, read on the forward strand.
TTTAAGTCTAACCCACTTCCTATGAAAATGAATCTTGTACACAAATAAATTCATGAAGAATAAAGTGGCAAGCATAGGAAGATAAAACACGAGTAACTTCAAAATTTTCAGCATGTAGAGAGGTGTTTTAGTAACATGAAAATTTCTACAACCATATTTTCCTCTCTCATAATAATTTCCAGTAGCATCATGAACAAACTCAACAATATAACTATCACATAAAGCATTCTTATCATCAGTCTCATGCATAAAATAATTACTACCCCCAACATAAGCATAGTCATTCTTATTAATTGTAGTGGGAGCAAATTCAACAAAGTAGCTATCATTATCATTCTCATCATCAAATATAGGAGGCATAGTATAATCATAATAAACTTTATCCTCCATAGTAGGTGGCACCAAAATACCACTATCATCATAAATGGGAGGCAAAGTATCATCAAAGTAAATTTTCTCCTCCATGCTTGGGGGACTAAAAATATCATGCTCATCAAAACCAGCTTCCCCAAGCTTAGAATTTTCTATAGCATTAGCAGTAATTGCGTTCGTAATAACATCGCTACTAGCATGCAAATAAGGTTCCATAGGTTTTTTAATTTTCGCATCAAACAATCCATGTCTTAACTCAGGAAATAGATTAAAAATCTCACAGTTGTTTTCCATTATGCCTAACTAATGAAATCACACAACTTAGTGTTCTCAGGAGTACCCATTTTAGAATAGTAAATAAACAAAACTAGATAAAGTAAATGCAAGTAACTAAATTTTTTGTGTTTTTAATATGGAGAACGCAAACAAGATAGTAAATAAAGTAAAGCAAGTAACTATTTTTTTGTATTTTGATAATAAGAAAGCAAACAAAGCAGTAAATAAAATAAAGTAAAGCAAGACAAAAACAAAGTAAAGAGATTGGAAGTGGGAGACTCCCCTGCAGCGTGTCTTGATCTCCCCGCAACGGTGCCAAAAACGTTGCTTGTGACGGACAACACACGTCTTTGGGAACCCCAAGAGGAAGGTATGATGCGTACAGCGGTTTTCCCTCAGAAACCAAGGTTATCGAACCAGTAGGAGTCAAGAAGCACGTTGAAGGTTGTTGGTGGCGGAGTATAGTGCGGCGCAACACCAGGGATTCCGGAGCCAACGTGGAACCTGCACAACACAATCCAAGTACTTTGCCCGAACTTGACAGTGAGATTGTCAATCTCACCGGCTTGGTGTAACAAAGGATTAGATGTATAGTATGGAAGATGATGTTTGCAAAGAACAGTAAGAACAAGTATTGCAGTAGAATGTATTCGATGTAAAAGAATGGACCGGGATCCACAGTTCACTAGTGGTGTCTCTCGAATAAGAATTAGCATGTTGGGTGAACAAATTACAGTTGGGCAATTGACAAATAGAGAGGGCATGACAATGCACATACATATCATGATGAGTAGTGTGAAATTCAATTGGGTATTACGACAAAGTACATAGACCGCTATCCAGATGCATCTATGCCTAAAAAGTCCACCTTCGGTTAGCATCCGCACCCCTTCCAGTATTAAGTTGCAAACAACAGACAATTGCATTAAGTATGGTGCGTAATGTAATCAACACAAATATCCTTAGACAAAGCATCGATGTTTTATCCCTAGTAGCAACAGCACATCCACAACCTTAGAACTTTTTGTCACTGTCCCAGATTTAATGGAGGCATGAACCCACTATCGAGCATAAGTACTCCAGCTTGGAGTTACAAGTATCAACTTGGCCAGAGCCTCTACTAGCAACGGAGAGCATGCAAGATCATAAACAACACATAGATGATAGATTGATAATCAACATAACATAGTATTCCATATTCATCGGATCCCAACAAACGCAACATGTAGCATTACAAATAGATGATCTTGATCATGTTAGGCAGCTCACAAGATCCAACAATGATAGCACAATGAGGAGAAGACAACCATCTAGCTACTGCTATGGACCCATAGTCCAGGGGTGAACTACTCACACATCACTCCGGAGGCGATCATGGCGATGAAGAGTCCTCCGGGAGATGATTCCCCTCTCCGGCAGGGTGCCGGAGGCGATCTCCTGAATCCCCAAGATGGGATTGGCGGAGGCGGCGTCTCTGGAAGTTTTTTCGTATCGTGGCTCTCTCCGGGGTTTTCCGACGAAGGCTTTAAGTAGGCGGAAGGGTAGGTTTAGGGGCGTCACGAGGGCCCACGCTAGGCGGCGCGGCCCACCGCCGCGGCCCTAGTGTGGGCGCCTCGTGGCCCCACTTCGTGACTCCTTCGGTCTTCTGGAAGCTTCGTGGAAAAATAAGACCCTAGGCGTTGATTTCGTCCAATTCCGAGAATATTTCCTTACTAGGATTTCTGAAACCAAAAATAGCAGAAAATAGCAACTGGCTCTTCGGCATCTTGTCAATAGGTTAGTGCCAGAAAATGCATAAATATGACATAAAGTGTGTATAAAACATGTGAGTATCATCAATAAAGTAGCATGGAACATAAGAAATTATAGATACGTTTGAGACGTATCAGCAAGTCAAGCATATCATAAAGTTTGTTAGGCATAACAGAAATACTTGCACCAAGATCACATAAAGCATTACAATAAAAATCATCGACCTTCATTTTAATGATGGGCTCCCAACCATCTTCCAACTTCCTAGGGATAGAAGCTTCAAGTTTTAATTCCTCTTCCCTAGCTTTAATGAGAGCATTTGTAGTATGTTTTGTAAAGGCCAAGTTTATAGCACTAGCATTAGGACTTCTAGCAAGTTTTTGCAAGAACTTAATAACTTCAGAAATATGACAATTATCAAAATCAAAACCATTATGATCTAAAGCAATGGGACCATTGTCCCCAACACTTTGAAAAATTTCAGCACTTTTATCACAAACAGTTTCAGGCAATTTTGCACGCTTTGTAGTAGAAGTAGAAACATTGCCAACACCAATTATTTTACCATTGATAGTAGGAGGTTTAGCAACATGTGAAGCATCAACATTACTAGTGGTGGTAATAGTCCAAACTGTAGCTATATTATTCTCTTTAGCAAGTTTTTCTTCTCTTTCCCACCTAGCATGCAATTCAGCCATCATCCTAATATTGTCATCAATTCGAACTTGGATAGCATTTGCTGTAGCAAATGACTTAGTATCTTTAACTTCATTAGGCATAACTTTCAGTTTTAAAAGATCAACATAAAGAGCAAGACTATCAACCTTAGAAGCAAGAACATCTATTTTACCAAACTTTTCCTCAACAGATTTGTTAAAAGCAGTTTGTGTACTAATAAATTCTTTAAGCATGACTTCAAGATCATAGGGTACACTCCTACTATTGTTGTAAGAATTACCATAAGAATTACCATAACCAATACCACTATTAGAAGGATATGGCCTATAGTTGTTGTTACCAAAATTATTCCTATAAGCATTGTTGTTGAAATTATTATTTTTAATGAAGTTCACATCAACATGCTCTTCTTGAGCAACCAATGAAGTTAAAGGAACATTATTAGGATCAACATGAGATTTACCATTAACAAGCATAGACATAATAACATCAATCTTATCACTCAAGGAAGAGGTTTCTTCAACAGAATTTACCTTCTTACCTTGAGGAGTCCTTTCAGTGTGCCATTCAGAGTAGTTGATCATCATATCATCAAGAAGCTTTGTTGCAGCACCCAAAGTGATGGACATAAAAGTACCTCCAGCAGCTGAATCCAATAGGTTCCTTGAAGCTTCTATCCCATCCAAAGGTTGGATGAAAAGTAGCTGCCTTGTGACGGTAAAGCACACGTCCGTTGGGAACCCCAAGAGGAAGGTATGATGAGTACATCAGCGAGTTTTCCCTCAGTAAGAAACCAAGGTTATCGAACCAGTAGGAGATGAAGATCACGTGAAGGTTGTTGGTGAAGGAGTGTAGTGCGGCGCAACACCAGAGATTCCGGTGCCAACGTGAAACCTGCACAACACAATCAAACTACTTTGCCCCAACTTAACAGTGAGGTTGTCAATCTCACCGGCTTGCTGAAAACAAAGAATTAAACGTATGGTGTGGAAAATGATGTTTGCTTGCAGAAAACAAAAGAGAACAATGATTGTAGTAGGTTGTATTTCATATGTAAAAGAATGGACCGGGGTCCATAGTTCACTAGTGGTGTCTCTCCAATAAGATAAATAACATGTTGGGTAAACAAATTACAGTTGGGCAATTGACAAATAGAGAGGGCATAACAATGCACATACATATCATGATGACTACTGTGAGATTTACTTAGGGCATTACGACAAAGAACATAGACCGCCATCCAGCATGCATCTATGCCTAAAAAGTCCACCTTCGGTTTAGCATCCGCACCCCTTCCAGTATTAAGTTGCAAGAAACAGACAATTGCATTAAGTACTGTGCGTAATGTAAACAATACAAATTTCCTTAGACAAAGCATTGATGTTTTATCCCTAGTGGAAACAGCACATCCACAACCTTAGGGGTTGCTGTCACTCCCCCAGATTCAATGGAGACATGAACCCACTATCTAGAATTAATACTCCCTCTTGGAGTCACAAGTATCAACTTAGCCAGAGCCTCTACTAGCAACGGGGAGCATGCAAGATCATAAACAACACATATATGATAGATCAATAATCAACTTGACATAGTATTCCATATTCATCGGATCCCAACAAACACAACATGTAGCATTACAATAAGATGATCTTGATCATGATAGGCAGCTCACAAGATCTAAACATGATGTCACAAAAGGAGAAGACAACCATCTAGCTACTGCTATGGACCCATAGTCCAAGGATGAAATACTCACGCATCAGTCCGGAGGCGGGCATTGTGATGTGGAGCCCTCCGGTGATGATTCCCCTCTCCGGCAGGGTGCCGGAGGAGATCTTCTGAACCCCCCGAGTTAGGGTTGACGGCGGCGGTGTCTCTGGAACTTTTCTGGTATTTTGGCTCTCCGGTACTAGGGTTTTCGGGGAAGAAGGAATAAATAGGCGAAGGCAGCGTCGGAGCCAGGGGCTCCCTCCCCACATCACGGCGCGGGGGACCCCACTGCCGCGCCGCCCTATGGGGTGGGCCCCCTGATGGCCTTCCTCGACTCTTCTTCGGTCTTCTGGAACACTCCATGGAAAATAGGGCCGTGGGCTTTTGTTTCGTCCAATTCCGAGAATATTTGTAAACCAACTTTTCTGAAATCAAAAACAGCAGAAAACAGGAACTGGCACTGTGGCATCTTGTTAATAGGTTAGTCCCAGAAAATGCATAAAAACATTATAAAGTGTGAATAAAACATGTAGGTATTGTCATAAAACTAACATGGAACATAAGAAATTATAGATACGCTGGAGACGTATCATGGGCCTATACATCGGTTCCAGCAAAAGAGACCTACCCGAATAAGGATTCTTGACGAACAAGGCAAGAAGACGCTATACAAGGAAAGATTAGAATAGATCTCATTGTAACCTAGTCGAGTCCGGACAGAACTCTCGGGACCTGGCTTGCTATATAAAGGGTAGGAGAGGGTCTGTTGAGGCACAACCTCAACACGTAGATCCACCGCAAGTTAGAGCTACAACCCTAGAATCTTCGTCTCCCAGCGAGACAACCACCACGGCCTATCGGCTACCCCATTGTAACCCGATATATTCGATAATCAAGATCAGGCAAGCAGGAAGTAAGGGTTTTACCTCATCGAGGGCCCCGAACCTGGGTAAATCTCTCTCCCCATTTGTTTGGTATCCGATGTCTCGTGCTAGCTTGCAGGATTACGTCAACCCTAAGCCCCTCATGGTGGGCATTTATGGGGAGCACCCTCGTCAATTAGCGTCGTCTGTGGGAAACCTGTCGGTACAAGGCACTTCATTGGCTGCTCCAATCATGTCGACCACGACTCCACCAACATCACCGACACCATCGTCGGCTTCTTCATCGCCAAGCTTGGGGAACTCGATTCGTTTCGGCTCCTTCGAGTTTACTCCGCACATCGACTCGTCCCGTTCGGTCTTCTCAGGCCTACGCGACGGGTTGGATATGACGTTCGGGAGCGTTCACTATTGCGTTGATGTTGAGGGTATCCTTCAACTGCCTGACCTGTTCGCCCCTAGCACGACAAGAACTGTGGTTTCATCAACTGCTGCATCGACCGCTTCATCATCAATCACAGTCGATCTATCAGCTGCAACATCGACTCCAACATCTTCACCATCGACATCTTCACGACGTTCCACATCATTGGATCCGATGATTCTGTATCGTCCGATCTGACGTTGTACTATTGCCTCAACTGCAACACCAGGCACGGGCTAGGCTCGGATGACACGCCTTTCGTCTGCAGCGCAAAGTACTCCTCGGACGAAGAAAGTATCGACAACATCGCTAGGGCAGCCACCTGGAGAGTGGCGCATCACCAAATTTACGCCATCCTCAACCCTGTCAACGGAGAAGGACCCTTTGAAGGTGAACATACCCCACGCGTCAATCGTGGTGGACGCCGCAACGTTGAGACTAGCGCCAGCAACGATGATAGCGCTTACATCATCACTGAGGAAGAGTGGGAAATTGCCCGCAATTCTGTAGCCAATAACACTCGAGTCCCCTCTGGAGTTTCGGCAGGGACCCTCAACACGTATCACACTATTTTGGAGAGGAATCGGGTTCGGTTGGCAACTGAGCAAGCCGACCTCGATCGACGCTGGCATGCAGCTGATCAATCAAGCGAGCGACGAAGGGAATCACACGGAAGCGCGTCCTGCGACAACCAAGGTCCAGGGAGATTTAGGCCACGAATTCCTCGTCTTTCAGAATACGATGCAAGGGAGATCACTTCGAATCTCTCCAACTCTTTTATGACTATGGACACCGCGGCCATGCTCAGGCCAAAAACTGTTGAAGGGGCAACAGCTAATCTTGCAGCTTACTTGATCAATCACCAGCCAACACCCAATGATCCAATGGCGCAAGCTCATCGGGGCGCTTTGGAAAGCCTCACGATCCTTGGAGATAAACTCACCCCTAGGAAGGATAAATCTACGCATCAAGGCAGTTGATCTAAGCATCGTTCGAAAGATGCTCGCGGTGATATTACATAGAGTAAGATCGACAAAGCTCGTCGTCGGTGTGGTGCAAGGGAATGATATGATAGCAACGATTCCGAGGAAACCCAGGAGTATGATGGTAAACTTCGAGGAGCCAATTGTTTAAGCTACAAGATTCGGGAGACAATGCCACCGAAAAGATTCAAGCTTACTCCCACTGACACTGCCAAGTACGTTGGGCAGCAGGAGCCAAGGTCTTGGATAGACGATTATCTGCAAACCGTGATCTTACACAAGGGACACCAAATAGCGGCAATGCAATGCCTGCAACTTTACCTGAAAGATACGGTACGAGCATGGTTGAGAGGCCTGCCGAAAGGATCTATTAGGTCCTGGGAAGACTTGGTTGATGCTTTCGTTAAGAATTTCCAGGCCACATACAAGAGACCCATTGGAATCGAAGAAATACATCATTGCCAGTAGAAGCCAAAGGAATCAATGCGCGCGTACATTGGACGTTTTACTAAACTCCTAAACGCTGCCAAAGATGTTTCCGTCGATAGAGAGATCGATTCTTTCAGTGATGGCATCCGACGAAAATCCTACATCGAAGAACTTGGCCGGAAAAGGCCAAAGACTATTACCAAGCTTATGGAGATTGCCAACAGTTGGGCTGATGGAGAAGATGACGTGAGGAAACCGTGTCCGCGCAGTGACGATGAAGATGATGACCAAAAGCATGATTCAGGCCATCGACATGATCGCCGCAAAAAGAGAAGAGACCGCGGGTACGAAGACACCAACATTGTAGCTGCCGGATATTCCGATCGACGTGATGATCGATACGATGATCAGCGTGGTGACAGGCGTGATGATCGTTAGGATAACAACCGCTGCGGTTCTGGGGGAAATCGCGGCAACTACAGGGAGCGACAACCACGGGTCCCAAAGTTACTGTTTGCCGAACAGTTAAACGCTCCTTGTTACATACATGCGTACATCGACCCCAAGGACAACACCAAAAAGTCATCTGCTCAAGTACTGCTGACAGTTTCTCGATATTAAAAAGTTATACGAGTCGAGTAAGGGGCAGGCACAGCTCCCGAACCCACTGCAGGCACCTCAGCATCAAGTTCAACAAGTTCAAACTCGCACCTCCAATGAAGCTTTTCCTCCACCTCGGGGGCAGACGAGCATGATTCATAAAACCGGCGTTTCCAGGAGAGAGATGAAAAACTTACGCAAGAGATCAACCTTGCAGAGAGGACCATGGCTAACTTCCCATAATTCATCGACTGGTCTGCACAGAGCATCCTGTTCAGCAGAGTCGATCACTCGATGTCTATCCCAAGGCCACGTCATGCATATTTGGTACTCGAAGCACAGATCGGAGGATTCAGTATGAGCAAACACTACTAGGAAAAGGGCAATCAGTGGCGCACCACTTATACCCATCAGTGGCGCACTAGTGGTGCGCCACTGCTAACTCCTAGTAGTGGTGCACTAGGGGTGCGCCACTACTACCATGAATAATAGTGGCACACTGAGTGGTGCGCCATTGATGACATGTCCAGCGGTGCGCCACTATTGCTCTAACGTGGTGCACCACTGTTGGTCAACTGCAGTGCGCCACTACTGTCTAGACTTGGTGCGCCACTGCTGCAATTTGGGGTGCGCCACTGTTTCAGCGAGGTGGTGCGCCATTGCTGCGTGTTGACGTGCGCCACTGCTGTCTCCAGGACGTGCGCCATTGCTGATATTTGTGGTGCGCCACTGCTACATTCGGAGCGTATCACAGGGCAGTGCGCCACTGATGGACCACTGGTGCGCCACTGCTACTATTTCGAATATTTGTTTTTTGTATTATGGCAGGTGTTTATACAAGTTGTATAGCACAGTACAATAGCACAATACAGGATATATAACACATATAAACAACAGCACAGCATATCAATACATAGTTCTTCACATTAGCCTCCATGATTCACAAGATTTCAAATATTAGACAAGTTACGGGGTTACAAAGTCTCAAATGAGCTAGTGGTTACACAAGATCGATCATCTAAAGTACCATCACATAGAAAAGAGCTAGAGTCACTACTAGCAACATCCCGATGAAAGTGGTCTTCATCCGGTTCCTCCTCCGCTCCCTCCTCTCCCCCGCCAGATAGTGTGCGTATCTATCTTCGACATCCGCTCTAATGGTGTACCCTTTGTAGCTGTTATCGCTAAATCGGTGAACTTGTCTCCGACACTCCTCCCAGTCGTTGTAGACTCCAGGAACCTTGCCCTTGTACACGACATACCACGTCATATCTGCATATATGCACAAGCCAATGAAACATTAGTGCACATTCATAGATGTTTGCAACGAATAAGAGCAAACTCAAAAACGATCCAAATAGTATGAACTAAAAGGCATGCCTCATACATTGTTGGTCGGAACAAATTTTAACATTTAGGGAAGGGGTAAGTGAAACCAAGTAGGATGCACAAGAGATTGATATTTGTGTCATCGCACCAGGTTCACTAGCCCCTCCCCCAAGTGTATAGGTGACCAAACATTCTAATCATCGGCATTTTGAGATACCAAAGCAAATGGAATGACAAGGGACTCATACATTGTTGGTCCAAACAAATATTAACATTTAGGGAAGGAGTTAGCGAGACCAAGTAGGATGCACAAGAGATTGATATTTGTGTCATCGCACCAGGCTCGCTAGCGCCTCCCCCAAGTGTAGTGACCACAAAATTTAATCATCGGCACTAAAATGGAAGAAAGGCCAATGCAATTAAGAAGTGCCAACTCAAATAAGAGACAAGTAGCTAGTATGAACTAAATGGAATGCCTCATATTTTGTTGGTCGGAACAAATATTAACATTCCGTGATGGCGTAAACGAGGCCAGGTAGGATGCACAAGAGATTGATATTTGTGCCATCACACCAGGCTCGCTTACGTCACCACAGAGTGAATAGTTGACCGAACATTCTAATCATCGGCATTCTGAAAAACAAAAGAAAATGGAATGACGACGGCCTCATACATTGTTGGTCCAAACAAATATTAACATTTAGGGAAGGCGTCAGTGAGACCAAGTAGGATGCACAAGAGATTGATATTTGTGTCATCGCACCAGGCTCACTGGCGCCTCCCCCAAGTAGGATGCACAAGGATGCACTAAAATGGAAGAAAGGCCAATGCAATTAAGAAGTGCCAACTCAAATAAGAGAAAAGTAGCTAGTATGAACTAAATGGAATGCCTCATATTTTGTTGGTAGGAACAAATATTAACATTCCGCGAAGGAGTCAGCGAGACCAGGTAGGATGCACAAGAGATTGATATTTGTGCCATCACACCAGGCTCGCTGATGCCTTCGCGGAGTGTACAGGTGACCAACCATTCTAATCATCGGCATATGCAAACAAAATTAACAACCAAATCAAGTGCGGAAAATGACAGAGCCATATATATAAGTTCACAAACATAGCCGAACTAGTAATTAATAGCATCGATTACATATAAGTTCAACGACCGTCGAAACTAATTAAACAGACATGCAAGTAAAGTGCTGGATAAAGTTTATTACAACACAAGCTCGTCTTTAGTTCACAACTACATAACTAGGCTCGCACATCAAGATTTTCTACTCGACTAAAGGGACGACGGAGCATGGATAAAGCCGCCGCCTTTCTTCAAGCACATCCATGACCGGTAGTCGTCACCCTGCATTTGGAGCATTGTGTCTATGTCACTGTTTGACGGCTGATAGCCGGCATAGAACTCCCCCGCGCTTCTAATGACATCTTGAAAGATGATTTCACAAAACTCTACTTGGATGCGAAAGAACTCTTGCTTGATGCCGTCGTCCCGGATCCGCGACAAGCCGTTGCTCCAGTCTCTGAGATGCTCAGGTAGCGTAAGCTGCTGCTGGTCCCGTATGAACGCCTCCATGTGGTGGAGGGCGTAGTAGGCATCCTTCTTACTAGAAGGCGGCTTCTTGACGCAGGGGAAATTTGTTATGTGCTTGAACACGTGCTTCCCGTACCTACGATTTGGCCTCTCCATGATGCCTTTAGCTTTGACGTAGCCATTGAAAGCATCATCAAGTACATCCTTGACATTTGTGTAGTCCGTGCTTGACTTACTCTCTGCATCAAAGTATGTGGCCATGGAATATTTGGGGGTTATGGAGATGAGTGTGCAGGTATTGTCTCTGCGTAGAACACATAATGTTTAAGAACAGGACGATAGAAATCTAAAAAATCACATGTTAAGACCGGTGAGGGGATGACTTACTCGGGAAATACAGGCAGGAGGAGGTTGTACTTCTTCTGGTTCGCTAGAAAGAAGCCTTTGAGGTAATCAGACGCCACTTTCCGGTCACCGGCGCTGGCCAAGTGGACGGCACGCATGTAGAAGGGGTCGGCTATCGCGATGCCCGGGGTCTTGTCTCTAATGATCCGCATCGCCTTACTGATCGAGTATAGGCGAACGAAGGTGTAGTGCAGCGGATAACTGTTCAACATGGCGAAGATGTCATCATACCGCAAGAAGATCTTCTGGGCGAAGCCGCTATCGACAAAGCCATGGCCCGAGGGCACCTTGGCCACATACACCGGGTATCCATTATCTTTCTCCCTGAGACGCCGCTCCTCCATATGCCAAACACCGTCCACCAGAGATCGCATAGGACCGGGTGCAGCATCGTACAATCTTTTAATTAGCATCGGCTCACCCGACACATGCACCCTCGACTCGATATCCTTGGGCACTGGTGGCCCGTCCTGAGCACGGATCGGTGCCGGCTGGCTGGCAGACTTGTCGTCCTTCTTCTTTCTTTTCCGTCCCTTCGGCTTCGTCTTTAGTGGGACTGCATTCTCCTCTTCGCAAGCCTTATTCAGTGTGTTAGGACTGATAACACTTCTCACCTCAGCTATCGGCTGAGTCTCGGTGAAATCGGCAGCTGGAGGCGTCTCCTGAGAACAGAATAGGCGCCGCTTGTTGCAATAGGTTTTCCCCTCGGCGGCAGCTTGAGAGGGTTGGCTATTGAGATCATAGTCCATCGCAAAATCGAAGTTGCAGTCAAGGTTGGCAAACGTACTATCCTCGTCCGGACCATCGTTCGGATCTTGTGCCATCTGCATGTCCTCGTCGGCTGATGGCGGCACCGTTGGGGTGGTCTTGCCATGGCTTGGCGCCGGCACGGCTGGGGGTGCTGTCTATGGGGTGGTGTCCCTCGCCCCCAAACAAATCTGGCTCTTTGGCCAAACCATGGACCAATTGAAGCATTGGTGGAGGGTAAGGACCTCATCTTCGTCGGCACCATGGGGTTGAAAGGGAGGTAGCACATCATCGTAGCCACTAAGCACCCGAACCAGTTGAATCCTATACACGTCGGGTGCCATGGGTACACCGTGTAACTGGCGGTTGCTCGGTTGAACGATTTTGGCCTTGGCAACATCGATCAACTCGCCGTTCACAAAATGCAGGAGAGTGCATGGTACGTCGGCGGCGGCGCCTGCGGAAAACATGTAGGGCGTTAGGGATGGCTAGATAGTCAAAGGCAAGGATATGGAAGTCATCGGCCGAGGGTTGGTTACCGTGATAGCGTCCAGCTCGGCTAAGGTCGAGGCACCGCCGGCGGTGGGCGTGCAACTCATGGAGTGGCCACTTGTTAGCGCGGTGCCGGGCGGCGTATTATCCGCAGCGACGGGTGCATTGAGCTGAAGTATTGGCATCGCGGGAGACACCAAGGTTGGCGCCACCGGAGCCACCAAGGTTGGCGCCGCCGGAGCCACCAAGGTTGGCGCCGCCGGAGCCACCAAGGTTGGCGCCGCCGGAGCCACCATTGTTGCCGCCTGCGGACTCACCGATGGCTCCACGTTGTGCGAGTTGCTGCCCGTGAAACTGGGAACCGGGGAGGCCCCTTATTTCCTCCCCTATACCACGCGTCCAGACCGGCAACCAAGGTAGGGATGATGGAGCTAAGCGTCGTGCCCACTTGGTCCTCCACTTGCTGTCGTTGCGTCCTCTGTTGGGTCTCCACGATATGTTGCACTTGTTGCCGCACTTGCTCCTCGACCAATGTCGGGATCTGCGCAACTTGTTCCTTGAGATGTGCGACCTCCTTCTCATCGATGGTGGCCTTTTTCTCCTTTTCCCCCGACTTATAGTAATCCGACCATTTCATAGAGCATCCTTCGCCGACCACACGACCAGCCGACGTCGGCTTACTCAATGGATCCCTCTTCTTGTGGGCATTCAACGCCCTATTTAAAGGGTTGTCCCAAGGGGCACACTGCGAGGAGCTCGTGGACCCCGCGTTACTATGAGCTTCCTTTTCACTTTCCGCAGCAACCTCCTTAGCCTACGGGAGGAACATGCATGAACCATTTAGAAATTTGGATTCATCAATTAGAATGCAACCATAAAGGAGCTAATTAAGCGGGTGCATTCCTTACCAGAAGAGCCTCAAACTGCTTCACCTCCGGAGTGGTGGTGAGCTCCTTTGTTTTCGGGTCAATACGGTACCAGGCCAGGAGAAAGTTCCTGGTTTGCTTATTTTTGTATTGCGAGAAGAGGGGCTCGAGGCCATTCTTCACACGCTCCTCATCCGCGGCGTCCCATTTCGGTTGCGCCACCCTAAAACCGCCAGGACCAAGTTTGTGGGTGCCTAAGTTCAGTTTTCGCATGTCCTTCCCCCACTGACTAGAATCCGACGTTGACTCGCTCTCGCACTTGATCGTGAAATCAGCGAGTCTTTCTCGGTGATCGAAGGATTTGGCTCCTTGATCTTCTCGTAAGTCTCACCCTTCTGAATCATTTTCTTCACTCGGTTCCTCCAACTAGCGAGGGCGGTGCTCATCTTCGTGAGGGCGGCATTGTGCACTTTGTTCCACATGAGACGTTTTTCTGAACAGTCCACTGGGAACTCGTATCGTTCATGAAGCTTCGTAATAGGAGGGAGCGCAAAATCGCTCTATCAGGATGCCTGAGGTTCTCGGTGTTGATCGAGACCGTGCTCTGGAGGATGCACCCGAGTTGGGCCGAGTACCCTTTGACTAGTTCAGGGGGCACCATTGGATGCCCACTGGCGTCCAGTTCGGTGAATGCATGCTTCACGTGCTGAGCACATTCGGGCGACCCTCCCTCCGTTGCTTCTTCGGCTCGCCGCAGTCCATGTGTTCGCCGCCATCCGTGGTGTCATCCTCGGCGGCACCATCGTCAGTGGTGTCATCCTTGGTGGCATCATCCGCTCGGTACTCTGGATCGGTGCCATCATCCTCGCCGTCGTCGCGGCGAGGTTGTGACTCCATCACCTCCATTTCATCGGTTAGCATCCAGAATGGCTTGCTGCCGCTGCCGCCGGCCTCTTTGTTGTTGGCCATGTTCGAACTAAGTAGGAAAAATGCATAAAGTTAGCGCAAAATTTCACGGAAAATTTGGGCATGACCTATGCTAATTTATGGACATAGGAGTGCCCCATTTTCACCGAAATGGAAATGAATCAACATTTCGGCGATAATGGGCAACTCATTTGATCCCTGCACAAGAAAATGACACCATAGGTGCACGACAAGAGCTAGCAGCACATCTCAGCAGCAGCTAGCAGCACCAGCTAGCAGCAGCAGCAACATCAGCTAGCAGCACCAGCTAACAACATGCAGTAGCTAGCAGCAGCTAACGCCAGCAACAACTACCAGCACCATCAGCCAGCAGCAGCTAGCAGCCAACACCAGCAGCAACTCACACCAGCACCAGCAAGCAGGAGACGTAAGGTGTTGCTCACCGTGAGTCGCGGGGAGTCACGGAGAGCTGACGTGTTGCTCTAGGACGAGGAAGATGCGAGGGCGGTGGTCAGGTGCTCAACTCTGCCTTGCAAAACATAAAAATAAAAATTCAGTAAGCTTTGAACTCTGAAAATAAAAGAGCTACACTTGCTACTACTATAGCAGAAATAAAAGAACATCAGTGCTATCACTTTCACAACAACTGGCATTTTCAAACACCCACTTGTCACATAACTGGACTATATTCTTGCAGGGTATGGGCTCATGAGAAATCAATAGTGAGTGTGTGTGGAGCTCAAGAAAGGTGCCAAAATGCAAGCCTGGACTGGTACCAATTGTTGCCCCCAACAGTACAAACATTTATACCATTTCATTTGATGATGACTGCTAGTACAAAAATGCAGTTCTTAAATATGAAGTTGTTCAATCTGCCCTTAAGTTGTGCACTTAAGACATCTCCCTACCAAGCTAGTACAAAATGGCTATCCAAATAAAGGGTACAACATCAAGCTTATTAGAGAGCAAATAAATGTACAACATCAAGCTTATTAGAGGGCTACCTTGGAGGATGCGGCGGCGGTATTCTGCAGCGGCGTTAGCAGTCGAGGGCGACGGCGGCGTTCTTGTCCATGTTATTTTCGAAATAGAGTATGCAATATCAGATACATAATAGTCAGTAGCTTAAAATCACTAGATATCTACTACTGCTCCAATTTAAAATAATATAATGTGTGTATTTAAATGATACACATATGCAGCAAGAACATCAAGCTTTCATCCAGTAAGCTAAACACTAACATGGTAGCTAGGATTAATAAAAGAGCAGAGTTGGATGACTACATAAACAGGGCATGCCATTTTAATTTGAACAAAACCGTATGGTCAATCAGTCAAGCATTGACTCTAGCAGCAAGCAAGCAAGGAACTGAGCAGCAAGCGAAGGGGAGCACCTAGCTAGCAGCAGCAGCAAAGCAAGCAAGCAAGATTTTAATTTCCCAAAATGCATGATTGACTCTAGCAGCAAGCAAGCAAGCAAGCAAAGGGGGGCACCTAGCTAGCAGCAGCAGCAGGGACATGGCAGCAGCAAGCAACCCTAGGAACGAACTGAGCAGCAGCAGCAATCAACTGAGGAGGGGGAGGAGTCAGGCTACCTTGGAAGGATGCGTGGCGTCGGTCCTCTACTGCGGCGTCAGCTGTCGAGGGCGTGGCAGCGTGCTCCTCCTGCTCCGGCTCCGCGGCGTGGCGGAGTGCTCCTCGTGATCCTGCTCCGCGGCGTGGCGTCGAGGGCGTGGCGGCGTGCTGCTCCTGCTCCGGGCGCGGCGAGTACTGCGGGGGCGTGGCGGTGAGGGCTCGAGGCAGAGGATCTGCGTGGCGGCAAAGCGGATGAGAATCGAGGGGGGAGGCGACCGCCGGCGGGGAGGTGAATCGAGGGGGACGTACCTGCGCGACGGTCGCTCGCGTGAGAAGTGGTGGCGCCTGCTCAGGGGAGGGGTGGCGGCCGCCGACGGGAGGTGGCGTTTCTCAGGGGGCGCCGGTGGGAGGTGGATCGAGGGACGGGGCGGCGTCGCGAGGCAGATCGAGGGACGGGGCGGCGTCGCGAGGCAGAAGGGGAGGTTGCACAGGTGGGATCTGGTCGGGACGAGGAAGAAGGGGAAATTTGGCTAAGTCCCCCGACGCCTTAGCAATAGCGCACCTCTCGGGGTGCGCCACTATGAGGCTTAGCAATGGCGCACCTCTAGGGGTGCGCCACTACCAGTTTAGGTTTGGGTCAAAACGAAGACAAACCAAGGTTTGACATATCCCGATTAGTACCGCACTGGCTCTGTCCCTGGTTGGTTTGTGCCTAACCCTGCCGGCCAGGTTCGAACCCTGGCGGCCCCAATTTTTTTCACTTTTTCTAAAATTGATTTAACACTATAATAAATAGCATAATACATCAAAATAAAAGGCATAAATAATTATAATTATGTAGAATATTTAAAATACTATATAATCTAGAAAATATCCAAAAATATAAATTATATGTCTATTTTGATCGGTACAATGTGTAGATTAACAATATGACATCCATTATTCATACAAGAAAATGATACATAATTATATTTTCACAATCTTCTTGCCCTTCTTTCTCGCGGTTGAATAATTTAGCTCCGGAACTCCTAGACTTCTTCTCTTGAATGGACGTCCTTTAGGTAGGGTGGTCCTGCTTCTTCTTGTTGTGTATGGTTCTTCATCATCGTCGTCGTCATCTTCCATCTTCGGCTCGCCATACTGGTCGAAGTCTAGCTCGTTGGCGGCTCCATCCATTCCAATGATGCTCCTTTTGCCTCTCCTCACGACAACACGGCTGGGCTTTTGCGGGTCGGTAATGAAGAAGCATTGGTCCACTTGGGAAGCTAGTACCCATGGCTCATATTTCGCGGTGACCTTTGCGCCCGCTGTCTTGGATTTGGCTTCGGGTATAACAATGGTGGTGAAATGTCGGTCTTCTTTTACGATGTTCTTGGCCCACCTGACACGGAAAATCGACACATTCTCTCCGGCGTAGCTCAGCTCCCATATCTCCTCGATCTTTCCGTAGTATCTCTGCTTGATGTCACCGGTGTAGGATTCCATCGTTACCCCGGAATTCTGATAATCGCTCTTCATGTCCTTTTCCTCGGTGTAAAATGTGTAGCCATTGATATCGTACGCCTGAAATGTCATCAGGTTGTGTTCGGCGCCCTGTGACAAGGCGAATATGAGTTTTTCTTCCGCAGAAGAATCCTCGTCTATAGGGTACGTCAGCATCTTGTCCTTGAACCACCGCGTGAAGGTTGAGTTGTGCTCTTTGATTATATCTCCGTCCGTCCTCTGTTGGCCCTGATCATTGTACGTCGTGGCGATGAAGGTTTTGTGCTCTACCACCCAAGGATCGACCACGTCTATGTGTTGTAGCGCGACTAGGTTTGCTCTTTCAAAGTCTGTGATTCGACCCTTGAAGTGACCCCATCCAGCGAGCTTCCCGAGGTGCCTGTTTACGGGCAGACCGACGGGATTCTCGATTTCTAGATAACTCGTGTAGAAGGAGATGCACTCTTCGGTCAGAAAGCCCTTGGCTATGCTTCCGTCTGGACGTGCCCTGTTGCGAACGTACCCTTTGATGACACCATTCATCCTTTCGAACGACATCATGCTGTGCAGGAACGTCGGCCCCAGTTGGATGATATCCTCCACGATATGTACCAGCAGATGCACCATAACATCGAAAAATGCGGGCGGGAAGTACATTTCAAGCTCGCACAGTATCACCACGATCTCTTCTAGTAGCCTTCTAAGTTGCCTCACTCCAACAGACTTCCGAGAGATGACGTCGAAAAAGTTGCATAGGCCAAAAAGCGTTTCACGGACGTGCGCGTCCATGATCCCACGGATTGCAACCGGAAGTATCTGCGTCATCAGCACGTGACAGTCGTGAGACTTCATCCCGCTGAACCTCTGCTTCGCTTTGTCTAGGTACCTGCTTATCTTCCCCGCGTACCCGTAGGGAAGTTTTACTCCTAGGAGACAGTCGAAAAACTGCTCGATCTCCTTCTGACTTAGAGTGAAGCACGCGGGGGGGCAGTAATATTCGATCTTCTTGGCCTTTTTGCCCTTGAGACGACTTTGCGTGTCCTCCGCCTCATCATCGTCATCGTCATCATCATCATCATTAGGGCGTCCCGCGTGAAGCTCCTCCCTGATCCCAATTGATTGCAAGTCGTACCTTGCTTTCGGCCCATCTTTGGTCTTCTCTGGCATGTTGAGGAGGGTACCAAGCAGACTCTCGCACACGTTCTTCGT
The DNA here is from genome assembly GCA_030979885.1 of Lolium multiflorum. Classification (NCBI taxonomy): domain Eukaryota; kingdom Viridiplantae; phylum Streptophyta; class Magnoliopsida; order Poales; family Poaceae; genus Lolium; species Lolium multiflorum. The sequence goes on from CM061751.1 coordinate 57,387,449, forward strand.
GATGTGCATGACATCAAGGCTGTGAGGCACACGGAGGATCTTCCAGTACGGCAAGTCCCAAAAAACAGACCTCGTCTTCCATACCTTAAGCAGCGGCTCCGGCGCCTTTCGCTTCTTTCGGTGGTGGGCACTCTTTCCAATTTTTCAATAGCTCGTCTATTTGCTCGCCGCTTCTTGTACGTAGCCGTCTTCGGGGTTCGTCTTGACCATCTGTCAACACCCGGATTTTTAAGTCCGAATGCCTATTATGTCATACATCGCAATCCCAGGAATATTGTTGTTGCGAGGCATAATAGTTAAGTATCACACATCATTCATTACAAACCATAATGTCTTACAATTGGAATCACATCATCCATATTACACGAATAGTTGATCTATTGACCAACGAACAAACACAAGTTCAAAGAGGAAGCGTAAGATACAAGGACTCTCTAGTCCACAGGCCAACGCTTGACGTCGGAAGACTCCTAGTTGTCGTAGGCGTCCTGCTGGTCATCACCTTGGTAGTTCTGTTCGTCTTCATACTCTGGCCATTTGAATAGCCAGGGACAAAGCCATGAGTACTTCAAGTACTCGCAAACTAATACTAGTATAAGTGCTAGACAATTCTAGTAAGGGTGCTAAGCTCTAGTTTATTTGCATAAAGCTAATTTTAGTTCACAAGAGTTTTTAGAAAAGACTTATTCAAGTGCTACCTAACTCAAGTGGGAACATTAGTGTCATTCCCACCATTCAAGTGGTGATTTCAATTCAATTCACCACTTCACCATTCACTTGATCAACATTTTCAAGAATCTGATACCGGAAACTGTATGGCCTTTCCAACCGTCCGTAACCGTGGACGCGGCTATTCGAATAGATTTACACTCTGCAGAGGTTGCACACTTGTGCCACAACATTTGATTTCATCCGTCGGGATAACCCCGAATCATCGTAACACGGTACGCGGATCATCAACCATAACCTTTCACTTACAAACCCTAGTATGAGCACCTCTCCCCATGAGCTTGGCCTCCCAGTGAAGACCAACTGTCAACCTGGGAACTGCACAGGGCTTGGCCGTACAATTCACCTCAATTCACATCATTTCTCAACAACGGAGGCAGCCTCGGCATAACCCCTATGATGTGTGTTCAGAGGGAACCCATACTAAGATACATAAGTTTCTAGTTAAGCCCTACCCATAATCAGGTATTGTGGGGGTACTCAAAATTTGAAAGGTATCGCATTCAAACCACTATCAGTTTTTATCAAAAATCACCATCTTCTCTTGGTCATATTCACCTTCAAAAATCAATCAATGGAATGACTCATCATTCCAAGGTTTCAAGATTTCTTTCAAAGTCACAAGTTCCCATCTAGAGTAGTCAAGTTTTAAATATTTAGCACTAGCACTAATCATGAGGGGTGCTATCTTGCTTGGCTAGCTTGAGACTAACTTTGCTACTCTAGTAACCATCTTAACTTCAGACCAAAGTTAACTATAAAAGTAACTCATTGAGAAAACAGGTAAAAACTTGTAAGGTAGAATCTTGGGATAGGCTTATGGCAAGAAAGGTAAGACTAATGGTGCCTTGCCCCAAAAGGGCTTTGCACATTGCAAGAATATTAGCTTGCCTTGGTAGTGGTCAAAATTCTCCTCTTCCTCCTCTTGGTAGCAACCTTCTTCCTCCGGGTATTCTCCGGTGTTTGCGTCTAAATTTGAATACGAGGTATAATCACTCAACTAGTTCAATGGCTATTCCAAACATCACATATATTCACACAAACTATTCTAAGCACACAATTAATACCAAAAGGGTGCATTGGTTGAGTGGTTTGAGGAAAAATAATTTCCTCTCATTGAATCTTCTTTAAGATTTAAAACCTCAAATGATCACACATGAACTCATGTTGACCTAAGTCAACCATTCATCATCATCATTTGAGAAAATGATTTAAATGAGGTAGACCACCTCATACTATTTAATAATTCTACAAATGATTTAAATCTCCAAGTATTTCATATAAGAGTGTTTGACCAGGGGTTCAAACATCACATGAATTCATTTGGGACAAGATTTAAATGAAGTAAAACACTTCATATGATTTGCATAATAGTTTTGGACAATATCAATTAGTTAAACTAGCCATATTGTCCATTAATTAAACTAGGGCATGATCATGCAAAGTGACCACACCATTTTCTTGCAGAAACAATTAGTGTAAGTCAAATGTGAGCTATTGGAGTTGGAACTAACTTAATATCTATTTTGGTTGATTTTTAAGATTTATTTGAATGTGCAAAAGTCCCTGCCTTCATCTTTTTGTCACATTATTTCTACAACAGATCTCACAGTGAGACCAGTGGCATTGGTTAGATCTTTTAACTAGCTTTCCAACAATATCAAGTTTGCCAAATTTGGCCAAGCCAAACAGATTCTATTGAATTTCAAAGTCAGGGCCAGTAATGAATTTGTTTGAATTGAAATAAACCGATTTTGAAATAAAGGGTCGGCGGGAAATGAAACTGGGCCAAATTGAAATAAAACGGCCCACGTCCAGCTTACCACGCGTCCACGCGCGCGTGGGCTGTCTGACGGTGGGATCCACCCGTCAACGTCTCATAACGCCCGAAGCGGTACGCGAGCTGTGGGGCGTCGGATTAGATGGCAGATCGACGGCGCAGGGCCATCGTCTTCTCCGACGAGAGGGGGTTACGGGCACGGCGGCGCTAGGGGGTCGGAGGGCTAACCAGGGCTCTGGCGAGCGGCGGCGGTGGTCGAGGCGAGGTTGTCGATGATGGTGAAGCAGCCTATAGCAGTGGCGTCGCTCGAGGTGGCTCCAATCGACGGCGTCCTCCTCAGCACCTCCGCGGCACCGAGCTTCAAATTCCGGCGACTCCGGCGGCGATTGACTGGGCTAAGAGTGTGAGGCGAGGCAGTGAAGGGTGGAGAGCGAGGTGGTGTGCTTGGTTTGGTCCAGGGAGTCCTCTATTTATAGAATTGCGAGGGTGCTGCGGGTCCGTGGCGAGGTCGACACGCTCGCGGCGATTCCGGCGCGCGGTTGGGCTAGGCGAGGGTGTGGTCGGGTTCTCCTTGTCCAGGCGAAGCTAGGGGTGGTGATGGCACGGTCAGGCGGCGGCTAGATCGCCCGCATTGCGTCCGTGTCTGCCGCGGCGTCCACGGGATCGTGTCGTCGTCTCCGGCGCCGGCGGTCACGGGTTTATGTTGCGCGCGTGTCTGGCGGCGTCGTGGTGTCACGCAGATGCTCGACGTGTTCACAGGGGGTCCAGGGCGTGCGCGATGTGGTGGCGTGGCGCGTGGCCAGTGTGCGCCCGCGGTGTGCACACGCGCGACGCGAGCAGCATGCTGGCGCGTTCTGGGCGCGCTGTCTCCGGCGTGGCTAGGGCATCTACGTCGACAAGGCCGTTGCTAGGTGAGGTAGACGAGCATGGTGGCGTCGTTTGACACCAGGGCCAGGGTGGAGGAGAAGGGAGAAGAGAGGGGGCTCGACATGGCCGGCATGGCCATGCCATGCAAGCTAGGGCTTGCCTCCCTAGGGTTTCTGTGGGTCATTGAATGAGAGAGGGGACAAGGGGACCATATAGGTTAGTTTAGGGCAGGTTAGGGTTGGTTAGGGCACTATTTGAAATAGTGTCAAATAGTTCCATATTTGGAATTTGCCAAATTTGCTCAAATTCAAATGAGTGCAAAAGGTGGAAAGGTTTGAAATGGGTGTGTTTGGTTGAGTTGTATTTGACCAGAGAGGATGAGAGGTGGTGGTGGAATTTCCAAATTCAAAATATTGCAAAATTTGCTAAGCGTGAGATTGTTCCACATAACAAAAAGTTGCAACTTTGCATGAGCATAGCATTTGATCCAAGGTGAATTTGGCATGATGGTATTTACCAAATTTGTTCACCTTGATGTGCTCTTGGATGAAATGCAAATAATTGACAAAGTTTAGTTTGAAAATTTTGAAATATAAGGGCTCAAAGTAGTGACCAGATTGTAATTGGCAGTTTTGACCATAATCACATGTGATCACCAATTGAGTTTGAAAATCATTTGATTTGTATTTCTTTGATTCCAAAAGTTGTAATAAGTGTTTAGTAACATAATACAACTAATGGTGAGGACCAAAATGGTCTAGGGTAAAGATTTGCGAAAATGGCATAAACCATATGTGAGGGTTTTAGGGTTTTTCTCTTATTTGATTTCTTTCTCTTTTTGATTATTTGGTTGGTGATCTTCACATGATCACACTAGGGTTTTAGGGTTAAGAACAAACACATAATAACAATCATCATGGCATAGCACTCAAATGCACAAGTCCTATGCATGGCACTATATGCAATTTAAAAGTTTTTGTTGGTTTGAAATTTTGATCCCTGGAATTCTTCTTCTCTCTTTTATTGAAAATTGGGATGTTGCAAACCCTTCCCCCTTACAAAAGATCTCGTCCCGAGATCTAAAAGAAAGTTAGGTACTAAAGAGATCTGGGTACTCCTTTTTCATGAAGTCTTCGCGTTCCCAGGTGGCTTCATCTTCAGTATGATTACTCCACTGTATCTTCAGAAACTTGATGCTTCGGGTGCGGGTGGTTCGGTAAGCTTCCTCCAGGATGCGAATCGGCACTTCGCGGTACGTCAAGTCCTGATTGATATCCACCGATCTGTGATCGATGTTCTTGAACACTTCGGTCTTCTCAGGGACTTCAAGGCACTTCCGGAGGAGTGAGATATGAAACACATCGTGCACAGCCGATATTTCATCTGGTAGGTCCAGTTGATAAAATACTTCACTTCAGCGGCTGATAACTTTGAAGGGTGTCCGACATATCGGGGTGCGAGCTTTCCTTTCAGCTGAAATCTCTGCATTCCTTTCAAGGGGGATACCTTGAGATAGACGAAGTCTCCGATCTCGAAGGTCATCTCTCGGCGTCGCTTGTCGGCGTAGCTCTTCTGTCTTGATTGCGCCGTCTTGAGGTACTCGCGGATCTTGTGAACTTTCTCTTCGGCTTCACGAAGAACATCTGGTCCAAAGAGTTGGCTTTCTCCGACTTCTGACCAATTCAGAGGGGTACGGCATTTCCTTCCGTACAAGGCTTTAAAGGGGGCCATCTGTAGGCTGGCTTGGTAGCTGTTGTTGTAAGAGAATTCTGCGTAAGGCAGGCAGTCTTCCCACTTGGATCCATATTCCAGTACACATGCTCTCAGCATGTCCTCTAATATCTGGTTGACTCTCTCGGTCTGTCCATCGGTCTGCGGATGATAGGCGGTGCTGAAATTCAGACGGGTTCCTAGTCCTTCATGCACTTTCTGCCAAAATCTTGAGGTGAATTGTGATCCTCTATCTGACACTATCGACTTCGTGGTTCCGTGCAGGGCGACTATTCTGGAGATGTACAGTTCCGCTAACTTTGGGCCTTGGTAGGTGGTTTTGACGGCGATGAAATGGGCTACTTTGGTCAGTCTATCGACAACTACCCATATGGAGTCATTGCCTTTGCTGGATTTGGGCAAACCTGTGATAAAGTCCATTCCTACGGAGTCCCACTTCCATTCTGGAATCTGCAGAGGCTGCAACAGTCCTGCGGGTCGCTGATGTTCCGCCTTGACTCTCTGACATATATCACACTTGGCGATGTAGCTTCCGATTTCTCTCTTCATTCCATGCCACCAAAATTGCTCCTTCACATCTTGGTAGATCTTGGTACCTCCGGGGTGGATTGAGTAAAGGGTGTCATGGGCTTCTTTCAGGATGACTTGCTTCAAGTCTGAGTCCGATGGTACACAAAGACGTTCCTTGTACCAAAGAACTCCGGCTTCATCTACGGTGAATCCTGGTGCTTTGCCTGCGGCTATCTGGGTCTTGATTCCGTCGATGCTAGCGTTTCCTTTCTGGGCTTCCTTAATCTGGCTGATCAAGGTGGGTTGAAGCTCTATGCTGGCTAGGAATCCTTCACTAACAAGTCCAAGTCTAAACTATTCAAACTCTTGAAACAGGCTGGGTTGCTCAATTGCGATCATGGAGTTCAACTGACACGGCAGTCTACTCAAAGCATCCGCTACCACATTGGCCTTGCCGGGGTGGTAGTGAATCTCCATGTCGTAATCCTTGATCAATTCTATCCATCGGCGTTGTCTCATGTTCAGCTCCTTCTGGGTGAAGATGTAGTTCAGGCTCTTGTGGTCGGAGTAGTTCTCGCATCGATTACCCATGAGGTAATGACGCCAAACTTTCAGGGCTAGGACCACGGCTGCAAGTTCGAGGTCATGGGTTGGGTAATTCTGCTCATGCTGCTTTAGCTGTCTTGAAAGGTATGAAATCACTTTGCCTTCTTGCATCAAGACACATCCAAGACCAATCTTGGAAGCGTCGCAATAGACGTCAAAGGGCTTGGTGATGTCCGGCATGATTAGGATTGGGGCTGAGGTCAGTCTACTCTTGAGTTGTTGGAAACTCTCTTCGCATTTGTCAGTCCAATTGAACTCCTTGTCCTTCTTCAACAGTTGGGTCATTGGTCGAGCTATGCTCGAAAAGCCTTCTACGAATCTGCGATAATATCCGGCTAATCCGAGAAAAGCGCGGACCTCGGTTTGGGTGGTTGGGGCTTGCCATTCCATAACAGTTTTAATCTTGGCGGGGTCTACGGCAATACCTCCTGCAGACAAGATGTGTCCCAGGAATCCGACTTCCTTCAGCCAAAACACACATTTGCTGAACTTGGCATACAGTTGGTGGTGTCTAAGGGTTTCTAGGACAGTCTCCAAATGTTGTTCATGTTCCTCTTTGGACTTGGAGTAGATAAGAATGTCGCCGATGAAGACAACGACAAACTTGTCCAAAAAGTTCATGAAGATCTTATTCATGAGATTCATGAAATAAGCGGGGCCATTGGTTAATCCAAACGACATGACGTTGTACTCATACAACCCATATCTGGTGGTAAAGGCAGTCTTTGGGATATCTGTGGCTCGAATCTTTAGCTGATGATAACCAGTTCTAAGGTCTATCTTGGAGAAAACTTGGGCTCCGGTCAACTGATCGAACAGGTCTTCTATCTTGGGTAGGGGGTACTTGTTTTTGATGGTGACGTCGTTAAGCTTACGGTAGTCCGTACATAAACGATTGGCACCATCCTTCTTGTCCACAAACAAAACCGGTGATCTCCAAGGGGATGCACTAGGTCTGATTAACCTTTGGCTAACATATCATCAATCTGCTTCTTCAGCTCCATGAGCTCTGTCGGGTTCATGCTATAGGCTCTCTGGGCTATAGGTCCAGTTCCAGGGATTAACTCGATGATGAACTCGATATCCCTATCCGGGGGCATGCTGTCCACAAATGGCGCGTAGTTGACGTGGGAGGTTTGATGGCGGTTGACGGGCTTGATGGAGTATCGTCCCCGGCAACGGCGCTAGAAAATAGCTTGACTGCCTACAACTGGCGCGTGATTGACGAGGGAGGAAATACCCGTGGTGAAGCTTTTCGTTCCCCGGCAACGGCGCCAGAAAATAGCTTGATGTCTACGCCCCTCCTTTTCCTGTAGACAGTGTTGGGCCTCCAAGAGCAGAGGTTTGAACAACAGAGCAAGTTTTCCCTTAAGTGGATCACCCAAGGTTTATCGAACTCGGGGAGGAAGAGGTCAAAGATATCCCTCTCATGCAACCCGCAACCACAAAGCAAGAAGTATCTTGTGTCCCCAACACACCTAATAGGTGCACTAGTTCGGCGAAGAGATAGTGAAATACAGTGGTATGAATAAATAGTAAGTAGCAATGGCACCGAGTGCTTTGCCCAGACAATAAACAAGCGTAGTAATCAACAGTAGTAACGCAAAGAAAAAGGTAAACAAGCAGCGATAGCAGTATTTAGGAACAAGGCCTAGGGATCATACTTTCACTAGTGGACACTCTCAACATTGATCACATAACATAATAGATAAATGCATACTCTACACTCTCTTGTTGGATGATGAACACATTGCGTAGGATTACACGAACCCTCAATGCCGGAGTTAACAAGCTCCACAATTCAATGTTCATATTTAAATAACCTTAGAGTGCATGAAAGATCAACACGACTAAACCAAGTACTAACATAGCATGCACACTGTCACCTTCACACTATGTAGGAGGAATAGATCACATCAATACCATCATAGCAATAGTTAACTTCATAATCTACAAGAGATCATAATCATAGCCTACGCCAAGTACTAACACGGATGCACACACTGTCACCATTACACCGTGCAGGAGGAATAAAACTACTTTAATAACATCACTAGAGTAGCATGCAGATAAATTGTGATACAAAACACATTGCAATCATAAAGAGATATAAATAAGCACTTCACTATGCCATTCATAACAGTGAATAAGTATTCTGTGAAATATAGCCTAAGAGACCCACACGGTGCACACACTGTCACCTTTACACACGTGGGACAAGGAGTCTCCGGAGATCACATAAGTAAAACCCACTTGACTAGCATAATGACATCTAGATTACAAGCATCATCATATGAATCTCAATCATGTAAGGCAGCTCATGAGATTATTGTATTGAAGTACATAGGAGAGAGATTAACCACATAGCTACCGGTACAGCCCGAGCCTCGATGGAGAACTACTCCCTCCTCATGGGAGACAGCAGCGTTGATGAAGATGGCGTTGGTGTCGATGGAGAAGCCTTCCGGGGCACTTCCCCGCTCGGCATGCTTAAACAGAGACTCCTGTCCCCCGGATCTTGGCTTCGCGATGGCGGCGGCTCTAAGGTTTCTGTGGATTTCGTCGATCGTCATAGGGTTTTCGCGACGGAGGCTTTAAATAGGCGGAAGGGCGACGTCAGAGGGGGCCTGGGGCCACCACACCATAGGGCGGCGCGGCCAGGGCCTGGGCCGCGCCAGCCCCATGTGTGGCCCCTCTCTGGCGGCTCTCGAGTGTTCTGGAAGCTCCCGGGGATTCTAAGATGCTGGGCGTTGATTTCGTCCAATTCCGAGAATATTTCCTTACTAGGATTTACGAAACCAAAACAGAAAACAGGAACTAGCACTGCGGCATCTCGTCAATAGGTTAGTTCCGGAAAACGCATAAATATGACATAAAGTATGCATAAAACATGTAGATATCATCAATAATGTGGCATGGAACATAAGAAATTATCGATACGTCGGAGACGTATCGCATCCCCAGTTAGTCCCGAGCAGGTAAACGATAACAAAGATAATTTCTGGAGTGACATGCCATCATAACCTTGATCATAATATTGTAAGCATATGTAATGAATGCAGCGATCAAAACAATGGTAATGACATGAGTAAACAACTGAATCATAAAACAAAGACTTTTCTTGAATAGTACTTCAGGACAAGCATCAATAAGTCTTGCATACACTACTAGGAAAAGGCCTAGCCGTAAGATGGGTGTTAGTGGCGCACCAGGAGGGCAGTGCGCCACTACTACTTAGCAGTGGCGCACCGGAAAGTGGTGGGCCACTATTAAAAATGTAGTAGTGGCGCACCTCTCCTGCGGTGCGCCACCACTAAGTTTGACCATGGGTTTGACCCAGCCTTATACATAGCAATGGCGCACCGTGCAGAGGTGCGCCACAGCTATTTTTTGTAGCAGTGGCGCACCTCTACATGGTGCGCCATTACTATGTAAAGGGGAGGATGGACATGTTTGGGCATCACTTAGTAGTGGCGCACCATGCTTGGTGCGCCACTGCTAAGTGGTGCCCAAACATTTCCACCCCCCCCCCCGTGGATCGCCTTTTCGAGTTTGGAAAAAATAAAAGAAATAGATAGAAAATTCAAAAAATTAAATCCTTTGAAATGCCCATGTAATATGTCATCTAGGTTTAGTGAAAATTGAAAAAAATGAATTTTGATATATTATGCAAAATGGCGTCATCTTTCGGTAAAACAGGTTTTCTGGTTGCATACGACCTCCGATGAAAAACTTTTTTATATCAAAATCGATCTACGCGAAATTTCCTATTCGAATTCAACGGCCTACGGCCGTTTGGAGAAAAAATGGATTCGTCAAATTCAAAACAGAAACAGGACTTTTTTCAGGTTTTAGATTTTGGGCAAAAAATAGAAAAAAAATAGCGGTGGCGCACCCATGCCTTGGTGCGCCACTGCTAAGCTTCCCGCCCACGATTTTCAAAATGGGAGGAGCCGGCCACTTAACCCCCTCCTCCCTCCTCCCTCCTTTCATTCTCCTCTCCTCCTCCTCCTCTCCTCCTCTCCTCTCCTCCTTTCACTCCCTCCTCTCCTCCTCTCCTCTCCTCCTTCACCCGGCGACCTCCTCCTCTCCTCTCCTCCTTTCACTCCGGCGACCTCCTCCTCTCCTCTCCTCTCCTTTCACTCCGGCGACCTCCTCCACTATGTCGAGCTCCGGTGACCTTACTTTCCGGCGAGCTCCTCCACTATGGTGACCTCCGGTGACCTTACTCTCCGACGACCCTCCGGCGACCCTCTAGCCTCCATTACCCCTGGCCTTCATCCTCTTGTTCATCCTCTCCTACATCTCCTCACCTCTCTTCACCTCTCCTACGTCCCTCATCCATCATCACCGGCGGCTAGGCTAAGAAAAATGAGAATGAACATTGCACAAATAATTCTAGCAACAAGAACGAGAAAAAATAACGAGCCAAAAAATTCGAAACAAAATGTGCCAGATCCAGATCCAGATCCCGATCCAGATCCAGATCTAGAAATTTCAAATTTTAGTAGTGGCGCACCTTTTTTCTATCCAGTGGCGCACCTCAGACGTTTAGGAGTGGCGCACCATGAAGCTAGTAGTGGCGCACTACCTGGTGCGCCACTGCTAAGCCAAATAGCAATGGCGCACCACTAGTGCGCCACTACTAAAAGTTAGCAGTGGCGTGATAGTAGTGGCGCACCACTAGTGCGCCACTGATGGGTAAAAGTGGTGCGCCACTGATTGCCCTTTTTCTAGTAGTGATAAGATTTAACTCATAAAGCAATAATTCAAAGTAAAGGCATTGAAGCAACACAAAGGAAGATTAAGTTTCAGCGGTTGCTTTCAACTTATAACATGTGTATCTCATGGATAGTTGTCAATGCAAAGCAATATAACAAGTGCAATATGCAAGTATGTAGGAATCAATGCAGTTCACACAAGTGTTTGCTTCTTGAGGTGAGAGAAATAGGTGAACTGACTCAACATAAAAGTAAAAGAATGGCCCTTCGCAGAGGGAAGCAGGGATTAAATCATGTGCTAGAGCTTTTCAAGTTTTGAAATCATATAGAGAGCATAAAAGTAAAATTTTGAGAGGTGTTTGTTGTTGTCAACGAATGGTAGTGGGCACTCTAACTACCTCGCCAACCAGACTTTCAAGAGCGGCTCCCATGAAGGACGTTATCTCTACCAGCAAGGTAGATCATCCTCTTCTCTTTTGTTTACACATGTACTTTAGTTTTTATTATGGGTGACACTCCCCCAAACCTTTGCTTACACAAGCCATGGCTAACCGAATCATCGGGTGCCTACCATCAATCCCATACCATGGAGGAGTGTCTATTTGCAAAATTAAGTTGCTGATGAATCAGAGCAAAACATGTGAAGAGAATTATTAATGAAGTTTGATTAATCGGGCTGGGAACCCCATTGCCAGCTCTTTTTGCAAAATTATTGGATAAGCGGATGTGCCACTAGTCCATTATGAAAGTCTGTCAAGAGTAAATGACAAGGTTGAAAGATAAACACCACATACTTCCTCATGAGCTATAAAACATTAACACAAATTGAGAAGCATTTTGAAGGTTTAAAGGTAGCACATGAAGTATTTACTTGGAATGGCAGAAAATACCATGTAGTAGGTAGGTATGGTGGACACAAATGGCATAGTGGTTGGCTCAAGGATTTTGGATGCATGAGAAGTATTCCCTCTCGATACAAGGTTTAGGCTAGCAAGGTTATTTGAAACAAACACAAGGATGAACCGGTGCACAGCAAAACTCACATAAAAGACATATTGTAAATATTATAAGACTTTACACCGTCTTCCTTGTTGTTCAAACTCAATACTAGAAATTATCTAGACCTTAGAGAGACCAATTATGCAAACCAAATTTTAGCATGCTCTATGTATTTCTTCATTAATAGGTGCAAAGTATATGGTGCAAGAGTTTAAACATGAGCACAACAATTGCCAAGTATCACATTATCTAAGACATTTTACCAATTACTACATGTAGCATTTTCCGATTCCAACCATATAATGATGAACGAAGCAATCAACCTTCGCCATGAACACTAAAAGTAAAGCTAAGAACACATGTGTTCATATGCAACAGCGGAGCGTGTCTCTCTCCCACACAAGCATGATGTAATCCAATTTATTCAAACACAAACAAAAATAAAAGCACACAGACGCTCCAAGTAAAGCACATAAGATGTGACCGAATAAAAATATAGTTTCAAGAGAAGGAACCTGATAATTTGTCGATGAAGAAGAGGATGCCTTGGGCATCCCCAAGCTTAGATGCTTGAGTCTTCTTGAAATATGCAGGGATGAACCACCGGGCATCCCCAAGCTTAGAGCTTTCACTCTTCTTGATCATAGTATATCATCCTCCTCTCTTGACCCTTGAAAACTTCCTTCACACCAAACTTCTCATAAACTTCATTAGAGGGGTTAGTACATAATCAAAAACTCACATGTTCAGAGGTGACACAATCATTCTTAACACTTCTGGACATTGCTCAAAGCTACTGGAAGGTAATGGAACAAAGAAATCCACCCAACACAGCGAAAAAAGCAATGCGAAATAAAAGGCAGAATCTGTCAAAACAGAACAGTCCGTAAAGACGAATTTTTAATAAATACTTCCGTTGCTCAAATCAGAAAACTCAAAACCAATGAAAGTTGCGTACATATCTGAGGAACACTCACGTAAATTGGCATATTTTTCTGAGTTACCTACAGAGAAAAAAGCCCAGATTCGTGACAGATAGAAATCTGTTTCTGCGCAGAAATCCAAATCTAGTATCAACCTTCGATTAGAGGCTTCACTTGGCACAACAAATCACAAAACTAAGATAAGGAGAGGTTGCTACAGTAGTAAACAACTTCCAAGACACAAATATAAAACAAAGTACTGTAGCAAAATAACACATGGGTTATCTCCCAAGAAGTGCTTTCTTTATAGCCATTAAGATGGGCTCAGCAGTTTTAATGATGCACTCGCAAGAAATAGTAGTTGAAGCAAAAGAGAGCATCCAGAGGCAAATTCAAAGCACATTTAAGTCTAACATGCTTCCTATGCATAGGAATCTTGTAAATAAACAAGTTCATGAAGAGCAAAGTAACAAGCATAGGAAGATAAAACAAGTGCAGCTTCAAGATTTTCAGCATATAGAGAGGTGTTTTAGTAACATGAAAATTTCTACAACCATATTTTCCTCTCTCATAATAACTTTCAGTAGTGTCATGAGCAAACTCAACAATATAACTATCACATATAGCATTCTTATCATGAGTCTCATGCATAAAATAATTACTACTCCCAACATAAGCATAATCATTCTTATTAATTGTAGTGGGAGCAAATTCAACATAGTAGCTATCATTATTATTCTCTTCATCAAATATAGGAGGTATATTGTAATCATAATCAAATTTATCCTCCATAACAGGTGGCACCAAAAGACTACTATCATTATAATCATCATAAATAGGAGGTAAAGTATCATCAAAGTAAATTTTCTCCTCAATGCCCGGGGGACTAAAAAGATCATGCTCATCAAAACCAGCTTCCCCAAGCTTAGAATTTTCCATATCATTAGCAACAATAGTGTTCAATGTGTTCATGCTAATATGTTCCATGGGTTTTTTTAATTTTCGGATCAAACCATCCATTTCTTAAATCAGGAAATAGAATAAGAAGCTCATTGTTGTCCATTATGCCAAACTAGTGTAAACAAGAAACAAAAAGATGCAATTGCAGGATCTAAAGGAAATAGCTTCGAGCACACACACAACGGCGCCAGAAAAATACTTTACCTAGAACCGGAGTATGAGTGCCTTTTACCTTTCCTCCCCGGCAACGGCGCCAGAAAATAGCTTGATGTCCACAAATGGCGCGTAGTTGACGTGGGAGGTTTGATGGCGGTTGACGGGCTTGATGGAGTATCGTCCCCGGCAACGGCGCCAGAAAATAGCTTGACTGCCTACAACTGGCGCGTGATTGACGAGGGAGGAAATACCCGTGGTGAAGCTTTTCGTTCCCCGGCAACGGCGCCAGAAAATAGCTTGATGTCTACGCCCCTCCTTTTCCTGTAGACAGTGTTGGGCCTCCAAGAGCAGAGGTTTGTAGAACAGCAGCAAGTTTTCCCTTAAGTGGATCACCCAAGGTTTATCGAACTCATGGAGGAAGAGGTCAAAGATATCCCTCTCATGCAACCCTCCAACCACAAAGCAAGAAGTCTCTTGTGTCCCCAACACACCTAATAGGTGCACTAGTTCGCGAAGAGATAGTGAAATACAGTGGTATGAATAAATAGTAGCAGTAGCAACGGCACCGAAAAGTGCTTTGCCAGGACAGAAACAAGCGTATAACGCAGCAGTAGTAACGCATAAACAAGAAACAAGCGATGATAGCAGTTAGGAACAAGGCCTAGGGATCATACTTTCACTAGTGGACACTCAACATTGATCACATAACATAATAGATAAATGCATACTCTACACTCTCTTGTTGGATGATGAACACATTGCGTAGGATTACACGAACCCTCAATGCCGGAGTTAACAAGCTCCACAATTCAATGTTCATATTTAAATAACCTTAGAGTGCATGAAAGATCAACACGACTAAACCAAGTACTAACATAGCATGCACACTGTCACCTTCACACTATGTAGGAGGAATAGATCACATCAATACCATCATAGCAATAGTTAACTTCATAATCTACAAGAGATCATAATCATAGCCTACGCCAAGTACTAACACGGATGCACACACTGTCACCATTACACCGTGCAGGAGGAATAAACTACTTTAATAACATCACTAGAGTAGCATGCAGATAAATTGTGATACAAAACACATTGCAATCATAAAGAGATATAAATAAGCACTTCACTATGCCATTCATAACAGTGAATAAGTATTCTGTGAAATATAGCCTAAGAGACCCACACGGTGCACACACTGTCACCTTTACACACGTGGGACAAGGAGTCTCCGGAGATCACATAAGTAAAACCCACTTGACTAGCATAATGACATCTAGATTACAAGCATCATCATATGAATCTCAATCATGTAAGGCAGCTCATGAGATTATTGTATTGAAGTACATAGGAGAGAGATTAACCACATAGCTACCGGTACACCCCGAGCCTCGATGGAGAACTACTCCCTCCTCATGGGAGACAGCAGCGTTGATGAAGATGGCGGTGGTGTCGATGGAGAAGCCTTCCGGGGCACTTCCCCGTCCGCAGCGTGCCGGAACAGACTCTGTCCCCAGATCTTGGCTTCGCGATGGCGGCGGCTACGTGCTTTTCGTGGGTTTCCGATCGTCATAGGGTTTTCACGACGGAGGCTTTAAATAGGCGGAAGGGCGACGAGGGGGGCCGGGGCACCACACCATAGGCGGCCGCCAGGCCCTGGGCGCGCCCCCATGTGTGGCCCCCGTGGCCCCTCTCTGCGGCTCTTGAGTGTTCTAGAAGCTCCCGGGATTCTAAGATCTTTGGCGTTGATTTCGTCCAATTCCGAGAATATTTCCTTACTAGGATTTCTGAAACCAAAACAGCAAAAAACCGGCAGCGCGGCATCTCGTCAATAGGTTAGTTCCGGAAAACGCATAAATATGACATAAAGTATGCATAAAACATGTAGATATCATCAATAATGTGGCATGGAACATAAGAAATTATCGATACGTCGGAGACGTATCAGGGCATACCGGGTAGATCATCCGGAAACACATCAGGGTATCGACAAACGACCCTGATCTGATCCAGAGTTGGCTTGGCTACACTTGAGTTGCAGGTAAATTTTCGGGGTAGTCTTTCAGACACATGTTCTACTATGATACCGGTGCTGCTAGTCATGGTGATGGCTTTCTTGGCACAGTCAATCAAACCATGGTGTTTTGACATCCAGTCCATTCCTAGTACAACTTCCAAACCTTTGGTTCCCAGAATTATCAGATTGGCATAGAAATCTACTTCATGGATTCCGATGGGTACATTTTTGCAAAATTTTCTGGCTTTGGTGGTTGATCCGGGAATTTGAACTATCATAACATGCTTCAAACTGATAGGTTGAATTTTACTTGTTGATGCAAAGTCTTCAGTGACAAAAGAATGAGATGCTCCGGAATCAAACAACACTCTAGCAGGGATGGAGTTGACAGAAAACATACCCAGTACCACATCTGGTGCTTCCTGGGCTTCTTCGGCGTTCATATGGAAGAGACGGCCGTTGCGTTTGTTGGGGTTGTTGGGGACGAACTTCTTGCCGGTGGAGACACGGCGTTGCTGCTGGCGGTGCAGCGGTGTTGCGTGCGATCTTGGCGAGCCTCTTGGGACACTCGTTGGAGTAGTGTCCCACTACACCACACTCATAGCAAGTGATGGTGGACTTGTCCTTGGGGGCGACGGGGATGGCGTTGCTCCCGGTTCTAGGGGCGGTTGTGGTATTGTTGTTGTTGGGGGGGCTCTCATCGGAGCGCGGTTGAAGTTGTTGTTGTTGTTGTTGTAGTTGTTGTTGTTGTGGCCTCCTGGCATGGAGTTTCCTCCACTCCGGTTCTGATAACCGGGGCGCGGAGTCTGCATTTGGGGCTTGTTGTTGTTTCTCGGAGTGAAACCTCCGCTTGAGCTGGGGCGATACTTCGGGGCATTGCTAGGCCCACTCTGGTGCATCATGCGGCGCTTGTGGTTCTCATTGGCTTGGTTCAACTTGCCCTCCATCTGGATGGCGGAGTCTACTAGGGCTTCAAGGTCGGCGAAGGGGATGTTGACGAGGACAGTCTGCATCTCATCATGCAGTCCGTTCAGGAATCTCTCCTGTCTCTTCTCGGTGGTGTCGGTCTCATCGGGGGCGTACCTTGACAGGGTAAGGAACCTGTCGCGGTATTCTACCACCGTCATCCGTCCTTGCTTGAGTTCACGGAACTCGTCCCTCATCTTCTTGATAAGACCCGGGGGCACATGGTACTTGCTAAATTTGAGCTTGAAATCTGCCCAAGTCATGAATTGGCCTCCGTTCATGGCATGGGTGCTAGTCCACCAGGCTCTGGCTGGTCCGGCAAGATAGTGGGTTGCGAACAGGACCATCTCGTTGGCTTCCACTCCGGCTACTTCCAGGTTGTTCTCCATAGTCTGGAGCCAGTCGTCGGTGTCGAGGGGTTCTTCGTCTTGATAAACAGGAGGGTTGGTGTTCTGGAAGTTCTTGAGCTTGGATCCGGGGTGGTCATGATTTCCATGGCCTTGGTTGGCGAGGTTTTGCAGGGCTGCGATATTGGCTTGGCGTTCAGCTCTTTCAGTCTCCCTGTCAGCTAGCAGGGTTTGCAGCAGTTGCATCATGGCATCGTTGTTGTTGCGATTGGGAGGGGCCATCTGAACATAGAGAAGATCATGAGATAAGAGGGAAATTGCTATGGTTTATTTTGAGTAAGTTCATAAAATTTGCAACTTGAAGTCTTTTCATGACAAACACAACATTCATTAATTCAACACACATTACAAGCTAACACTTAACACTTCCCATGGTTCTAAGAACCATTCTCATGCTACGATACAACGGGCGGGATACAACTCACACCTACATAAGTGATCTAGTGCAACTACTCCTCCTCATCGACATCGATCGGGAAGAAGACGTCTGGGGCTGCCTCCAGAAACTCGTAGTCCTCCTCCTCGGTGAACTCGTCCTCCTCAAAGTCGTCGTCGTTGCTCAGAAAGGCTCCTCCTCCCTGAAGGTCAATACCTCCATCGTCTTCCTCCATCTCTCTCAGCTGATCCTCCTGGGCCTTGACAGTGGCCTCAAGAGATGCTATCTTGGCGCGAAGGCGCACGATAGTAGCGTCCCTCTTGGCACGCTGCTGGCGGAGTGTCTTGCGGTCGTTGTTGAGCATCTTGATCGCCTCACCCTGCTCGGCGATGTGAGCGTGGGTCTGGTTCGCGTAAACGCGGGAGGCGTCCAGATCCTTCTGAGTCTGGTACAGCATGAAGTCGAGGTGCTCGGCGTGGTGCCTCAGCTCGGGGTGGGACTGCAGCTCCATGGGCACTCCCATGGCATCACGCCTCATGAGATGCGCGAAGCGCGAAGCGAGGATGTGCACCACGTTCTGTCCACAGAGACGCGCAAGTGCCTCCTGAAGGCCACGTGCGAGTCCGTCGAGCCAGTTGCTCTCGCGGAAGGAGAAGAGGATCCTCTCCGAGGTGGGAGGCTCCATCTTGCCCCTCAAGTCAGCGGTGATGATCCACTGCAACTCTCCTCCTGGTCGTCCACCTCCCGTGAAACTCGGGGTGTGGGCGGCCAAGGAAGTCCGAGAGGGCGTTGAGGTCGTGCTCGAAGATCAAGCTTCCACCATTCCCAAGCTGGTAGAAATTGGTGTTGATGGGTTCATTCGGCTCCATCTGAAAGCGAAATGGATGAGTAAGTTAGAGAGTGAACAAGGGTGGCAAAATTTTATGTAGATTCAAATAAAGAACATGATTCACCAAGTTTTGAAAAAGTCTCAAAGACAAGAGTGTAGGTAAATTTTCACAAATATTCTCTTCATTTGATTTCAAAGTTAAGTTTTTCTGAACGTCCATTCTAACTAGGGTCTTCTAAGGTCAAACAATGGCTCTGATACCAACTTGTGAACACCCGGATTTTTAAGTCTGAATGCCTATTATGTCATACATCGCAATCCCAGGAATATTGTTGTTACGAGGCATAATAGTTAAGTATCACCATTACAAACCATAATGTCTTACAATTGGAATCACATTATCCATATTACACGAATAGTTGATCTATTGACCAACGAACAAACACAAGTTCAAAGCGGAAGCGTAAGATACAAGGACTCTCTAGTCCACAGGCCAACGCTTGATGTCGGAAGACTCCTAGTTGTCGTAGGCGTCCTGCTGGTCATCACCTTGGTAGTTCTGTTCGTCTTCATACTCTGGCCATTTGAATAGCCAGGGACAAAGCCGTGAGTACTTCAAGTACTCGCAAACTAATACTAGTGTAAGTGCTAGACAATTCTAGTATGGGTGCTAAGCTCTAGTTTATTTGCATAAAGCTAATTTTAGTTCACAAGAGTTTTTAGAAAAGACTTATTCAAGTGCTACCTAACTCAAGTGGGAACATTAGTGTCATTCCCACCATTCAAGTGGTGATTTCAATTCAATTCACCACTTCACCATTCACTTCATCAACATTTTCAAGAATCTGATACCGGAAACTGTATGGCCTTTCCAACCGTCCGTAACCGTGGACACGGCTATTCGAATAGATTTACACTCTGCAGAGGTTGCACACTTGTGCCACAACATTTGATTTCATCCGTCGGGATAACCCCGAATCATCGTAACACAGTACGCGGATCATCAACCATAACCTTTCACTTACAAACCTAGTATGAGCACCTCTCCCCATGAGCTTGGCCTCCCAGTGAAGACCAACTGTCAACCTGGAACTGCACAGGGCTTGGCCGTACAATTCACCTCAATTCACATCATTTCTCAACAACAGAGGCAGCCTCGGCATAACCCCTATGATGTGTGTTCAGAGGGAACCCGTACTAAGATACATAATTTTCTAGTTAAGCCCTACCCATAATCAGGTATTGTGGGGGTACTCAAAATTGGAAAGGTATCGCATTCAAACCACTATCAGTTTTTATCAAAATCACCATCTTCTCTTGGTCATATTCACCTTCAAAATCATTCAATGGAATGACTCATCATTCCAAGGTTTCAAGATTTCTTTCAAAGTCACAAGTTCCCATCTAGAGTAGTCAAGTTTTAAATATTTAGCACTAGCACTAATCATGAGGGGTGCTATCTTGCTTGGCTAGCTTGAGACTAACTTTGCTACTCTAGTAACCATCTTAACTTCAGACCAAAGTTAACTATAAAAGTAACTCTTTGAGAAAACAGGTAAAAACTTGTAAGGTAGAATCTTGGGATAGGCTTATGGCAAGAAAGGTAAGACTAATGGTGCCTTGCCCCAAAAGGGCTTTGCACTTTGCAAGAATATTAGCTTGCCTTGGCAGTGGTCAAAATTCTCCTCTTCCTCCTCTTGGTAGCAACCTTCTTCCTCCGGGTATTCTCCGGTGTTTGCGTCTAAATTTGAATACGAGGTATAATCACTCAACTAGTTCAATGGCTATTCCAAACATCACATATATTCACACAAACTATTCTAAGCACACAATTAATACCATTAGGGTGCATTGGTTGAGTGGTTTGAGGAAAAATAATTTCCTCTCATTACATATGTAAATGATAGTTTCGATATAGTTTTTGAGAAATAATTTCCTCTCATTGAATCTTCTTTAAGATTTAAAACCTCAAATGATCACACATGAACTCATGTTGACCTAAGTCAACCATTCATCATCATCATTTGAGAAAATGATTTAAATGAGGTAGACCACCTCATACTATTTAATAATTCTACAAATGATTTAAATCTCCAAGTATTTCATATAAGAGTGTTTGACCAGGGGTTCAAACATCACATGAATTCATTTGGGACAAGATTTAAATGAAGTAAAACACTTCATATGATTTGCATAATAGTTTTGGACAATATCACTTAGTTAAACTAGCCATATTGTCCATTAATTAAACTAGGGCATGATCATGCAAAGTGACCACACCATTTTCTTCCAGAAACAATTAGTGTAAGTCAAATGTGAGCTATTGGAGTTGGAACTAACTTAATATCTATTTTGGTTGATTTTTAAGATTTATTTGAATGTGCAAAAGTCCCTGCCTTCATCTTTTTGTCACATTATTTCTGCAACAGATCTCACAGTGAGATCAGTTGCATTGGTTAGATCTTTTAACTAGCTTTCCAACAATATCAAGTTTGCTAAATTTGGCCAAGCCAAACAGATTCTATTGAATTTCAAAGTCAGGGCCAGTAATGAATTTGTTTGAATTGAAATAAACCGATTTTGAAATAAAGGGCCGGCGGGAAACGAAACTGGGCCGAATTGAAATAAAACAGCCCACGTCCAGCCCACCACGCGTCCACGCACGCATGGGCTGTCTGACGGTGGGATCCACCCGTCAGCGTCTCATAACGCCCGAAGCGGTACGCGAGCTGTGGGGCATCGGATTAGATGGCAGATCGACGGCGCAGGGCCATCGTCTTCTCCGACGAGAGGGGGTTACGTACACGGCGGTGCTAGGGGGTCGGAGGCCTAACCAGGGCTCCGGCGAGCAGCGGCGGTGGTCGAGGCGAGGTTGTCGACTATGGTGAAGCAGCCTGTAGCAGTGGCATCGCTCGAGGTGGCTCCAATCGACGCCGTCCTCCTCAGCACCTCCGCGGCACCGAGCTTCAAATTCCGGTGACTCCGGCGGCGATTGACTGGGGAGTGTGAGGCGAGGCAGTGAAGGGTGGAGAGCGAGGTGGTGTGCTTGGTTTGGTCCAGGGAGTCCTCTATTTATAGAATCGCGAGGGTGCTGCGGGTCCGTGGCGAGGGCGACACGCTCGCGGCGATTCCGGCGAGCGGTTGGGCTAGGCGAGGGTGCGGTCGGGTTCTCCTCGTCCAAGCGAAGCTAGGGGTGGTGATGGCACGGTCAGGCGGCGGCTAAATCGCCCGCATTGCGTCCGTGTCTGCCGCGGCGTCCACGGGATCGTGTCGTCGTCTCCGGTGCCGGCGGTCACGGGTCTGTGTTGCGCGTGTGTCTGGCGGCGTCGTGGTGTCACGCAGATGCTCGACGTGTTCACAGGGGGTCCAGGGCGTGCGCGATGTGGTGGCGTGGCGCGTGGCCAGTGTGCGCCCGCGGTGTGCACACGCGCGACGCGAGCGGCATGCTGGCGCGTTGGGCGCGCTGTCTCCGCGTGGCTAGGGCATCTACGACAAGGCCGTTGCTAGGGAGGTCGACGAGCATGGTGGCGTGTTGACACCAGGGCCAGGGTGGGAGGAGAAGGGAGAAGAGAGGGGGCTCGACATGGCCGGCATGGCCATGCCATGCAAGCTAGGGCTTGCCTCCCTAGGGTTTCTGTGGGTCAGTGAGAGAGGGGACAAGGGGACCATATAGGTTAGTTTAGGGCAGGTTAGGGTTGGTTAGGGCACTATTTGAAATAGTGTCAAATAGTTCCATATTTGGAATTTGCCAAATTTGCTCAAATTCAAATGAGTGCAAAAGGTGGCAAGGTTTGAAATGGGTGTGTTTGGTTGAGTTGTATTTGACCAGAGAGGATGAGAGGTGGTGGTGGAATTTCCAAATTCAAAATATTGCAAAATTTGCTAAGTGTGAGATTGTTCCACATAACAAAAAGTTGCAACTTTGCATGAGCATAGCATTTGATCCAAGGTGAATTTGGCATGGTGGTCTTTACCAAAGTTGTTCACCTTGATGTGCTATTGGATGACATGCAAAGAATTGACAAAGTTTAGTTTGAAAATTTTGAAATATAAGGGCTCAAAGTAGTGACCAGATTGTAATTGGCAGTTTTGACCATAATCACATGTGATCACCAATTGAGTTTGAAAATCATTTGATTTGTGTTTCTTTGATTCCAAAAGTTGTAATAAGTGTTTAGTAACATAATACAACTAATGGTGAGGACCAAAATGGTCTAGGGTAAAGATTTGCAAAAATGGCATAAACCATATGTGAGGGTTTTAGGGTTTTTCTCTTATTTGATTTCTTTCTCTTTTTGATTTATTTGGTTGGTGATCTTCACATGAGCACACTAGGGTTTTAGGGTTAAGCACAAACACATAATAACAATCATCATGGCATAGCACTCAAATGCACAAGTCCTATGCATGGCACTATATGCAATTTAAAAGTTTTTGTTGGTTTGAAATTTTGATCCCTGGAATTCTTCTTCTCTCTTTTATTGAAAATTGGGATGTTACACCATCGAACAGATCCTTGCGTTTCCTCCATGGGTCGTCGTCGTGAAGCCACCTTCGATGTCCCATGAACACCGTTTTCGAGGACCCGGGATCTCTATCTAGCTGGCGGTACGTTGTGTCATCCATGCACCTGACGCATGCATTGAATCCATGGACCACCTGCCTCGCTACATATCCGTAACCGAGAAAGTCGTGCACCGTCATGAGCAGTGCGGCTCTCATAGGGAAATATTCTTCCGCGGCGGCATCCCACGTATTGGCAGGCGTGTCCCATAGCGTGGCTAGCTCCTCTTTCAGAAGCCCCATATACAGATTGATGTCGTTCCCTGGTTGTTTCGGCCCTTGAATTAGCATACTCATTTGAATGTACTTCCTCTTCATGCACAACCAGGGGGAGGTTGTACATCCACACAAACATGGGCCAGGTGCTATGCGTGCTGCTCTGGCTGCCAAACGGATTGACTCCATCGGTGCTCGCGCCCAGCCTTATGTTCCTAGGATCGTCCCCAAATTCTGGGTACTCGAGGTTCAACGCATTCCACTGGCTAGCATCCGAAGGGTGTCTCAACATCATGTCCTTTTTCTTTTTCTTCGGATCATCTGCGTCATCTTCTCCCTTCCTCATCTCCGCGTGCCAGCGCATTAGCTTTGCTTGCTTAGGGTCCGCGAAATACCGCTGCAGACGAGGAGTGATCGGAAAGTACCAAACCACCTTCCGAGGAGCTTTCTTCCCCTTCTTGTACCGACTAACGCCGCACTCCGGACATATGGTAGACTCTGCGTGCTCGTTCCGATAAATGATGCAATCGTTCAAATTCGAGATAGTGAATTGGGAATCAAAGTACCACTCTATCCTAGGGAGGCCAGCTTACGCTAAGTTCATGGCGGTACAGCACTATGCGTACTTAAAGCTTAAGATGTCAGGCAACAATGGAACCAATATTATGGTTCATGGGAGCTTCTCTCCTTCAGATAATTGTGATCGAGAATTCCAGAAAATTGTTGCTAAGTTTGGGATAAAGCAAGAAGTTAAAACTATCGACTTCCCCTCCAAGCAGTTGGCTCTTCAAGGCAAAGACTCTAAGCTTAAGGAGGTAGACGACGGCTAGAAGACGAATAAACAACCGGACGATTCTGCAGCAGTAGTACCAAATGTCAAAACTTCGGCAGCGGATGTTAGAGCCTCGGATGAAGGCGCTAACTCTTTGGCAGTAATTGCCAGTGCTTCTACAGAAACTATCGACACCGCTCCGGAAATCATCGGCAGCTCAGTAGGCATCGACCAAGAGAAAAAGGACCCTCCTCTTACTTAAGAAGACGAGTGGTGGCATACATCTTTATCTTCATAGAATTTTATTTTCAATAAGTCTTTCTTAATACATAACAATATTATCTTATCTTATTGCCATAGACTTATTAATAAAGGTTCAAGTTTCGTTTAGACGAGCATTTGATTGATTCGGGATATCCGAACAATTTTTTCAAGATTCTTCGCATAATACCGCGAGCATCGACTTCGAAATATGAGTACAGCAAGCGAACTCGATAAAAAAGATCGGGGTCGCATATGTTGGTTATGCCCAAAATTATCATCTAAGCCTCAGGGAAAATGTGAGTGCTGCAATGGATGATAATCAAAGGGCCTTAGAAAAATACAATAAGAATCCACGTTGTCCTTCGCCAAAGCCTCATGGAACATGCGAGTGTTGCAAATGGCAAGGATAATATAAATTATGAAAGGCCCATGCCAGTACATCGAACAAGGAGTACTACGAGCAACAGAGTCAATAGCGAGCATAGTTTCCTCGATTTACTCGGGGACTACCGCCAAAAATATACGTTGTCAGTTATGGCAAAGTTGTGATTACTACGGGTTCCTTGGACCCGCAACATGAGCTGATCACTCAAAAATTTGCTGCCGATACATTTTACTAAAAGCATCACAATACCGATGCGAGAAATACTAGCGCATCAAGAATAACAGCTTAGTTGATAAATACATTAAATATCGCCATTGGCGTTTGAAGACGGTCTTGTGAGGTATGGATACTTTGTCAAAAGAGGCAAATGTGTTGTCTCTAGCAAGTCATTCACCCTTAAAAAAGTTCTTCAAGATTGATGGAAAGAAAGATATTAGGATTTGGTAAACAAGTTACATCGTACACGTGAATAAACTTATGCCCAAAGCATCCGAATTTTCGGGTACAGAGAATTGTTAGGAGCATGAGTTATGATTACAACAAAGTTACAATATCGTCAAAGTTATTCATGAGGAATTCCTACTGTGTCATCTACTTCCGTGTTGTTTTCCAATCTAGCAACTACGATGGAGGCAGGGGTCTTAACAGCAGCAAAATATTGGCAACTCCATCGCATTTCTAATCCGTGCAAACAAAAACATGCAACACATGTGTGCAGGCTTTGCATATACAACACATGTGGAGGCTTCGCATACAACACACATATGCGCGTGACGCTTCGCGCATGCACAACACATGTGGAGCTTCGCATAACATATATGCACACACACACACGTGTGCAAGACGATCGTAACCGGTCACACACAAAGCATAAAACCAACAAAGTTACCGATACGGCGAGACCGAGAGTGTTGGATGAGGAAAAAAGTTGAGATTGAGTAGGTATTGAGCTATAGAAAGTTTCACCCTTACTTACCTATCAAGAAAATTAAGTTTACCACTTAATTTGGGTGAATGAAGAGGTGAAAATGAGGTGGGGAGGAGGGGCAACACGACCAGATCCAGATTTGGTGGGAGGTGGTGGTGGAAGAGTGTTTGGGGAAAGTGGGTGGCACATGGGTGGGATGGGGGAAAGCAGGAAATGGTCCCAGGTTAGCGTGGCACCACCTAGCCTGCGCCACTGGGGTGCATAGCAATGGCGCACTGCAGTGGTGCGCCCTGCTCACACCTGTACCATCCCACCCACCCAACATGTGGCACACCTTGTTGGTGGTGCGCCATAGCTAGTAGTGGCGCACTGCGGCAGTGCGCCATTGCTAAGGCTCTCATCTCTAAAGGGGCCCTGGCCACCTCCTAGCAGTGGCGCACCACTATGCCGTGCGCCATAGGTAAGCAAAGTAGCAGTGGCGCACCTCTTCGACGTGCGCCACTATTAGGTTGGGGTAGGAGATGGCCTCCTTCCAGGATTTAGTAATGGCGCACCACAAACAAGGTGCGCCACTACTACATTTGTAACAGTGGCCCACCGTTTTGTGGTGCGCCACTGCTAAGTAATAGTGGCGCACGACCATCATGGTGCGCCACTAATGTCAATCTTACGGCTAGGCCTTTTCCTAGTAGTGAAAGTACGTATTCATGGATGGTGGAAGCGGAATGAATCTGATATTCGCAAGCACAGTCAAGAATATGGGCATCACAGCCGATATGTTGCAGGAATCTCATACATGTTTCCATGGCATTGTTCCAACCTTGCCAGCATACCCTCTTGGCAGAATTTCCTTGAATGTAGTATTTGGGAAACCCGACAATTTCAGGAAAGAAAGAATCAAATTCGAGATAGTGAATTGGGAATCAAAGTACCACGCTATCCTAGGGAGGCCAGGTTACGCTAAGTTCATGGCGGTACATCACTATGCGTACTTAAAGCTTAAGATGTCAGGCAACAATGGAACCAATATTATGGTTCATGGGAGCTTCTCTCCTTCAGATAATTGTGATCGAGAATTCCAGAAAATTGTTGCTAAGTTTGGGATAAAGCAAGAAGTTAAAACTATCGACTTCCCCTCCAAGCAGTTGGCTCTTCAAGGCAAAGACTCTAAGCTTAAGGAGGTAGACGACGGCTAGAAGACGAAGAAACAACCGGACGATTCTGCAGCAGTAGTACCAAATGTCAAAACTTCGGCAGCGGATGTTAGAGCCTCGGATGAAGGCGCTAACTCTTTGGCAGTAATTGCCAGTGCTTCTACAGAAACTATCGACACCGCTCCGGAAATCCTCGGCAGCTCAGTAGGCATCGACCAAGAGAAAAAGGACCCTCCTCTTACTTAAGAAGAGAGTGGTGGCATACATCTTTATCTTCATAGAATTTTATTTTCAATAACTCTTTCTTAATACATAGCAATATTATCTTATCTTATCGCCATAGACTTATTAATAAAGGTTCAAGTTTCGTTTAAACGAGCATTTGATTGATTCGGGATATCCGAACAATTTTTTCAAGATTCTTCGCATAATACCGCGAGCATCGACTTCGAAATATGAGTACAGCAAGCGAACTCGATAAAAAAGATCGAGGGTCGCATATGTTGGTTATGCCCAAAATTATCATCTAAGCCTCAGGGAAAATGTGAGTGCTGCAATGGATGATAATCAAAGGGCCTTAGAAAAATACAATAAGAATCCACGTTGTCCTTCGCCAAAGCCTCATGGAACATGCGAGTGTTGCAAATGGCAAGGATAATATAAATTATGAAAGGCCCATGGCGGTACATCGAACAAGGAGTACTACGAGCAACAGAGTCAATAGCGAGCATAGTTTCCTCGATTTACTCGGGGACTACCGCCAAAAATATACGTTGTCAGTTATGGCAAAGTTGTGATTACTACGGGTTCCTTGGACCCGCAACATGAGCTGATCACTCAAAAATTTGCTGCCGATACATTTTACTAAAAGCATCACAATACCGATGCGAGAAAGACTAGCGCATCAAGAATAACAGCTTAGTTGATAAATACATTAAATATCGCCATTGGCGTTTGAAGACAGTCTTGTGAGGTATGGATACTTTGTCAAAAGATGCAAATGTGTTGTCTCTAGCAAGTCATTCACCCTTACAAAAGTTCTTCAAGATTGATGGAAAGAAAGATATTAGGATTTGGTAAACAAGTTACATCGTACACGTGAATAAACTTATGCCCAAATCATCCGAATTTTCGGGTACAGAGAATTGTTAGGAGCATGAGTTATGATTACAAAAAAGTTACAATATCGTCAAAGTTATTCATGAGGAATTCCTACTGTGTCATCTACTTCCGTGTTGTTTTCCAATCTAGCAACTACGATGGAGGCAGGGGTCTTAACAGCAGCAAAATATTGGCTTATGTTGCCATCAACTTGTGTGATTGCTTCCAAATCCAATGAAGGATGTTGGGACAGCACGAAAGCAAAAGCTGATTCGGCTCCTGCAAGAAGCTGGTTGCGAACCAACTCGCGAAATTTCTCGGTGTTCCTGAAGTTCGACTTTAAAGCCAGTAGAGTTGGAGGAACTCGATTGAGGGGGAACATAGTTTTCCATATCATCCTCAAGCCTGCATGGCACTTGTCGAAGAACCGATGCACTTGTTGCACCACATACTAGAATTTTGCAACTGTAGCATCTTTCGACTTGTTTGTCCAGAAGACTTCATTGAATTGTGAAAGATTGGTCAAAGCATCCACCCGCTCATGCACTCGCTTGTTTTCTTCAGACAACTTCATAGCTATGACTGATAAAAATAATGATGCAAAAGATCAGAAGCTAAGGAGAATTATCCTAGCAATCGAAGGAGTTGAAGGAGTATCAAATACTCACAGTTCAAGCTTTCTGTAGCTTTCTGCAACTCGCCTCTTGCATATCGCTCTGCTTCAATGGCCAGTTCACCTTTTTTCTTTATAATAGCTGCCATGGCATGGATACCACACATGTCTCTCTCCATATGAGAAATTCGGGTCTTCATCCATTGAGGCTATCATTTTCAGGGTCAACAGCCGAAGAAACTTCGATAAAAGAAGGCACATGAGGCACCTGCAAAGTACACCATCGAGTGTGTCAAGGTATATGCGCGGTGTCAATAGATTTTAGTCCCATCGTGAGCACACAGTCAGAAATAAAAACATCACAGTTGAAAAGGATGGACTGGCAACACTGCCAGCCCTGAACTCATTATAGTTGGAGGCTTTAGAAAAGCCATTGTTTGAAGCAAAATGAAAAATTATAATTCAGTAAGAAAAACTCAAGGACCTTGAGTTTGCGTCGACTGGCTTGGGGCAGCTCCTCCGGCAGCTGGTTTGTTAGCTGTCACCAGATCAAGAAGCTGCAGCGCGCATTTGTGGACCAATGATTTGAAAGGGCTAGGGTCGATAGCTAGCCCATCTTGTTCCTCCAGCAATTCCTTTGTCAGCAACTTCATATCGGATCTGAAGCCGTGCACCATCAGAAGTTGGAAAGCAAGGAGAACGCTGTAGGTATGTGAGGTATGTTTGAATACCTCGATGGTGCCTTCGGTGTTGATGGAGAAAGTATCCGCCAGTTGCCCTAGAGTCTTCGTTTGGTCCGCCTTAAGAAAAATCATGGCGTGCAGTATCGACAAGACCGCCCTGTTCTTCTGGAGAAGGGCTCGGATGTGATCGCCAGATTCCATCGCCATAGAAATGGTGTCAGCAACAGAATCAACCGGGAGCTTGCCTACAGAATTGGGAGGAATATCGGCAGCTTCTGCAAGAAATAGGAATAGAAGTAAGAAGCTAATGAAACTAAATGAAAAGGAATTTGAAGATAGAGCAGTAACGTTACCGAACAGAGCCATGGTGGACTTATGCAGAAGATCATCCCTCTCCTTCTTCTGGGCTTGGGCCTCTGCCTTCTCCTTCTCCTCCTTCATCTTCTTCTTCAGCTGGCCAAGCTCTTTTCTCAAAGAGTCCGCATCCTGACGGGCGGTAGGAACTATTTTCACTGCTTGGTCAAGTTTTGAAGTCTTCGACAGAACATCATCTTGGAGCCGAGCATTATCGGCTTGGAGAGAAGAGAATTGGGAAGCGAAGTCCTTTATAATTGTTATGGCAGTTTGGATGCCCTATGACAAAAACACAAGTCAAGCGGTATTACGCCTATGTTAAAAAACCTTTCGAGTCCCCACTCGATTGCAAGTAGTCGAATGTAGACTCGGGGGCTGGAAGAGAGGAAACCATTATCAAGAAAAAGAAAGGTTGAAATACTTATGGGCTCCCCGCGAGGTAAAGGAGAAATGAGAGTTGCCGAAGGAACTTCTTTTTTCCTTCGGGAGAGAAGAAGGAGTCGAAGCAACTTTTGGTGGAACCGAAGATTCAGATGCTGCGTGAGTTGGCCTGCTGGGGCTAGCCTTCGCCTTCTTCTAAGGAGGCTCTACAAAGACCTCTTCACTGAAAGCAAACGGGTCGTTACGTTAAAGGAAATACAAATCAACTTCAGGAGAAGCAGAAGGAACTTACAAATAAAGAAGCAAATCATCCTCGTCGGCAAATCCGCCGAAGGGTCTCTTTGGTGGTTGAGCGTTGGATTTCTCCGGAGATGCATGAACAAAGGGAGCACGATCAACATCATTATCATGATTCGAGTCCACTGTATCGGTTAGTTCATCATCAAGGATTATATGGTCGACAGAAGAAGCTTCAGGGTTGGCAAGGTCATTATCCTCTTCTTTGGGAGCTTCACTGTCTTCAGCTACTTCTGCACAAGATTCTACATTGGCGGTAGAACCACCTTTTTCAGGATTTTCTTCATCTTCGGATGCAATCGGAAAGTATTCGGCAGTTGGAGGAATCTGCTAGAATAAGCAAAGACTCGATAAGAGAAAACAAAATATATCGGATGCAAGCATTAGCATGAACAGGAAAAAGATTAAATGATTAACTCGGATTGTTGGTGAGCGTGGTCATAGGGCTCATGAAGGGCTAGTAGGGGAATTGAATCTTCTTGGCTAAAATGTGTCAAACGTATGACCTCATCCAGCAGTTCCTTCTCGGACAGTTCTGCAACATTGACTTGAGTTTCGTCCTTAGGACACGAATACAAGCACATTTGATGACCTCTGGACATAACCGGCTGGATGCGACACTTCAAAAACACAGCGACAATTTCTGTACCAATCATAGTTTGACCATCGGATTCCTTTATCTGCAGTACTCTCTCAAACAACTTGTCGTCTACTGACTTTTCTTCGTCTGTTTGTATGTTCTTCCAGGATTTCTTCGGCACAGCTTCAAGGACGTCAACAAACTTCGGCAGGCACGTGTTGGGGCCAGTTGTCGATGGTTCTCTAAGATAAAACCACTTCAACCTCCATCCCTAGACTGACTCTGTCATTGGAAAGTTGAAGTAATTCACCTCTTTTCGAACAACAAAGCCAACCCCACCGGTGATGAAGGATCCATTACTACTACTATAACGCTTAACAAATAAAATCTTCTTCCATAAACCCCAGTGAGCATCAATGCCAAGAAAAGCGTCACAGAGGGTGATAAAAATTGCAAGATGAAGAATAGAGTTTGGAGTTAATTGCTTGAGTTGGATCCCATACAAGAGAAAAAGACGTTGAAGAAAATCGTGTGCTGGCAAGGATAACCCGCGGTATATGGACGCGACGAACATTACAATAAAACCGGCAGGAGGATTGGGGCACGAAGCTGAACCAGGTAGAATGACGTTCCCTTCTTCATCAGGAATCAGGCCAAGGCTGCGCGCCTTCTTCTCATCGTGCTTTGACATTGTCGAAGCGGGCCAGTCGCCGGGGGCATCCTTGGTGGTAGCGGCGGAAGCCTCCGGTGCAATCTTTTTCATCGCAGCAGCGGTGATCTTGGGGCCGGTGGCGCTCTTAGCAACGCTGGTGGAAGCGGAGGTGCCCTTCTTTTTCACCATCTTGAAATACCTTCGGAGATGGCAGTGATTGAAGCACGACGGTGGTGGCGGCGCAGCGGTTGTGAGATGCAAGAACAGAGGAGGAAGAAAGCAGTAGGAGCAAGAAGAAAGAAAGTAAAATCTGCGTCTTTCCTTGTAAAGGGGAAAGTTGACAAGGGTTTGATCTAGAGGATTTGTGCCATAAGCATTGGACACAGATCTAGGTCGCCGCGTGTCACGATAGAAGTTACACCAAAGGACGATTATCTCCATTATGTGCGGGAATCGAGGAGGCGCCTCGGTCAGCGCGCAAGGATCAGTCATTTCCTAACTGACCGCGCAGATATAGGGTGGCCTGTTAGGTCATGTCCTGTCAATCGAGCCGCCGCAGAGGCCACGTCATTGCTGATGTCATCAAAAATATCGACTCCTCATTTGTGAAGCATCCGAAGGAATCTACAACATTGAGTTGCTTGACTTGAGTCTACGCACGGTTACAAGCACCCGTCCCTAAACTCGGAGGCTACTCCCATCGGGAGCGCTGGACGCGCACCCGATAAAAACTACTGAAGACGAAGGAAAACAAACCCGAAGGTTTCAGAAGATCCAGGATCGAGCCCGGGGACTTGAACCTGAGTAAAGTAACGTTGCTTTGCCATCAGCAGTTAACTAGCATCGATTTAACGAGTAAGACTGGGCACGTTACTTCTATCCCTTACGCACTATCATATTAAATGACTTCACTCGAAGTTTTTGAAGACCCAATATATAAAAAGATATCAGATGATAAAGGAAATTCAGAAAGCATCGGCATCAGAATCTTCGAGTAGAACAACTTGAGTCTACGCACGGTTGCATGCATCCGTCCCTAGACTCGGGGGCTACTCCCATCGGGAGTGCACGCGCACCCGATATCAAGCAGTTTCAACTTCAAAATGATGAAGAAGGATCAAGTCTTTTCAATAGCTATGGACATTCGGATGAAGGCAATTATAGTCCCTGCCCGAAGCTTTACTTCGGCCAGTCACTCGGGGGCTACTGATGTGGGCATTACCCCTCGGGTAACCAACATTAGACTACCTCCTCCGGCCCAACTAGGGGTCCATGAAGATTGCCCAACAACCAAGGTGGGTCTATACGTCGGTTCCAGCAAAAAGAGACCTACCCGAAGAAGGATTATTGATGAACAAGGCAAGAAGACGCTATACAAGGAAAGACTAGAATAGATCTCATTGTAACCTAGTCGAGTCTGGACAGAACTCTTGGGACCTGGCCTGCTATATAAAGGCCAAGAGAGAGTCTGCCGAGACACAACTTCAACACGTAGACCCACCGCAAGTTAGAGCTAGAACCCTAGAATCTTCGCCTCCTGGTGAGACAACCACCACGGCCTATCGGCTACCCCATTGTAACCAGATATATTCGACAATCATGATCAGGCAAGCATGAAGTAAGATTTTACCTCATCGAGGGCCCCGAACCTGCATAAATCTCTCTCCCCATTTGTTTGGTATCCGATGTATCGTGCTAGCATGCGGGATTCCGTCAACCCTAAGCCCCTCATGGTGGGCATTGCCGGGTAGCACCCTGATACGTCTCCAATGTATCTATAATTTCTTATGTTCCATGCTAGTTTTATGACAGTACCTACATGTTTTATTCACACTTTATAATGTTTTTATGCATTTTACGGGACTAACCTATTAACAAGATGCCACGGTGCCAGTTCATGTTTTCTGCTGTTTTTATTTCAGATAGTTGGTTTACAAATATTCTCGGAATTGGACAAAAAAAAGCCCACGGCCCTATTTTCCACGGAGTGTTCCGAGAAGACAGAACGGTCGAGGAAGGCCAGGGGGGCCCACCCCATAGGGCGGCGCGGTGCCCCCGCCGTGATGTGGTGAGGGAGCCCGCTCCCCCGACTCTGCCTCCAGCTATTTATTCCTCCGTCCCCGAAAACCCTAGCACCGAAGGCAAAATACCGAGAACAGTTTCGGAGACGCACGCGTCAGCCCTAACTCGGGGGTTCGGAAGATCTCCTCCGGCACCCGGGAGGAATCATCAGGAGGGCTCTACATCACCATGCCCGCCTCTGGACTGATGCGTGAGTAGTTCATCCTTGGACTATGGGTCCATAGCAGTAGCTAGATGGTTGTCTTCTCCTTTTGTGCCATCATGTTTTGATCTTGTGAGCTGCCTATCATGATCAAGATTATCTATTTGTAATGCTACATGTTGTGTTTGTTGGGATCCGATGAATATGGAATACTATGTCAAGTTGATTATAGATCTATCTTATATGTGTTGTTTATGATCTTGCATGCTCTCCGTTGCTAGTAGAGGCTCTGGCCAAGTTGATACTTGTGACTCCAAGAGGGAGTATTTATGCTAGATAGTGGGTTCATGTCTCCATTGAATCTGGGGGAGTGACCCCTAAGGTTGTGGATGTGTTGTTGCCACTAAGGATAAAACATCAATGCTTTGTCTAAGGATATTTGTATTGTTTACATTACGCACAGTACTTAATGCAATTGTCTGTTTCTTGCAACTTATACTGGAAGGGTGCGGATGCTAACCCGAAGGTGGACTTTTAGGCATAGATGCATGCGGATGGCGGTCCATGTTCTTTGTCGTAATGCCTAAGTAAATCTCATGGTAGTCATCATGATATGTATGTGCATTGTTATGCCCTCTCTATTTGTCAATTGCCCAACTGTAATTTGTTTACCCAACATGTTATTTATCTTATTGGAGAGACACCACTAGTGAATTGTGGACCCAGGTCCATTATTTTACATCTGAAATACAACCTACTGCAATCATTGTTCTCTTTTGTTTTCTGCAAGCAAACATCATTTTCCACACCATACGTTTAATCCTTTGTTTTCAGCAAGCCGGTGAGACTGACAACCTCACTGTTAGGTTGGGGAAAAGTAGTTTGATTGTGTTGTGCAGGTTCCACGTTGGCACCGGAATCCCTGGTGTTGCGCCGCACTACACTCCTTCACCAACAACCTTCACGTGATCTTCATCTCATACTGGTTCGATAACCTTGATTTCTTACGAGGAAAACTCGCTGCTGTACTCATCATACCTTCTTCTTGGGGTTCCCAACGGACGTGTGCTTACGTCACAAGCATCTACTTTAAGGTTGCAAGATCAAGACTGCAGGGGAGTCTCTCACACCCAATCTCTTTAGTTTTTTTTATTGTCTTGCTTTATTTTATTTTCTTTCTTGTTTACTTTCTTTATATCAAAAACACAAAAAAATTAGTTACTTGTTTTACTTTATTTAATTCGGTTTGCTTTATTTATTTTTATCATTACTAAAATGAGTACTCCTGAGAACACTAAGTTGTGTGACTTCACTAGCACAAATAATAATGATTTCTTATGCACTCCTATTGCTCCACCTGCTTCTATAGCAGAATTTTATGAAATTAAACCTGCTTTACTAAATCTTGTTATGAGAGAGCAATTTTCTGGTGTTAGTACTGATGATGATGCTGCTGCCCATCTTTATAATTTTGTTGAACTTTGTGAAATGCAAAAGTATAAGGATATAGATGGGGATATTATAAAACTGAAATTGTTTCCTTTCTCCTTGAGAGGAAGAGCTAAAGATTAGTTGCTATCTTTGCCTAAAAATAGTATTAATTCATGGACTAAATGTAAAGATGCTTTCATTGGAAAATATTATTCTCCTGCTAAAATTATATCTTTGAGAAGTAGCATTATAAACTTTAAGCAATTAGATAATGAACATGTTGCCCAAGCATGGGAGAGAATGAAATCTTTGGTAAAGAATTGTCCTACCCATAGACTAACTACTTGGATGATCATCCAAACCTTTTATGCAGGATTAAATTTTTCTTCAAGGAACCTATTGGATTCAGCTGCTGGAGGTACTTTTATGTCCATCACTTTGGGTGCTGCAACAAAGCTTCTTGATGATATGATGATGAACTACTCTGAATGGCACACTGAAAGGACTCCTCAAGGTAAGAAGGTAAATTCTGTTGAAGAAACCTCTTCCTTGAGTGATAAGATTGATGTTATTATGTCTATGCTTGTTAATGGTAAATCTCATGTTGATCCTAATAATGTTCCTTTAGCTTCATTGGTTGCTCAAGAAGAGCATGTTGATGTGAACTTCATTAAAAATAATAATTTCAATAGCAATGCTTATAGGAATAATTTTGGTAACAACAACTATAGGCCATATCCTTCTAATAGTGGTAGTGGTTATGGTAATCCTTACAACAATAGTAGGAGTGTACCCTCTGATCTTGAAGTCATTCTTAAAGAATTTATTAATACACAAACTGCTTTTAACAAATCTGTTGAGGAAAAGTTTGGTAAAATTGATGTTCTTGCTTCTAAGGTTGATAGTCTTGCTCTTGATGTTGATCTTTTAAAATTGAAAGTTATGGCTAATTAAGTTAAAGATACTAAGTCATTTGCTACAGCAAATGCTATCCAAGTTCGAATTAATGAGAATATTAGAATGATGGCTGAATTGCATGCTAGGTGGGAAAGAGAAGAAAAACTTGCTAAAGAGAATAATATAGCTAGAGTTTGGACTATTACCACCACTAGTAATGTTGATGCTTCACATGTTGCTAAACCTCCTACTATTAATGGTAAAATAATTGGTGTTGGCAATGTTTCTACTTCTACTACAAAGCGTGCAAAATTGCCTGAAACTGCTGAAACTGTTTGTGATAAAAGTGCTGAAATTTTTCAAAGTGTTGGGGACAATGGTCCCATTACTTTAGATCATAATGGTTTTGATTTTGATAATTGTCATATTTCTGAAGTTATTAAGTTCTTGCATAAACTTTCTAGAAGTCCTAATGCTAGTGCTATAAACTTGGCCTTTACAAAACATATTACAAATGCTCTCATTAAAGCTAGGGAAGAGGAATTAAAACTTGAAGCTTCTATCCCTAGGAAGTTGGAAGATGGTTGGGAGCCCATCATTAAAAATGAAGGTCGATGATTTTGATTGTAATGCTTTATGTGATCTTGGTGCAAGTATTTCTGTTATGCCTAAGAAACTTTATGATATGCTTGACTTGCCACCTTTGGAACGTTGTTATTTGGATGTTAATCTTGCTGATAATTCTATAAAGAAACCTTTGGGGAGAATTGACAATGTTCACATTACGGTTAACAATAACCTTGTCCCCGTTGATTTTGTTGTTTTGGATATTGAATGCAATGCATCTTGTCCTATTGTTTTGGGAAGACCCTTTCTTCGAACCGTTTGTGCTATTATTGATATGAAAGAAGGAAATATTAAATATCAGTTCCCTCTTAGGAAAGGTATGGAACACTTCCCTAGAAAGATAATGAAGATGCCTTTTTATTCTACTATTAGAACAAATTATGATGTTGATGCTTCTTCTCTTGATGTTACTTGATTTTCACTTTCTGCGCCTAGCTGAAAGGCGTTAAAGAAAAGCGCTTATGGGAGACAACCCATTATTTTATTTCTGCAATTTTTGTTTTATTTTTGAGTCAAGGTGCTTGTTACTACTGTAGCAATACCTTTATATCTTTATTTTATTGCATTGTTGTGCCAAGTAAAGTCTTTGATAGAAAGTTGATACTAGATTTGGATTTCTGCGCATAAACAGATTTTAGCTGTCATGAATTTGCGTTTTTCTCTCTGTAGAAGAATCTAAAAATTCTGATAAAATTCATGAGTAATCCTCAGATATGTACGAAACTTTCATTCAACTGGAGCTTTTCCATCTGAGCATGTTAAGTGCCTCGAAAAATTAGTCTTTACAAACTGTTCTGTTTTGGAGATTCTGCCTTTTATTTCGCATTGCCACTTTTGTGTTTGAGTGGATTTCTTTGCTCCATTAAATTTCAGTAGCCTTGGGTAATGTCCAGAGTGTTGGGAATGATTGTGTCCTTGCTGGACATGTGAATTTTGATTATGCACTAACCCTCTAATGAGATTGCTTTGAGTTTGGTGTGAAGGAAGTTTCAAGGATCAAGAGAGGAGGATGATATAATATGATCAAGAAGATTGAAAAGTCTAAGCTTGGGGATGCCGTGGTTCATCCCTGCATATTTCAAGAAGACTCAAGTGTCTAAGCTTGGGGATGCCCAAGGCATCCCCTTCTTCATCAACAACTTATCAGGTCACCTCTAGTGAAACTATATTTTAATTCCGTCACATCTTATGTGCTTTACTTAGAGCGTCCATGTGCTTTTATTCTCGTTTGTTATTTTAGTTTTCTGAATAAATCGGATCCTAACATGCTTGTGTGGGAGAGAGACACGCTCCGCTTTTTCATTTGAACACTGGTGTTCTTTGTTTTATTTTTCATGTTCATGGCAAAAGCTGAAAGCCACCGCACTTATTGCTATTTGGTTGGAAACAGAAAATGCTTCATGTGGTAGTTGGTATACTGTCTTGAATAGTTTGATGCTTGGCAATTGTTTTGAGCTCTCAAGTAGATCACGTTTAAGCTCTTGCATCATGTAGTTTAAACCTATTAGTGGAGAACTACCGTAGAGCTTGTTGAAATTTGGTTTGCATGATTAGTCTCTCTAAGGTCTAGATATTTTCTGGTAAATGTGTTTGAGCAACAAGGAAGACAGTGTAGAGTCTTATAATGATTGCAATATGTTCTTATGTAAGTTTTGCTGTACCGGTTTATACATGTGTTTGCTTCAAACAACCTTGCTAGCCAAAGCCTTGTACTGAGAGGGAATGCTTCTCGTGCATCCAAAACCTTGAGCCAAAACCTATGTCATTTGTGTCCACCATAACTACCTACTATGTGATATTTTTCTGCCATTCCAAGTAAATACTTCATGTGCTACCTTTAAACAATTCAAAACTTTATTACTCCTTATTTGTGTGAATGTTTTATAGCTCATGAGGAAGTATGTGGTGTTTTATCTTTCAATCTTGTTGGGCAGACTTTCACCAATGGACTAGTGGCATATACATCCGCTTATCCAATAATTTTGCAAAAGAGCAGCAGGGTGCCCATCCCCAATTAATTAACTTTCATTAATAATTCTCTTCACATGTTTTGCCCTGATTTATCAGTAATTAATTTTGCAATAGACACTCCTCCATGGTATGTGAAATGTTGGAAGGCACCCGAGGATTCGGTTAGCCATGGCTTGTCAAAGCAAAAGGTTGGGAGGAGTGTCATCTATAAATAAAACTAAAATACATGTGTAAACAAAAGAGAAGAGGGATGGTCTACCTTGCTGGTAGAGATAACGTCCTTCATGGGAGCCGCTCTTTGAAAGTCTGTTTGACAAGGGGGTTAGAGTGCCCACTACCCATTCATTGACAACAACAAACACCTCTCAAAACTTTAGTTTTATGCTCTCTTTATGATTTCAAAACTTTAAAAGCTCTAGCACATGATTTAATCCCTGCTTCCCTCTGCGAAGGGCTTTTCTTTTACTTTATGTTGATTCAGTTTACCTACTTCTTTCTATCTTAGAAGCAAACACTTGTGTCAACTGTGCATTGATTCTTACATGCTTGCTTATTGCACTTATTGTATTACTTTGTGTTGACAATTATCCATGAGATATGCATGTTGAAGTTGAAAGCAATTGCTGAAACTTAAATCTTCCTTTGTGTTGCTTCAAAACCGTTCATTAAGAATCTATTGCTTTATGAGTTAACTCTTATGCAAGACTTTTGATGCTTGTCTTGAAAGTACTATTCATGAAAAAAAAATTCTATATGATTCAGTTGTTTAGTCATTATCTTTTTGTTAGCAAACTATAGACCATTGCTTTGAGTCACTTGATTCATCTTATATGCTTTACAATAGTATTGATCAAGATTATGTTGGTAGCATGTCACTTCAGAAATTATTCTTTTTATCGTTTACCTACTCGAGGGCGAGTAGGAACTAAGCTTGGGATGCTTGATACGTCTCCAACGTATCTATAATTTCTTATGTTCCATGCTACTTTTATGACAATACCTACATGTTTTATTCACACTTTATAATGTTTTATGCATTTTCTGGGACTAACCTATTAACAAGATACCACAGGGCCAGTTCCTGTTTTCTGCTGTTTTTGATTTCAGAAAAGTTGGTTTACAAATATTCTCGAATTGGATGAAACAAAAGCCCACGGCCCTATTTTCCACGGAGTGTTCCAGAAGACCGAAGAAGAGTCGAGGAAGGCCAGCGGGGGCCCACTCCATAGAGTGGCGCGGCAGTGGGGGCCGTGCGTGATGTGGGAGGGAGCCCCTGGCTCCCAGGCTCGCCCGCCTATTTATTCATCGAGTCCTCGAAAACCCTAGCAGAGAGCCAAAATACGAACAGTTTTAGAGACACCCGCCGTCAACCTAACTCGGGGGTTCGGAAGATCTCCTCCGGCATCCTGCCGGAGGGGAATCATCACCGGAGGGCTCTACATCACCATGCCCGGCTCCGGACTGATGCGTGAGTAGTTCATCCTTGGACTATGGGTCCATAGCAGTAGCTAGATGGTTGTCTTCTCCTTTTGTGCCATCATGTTTAGATCTTGTGAGCTACCTATCATGATCAAGATCATCTATTTGTAATGCTACATGTTGTGTTTGTTGGGATCCGATGAATATGGAATACTATGTCAAGTTGATTATAGATCTATCTTATATGAGTTGTGTATGATCTTGCATGCTCTATGTTGCTAGTAGAGGCTCTGGCCTAGTTGATACTTGTGACTCCAAGAGGGAGTATTTATGCTAGATAGTGGGTTCATGTCTCCATTGAATGTGGGAGTGACAGCAACCCCTAAGGTTGTGGATGTCTTGTTGCCACTAGGGATAACATCAATGCTTTGTCTAAGGATATTTGTATTGTTTACATTACATGCAGTAATACAATTGTCTTGTTGTTTTGCAATTAATACTAGAAGGGGGCGGATGCTAACAGAAGGTGGACTTTAGGCATAGATGCATGTTGGGTAGCGGTCTATGTTCTTTGTCGTAATGCCCTAAGTAAATCTCATAGTAGTCATCATGATATGTATGTGCATTGTTATGCCCTCTCTATTTGTCAATCCAATTGTAATTTGTTTACCCAACATGTTATTTATCTTATTGGAGAGACACCACTATGAACGTGGACCCGGTCCATTCTTTTACATCTGAAATACAACCTACTGCAATCATTGTTCTCTTTTGTTTTTGCAAGCAAACATCTTTCACACATTCGTTTAATCCTTTGTTTTCACAAGCTGATGAGATTGACAACCTCATTGTTAAGTTGGGGCAAAGTAGTTTGATTGTGTTGTCGGGTTCCGTTGCTTGGGATCACTATGTTGGCTTGCTACCTCCTTCACCAACAACCTTCACGTGATCTTCATCTCTTACTGGTTCGATAACCTTGGTTTCTTTTTCCTCATGTGTGAGTAGATCCCCATAGGCGTGGGAGATGTACGGAATTGGTGAGATGTGTTGTGCCTATTTTATTTCATCCATTTGTGAATTGTGATTGTGATACTTATATATGAGAATGAATGTCTATGTGCACCTAATGATGTTATCTAATTTAAGGGCCCATGTAACATGATCTTGAGAACTCATAGACAATAACTAGTTTGCTAGTGAATCGGCGACCCCCGAGTGACACGGGCGATATCAAAGAGGATCTAGCATAACTCGACGACAACAAGGAGCCACCTAGTTTAAAGCTCTGATCTGGTTTAAGCACCTTAATAGA
Source organism: Lolium multiflorum (assembly GCA_030979885.1). Classification (NCBI taxonomy): domain Eukaryota; kingdom Viridiplantae; phylum Streptophyta; class Magnoliopsida; order Poales; family Poaceae; genus Lolium; species Lolium multiflorum. The sequence goes on from CM061751.1 coordinate 57,428,853, forward strand.
TACGTTGACCACTGTTTTGGTAACAGGCAGAAGGATCATTGGAGTCACATGAAATCTACCAAGAGGAGTCTTATTGTCATTTGGGTTGCTTGCACTACTAGGAATTAGGCTATCCCTGGCGCACCAAGCCGCTCCGGTGGGAACAAGCCGGTGGTATCGCCTTACCGCCGGCACACCACCTGCTACGCCGACAGTAATTCGACTGTGCCGGCCACTTCTATGCAGCGATAAGCGATTAGTGCAGACGGGTATATTTTTCAAAGTTAAAAAAGACGAATCCAGATCTAGATCTCGTCGTGATGTGTTCTTCACGTTCTTCACAGTGGCCATCGAGGGTTGAGGAGGTGGGTCACTAGACTGAAGGTCGCCGGCAAGATTTAGGAGGTGGTCACCGGAGGGAGGTCCCAACGAGGTTGAGGAGGTAGTCACCGAAGGAAGCTCACCGGCTTGAGGTGGTCACCGGGTTGAGGAGGTGTGGGTTGAGGAGGAGGAGGAGGAGGAGGAGCAAAGAGGAGGAGTGAAAGAGGAGGACGAGGACAAGGAGGAGGAGGAGAAGGAGAGAAAGTGAGAAACAGAAGTGGGCACAGTAAGGATGGTTTTCATATATAGAACCGATTGCAGCGGCGCACCAATATGGTGGTATGCTGGGGTAATTTTTTTAATTTTTTCATCAAAATCTAAAAGCTGAAAAAGAAATGTTTAAATTTTGAATTTGTTCAGATTTCAAATTATCTGACCAGTGAGTGGTTGAAATCAGATAGGAAATTTGTGTAGATACATTTTGATATAAAGTTTTCATTATAAATTAGATTCTCAAGCCATTTTACTGAAGCATGACGCCATTTTGCATAATATATTGAAATTCATGTTTTTAAATTTTCGCAAAAACTAGATGACACAACACATGGGCATCTCGAAGGACTTTATTTTTATTTTTAAAAATTTTCTATCATTTTCGTCTAATTTTTCGAAAATGAAAAAGGTGATCCAAGGGGGGGGTGTGGAGGGAAAATCGGATGGTAAGATTTTACCCGGCCCACGGGCTGCCAGTCGTGGCGGCGATATGGTAGGCTCCGATTTTGGGCTGGCTCGGACCTGGCCGACCCTTATCCCCGGCAGACAAAGCCTTCCCTGCGCTGGCGGTATTTGAGAACCACCAGTGGCCCATAAATTAGGTGCACCGAAGGAAAATACCACTGGCGTGCACCTTTTTGGGTGCACCGGTGGTAACCCTGGGCCTATAGCCTATTTCCGAGTAGTGAGTGAAGTTACTTTGGATCACGAATCATATTCACTTATCACATTTATTCCACCAGGCACATTCACTATCACCATGAACCGTGTTTTCCCGCGCCCAATCTTTCGTTTACATGAACTCAATACAACTCTCAAAATTGTTTACTTTTATGCTCTTTACTTTATTGCACTTTCAGTACACAAAAATTCTATATTCACACTCACCCTTTTCCATTTCAATTATTGCAGTCAATTCACTCAAGACCTGTGACACCTTGAGTGCGTAAAGCCCCAGATAAACACTCTCCTAGGCTCCTCGTTGGGTTACGATATAAAATTCGGAAATAATACTTTCATGAAGCATGCTCTAATGAACATGTGTACTTGCAAGCCACCAAACACCGTCGAAGGTCGTGCGCAACGCCACACAGCCAAGGCAGCCGATCTTTCGATCACCGCGCGACGTGCACCGGTGGCCCAATGTAGCAGCAAGGGCGGCCAGGGTTGCGGCGGTGGTGGTGTAGAGCACCCATGGCAGCAGCGTCGGCCGTCCAAAGGCAATAACCTTGTTCTTTGTGGTAGCATCTTGTGAGGCCAAAGTGGCAAGCGGACGCCCAAGGTTGCGCGGCGGTGTGCGCTTGCAGCATCACAGGGCCGACCACCCATGGCAGCACCGTCTACCGTCCGTGGCAGCAACACTAGTCGCCCATGGTAGCAACGCCGGAGACCGAAAGTAGCAAAGCCGTATGCCCAAGGTAATGACGGTGGTGTGCGCTTGCAGCATCATAGCGCTGACCACCCATGGTAGCAGCTCCGGCCGCCCATGGCAGCAGCGTCGGTCGCCCAAGGTAGTGGCGTTCGTGAGTTCTTGCAGCATCATCCCGTCGTCAAGTCCTGCATGCGGTCGGGGGCTCCAAGATGGAGGGTGCGAAGTGCAGGGTCTGGCGAGATGAGCAGCAGCAAGGCGATGACGAACCCTCACTGCTTCCTCTTGCAACGCTGGCGATTGTTTATTCGATCAGGGTGTGCGCGTGATGGGAGATCTGGCCACATCGGAGCTTGTAGCAGCAGGCTTAGAGGGAGAGGGTGGCGCCGTCCGTGTTTTCGGCAGCGGCGACACACCTTCTCTGCATGCATCCATAGTAGAAGGCAGTGTACCTCATCGAGTTCCTCGGGAGAGGACATGAATAAGAAAAGGGAAATGACATGTGACTACTCACAACGACAGTATCATAAGTAGTAGTTGTTGTAGTATAGAGAGAAGAGACACACAGAAATGGAACAAAGGAATGGAGCAGATGATTCTCTTGTTTCATTGCAATGTGGGAGACCCACTTATATACATGTTGAAGGGGTGTGTTGGGGAGACACCTCTTCCCCAACATCTCCTGGGAGGTATCCCTCCCATACACAATATGATCACATATTTTATTTCCTAACACTCCCCCTTGATCAATTTGTTGTTTGTATATTGCAATCCAAAGACTCCTCCTAAACCCAGTGGGAAAAATTAAGGAGAAACCATGTGTCATACGTCCGCACTTGTATTTATAGTGTCTCGTTAAAAACCTTATACGAGAAACCTTAGGGAAAACTCATAAAGGGAAAAGGAGTACAATATCAGTGATCGGAAGATCATCAATGAGTTATAACTAGGAATTTACTCCCCCTCAACATTGCAAACCTAAGGGTTGTCTCACCAATTCCACAAACTTAATTATGGAATACAACTATTGGTAGAGATACTGTGAATATCACAATATTTTGTTTGCAAATTACCCTCTTACATTTCTGTAATTTATGAGGATAAATATAACTCATAAGCAATACAAGTGACATTATCTTGGTAGATAATGATAGGTGATTCGAATGAATCTCCACATGAACTCACATGTGGCCAATCATTCTGCGAATTCATACACATCTTGTGATGTTTCATATAATTTCTGCAGAATGATCACCGGAAGGACTTATTTAGAGTCTATTCTGAAGACTTCCTTCTGAATACCCTTCCAGTAATTCAGTCTTTGATATGGCACTGTTGGGATGAAATAATTAGCCACTATCATATATCACACATTGGTCCCATCTTGATTTTCATACTAGAATTAATCAAGAGTTTTGTGCCTTGGATATATCTTAGAATAATCCATACACAAACCTTATACCTTTCGGGGGATTGCACTCTCAATAAATTGCCAACAAACATAATGTCAGGCCTGACGTATTTTGCAAGATATCTCAGTGCTTCGATGGTAGATATGGAACTTCAGCTCCATCTATCACTTCACCATCTTCCCACCTTTCCAAGGATTGGTATCCCATATTAGGTATAATATGACCATATGTGTCTCTGATATTATATATCCGTATTGAACTTATTCAATATTTTGGGATATATGAAGACTGATATACATTTATTCCTAGGGGAACAAGCTCAAGTTAAAACTTAAGCACGATTTGGTTTGACCCAAATCTCTGTCTTAAAATGATTGTGTGTATCTCAAATGTCTCGCATAAAGACATTGATGATAAGATCATCAACACCACTTTGGTGACGTAAAATCCAATTAAGGATTTATTCATGAGTACACATCAACAATCATTGATATTAGAGTTATCCTCATCATGGAATAACTCACACAGTCGGTTGTACCACAAAATTATCTCCGACTACTTCAAGTCATAGAATGACTCCAGAAGTTTCCCACACACATGTTGCGATTTTCCTTTGGATTCAGAATATTAAGTCCTTCAATGACTTCAATCTATAAATCCAAATTGAGTGACCTGTGGGAGTATGCAGGCACTACTACATACATCAACCACATGGATCAGTACTGCCAATGACATTTAGTATCGAAACATAATTCCACTCATACCAAGATGGTATGCCACATCATGACTGATGTCGGGTTTCTGCGAAAAACCCTTGTGCTACAAAAGCCTCGCTTTATCACCACCTCATTCTCTCTTCCCTTATGGGAGATACTTATGAGGAGAAGGTTTTACTATCGTAAATACCTCTCTCTGATGAGCGAGCGCTATTCTTCCTCAATTGCTTCCTTTCATTTGAACCAATATAAGTGCAACAACACTCTCCATGGATTTTGGTTCAGGGCCCAAAAGGATTTTAGCAATTCCCAGGAAGATTTATATGTCGACATATGTAGACTTTCTCATATATGATTCTCATGAATCAGTATCATTTATGGAATTCTCATTGTGCCTCTCAACTCGTTGTGACTTCCCATAACAACAGAGTCAAGGTGTTTCGATGTCCCAGCACACAAAAATGTGTGCGCACTGTGCTGGGTCCTGGATGATACACATCCTTCAGGTGTCATTCAACCTCAGGTTGAACCACATTTAGTGATTGGGAGACCATCTCTTTTGTTCCAACAAAAACAAAGAGAACTTAGTCTCATATGATCAGAATTCTCCCCCTCTTGCTCTCATATGGGGAGACGAGTGGTTTATTAGGTACCTCCACTCAATCCGATACATGACCAAAATGACACCTTTGTCACTAGTAAATATATTGGCAGATTATTTGCAATAAAATACAAACTTCTCATAACCTGAACCTCTAGTTCAGTTTTTTAAGTACGTGGATCAAATGTCAACGACATTTCTTAGCCATTTCCTGGCATTCTGTGTGGTACACATCTCCCCCTAATGCCAGAAAATGTCCTTATTGCAAAAACAATCAGCGTATAGGCCCCTAACTCCCTTTTCAGGGTTAAGGTATGTGACGGATTAACAATCATACCACAGTTATTCCTCACATAGATCCCAAATATATGTGAGGGCCCATGACATACGCCGGGGTGGTGATATCGGATGCAACCGATTACCGCAGATGGGAAATCTTATTTCCACGTACAAACTGCAAGGGGACGCAGTATTAAACATGCGACGTGTGATTCCGCATGTTACCACCAACTAAATGTTGGCAAATCACAATTCTGTAACATTGGCCATGCAACTTTGACTCTCTTTCAGAAGAGATCTAGCCAAACCATTGTGGGTATGTACAAAATATACTGAATATGACCATTGAATGTTCGTGAATCAAATTCAACGAAAATTCCATTCCAATGGCATTATCCCACGTTAGGACACTCTGCTCTAAATTCGTCAATTTGAGCACTTAATTCAGTATTCACCTGGTTTTGTGTGAATGCTACGCACATAAGACCATCTTCAAGATGCATATGTGCAACCACGAAGCACCAACATAACCCACACAATGGTTGAGTAATCCACATACATTCTTGAATGCTTTCAAGAGTAATGTGTGGCTCATTCTAAATTTTAAGGTGAGAGTGCCTTAAAATTAATTCCCCTATGGCACGTCCAGTGCACATAAAATCTTATGATTGTTGAATATTGCAACAGTCAAGTGTTGGTCAACAGAATTGTCAATAATTTCTCTAACTTCCCATACCATGGTGATAAAGGAGAAAATATTATTGCGTACGCAACAAAATTGAGTATGAAATGATTCATACACTCAATTTTCTCAACTATCATGTCATCGGGACATAATGTTGCGAATTATACTACATGTAGTAGCATAATTATATGCTAATGATATTTGGGATAACCAGTGGACTACACGAGATCTCCAGGACATCTTGGGAATAACCATCCACAAGTATATCATCACTGTAGCGGAGTTAATTTTCCTTCTATAGTACCAGAATATTTCTAGTTGTTCCTTTGAAGTTGAACTTCAATCGTATCCCATTGAACTCATTTGCCTTCTCCGATAAGGAGTTAGTGGTATGATTCAATCCAATATTTCACATATTGGTAACCATTGGTACGATATTTCGTACTACCACCTCTTTGACAAACAGTGTTGTCATTGCGATCATTTCTCTTAAATGACCCATTCCCTTTTGAGATATATACTCCATTTTTATTTGTCATTTTGTCTTCACTTTACATTCAACTCTCCGCGGTTTTTAACCACTAATTGCTTAACACTGAGGGCACATGCATGAATTTCAGGCAATGGTATCACACCCATTGAACATGACGATCCTTCATAAAAAGTACATCATATCTTCACCCTGAAATAAAAATGGTATTCATATTTACCATCATAGGAGAATGTAAAGTTCAGTAAGGGCTTACAATCAGATGTTGACTTATAGACAAATAACTTATAAGCCTCAACGGACTTGAAGTCCCGAACACGAATGAATAGTCATTGTGTGATGCTTATAACAATATATCTCCTTAAGGGGGTCCCAAAAGGGAAAATGGATATTCACCATCCATTTAAATACTCAATTTGAGAATTGAGTCATTGCGATTATGCTATCTTATAAATAGCCATGACATTATCTACATGTGGAGTTTCTGTGGCGACATGGCCACGGGTCGACAAAATCATCAATGTCCAGGACCCATGTTAAATGATTACTCCCACATAATGTCATCTCATCGCACTACCTTTCGAGAAAGGTCAGCCATTGTGATGCATGAAATGTTCATGCATTAATTTATCATCAGTAAATTAAGTAGGATGAAAATGCTATGGCTGAGCATAATCATGGTCATGGTGATTCGTAGTGACCCATAGGTCAAACCTTCCACAAGAACGCCACAAATGTGGTGTAGATCTTCAAATTAAAGTTAGTCAAAAGGGATAAACCTTTAATTTCCTTAAAACACATGGAGGTAGTCAACCACCTAGTGGTGCCTCACTCTTATGGACATTCTCATCGATCATAGCCTCCACAACCTTATGTTATTTATAACACATGAAGGTAATCACCACAAAATGGTGTTAAACCTCTCGGTTGTGCCTGAAAATTAATTCGTAGCTATGATGACGTCTCATAAGTTGTGTTTGCATGGAAGGTAATCACCAAATTATGCAAGTATTTTGCATAATTCTCTTCATAGCATAACATGGCGATGTTATCGTCGCCAATGTCTTGGTTCCACATTTGATGGGGGTATGTGACACTGAAGTATGACAAATGCTATGAAGTTGCGAAGCATTTGGAAAAACTTCATCAAGGTAGTCACCAGATGTGTAGACATCATAGTTGCAAACTAAAATTATTCCGTTGCTATGATCTCATGTCATAACTATTGTGCCTTCACTTTTGCTTAAAACACATGGAGATAATCACTACTAAGTAGTGTAGATCTTACTCTTATGATACTTCTCACAACCTTGTGTTAATTAAAACACATTGAAAAGTAATCACCACATGATGGTGTAGACCTCACAGTTGGTAAAGAAATTATTTTCTCGCATTAATACGACCATAAGTTATGTGCAAAATTGAAGGGGTCATTATGTCTGAATGACACAATATAGACCTCAAGGTAAGAGTGCATAATCTACAGTTAAGTAGTAGATGCCACTTATCAATTACCTTCTAATTCACAAGTATAAACTTGAGATATTTATGCAAGTATCATACACTTTGCTACCTGATATTTTCCAAACTTGCAAGCAAATTCCATATTCTATTAGAATGATGGAGATGCTATCGGTTCCGCCGACGTGTTTGAAATTTCTAACAAACACATTATATACAAAAACTGAACAGCTGAAAGCTTATTCAGAAAAGAGAAAACGAAAAATATAGCATACTGGACCGAATTTACAGTGGTTGAAACCACTTTTTTGATTATAACTTTTTTTTCAAGCGGAACGACACTTAGGGCTGCCGTCCCGGCCTTTGTAGCCTGGTAACGCGTCAAGCACACGCCCGTTGGGAACAAGAGGAAGGTGTGATGTGTACGGCGGCAAGTTTTCCCTCATTAAGAAACCAAGGTTATCGAACCGGTAGGAGTCAAGGAGCACGTGAAGGTTGTTGGTGACGGAGTGTAGTCTTGCGGCGCAACACCGAGGATTCGACGCCAACGTGGGCCTACTGTAAATCCAAATACTTTGCCCCAACTTAACGGTGAGGTTGTCCAATCATCGACTGCACTGCAAACAAAGGATTAAATGTATGGTGTGGAAAATGATGTTTGTATGCGAAGAACGATGAACAGAGTTTGCGGTAGATTGTATTCAGATGTAAAAAAATGGACGGGGGTCCACGGTTCACTAGTGGTGTCTCTCGATAAAAAGCATGTTAGGTGAACAAATTATAGTTGGGCAATTGACAAATATAGAGAGGCATAACAATGCACATACATATCATGATGAGTAAAGTGAGATTCAATTGGGCATTACAAAGTACATGAACCTGTTATCCACGGCATGCATCTATGCCTAAAAAGTCCACCTTCGGGTTAGCATCAGCACCCCTTCCAGTTGGTATTAAGTTGCAAACAACAAACAATTGCATTAAGTATGGTGTGTAATGTAATGATAAATATCCTTAGACAAAACATCGATGTTTTATCCCTAGTGGCAACGACATCCACAACCTTAGAACTTTATGTCAGGATCCCAGAGTTAATGGAGGCATGAACCCACTATCGAGCATAACCCCTCTTGGAGTTACAAGTATCAACTTGGCTAGAGCCTCTACTAGCAACGGAGAGCATGCAAGATCATAAACAACACATATATGATAGATTGATAATCAACTTGACATAGTATTCCATATTCATCGGATCCCAACAAACACAACATGTAGCATTACAAATAGATGATCTTGATCATGATAGGCAGCTCACAAGATCTACAATGATGGCACAATGAGAGAAGACAACCATCTAGACTGCTGGGACCCATAGTCGGGGGTGAACTACTCACATCGTCGGAGCGTCATCAGGTGAAGAGTCCTCCGAGATGATCCCCTCTCTGTGCCGGGAGCGATCTCTGAATCCCCGAGATGGGATTCGCGTTGCCGTCTGGAAGTTTTCCGTATCGTGGCTCTCGGTAATAGGGTTGCGACGGAGGAATAAATAGGCGAAGGGCAGCGTCGGAGGCTGACGAGGGGCCCACACCATAGGGCCGCGCCGCCCTGTGGTCTGGCCACCTCGTGGCCCACTTAGCAGCTCTTGGTCTTGGAAGCCGTGCAAAAATAAGACCCTGGGCGTTGATTTCGTCCAATTACGAGAATATTTCCTTTGTAGGATTTGAAACCAAAAACAGCGACGACAGTGGCTCTTCGGCATCTCGTCAGTAGGTTAGTGCCGGAAAATGCATAATAATTACATAAAGTTTGTATAAAACATGTGAGTGTCATCATAAAAGTAGCATGGAACATAATAAATTATAGATACGTTTGAGACGTATCAAGCATCCCCAAGCTTAGTTCCTACTCGCCCTCGAGTAGGTAAACGATAACAAGGATAATTTAAGTGACATGCTATCATAATCTTGATCAATACTATTGTAAAGCATATGAGATGAATGCAGCGATTCGAAGCAATGGTAAAGACAATGAATAAAAAAGCTGAATCATATAGCAAAGACTTTTCATAAAGAGTACTTTCAAGACAAGCATCAATAAGACTTGATTGGAGTTAACTCATAAAGCAATAGATTCTTAAAAGAGGTTTTGAAGCAACACAAAGGAAGATATAAGTTTCAGCGGTTGCTTTCAACTTCAATCATGTTTATCTCATGGATAATTGTCAACACAAAGTAATATGATGAATGCAAATAAGCAAGTATGTAGGAATCAATGCACACTGTTGACACAAGTGTTTGCTTCTAAGATAGAAAGAAGTAGGTAAACTGACTCAGCATAAGGTAAAAGAAAGGCCCTTCGCAGAGGGAAGCAGGGATGAAATCATGTGCAAGAGCTTTTCAAGTTTTGAAATAATATAGAGAGCATAAAAGTAAATTTTTAAGAGGTGTTTGTTGTTGTCAACGAATGGTAGTGGGCACTCTAACCCCCTCATCAAACAGACTTTCAAAGAGCGGCTCCCATGAAGGACGTTATCTCTACCAGCAGGTAGATCATCCCTCTTCTCTTTGTTTACACATGTACTTTAGTGTTTTATTTTTATTTTTGGATGACACTCCTCCCAACCTTTTCTTTCACAAGCCATGGCTAGCCAGAAAATAGTCTTGTGACCCACAAGTATAGGGGGTGTATCGTAGTATCTTCGATAAGTAAGAATGTCGATCCCAACGAGGAGCAGAAGTTGACAAGCAGTTTCGATGAAGGATTCACTTTGTAAATGCTCACAGGCAAGTATTCGGGGGGTTTTGATGTAACAGATGAATAAAGTACGAGTAAGTAAAGTGCGAGTAACAATTGCAGCAGTGGCCCAATCCTTTTTAGCACAAAGGACAAGCCGGTTTGTTTACTTATAATAACCAAACGTTCTCGAGGACACACGGGATTTTAGTCTAGTGCTTTCGACGTACGGCTAATTAATCTCATTGTTTGATAAGTGTTGTGTGGGTGAACCTATGCTATGTACCACCCTTCTAGGACTAATACATACTTGTGATTATACCCCTTGCAAGCATCGCAACTACAAGAAAGTAATTAAGATAAATCTAACCACAGCTTTAAACTGAGATCCTACTATCCCTCCTGCATCGATATACCAACGGGGGCTCAGGTTTCTATCACTCCGGCAACCCCGCAATTGGCAAACAGTACAAGATGCATTCCTAGGCCCATAAAGGTGAAGTATCGTGTAGTCGACGTTCACACGACACCACTAGAAGAATAACACCACAACTTAAATATCATAACATTGAATATTCTCAACCATACTTCACTACTAACATTTAGACACTTCACCCATGTCCTCAAGAACTAAACGAACTACTCACGAGACATCATGGAACATGATCGGAGGTGATATGATGATGAATAACAATCTGAACATAAACCTTGGTTCAACGGTTTCACTAAATAGCATCAATAACAAGTAGAAATCAACAGGAGAGTTTCCCCTATCAAACAATCAAGATCAAACTCAAATTGCTACAGCGGTGACGATGTGCAGCGGTGGAGATGGGTGATGATGATGAAGATGATGATGATGGTGATGGAGATGATGTCCAGCTCGATGATGGTGACGATGGCGTCGATTTCCCCTCGGAGGAATTTCCCGGATCTCAGCCTGCCGGAGAGCTCTTCTCTCTCGTGTCCTCCGCCTCGCAGGGCGGCTGTGACGCTCCGCGACTATTTCCCTGGGGCTTAGGTTTTCGGGACGAAGGCGTACGCGAAGAAAAGGAGGCGGGAGGCGTGGGCCCTCCTCACGGGGCGGCGCGGCCAGGCCTTGGCCCGCGCAGGCCTATGAGGTGGGCCCACCTCGGGTCCCCTCTTCTCCCCCTTATGGCTCCCTCCGTCATCTGGAAAAATAGGATTTTTCATATAATTTCCATCAGTTGATCTTCAAAATTGCCTTACGACGGTGCTTTTCACAGAATCCGCCCGGTGCGCGATCCTCCAATAATCATGAAACATGCAAAATAGATGAAATAACATAAGTATCATCTCCAAATATGAAATATATATCAATGAATAACAACAAATTATGATATAAAATAGTGATGCAAATTGGACGTATCAACTCACCCCAAGCTTAGACTCGCTTGTCCCCAAGCGAAACTGATCGGTAAACAGGACCACATGTTTATGGAGTGAAGAGTCGATAAATAAAATACGGACAAGAAGCTTCATATTCATTCACACAAGACATTTTAGTAAACAACTTTCTCATATAATTCAACTTGAAACAAGTATAAGGTAATCACAAATAAAGGTGCATAAGAAATTATAGTTGGTGATGGCAAACTTCGTTCTTGGTCAGAGAACAATTAACAGGTTATACTTATCTATCGAGCAGCGTTCTCATATTAAAGCTTATATGGCACAACTTGCATATTCAATCATACTAAACTCCTCATGATCATTGATAACTTGCAAAGCTATATTCATTCAGATAAAACTTGTACTAAACAAGGAAGAATAAAAGACATGATGAAGTAAATCACAATATAATGGTTTGATCACAAACACTCAAATGCTTGCTTAAGATGGAGGGAAATAGGTTTACTGACTCAACATAGAGTAAAAGACAGGCCCTTCGCAGAGGGAAGCAGGGATTAAATCATGTGCTAGAGCTTTTCAGTTTTGAAATCATATAAAGAGAATAAAAGTAACATTTTGAGAGGTGTTTGCTGTTGTCAACGGCGGTAGCGACCTCTAACCCCCTTGCCAGACAAACCTTCAAAGAAGCGGCTCCCATTTTATTTTGTGTGGCACTCCTTCCAACCTTTATTTCACAAACCATGGCTAACCGAATCCTCGGGTGCCTGCCAACAATCTCATACCATGAAGGAGTGCCTTTTATTTTAGTTTTATTATGATGACACTCCCCCAACCTTTGCTTACACAAGCCATGGCTAACCGAATCCTTCGGGTGCCGTCCATCAATCACATACCATGGAGGAGTGTCTATTTAGGTTAATTAATTTGGGACTGGGAATCCCATTGCCAGCTCTTTTTGCAAAATTATTGGATAAGCGGATGAAGCCACTAGTCCATTGGTGAAAGTTGCCCAACAAGATTGAAAGATAAAACACCACATACTTCCTCATGAGCTATAAAACATTGACACAAATAAGAGGTAATAGATTTTGAATTGTTTTAAAGGTAGCACACAAGCATTTACTTGGAATGGCAGGAAATACCATGTAGTAGGTAGTTATGGTGGACACAAATGGCATAGGTTTTGGGTTAAGGTTTGGATGCACGAGAAGTATTCCCTCTCAGTACAGGTCTTTGGCTAGCAAGGTTAATTAGCAAGCATAAGAGTCGAGGGAAACAAACAAATATACATGTGATAGAAACAATCATGCAACTTCCTTGTAAGCACAAACAATTTTAACTTCAGAATAATAAGCTATGAGCTAACAAGAAAGAAAGATAATGAAACAACTACATGTATTTCTCTTTTCTACTTAAACCTCAAAGTTTTGTTGCTATTGACCAATGCTAAGTTTGCCAAAACCAAATAGATTTATTTAGTGCTCCCAAAGTGGTACCAATACTAATAACAAGATCAATCATATAATAAGGATTGCAAACTAAAATAAGATGTGCAATATGTAAATGATAAGACTTATCATTAATATTCCATAACGATAACTCACACCAAGGGATACATAGACAACCAACTAAAGGAGAGATACTTCCACACTGCAACCCATCTTACATGATAACTTCCCTACTCATGATATGATACTACTTGATAGTAAAAAGTAAAAGATAGTGATGATGTGATACCGCGGCACTCCCCCAAGCTTGGAACAAACCAAGGGGATGCCAATACCGATGATGAATTACTCCTTCGGTGATGGTGGTGATGAATTCCCATCATCAGACTTCCAAGGAAGAGGCTCTCCATCAACAAACGACATCTTGGTCTCGGGAATCCTGAAACTAGCTGTAACAGACCAACTTTGTTAATCAAATAATGTTGCTAAGTTGTCATGTGCATGCATGCATTTGCATTTAATTTGTTAAAACTTTGCACTAAAATGTGTTCAAACAAAGTTGCAAATGTTGTAGTTTTGGTCAAATAAAAATTTGTGCAAAAATCCCCTCCAAATGTGGGTCAAAATACCCTAAAATCATCAAAATTTGGCCCTGTTTTTATTTCTTCCGAGAAAACCCTAAAGACCAGGGGGGTTTTCGCAAAAATCCCCCTGTCTTCTTCTCCACGCACGCAGGCACGCAGCTGCCTGGCGCGCCCCTCGCCGCCCGATGCCGCCGGCCGCCAGGATCCTCCCCGCCGCTCCCTGGCCGGGGATAAAAGGCCGCCGCCGCCGCAGGAGAAGCCCTGCACGCCTCTTCTTCCCCCTCCCTCTCCTCTCTGCGCGCGCCGAGCAAACCCTAGCCCGGCCAGAGCTTGCCGTCGCCGCCGTTCTGCGCCGCCCCGAGCCCAGCCCGACGCCGCCGTTCGCTCCGCCTCGTCGCCAGCAGCCCCCACGCCGAAGGAATCGACGCCGGGAGCCCTGGAGCGCCCGCAATCGGCCGACCCCGACCTTCCCCGAGCCACCGGCCACCGTCGATTGCCACCGATTCCGGCCACCTCCGGCCAAGCCGCCAAGCCCGCCGTGCTCCTGGTGAGCGTCCGGTCCTCGTGGTGCCCGCCGCTCGCCCTAGCTCGCCGTGTAGCGCCGCCGCGTCGCGCGCCTGCCCGGCCCTCCGCGCGAGCTCGCCGGAGACGCCCCTCCGGCGACCATTGGAGGGCGGCGCCGCCCTCTTCTGGCTCGCGAGGACCCCGCGCGTCCAACGCGCATGCCCGCGCTAGCCCTGGCGCCCCGCTTCGTCGAGGCCGTGGCCAACCTGGCCGGCCATGGCCATGGCCGACGTCGTGCTGACGTCATGATGACGTCAGCCGACCCTTTTATTTATTTTCTGTTTTATTTATAATCCGGAAAATGATGTATTTTATATCAAATTGTTCAGAATTTGAAATCCTACATGTTTATGAGCATTTCATACATAGTTACCACCTTTAAACTTACAAATGTAGTGAAACCCTAATACACCCCTCTCATATGGCGGTGTCCGATAACGGAACCCCTTTAATCTGACGATGCACCTAGGGTTTACTTAATTCCTTTAATATGACATGTCATTCATATTGTATGCGCATTGCATTATGCCATGTCGTGAATGTTTGTTTCCCTTTCCGGTATTTGGTTCTTCGCGCTAGGATCTGAGCCGGAGTCCGACGTCAACGCCACCGAAGAACAGTACTCATCCGCTGAGGGACAAGGCAAGCCCTAACCTGGTTCATCTATGATTTCGAAATGCTTTTATCTGTGGTTCCTACATATCGCATACGATTCAACTGTCTTTTATCGATAGATAGAGTTACCCTATCTGTTGCATGTCCGACCTTTGTAGCCTCGATACCCTGATCCACTGCTCCTAGCATAACTAGGTTTGGCATGTGTGCGTCGCGAGAGCCTTTATCTCTTTATGCTTAGCCATGCTTAGTTTGTTACGCTATTACTCCGGTCTTCGGACTGGAGCCTTACAATGAAATGAATCTAGCATGACAGGTTGACGTGGTAAGTATAGAGATGATGATAAACATGATTAAAGGCTCAGACGAGAGGCCACATTGGGATGTGGTGGGTTGTTTCGTTTCTGCCGACCCTAGGAACCGAGTTCTCGCCTCTTGAACCAAGACCGAGCGTACAACCACACGAGGCCCTATTATGGTACCCTCTCGACTCACTAACTTGCCTAGTAGATTCCATGAGTCACATAGTTTGCGCGTTACCTGGTCATATGCATTGCATTTTGCTTGGGGTTAAAGGTACATAACAGGTAGGTAAGCGTGGCCGTGGTGGCTGGGGGTTGCGGCCTCTGGGGAAACCCACCTCGCCTCACATCGTTAAGGACCGACTTCGGGACTTGACCCGTTACGGCGGAACAATCCTTAGCGCGTGACTCATGGTCTCGGCGACAGCAAGGTAAAGGTCGTGGTCGACCACCCTCTGCCGGCTCTCCAAGGAAGAGAGCTAATATATATTGGCATTAAGAGTCGGTTGGCGCGTGTGGGTAAAGTTGTGCACCCCTGCAGGGTTATGAATCTTTTCGAAAAGCCGTGTCCACGGTTACGGACGACTTGGGAATGGATTCTGTGATCATAGAGAACATGAACCTAATCGTAAAACTTGGAAAACAATGTGTGTTTACGGATACCTTCTCCGGGTGTTGAGGGGGTGTTCCGAGGATAGTGGTTCGAAATGATGTAGATTGGTGGATACAAGATGATGATCAATAGAGATAGAGATGTCGCTCTCTTATCCCTTTTAAAGGTTCTGAGTAGTCGAACTTCTCTTCTCTCTTATCTTACAAAGGAAAACTGGCTTTACGCAAAAGAAGATCTACAGAAAGCCCGCATACCCGCTTTGCTAAAAGGTTGTACTAAGTCTTGCTGAGTCCCTGTACTCAGCTTTGCATGCTTTTGTTTCAGATGAAGTTGCTACAGCCGAAGGTGGTTTCTACGTTAACATCGACTAGTAGTTTGGAGTTCCCAGGCAGCAGCCTGCGACTTATGGGCTGGGACGTCGCTTTATGTTATGGCTTCTTAAGCCCTTTGCTATCTTGTTATTTAGAATAACATAATTTGCTTCCGTTGCTTGTTGAATGTTGGGTCAGTGACCTCTGCGTGTAATAATTTGGATCTTACTCTGTTAAGAGTTGTAATATATTCTTTTGAGTCGTAGAGTCACTGTTGTGTTACCGATTCTCTCACTGTAGTCTCTCGAGCTCGAGGTTAGGCTTATGTCAGACGAAGATCTGGTCTTTGGATCCTGATCCTAGGGGCATAACTTATGCGTTTAAACCTGTTTTCATACTCACAGTTCTGATTCTGAAAGTCATAGAGTTGAGCTTGGAGTTTGTTGGTGGTGTCGTGAAGCGAGAGGATGTCGTCCCACAGCTTTGCAGTCTCCTTCTTGTGTCCATCAATAAGTTCAGACACAATCTTGTGGAAGATATCCACCTCACGCTCAGCCATCTTCTTGTAGTTGAAGACCTCTTGTTCTAGCTTCTCCATCCTGTCTTCCAAGCTTCCTTCTCCTTTAGGACCCTGGACATCTTGATCTGCAGCTCTCCATCAACGAGCAGCAACTCCTTGGGGTGCATCTTCAGCTCGTTCATGTACGGGTTGACGACGTCCTCAAAGAAGCTGTCCTTCTGAGTTCCCGACGAAGACATGATGGATCTAGATCCGAAGCAGATCCTGGCAGAAAACAGCTCGAAACAAAACACGTCGAGAAAACGATATACGGACCTCCAGGGGTCCGGGGGATTATATAGAATAAATTTTTACGACAAACGGAAAGTACCAGGTCGAACCAGAGTCGGAGAGGGGCGACGAGGCGGCCAGCTCATAGGGCGGCGCGGCCAGGATGGGGCCCGCGCCGGCCTATGGGGGCACGCCCTCGTGCGTCTCCTCCACTCCGTTTCGATCTCGTAATTTTTCATATTTTCCAAAAATAGCAAAAACATTGTTCGGAAAGTAAATTGCGAACTTTTATTACCAGTACTGTTACCTATTCAAAGTCGAGTTCTGGCGGACTGTCAATTTGTCCTTTGATGAAAGCCTCCGGTGTTTCCACTCGAATAACATCAACATCTACATTGTAAGAATCACCTGAGATATAATGCTTGAGTCTTTGTCCATTTACCACTTGTGTGACATTGCCTTGGAGAGAGCTAATTTTTATTGCTCCTGAACGATACACCTCCTCAACAACATATGGTCCTTCCCATTTCGAGAGCAATTTCCCTGCAAAGAATCTGAGACGAGACCGATACAATAGGACTTTATCCCCAATATTAAATTCTCTTTTGATAATCCTTCTATCATGCCATTTTTTAACTTTCTCTTTAAAGAGTTTAGCATTTTCATAAGCTTCACTTCTCCATTCATCTAGAGAACTCAATTGCAGCAACCTCTTATTACCGGCTAGTTTAGGATCTTTATTTAATTCTCTAACAGCCCAATAAGCTTTGTGCTCTAGTTCTAAAGGTAAATGACAAGCTTTTCCATAAACCATTTTATAAGGTGACATTCCCATGGGATTTTTATAAGCATTTCTATAAGCCCATAATGCTTCCTTCAATTTACTAGCCCAATTCTTTCTAGTTTTATTAACAGTCTTTTGCAAGATAGATTTAATCTCTCTATTTGATAGTTCCACTTGCCCACTAGTTTGAGGATGATAAGCGGAAGCAATTCTATGATTAATGCCATATTTAGCAAGAGTTTTTCTAAAACCACCATGAATAAAATGAGAACCTCCATTAGTCATAATATATCTAGGTACTCCAAATCTAGGAAAAATAATATCTAAAAGCATTCTTAAAGAGGTCTCACCATCGGCACTTTTTGTAGGTATGGCTTCCACCCATTTAGTAACATAATCAACAGCAACAAGTATATGAGTGTTACCTTCTGAAGAGGGAAAAGGTCCCATGAAGTCAAATCCCCAACAGTCGAACGGTTCAATAACAAGAGTATAGTTCATAGGCATTTCATTGCGTCTGGAGATATTACCAACCCTTTGGCATTCATCACAAGATAAAATAAACTTCCTTGCATCTTTGAAGAGAGTTGGCCAATAAAAACCTGATTGTAGAACCTTTTGCGCGGTTCTATCTCCAGCGTGATGTCCTCCATAAGCACTCCCATGACATTTACTCAATATCTCCTGCTGTTCATATTCGGGAACACATCTTCGCAGAATACCATCCACTCCTTCTTTATATAAGTGTGGGTCATCCCAGAAATAATGCCTCAAGTCATAAAAGAATTTCCTCCTTTGCTGAGCTGAAAAGGTCGGAGGCAAGTACTTGGAAACAATAAAGTTAGCATAATCAGCATACCAAGGACTGTCTCGCGAGCTCACCTTTATTACAGCCAATTGTTCATTTGGAAAACTATCATTGACAGGAACAGGATCATAAGCAATATTTTCCAATCTAGACAAATTATCAGCAACAGGATTATCAGCACCTTTCCTATCTACAATATGTAAATAAAATTCTTGCAACAGAAGCACCCATCTAATAAGCCTTGGCTTAGCATCTTTCTTTTGCATAAGGTATCTGATTGCAGCATGATCAGTATGAATAGTAACTTTTGAATCAACAATATAAGATCTAAACTTATCACAAGCAAAGACTACAGCTAACAATTCTTTTTCAGTAGTAGCATAATTTCTTTGAGCAGCATCAAGAGTTTTACTAGCATAATGAATAACATTCAATTTTTTATTTACTCGCTGTCCAAGAACAGCGCCTACAGCAAAATCACTAGCATCACACATAATTTCAAATGGTAAGTTCCAATCGGGGGTTCAACTATAGGAGCAGTTGTTAAGGCTTTCTTTAGAGTTTCAAAAGCTTCCTTACAATCATCATCAAAAACAAAAGGTACATCTTTTTGAAGAAGATTAGTAAGAGGCTTTGAAATCTTGGAGAAGTCTTTAATAAACCTCCTATAAAACCCAGCATGACCAAGAACACTACGAATACCTTTAACATCCCTAGGATAGGGCATCTTCTCAATTGCTTCAACTTTAGCTCTATCAACTTCAATACCTCTCTCGGAAATTTTATGTCCCAATACAATTCCTTCATTAACCATAAAGTGGCATTTCTCCCAATTAAGAACAAGGTTAGTTTCTTCACATCTCTGCAAAACTTTATCAAGGTTCCGCAAGCAATTATCAAAAGAATTTCCATAGACAGAAAAATCATCCATGAATACCTCTACAATACTTTCGCAAAAGCCATGAAAAATAGCAGACATGCATCTTTGAAAAGTAGCAGGAGCATTACATAAACCAAAAGGCATACGTCTATAAGCATAGGTTCCATAGGGACAAGTGAAAGTGGTTTTCTCTTGATCCTTAGTTTTAACAGCAATTTGTGAAAACCCAGAATAACCATCAAGAAAGCAAAAATGAGTATTTTTGGATAACCTTTCTAACATTTGATCAATAAAAGGCAAAGGATAATGATCTTTCTTAGTAACTTTATTAACTTTACGAAAATCAATGCACATTCTATACCCTACAACTACTCTTTGAGGTATGAGCTCATCATTATCATTAGGCACAACAGTCATTCCTCCTTTTTTAGGAACACAATGCACAGGACTAACCCATCTACTATCAGCAATAGGATATATAATACCAGCTTCAAGAAGTCTTAATACCTCATTTCTTACCACATCCTTCATCTTAGGAATTAAACGACGCTGAGGTTCAACAACAGGCTTTGCATCATCTTCCATATTAATGGCGTGTTGGCAAATAGAGGGAGAAATCCCCTTCAAGTCATCAAGAGTGTAGCCAATAGCACCTCGGTGTTTCTTCAATATTTCCAATAACCTTTCTTCTTCAAACTCTGTAAGCTTAGAACTAATAATAACAGGATATATTTTCTTATCATCAATATGAGCATATTTAAGATTATCAGGTAATGGTTTTAAATCAAAGACAGGATCTTCCTTTGGTGGCGGTGTTGTACCCAAATCTTCCACCGGTAAATCATGCTTAAGAATAGGTTGACGGAGAAAAATTTCATCAAGCTCATTTCTTTCTTCCCTAAAAACTTCACTCTCACTATTCTCCAAATGTTGCTGCAAAGGATTATTAGGAGCAAGAGCAATAGATGCACACTGTTCAACTCTAAAATCATTATTAGGTGAATCAGCTTTATAAGGAGTTTTGGTAAATTTAGAGAAGTTAAACTCATAAGATTCACCAGCAAATTTAGTCAAAATTTTCTCTTTCTTGCAATCTATAATAGCTCCACAAGTATTTAGAAAAGGTCTACCAAAAATGATAGGACAATACTTACTAGCAGCAGAACCAAGTACCAAAAAGTCAGCAGGATATTTAATCTTACCGCATAGAACTTCCACATCTCGAATAATACCAATTGGAGAGATAGTTTCTCTATTAGCCAGCCGAATTACCACATCAATATCTTCAAGTTCACAAGAACCAATTTCGTGCATAATCTCCGTAAAGCTCATAAGGAATAGCACTAATGCTTGCACCAATATCACATAAACCATAATAACAATGATCTCCAATTCTAACAGATAGCATAGGAACACTAGCTTTCTTAGACTTATTAGGATGTGAAACAATATTAGAAGCATCTTCACAAAAAATAATATGACCATCCTCCACATTTTCAGTCACAAGATCTTTAACTATTGCAATAGCAGGTTCAACTTTTATTTGTTCTTCAGGTTCTATAGGTTTCTTTTCACTTTTATGAACCGCACTATTTATAACAGAGTACTCCTTCATTTTAGCAGGGAAAGGAGTTTTTTCAATATAAGCTTCAGGAATAACATGATCCACAGTTTCAACTACAACACATTTATTTATAGATGAATCAATTTTATCTTTATACGGTTCATGAAACTTATCAAAATTCTTCTTAGGCAATTCATAATGAGAGGAAAAAGCTTTATAAAGATTTGCAGCAACTTGAGAATCAAGACCATAAGTAGCACTCATATTACGAAATTTATCAGTATCCATAAAAGCTTCAATGCATTTGTAATCATAATTTATACCTGATTCTCTATCTTTGTCGTTCTCCCATCCTTCAGTATTTTCCTGGATCCGATTAAGAAGGTCCCTTTTAAACTCTTCTTTGTTGCGTGTAAATGATCCAGAACAAGAAGTATCCAGCAAGGTCTTGTCTTCAAAAGAAAGTCTTGCATAGAAATTATCAATAATAACATTACCAGGAAGCTCATGAATGGGGCATTTGAGCATTAAAGACTTCAATCTCCCCACGCTTGGGCAATACTCTCTCCATCATGAGGCCAAAAATTATATATGCGGTTCCGATCCTTATGAATTTCACTTGGAGGATAGAACTTAGAATAAAACCGGGGCACAATATCATTCCATTCAAGAGAATCCCCATTATCCAGTAATTTATACCAATGCGCCGCTTTACCAGACAACGATATAGAGAATAGTTTCTTCCTCACTTCATCCATAGCAATACCTGCACACTTGAATAAACCGCATAATTCATGTAAGAACAATAAATGATCTCCAGGGTGGACAGTTCCATCCCCTGTATAACGGTTATCCACTACACGTTCAATAATTTTCATAGGTATTTTGTATGGTATCTCTTCCTCACCTGGCGCCTCATCCACTACCTTTGCAGTAGTAGTAGATTTCCCAAATAAACACTCAAGAGAAGATCTCTCCATAATGAGTTATGGCAGCAGGTAGAAATAAAATCAGCACAAACAGTAGAAATTTCCCTTACCAATTCCACTTACCAATAGCGCTTCACTCCCCGGCAACGGCGCCAAAAATAGTCTTGATGACCCACAAGTATAGGGGTGTATCGTAGTATCTTCGATAAGTAAGAATGTCGATCCCAACGAGGAGCAGAAGGTGTTGAGTTTCGATGAAGGATTCACTGTAAATGCTCACAGACAAGTATTCGGGGTTTTGATGTAACAGATGAATAAAGTACGAGTAAGTAAAGTGCGAGAGTAACAATTGCAAGAGTGGCCCAATCCTTTTTAGCACAAAGGACAAGCCGGTTTGTTTACTTATAATAACCAAACGTTGGGACACACGGGATTTTAGTCTAGTGCTTTCGCTACATACGGCTAATTAATCTTCATTGTTTTGATAAGTGTTGTGTGGGTGAACCTATGCTAATGTACCGCCCTTCCTAGGACTAATACATACTTGTGATTATACCCCTTGCAAGCATCCGCAACTACAAGAAAGTAATTAAGATAAATCTAACCACAGCCTTAAACTCTGAGATCCTGCGATCCCTCCTGCATCGATATACTAACGGGGGCTCAGGTTTCTCCGGCAACCCCGCAATTGGCAAACGAGTACAAGATGCATTCCCCTAGGCCCATAAAGGTGAAGTATCGTGTAGTCGACGTTCACACGACACCACTAGAAGAATAACACCACAACTTAAATATCATAACATTGAATATTACTCAACCATACTTCACTACTAACATTTAGACTTCACCCATGTCCTCAAGAACTAAACGAAGTACTCACGAGACATCATATGGAACATGATCAGAGGTGATATGATGATGAATAACAATCTGAACATAAACCTTGGTTCAACGGTTTCACTCAATAGCATCAATAACAAGTAGAAATCAACACCGGGAGAGTTTCCCCTATCAAACAATCAAGATCAAACCCAAATTGCTACAGCGGTGACGATGTGCAGCGGTGGAGACGGCGGTGATGATGATGAAGATGATGATGATGGTGATGGAGATGATGTCCAGCTCGATGACGGTGACGATGGCGCCGATTTCCCCCTCCGGGAGGGAATTTCCGGTGGATCCTGCCCGCCGGAGAGCTCTTTCTCTCTGGTGTTCTCCGCCCCGCAGAGGCGGCTGTGACGCTTCGCGACTATCCTCTGGGGCTTAGGTTTTCGGGACGAAGGCGTACGCGAAGAAAAGGAGGCGAGAGGGGGCTGTGGGCCCCCTCCTCACAGGGCGGCGCGGCCAGGCCTTGGGCCGCGCCGGCCTATGAGGTGGGCCCACCTCGGGTCCCCTCTTCTCCCCCTTCTATCGTCATCTGGAAAAATAGGATTTTTCATATAATTTCCATCAATTGTTGATCTTCCGAAATATTGCATTCTGACGGTGCTTTTTCCAGCAGAATCCTGGCTCCGGTGCGCGATCCTCCAATAATCATGAAACATGCAAAATAGATGAAATAACATAAGTATCATCTCCAAATATGAAATATATCAATGAATAACAGCAAATTATGATATAAAATAGTGATGCAAATTGGACGTATCAACTTCCAACAATCTCATACCATGGAGGAGTGTCTATTTGCAAAACTAAGTTGCTTACTGATGAATCAGAGCAAAACAGGTGAAGAGAATTATTAATGAAAGTTAATTAATTGGGGGTGGGAACCCCATTGCCAGCTCTTTTGCAAAATTATTGGATAAGCGGATGAAGCCACTAGTCCATTGGTGAAAGTTGCCCAACAAGATTGAAAGATAAAACACCACATACTTCCTCATGAGCTATAAAACATTGACACAAATAAGAGATAATAACTTTTGAATTGTTTAAAGGTATCACATGAAGTATTTACTTGGAATGGCAGAAAAATACCATGTAGTAGATAGGTAGGTATGGTGGACACAAATGGCATAGTTTTTGGCTCAAGGATTTTGGATGCACGAGAAGTATTCCCTCTCAATACAAGGTTTAGGCTAGCAAGGTTGTTTGAAGCAAACTCAAGTATGAACCGGTACAGCAAAACTTACATAAGAACATATTGCAAGCATTATAAGACTCTACAATGTCTTCCTTGTTGTTCAAACACCTCACCGAAAATATCTAGACTTAGAGAGACCAATCATGCAAACCAAATTTCAACAAGCTCTATGGTGTTTCTTCACTAATAGGTGCAAAGTACATGATGCAAGATCTTAAACATGATCTATTTGAGCACAACAATTGCCAAGTATCAAATTATTCAAGGCATTATTCCAATTACCACATGAAGCATTTTCTGTTTCCAACCATATAACAATGAACGAAGCAGTTTCAACCTTCGCCATGAACATTAGGAGTAAAGCTAAGAACACATGTGTTCATATGCAACAGCGGAGCGTGTCTCTCTCCCACATAAAGAATGCTAGGATCCGATTTTATTCAAACAAAACAAAAACAAAAACATAAAGATGCTCCAAGTAAAGCACATAAGATGTGACGGAATAAAAATATAGTTTCACTAGAGGTGACCTGATAAGTTGTCGATGAAGAAGGGGATGCCTTGGGCATCCCCAAGCTTAGATGCTTGAGTCTTCTTGAAATATGCAGGGATGAACCACGGGGCATCCCCAAGCTTAGAGTTTTCACTCTCCTTGATCATATTGTATCATCCTCCTCTCTTGATCCTTGAAAACTTCCTCCACACCAAACTCAAAACAAACTCATTAGAGGGTTAGTGCATAATCATAAATTCACATGTTCAGAGGTGACATAATCATTCTTAACACTTCTGGACATTGCACAAAGCTACTGAAAGTTAATGGAACAAATAAATCCATCAAGCATAGCAAAACAGGCAATGCAAAATAAAAGGCAGAATCTGTCAAAACAGAACAGTACGTAAAGACAAATTTTTCTGGGGCACTTAACTTGCTCAGATGAAAATGCTCAAATTGAATGAAAGTTGCGTACATATCTGAGGATCACGCACGTAAATTGGCAGATTTTTATGAGTTACCTACAGACGGGGCTACTCAATTTCGTGACAGTAAGAATTCTGTTTCTGCGCAGTAATCCAAATCTAGTATCATCTTTACTATCAAAGACTTTACTTGGCACAACAATGCAATAAAATAAAGATAAGGAGAGGTTTCTACAGTAGTAACAACTTCCAAGACTCAAATATAAAACAAAAGTGCAGAAGTAAAATAATGGGTTGTCTCCCATAAGCGCTTTTCTTTAACGCCTTTAGGCGCAGAAAGTGTGAATCAAGTATAATCAAGAGATGAAGCATCAACATCATAATTTGTTCTAATAATAGAATCAAAAGGTAACTTCATTCTCTTTCTAGGGAAGTGTTCCATACCTTTCTTGAGAGGAAATTGATATTTAATATTACCTTCCTTCATATCAATAATAGCACCAACAGTTCGAAGAAAAGGTCTTCCCAATATAATGGGACAAGATGCATTGTATTCAATATCCAAGACAACAAAATCAACGGGGACAAGGTTATTGTTAACCGTAATGCGAACATTATCAATCCTCCCCAAAGGTTTCTTTATAGAATTATCAGCAAGATTAACATCCAAATAACAATTTTTCAATGGTGGCAAGTCAAGCATATTATAGATTTTCTTAGGCATAACAGAAATACTTGCACCAAGATCACATAAAGCATTACAATCAAAATCATTGACCTTCATCTTAATGATGGGATCCCAACCATCTTCCAACTTCCTAGGAATAGAAGTTTCAAGTTTTAATTTATCTTCTCTAGCTTTAATGAGAGCATTTGTAATATGTTTTGTAAAGGCCAAATTTATAGCACTAGCATTAGGACTTCTAGCAAGTTTTTGTAAGAACTTTATAACTTCAGAGATGTGACAATCATCAAAATCTAAACCATTATGGTCTACAGCAATGGGATCATTGTCCCCAATATTTTGAAAAATTTCAGCAGTTTTATCACAGGCAGTTTCAGCAGTTTTAGCAGTTTCAGGCAGTTTTGCACGCTTTGCATTAGGAGTAGAAACATTGCCAACACCAATTATTTTATCATCTATAGTAGGAGGTGTAGAAATATGTGAAGCATCAACATTACTAGTGGTGGTAATAGTCCAAACTTTAGCTACATTATTCTCTTTAGCATTTTCTTATTTTTCCCACCTAGCATGCAATTCAGCCATCAATCTAATATTCTCATTAATTCGAACTTGGATGGCGTTTGCTGTAGCAAATGACTTAATATCTTTAGTTTCATTAGGAATAACTTTCAATTTTAAAAGATCAACATCAGCAAGACTATCAACTTTAGAAACAAAAATATCAATTTTACCAAGCTTTTCTTCAACAGTTTTGTTAAAAGCAGTTTGTGTACTAATAAATTCTTTAAGCATGGCTTCAAGACCAGAGGGTACACTCCTATTATTTTTGTAAGAATTACCATAAGAATTACCATAACCGTTACCATTATTAGAAGGATATGGCCTATAGTTGTTACCAGAATTATTCCTATAAGCATGGTTGTTGAAATTATTATTTTTAATGAAGTTCACATCAACATGCTCTTATTGAGCAACCAATGAAGCTAAATGAACATTATTAGGATCAACATTCACAAGCATAGACATAATAGCATCAATCTTATCACTCAAAGAGGAGGTTTCTTCAACAGAATTTACCTTCTTACCTTGTGGAGCTCTTTTCGTGTGCCATTCAGAGTAATTAATCATCATATCATCAAGAAGCTTTGTTGCGCGCCTAGAGTGATGGACATAAAGTACCTCCAGCAGCTGAATCCAATAGGTTCCGCGAAGAAAAATTCAATCTGCATAAAAGGTTTGGATGATCATCCAAGTAGTCAGTCCATGGGTAGGGCAATTTTTAACCAAAGATTTCATTCTTTCCCATGCTTGAGCAACATGCTCATTATCCAATTGCTTAAAATTCATTATGCTACTTCTCAAAGATATAATTTTAGCAGGAGGATAATATCTACCAATGAAAGCATCCTTACATTTAGTCCATGAATCAATACTATTCTTAGGCAAAGATAGCAACCAATCTTTAGCTCTTCCTCTTAAGGAGAAAGGAAACAATTTTAATTTTATAATGTCACCATCTACATCCTTATATTTTTGCATTTCACAAAGTTCAACAAAATTATTAAGATGGGCAGCAGCATCATCAGTAACTAACACCAAAATTGCCCTCTCATAACAAGATTCAAGAAAGCAGGTTTAATTTCAAAAAATTATGCTGTAGTAGCAGGTGGAGCAATAGGTGTGCATAGGAAATCATTATTATTTGTGCTAGTGAAGTCACACAACTTAGTATTTTCAGGAGTACCCATTTTAGCAATAGTAAATAAAGCAAACTAAATAAAGTAAATGCAAGTAACTAATTTTTTTGTGTTTTGATATAGAGAACGCAAACAAGACAATAAATAAAGTAAAGCAAGTAACTAATTTTTTTGTATTTTGATATAAGAAAGCAAACAAAGCAGTAAATAAAATAAAGTAAAGCAAGACAAAAACAAAGTAAAGCAGTAAATAAAATAAAGTAAATTCAATCCTTGCAGCGTGTCTTGATCTCCCCGGCAACGTCGCCAGAAAAGTATTTGCTGGCGTGTAGTTGACGTGGGAGTTAGAAGTCTATGTAGTGTAACTTTTCTTCAGCAACGGCGCAAAAAAAGTAGCCGACGTGGGTGTTGATTGCAACGGCACTGAAGTAGCTTCCTTGTGACGGTAAAGCACTCGTCCGTTGGGAACCCTAAGAGGAAGGTATGATGTGTACAGCAGCAAGTTTTCCTCAGTAAGAAACCAAGGTTTATCGAACCAGTAGGAGATGAAGGCCACGTGAAGGTTGTTGGTGGAGGAGTGTAGTGCGGCGCAACACCAGGGATTCGGCGCCAACGTGGAACCTGCACAACACAATCAAAAGACTTTGCCCCAACTTAACAGTGAGGTTGTCAATCTCACCGGCTTGCTGTAAACAAAGGATTAAATATATGGTGTGGAAAATGATGTTTGTTTGCGAAGAACAGTAAAGAACAATGTTTGCAGTAGATTGTATTCAGATGTAAAAGAATGGACCGGGTCCACAGTTCACTGGTGGTGTCTCTTCAATAAGAAATAGCATGTTGGCTGAACAAATTATAGTTGGGCAATTGACAAATAAAGAGGGCATAACAATGCACATACATATCATGATGAGTAGAGTGAGATTCAATTGGGCATTACGACAAAGTACATAGACCGCTATCCAGCATGCATCTATGCCTAAAAAGTCCACCTTCGGGTTAGCATCCGCACCCCTTCTAGTATTAAGTTGCAAACAACAGACAATTGCATTAAGTATGGTGCGTAATGTAATCAACACAAATATCCTTAGACAAAGCATTGATGTTTTATCCTAGTGGCAACAGCACATCCACAACCTTAGAACTTTCTGTCACTGTCCCAGATTTAATGGAGGCATGAACCGACTATCGAGCATAAATACTCCCTTGGAGTTACAAGTATCAACTTGGCCAGAGCCTCTACTAGCAACGGAGAGCATGCAAGATCATAAACAACACATATATGATAGATTGATAATCAACTTGACATAGTATTCCATATTCATCGGATCCCAACAAACACAACATGTAGCATTACAAATAGATGATCTTGATCATGATAGGCAGCTCACAAGATCTAACAATGATAGCACATGAGGAGAAGACAACCATCTAGCTACTGCTATGGACCCATAGTCCAGGGGTGAACTACTCACACATCAATCCGGAGGCGATCATGGCGATGAAGAGTCCTCCGGGAGATGATCTCCCTCCCAGGGTGCCGGAGGCGATCTCCTGAATCCCCCGAGATGGGATTGGCGGCGGTGGTGTCTCTGGAAGGTTTTCCGTATCGTGGCTCTCGGTACAGGGGTTTTCGCGACGAAGGCTATAAGTAGGCGGAAGGGCAGGGTTGGAGGCGACGCGAGGGGCCCACCCCATAGGGCGGCGCGGGCCCCACCCAGGCCGCGCGGCCCTATGGTGGCGGCGCCTCGTCGCCCCACTTCGTAATCCCTTCGGTTTTCCGAAGCTTCGTGGAAAAATAAGACCCTGGCGTTGATTTCGTCCGATTCCGAGAATATTTCCTTTGTAGGATTTCTGAAACCAAAACAGCGAAAACAAGAATCGGCTCTTCGCATCTCGTCAATAGGTTAGTGCCGGAAAATGCGTAATAATGACATAAAGTGTGTATAAAACATGTGAGTATCATCATAAAAGTAGCATGGAACATAAGAAATTATAGATACGTTTGAGACGTATCAACGGGTCAGCTCACGGCGATCAGTACATGGTCGACGGAGGAGCCACGGCGCATGCATACCTTGGCTTCAAAGTCTTCGCCGCTCACTGATAACCCACAAGTATAGGGGATCGCAGCAGTCTTCGCGGGTAGTATTACCCAATTTATTGATTCGACACAAGGGGAGACAAAGAACACTTGGAAGTCTTAACAGCGGAGTTGTCAATTCAGCTGCACCTGGAAACAGACTTGCTCGCAAGAGTTTATCAGTAGTAACAGTTTTATAGCAGTAGCAGTAGTGAAATAACAACAACAGAGTAGCAGAAACAGCAGTAGTAATTATAGTAAACAACAAGATTAAAATACTGTAGGCACGGGGACGGATAACGGGCACATGGATGAGAGAAACTCATGTAACAATCATAGCAGGGCATTTGCAGATAATAATAAAACAGTGTCGAAGTACAAAGCATTCAATAGGCATGTGTTCCAATTATAGTCGTACGTGCTCGCAATGAGAAACTTGCACAACATCTTTTGTCCTACCAGCCGGTGGCAGCCGGGCCTCAGGGAATCTACTGGATATTAAGGTACTCCTTTTAATAGAGTACCGGAGCAAAGCATTAACACTCCGTGAACACATGTGATCCTCACGCCACTACCATCCCCTCCGGTTGTCCCGATTTCACTTCAGGCCATTGGTTCCGGACAGCGACATGTGTATACAACTTGCAAGATCATAAACAATGAATATCATGATGAAACAATAACATGTTCAGATCTGAGATCATGGCACTCGGGCCCTAGTGACAAGCATTAAGCATAGCAAGTTGCAACAATATCATCAAAGTACCAATTACGGACACTAGGCACTATGCCCTAACAATCTAATGCTATTACATGACCAATCTCATCCAATCCCTACCATCCCCTTCAGCCTACAGCGGGGGAATTACTCACACATGGATGGGGGAAACATTGCTGGTTGATGGAGAGGCATCGGTGGTGATGGCGCGATGATCTCCTCCCCCGTCCCGGCGGAGTGCCGAACGGAGACTTCGGCTCCGCGACGGAGTTTTGCGATGTGGCGGCGTTCTGGAGGGTTTCGGCGACTTCGACTTCTCTCCGTGCGTTTTTAGGTCGAGGCGATAAATAGTCCGAAGGAGGGCGTCGGAGGCCAGCCGAGGGGGCCACACCATAGGGCCGCGCGGGCCCCCCCTAGGCCGTGCCGCCTCATGGTGTGGGGCCCTCGGGCCTCCACCTGAATTGTCCTTCTGCTCGTCGCATTGGAAAATAGGGCCTTCGCATAAATTCCGAGGATTTTCCCGAAAGTTGGATTTCTGCACAAAAACGAGACACAGCAGTTCTGCTGAAAACAGTGTTAGTCTGTGTTAGTTGTATCCAAAATACACAAATTAGAGGCAAAACAATAGCAAAAGTGTTCGGGAAAATAGATACGTTTTGGACGTATCAACTCCCCCAAGCTTAGCTTATTGCTTGTCCTCAAGCAATTCAGTTAACAACTGAGCGATAAAAGAACTTTCACGAACACATTTGCTCATATGATGTATATATTCTCATGCTATGGCTAATACTTAAGCAGTTCATAATAAGATACATGCAAATAAGATCATCTAACAGCTATGTCAATCATGGAGAGGTACCAACAATTAATAATAAGCAACATGAATCATGTATATAAGCAGGATTGCAATGTTCATAAGAGAGTATGATAAAGTGGTATCTCGCTTGCCCGTATTTGAATAGCAAAACATAAATGCTCAGGCACCTCTGAGGTTCATAGAAAGACTAGAAATAGAGATTGACAAAGATAAAAGCATCAAAGTTATACCACAATCAATAATATTTTGAGACAAGCATATTATACTAAGAATGACAGTTGTGCTCTCAAGATAGTGCTCAAAGAAAGGATGGAGACACAACATAAAAATAAAAGATTGACCCTTCGCAGAGGGAAGCAGGGATTAACATGCGCTAGAGCTTTTCATTTTTAAAGCAGGAGTAAAATTATTTTGAGAGGTGTTTGTTGTTGTCAACGAATGGTAATGGATACACCAACTACCTCGCCAACCGGACTTTCAAGAGCGGCTCCCATGAATTATTTGCATATTTATGTGGCACTCCTTCCAGCCTTTCTTACACAAACCATGGCTAACCGAATCCTCGGGTGCCTGCCAACAATCACATACCATGAAGGAGTGCCTTTTTCTATTTTAGTTTTATTATGATGATGACACTCCCCCCAACCTTTGGTTACACAAGCCATGGCTAACCGAATCCTTTGGGTGTCGTCCATCAATCACAAACCATGGAGGAGTGTCTATTTAAGTTAATTAATTCGGGACTGGGAATCCCATTGCCAACTCTTTTGCAAAATTATTGGATAAGCGGATGTGCCACTAGTCCATGTGAGAGTCCGTCAAAAGTAAATGACAAGGTTGAAAGCTAAACACCACATACTTCCTCATGAGCTATGAAACATTAACACAAATTGAGAGGCATTTTGAAGGTTTTAAAGGTAGCGCATGAGAATTTACTTGGAATGGTTTGAAATGCCATGCATAGGTATTTATGGTGGACACTTTGGAACAACTTGGTTTTCAGGTGTTTGGAAGCACGAGCGGCGTTCCCGCTCAGTACAAGTGAAGGCTAGCAATAGACTGGGGAGCGACAAATCAAGAGAGCAGTAACTGTCATAATCATGCTTGCGGCAAAATAAATTAACGGAGGCATAAAATTGATACAAGAACTCTGAAGCAATGTAAATCATCGAGGCTTAATTGAATTTTGTTCAGTCATATGCATGCGTGAGCATGTGCCAAGTCGATATAAATGAATTATTCAGAGGAGGATACCACAATGCCATACCTACTTATGAATAAAACAATGCAAGCAAACATCCATGACATGCTACTCATATTAATAAATTGGAGCTAAACATGAGAGATCATGAACTACTAGACTTTCTCAAATGACATATACCTCACATGAACCAACTAAGCATGCTCACATGGATGAGTATATGTACAAAAATGAAAACAAATAGAGTTCATACCAGCCTCTCACCACAATCCAATTGTCGTAGATCGTCATTATTGCCTTTCACTTGTGTAGCTTGGATAATATGAAATGAAAACCACGCTCCAGCCACCGAAGACCATTGAACTCAAAATGAACTTTACAAAACCAAAGAAGAAAAGCAAATATTTTTGGTGTTTTCGATTTTTGAAACAAGCACAAAAGGAAACAAGCAACCAAAGCAAAATCTTTTTGGGTTTTCTCATAGCAAACTAGTAATAGCAAATAAAGCGAAATAAATGCAAGAAACCAAGACAAACAAATGGTGAAGAGAAACAACAGAAATATTTTTGGTCTTTTTGTGTTTTGGGAAAGAAACAAAGCAAAAACAAGAAAATGAAAACTAAAAGAAACACAGAAAAGCAAGGTGGCAGAAATCTGCCAAAACTTGACAGCAGTACAGAAATCGATTTTTACAAAAATCTTCCGTTGCTCAGCTCGAAAAGTGTTCAACTAATGAAAGTTAGATAACAACCTGGGAAAATGCACAAAAATTGGCTTCGCAAAATACCGTTCTGGCTGTTTTTGAGAATTTTTATGGTGACAGTCCAGAATCTGTTTTCAGGCAGCACTTCCCCAAATATCATCTCCCTCTCATTAGAAAACCACTCAAACAAACTAAACAAGTATATACAAGTATCCAGCAACCATAATATGCAAAGAATGAGTGATGCCGGTATACCTCCCCCCAAGCTTAGGCATTTGGCCTAAGTGGAGATCAACCCCAGCGAGGGTCAGGGTTCCACGCTGGTGGATCGTACACGGCGTAGTCATAGTAGGGCCACTGTGCAGAAAAGAACGTGGAGGCTCCACATGTCCAAAATGTTGATGCGAAGAACTTGCTGCATCGGATGAGTCGAGGGGTTCCTCGGCCTCCTCCGTGTTGTCTCTTACATGATGGCCTCCTCCCTCTATATGTGCATTCAGTGCACCTTCTGTGACTGACCAATCATCCCTGGAATCAAGGTTAAATAGAACAGGCGCAGGCAATTTTACTAGTTTTTCAGTTTTTTTAGTTAATCTCCAAGTTTTCTCATAAAAAGTCATCTTGTACAACAGGTTACCCAAGTTAGATGAATTAAAAACAAATTCATGTTTAATCATGGAGGCTATGTCAAGTTTCTCTACGGAGAACGGAATATCAAGATGGTGAGGTTCTACACCATGCATAGCTAATAAACGAGAGGCGATGAGACCTCCACAAATTCCTCCCTTCTCACGGTTAGTAGCAAGTCTATAGGCTATCAAAGCACCCAAGTTATAAGTCCTATCACCTTGTAATGCAGCAGCTAAGAAGGCTAAATCCGGGATAGATAACTTACTTCCATTCTTTCTAGCAAGAACGCACTTGGTGATGAAATAAGCAAAGTAACGAATGGCTGGGAGTTGAATACTACTAATTTTACCACTATCCTCTGAGAAGCTCCTTCCATGACAAATCATCTTGTAGAGATTCGAGAGCTCTTGCGGCGATCCCCTCATCTTCTCGCACGATCCCCATTGCGGCACTTTAATGGCTGCACAAAAATCACTGAATGGCAAGTTGACAGCTTTATTATAAATCTTATACTGAACCGTGGGGTTAGATCGCGACCAATTGAACTTAAAGTCCTGCACAACAGACATAGTTAATTTTGCATATTGGCTTGGCTCTCCATCAACAAAATTGCTCAACCCTGCACGAAGAATTAGACTTTGAACATCTTCCAATATTCCTGCGCTTCTCATGAAATCTGCGCACGGGTAGTAAGAAGGGTATACCCCCTCTTCGCGGTTCACTCTCATGACTTGTTGTACCTCCAATTCTTGTTGATTCAATTGATATCTATTCCACTCCATTTTCTGAAATTTTTCAACAATCAATAAAATTTGATTTGGTGACATATAATCAAGGGGAACTACTATAGGAACTTGCTAGAGTACTAATCATGCATCAAAACTAGTTTATTCAACTTAGAACAAGCATGAAAGCTCACCATACATGTTACCTACAGCAGCAAAATAATCAAGATATACTCAACCAAACGAAATTCTACTTGGATCATTGGAGGAGTCACATACCAAGGAGCAAGTGTGCCAAATTTCAGACAGAAATCTGGGCTGAGCAAGGAGATCGAAAAATCTGAGCTCTTGAGCAAAAACGAGTGAGAGAGAATTGGTTCGAGTTTTTCGGGTGAGAGAAGATGCAGGAGAAAGAGATGACAAAGTGGGGCAAGGAGGGGCCCACACCACAGGGTGGCGCGCCCCCTCCTTGGCGCGCCGGTGGGGTGTGGCTCTGTGTGCCCCACCGGGTCATCCTCGTGCTCCCAGGTGCCTCGTCGAAAAATAGGACCAACGGTATAATTTTTGTGAATTTTTGAAAACTTTGAAAAATGCACATTTATGGGTATTAAGTTTATTATTACTTGCCAGGAAAAATTTTGAAATCTCTAATTAACTAAAAACTTTTCAAATCAAAAATGCGACAGCAAGTAGAACAAATGGAGGAAGAAAAAGATGTTGTTTACCCCTCTATGCATATAAAAAGTATTTGTTAACAAGGTTGATCAAGTCTTGCCACCAAATAAATTTTACATAACATATGAAGAAATAAACCTCAAATCAATCATGTTACCTTGTATTGAATTGATATGGATCCAATCATAAGAGTTTGATATTCTTCTTTAGGCTCATATATAGGACAATCAATAGTTCCAACTTTGATAGTTCTCACATTAGAGATAGTATTAACTCCACATGCTTTCTCAATCCTCTTGGGAAAATAAACGGTATGTTCCTTATCATCAACATTGAAAGTAACCTTCCCTTTGTTGCAATCAATAACAGCCCCTGCGGTGTTAAGAAAAGGTCTCCCAAGAATAATAGACATATTATCATCTTCGGCATTTCCAACACAACAAAATCGGTTAATATCAAGCGGTTAGTAGTAACTTGAACAGGAACATCCTCACATATACCAACAGGAATAGCAGTAGATTTATCAGCCATTTGCAAAGATATATCAGTGGGTATCAACTTATCTAAATAAAGTCTCTTATAAAGAGAAAAAGGCATAACACTAACACCGGCTCCCAAGTCACATAGAGCAGTTTTAACATAATTATTCTTAATAGAACAAGGAATAGTAGGTATACCTGGGTCGCCCAACTTCTTTGGAACTTTGCCATTGAAAGAGTAATTAGCAAGCATGGTGGAAATTTCCTCATTGGGGATTTTCCTTTTGTTAGTAACAATATCTTTCATATACTTTGAATAAGGAGGCAATTTAATAGCATCATCAAAGGGATTTGCAAGAATAAAGGTTTCATCCAATCACGAATTTATTATAGTGTTCTTCTTCCTTTGATTTTAGTTTCTTAGCAGGAAAGGCATTTGCTTTTGCACCCAAGGTTCCCTTTCATTACCATGTTTCTTAGCAATAAAGTCTTCTTTAGTATACTTTTTATTTTTAGCATGCTTTTCAGGTTCATCTTCAACCTCTTCTTTATCAGAAGCATCATTCTTATCATTATCTTTATCATTATCATGTTCATTACCACTTTCGTTTCAGCATCAGAAATAGAAATACTATTAGGATCATTAACAGGTTCAGAGGATTCTACAACCTTTTTATGTTTC
Source organism: Lolium multiflorum (assembly GCA_030979885.1). NCBI lineage: Eukaryota > Viridiplantae > Streptophyta > Magnoliopsida > Poales > Poaceae > Lolium > Lolium multiflorum. The sequence continues at coordinate 57,464,834 of CM061751.1, forward strand.
TTCTTCTTTTAGAAGGAGCACTAGGTTCAATTAGTTGAGAATCTTGTTCAATTCTTTTGGGATGCCCTTCAGGATATAGAGGATCCTGGGTAGAGACACCACCTCTAGTTGTTACTTCATAAGCATGTTTCTCTTTAGAATTATTTTTTAACAAGTCATTTTGAACTTTAGTGAGTTGATCAATTTGAGTTTGAACCATTTGAAAATGTTTAACAAGCATCTTAACATCATTGGAGGTTCTCTCCACAATATCATGCAAATTGCTAATAGCTTGAGAATTTTCCATTAGATGATTCTCTACTCTCATATTAAAATTTTCTTGCTTAACAATATAATTATCAAACTCATCTAAGCATTGCGCGGGAGGTTTTGAATACGGAATATCTTCCCTAGTAAAGCGTTGAAGGGAGTTTACCTCGATCATGGATGAAGGGGGAATTATCTCACATATATCTTCTATGGGAGGTAGATTCTTCACATCTTCGGATTTAATACCTTTCTCCTTGAGAGACTTCTTAGCTTCCCTCATATCTTCATCATTCAATTTAATTAAACCCCTCTTCTTCAATATTGGCGTTGGAGTTGGTTCAGGTGTAGTCCAATCATCATAATTCCGGTTATTCTAGCCAATAATTCTTCAGCTTCGTCTGGAGTTCTTTTCCTGAAAACACAATCAGCACAACTATCCAAATATGCTCTGGATTCAATGGTTAGTCCACTATAAAATATATCAAGTAGATCATTCTTTTCTAAATCATGTCCAGGTCGAGCTCTGATAAGAGAACAAAATCTTGTCCAAGCCTCAGGCAATTTCTCTTCATCTCCCTGGTCAAACCTATAAATTTTCTGTAAAGCAATATGTTGAGCACTAGCAGGAAAGTATTTTCGAAAGAAAACATCATGCAAATCAGTTGGATTTTTAATAGAACCAGGAGGCAAATTATTATACCAAGTTTTAGCATCATCCTTTAATGAGAAAGGAAAAAATTTAGCGACAAAGTAAGTACGCATCTTGACATCATCAGAAAACAAACTACTCATAGAAGAAAGCTCAATCATGTGTTCTACAGCACTTTCTTTTTCAGTACCACAAAAGGGTGTTTTCTCTACAATAGCTATATGAGATACATCAATAGAAAAATCATAATCTTTATCCTTAATGCATATAGGAGATGTGGCAAATTCAGGATCAGGAGATAACTTATGTCTAACAGTATATTGTGCGAGAAACTTTTTAATTTTTCTTGCATCAGTAGTAGCATTGCATCTATTAATAAAATCATCATTAAGCTCCACATAATCCTCATCAGGATCATCACTAGAATAATCAACAGACTCAGGTGAACTAACAGGTGTAGTAACATCAGGAGTTTCAGTATTTTCAATTCGTCTAGACCTAGCAATTGTAGCATCTAGAAAAGATCCCAATGAACCACTATCATCAAGCAGCAGAAACATTATCAATATTATGAGAGTTTTCAGATTCAGCAGAAGTACCAGCAAGTGAAGCTTGTGAAACAAGTTGACTTATCACAGATGGTGAATCAAGTGTAGCAGAGGTACTCAGAGTTGTACCTTTTCTTGTAGTGGATGGTAATATGGCGACTTTAGGATCGCGAGTTTTACCCATGATGGAGAATTTGCAGCGAACAATATCAATCCAAGTGAACTTCCAAATAAAGCTATGCTCCCCGGCAACGGCGCCAGAAAACAGTCTTGATAACCCACAAGTATAGGGGATCACAGCAGTCTTCGCGGGTAGTATTACCCAATTTATTGATTCGACACAAGGGAGACAAAGAACACTTGGAAGCCTTAACAACGGAGTTGTCAATTCAGCTGCACACTGAAACAGACTTGCTCGCAAGAGTTTATCAGTAGTAACAGTTTATAGCGATAGGTAGTGAAATAACGAGAGTAAAGAAAACGCGGTAATTATAGTAAACAGCAGTTAAAATACGTAGGCACAAGGATGGATAACGGGCGTTGCATGTATGAGAGAAACCCATGTAACAATCATAGCAGGGCATTTGCAGATAATAATAAAACAGTGTCGAAGTACAAAGCAATCAATAGGCATGTGTTCCAATTATAGTCGTACGTGCTCGCAATGAGAAACTTGCACAACATCTTTGTCCTACCAGCCGGTGGCAGCCGGGCCTCAAGGGAATCTACTGGATATTAAGGTACTCCTTTTAATAGAGTACCGGAGCAAAGCATTAACACTCCGTGAACACATGTGATCCTCACGCCACTACCATCCCCTCCGGTTGTCCGATTTCTGTCACTGGGGCCATTGGTTCCGGACAGCGACATGTGTATACAACTTGCAGTAAGATCATAAACAATGAATATCATGATGAAACAATAACATGTTCAGATCTGAGATCATGGCACTCGGGCCTAGTGACAAGCATTAAGCATAACAAGTTGCAACAATATCATCAAAGTACCAATTACGGACACTAGGCACTATGCCCTAACAATCTAATGCTATTACATGACCAATCTCATCCAATCCCTGCCATCCCCTTCAGCCTACAGCGGGGGAATTACTCACACATGGATGGGGGAAACATTGCTGGTTGATGGAGAGGCGTCGGTGGTGATGGCGGCGATGATCTCCTCAATTCCCCGTCCCGGCGGAGTGCCGAGGAGACTTCGGCTCTGACGAGTTTCGCGATGTGGCGGCGTTTGGAGGGTTTGGCGACTTCGACTTCTCTCGTGCGTTTTTAGGTCGAGGAGATAAATAGTCCGAAGGAGGGCGTCGGAGGCCAGCCGAGGGGGCCACACCATAGGGCCGCGCGGCCCTAGGCCGCCGCCTCATGGTGTGGGGCCCTCGGGCCTCCACGAATTGTCCTTCCGTCGATTGCAGGAAAATAGGCCTCTGCATAAATTCCGGGGATTTTCTCGAAAGTTGGATTTCTGCACAAAAACGAGACACTGAACAGTTCTGCTGAAAACAGCGTTAGTCCGTGTTAGTTGTATCCAAAATACACAAATTAGAGGCAAAACAATAGCAAAAGTGTTCGGGAAAGTAGATACGTTTTGGACGTATCACTCACCGGCAGTTTTTTGAGCTCCTCCTGTATGCCGTGTCATTTGCTGCACGCCCTCGGTATGATCCCCCAATGGGTGGCCATGGCCTTGTCTCCCCGGTTCATGATCGTCTTGTTGAAGTAGGGATCGACGAGCTTGCGCTCGTCGAACGCCTGCTTCACTCGAAGCCAATACGTGTCGTAGGACTGATTCGCCCTGGTTATGCCATTCATGGACACGGTCATCCAAGCTTCGGCGAGGCACTCCTCTTCCCTCGGCGTCCATTTGATGCGCGGTTCGGCCGGCGGCGAGTCCTTCCTCTTCTTCTTTGCCTTCGGCAGGTTGGCGTCGGTGACCCCGGCTTGAGTTGATTCTTCCTCTTCTTCTTCTTCGACGGCGGCTGCGGCCACATCCTCCACCCACTCGTTGCGCCGCGGCAGTTGCCGTCACCCTCGCCTCCTCTTGCGTGAAGAACCCCGGGCTCGCGGCGCCATGGAGCCGGAGTTGCTCATCTCGTTCATCACCTCGTCGTTCGGCGCCGCCGTCGCACCGAACGGGAGTGGCCCTCGTCGCAGGGCCGGCGAGAAACCCTCGTTCAGGTTGCCGCCGGTGAGCTCGGGCGGCGACGGCGTGAACCTGGCCGTTTGGCCGTAGGTGGCCTCCTGGAACATGGCAGGCGACGACGGCGAGAAGCTCGACGGGGAGAAAGCCGACGGGGAACTGCTCGTACCTTGGATCGGCCACTGGCCGGGGAACATGGCGGCGCCGCCGCCGCTGCCGCGAGCATGGCCCATGCTCATGGCCATGGAGACCTTCCTCGCTTGTTCGTCCTCCGCCGCCAACGCCACCCTCTTCACATTGAGTTTCTTCTCCCTCTCCGCCCTGGCGCTTGTTTCGATCTGGCACCGAAGCTCGTCCGCCGCCCACTCTGCGTTGGACACGCCCGGCGGCCGCTCCTTCTTCAGCCGCGACTTCCTCGGCTTCGGCGGCATGGTGGTGGACGAGACAGAGGAGGAGGAGAATGGAGATGGCTACACAAATTCGGCGGGAGAGAATGGGGATATGCAAGCAAATTGGAGGGAAATCGACAGGATTTAGCGGTCTAGTCACCGACTACGAGGGTCCACACGATGTTTCGCGCCAAATTCTTTCGTCCGGAGTCCCCGAGCGCGCCTCGGGGAACCGGGGATAGCGTGGGATCACCGGATGGATGAAGGGCCAAATCCGGACGAAATCGAGAAACTGGGGGCGCTACTGGGCCGAATTACGCCGTCCGGATGGGAAAACCGACGCTCGGGGGCCTCGTCGGGGAGACGAGTGGGGATGCTCTTATATTCACATGTTAAAGTTTTGATCTAGAATCAAGATAAAAAATTACATAGGCATTTGAATCATCTACTGTTATGTTTTACTTACTGTGGAAAACAATACTCCATTTGTTAGCAAGAAGGAAATTGCAAGTCTTGTAGCTCGCAGTTTCTCACTAAACAGTTATTGACTTGAGTCAGTCACTCATTTTGTACAAAATCTACAGCCAAAACGCCCGCGGGCACAGGAGGTAGCAGTGAATTTGGGTTGAGTTCATATATAAGCTAATTTACACTTTCCCTGACTGCAGCTATAACAAAAGAAAATAAGATGGGAAGCCTACTGCAGTACCTTTTCCCCTCCTAAATTTAAGTCAAATATTCTGCGTTTGATCAACATCGACACGGCTATAGTGAATTAATCTTTCGTAAAATGTAATGGTCAGGCAATGTATAAACCGAGAAACTGTTGCGAGAGATAATTGGCTTGTCACTACTTTACCATCAGGGAGTAACATTTACACGCAGGTTTCAGAGATACACTGACAACGCCCAATATAGCTTAGTTTTTACAGACATAAAAACAAATACAGAGCATTCTCAAGGCCCACACAAATAAATTTGCAGCAAGCTAATATACTTAAGAGTGAACACACAATGGATATATAATAGAGTAAAGAAATACTAAGTATATCAGTTGAGTCTTAACTTTATCAGGGTTACCCGTCGGTGGAGGTAAATGGTTTTATATTTCCCGATTCCCTTGCGTTGCAATACGTGTCGACACTTTCCTTAGCTTCTTTCACTAGGGAGTTGAGACTCCTGACAGGCTTTTTTTTCGTTGCTGCATCATCATCTTCGCTGGCAAAAACCATGGAGATGTCAAGAAGAGACATGCTTTCAGCAACACTGGATAGTGCTTCCGTCAAGCTCTCAAGGTCTTCTTTTAGGTACCTGCCGCTGTGTGTCATCATTGATATGACCATCTTACAGGTAAGCTTCATCAGTCTCAGGCAAGGCACTGTCGGAATGCTGTTGTCTGCTACCATGTCCTTGAGCTTCCTTGGAAGGCTAATTGCATTTAACTGAGCAGTCAAATCTTGATCAACACTGATGAATGTGTCGCATATAGTCACACAAAGGGATAATAAGGGTGCATGAAGGTTCTCGTCCTCGTCGTGCTCTTCGTCCTCCTCCTCCACCTGCATGTCCTCGTCGTAGTCCTCATTGTTTTGTGGATGAGATGAAGAAGAGGTCTTCTCCCTGGTATTTTCTTGTGGATGTTCAAATTGGTTTTCTAAATCACCTTCTTTCTCTCTGACCACCACTTGGTCTTCTTCTAATTTTGGATGTGTTTGATCTTTCGTCGGTCCACGAGATAGTATATGAGCAAGCACCTGAAATAGTATAAGAACGTTTTCAATTAGGATCAATGGATAATCTCCCTATCTATGAAGCTGATGATGAGAACAAATCAAAGTATACGCATGTGTTGATTACCTTGGGCATTGTATCGGTCATGGCTTCCTTAAGTTTACTGCGAGAATCATCATCTTGTGTGTGATGAATACACATATGCTCTAGGATTTCAGCTGCTCTTATCCTGCATGTCTTGTTCTCAGCATCGTCTAGAAGTAGTATCTTGGTGAGGGTATCAACAACGCCACTGTTCACCTGCAAGATAATATTTGTATTGCTTCTGCCTTGGATACACAACTTTACCAGTGCTTCACCAGCCAACTTTCTAATGGATCTGTGCTTGCTATCGCAAGAGAAGAAGATGTCTACTAGTAGCATCTTGATGAAAGCTACTCTGTCCTGGTTCTTCTCATTGCCCGTGTACAGTTGTATGAGAATCCCCAAGGCTTGTTTCTGTAGCTTTGCACAACAGGAGTCACAACTGAGAATCCTCTCCATGGTGCCGATTGCCTCCTTGTTGTTGGACATTTCACGATGCAACTTGGCACCAGTCTCTCCAGGAGAAGCCAGGAGAAGGCGCATGACCTTCAGCGACCCCTCTACTACGCTGATGGACCATGCACCGCCACTGAATTGGTGGATTATGTCGGAGGTGAGTGGTGCCATGATCCTTGGGAGCAGACCTTGGGCGTGGCTCATGACTCTGCAGTTCTCCTTGTCGGTCGCCATCTTCCAGAGCATGCACAAGCCTCGCAGCACCAGTTTCTCGTAGTCCTTCCGAAGGTTACTGGCATCGTTGCCTGGTGACGCTAGGCGACTGGCTTGCTGGTCCTGATCCTGGTCATATTTGTGTAGAAGATTGTATGGGTCGATTAGTTGGTATTCTTCGAAAGTCATCCCAATCAGCGTAGAAATGTACTGAATGACCCGGGGGAACTGCTCCAAATGGATATCTAGCGCAAGGTACGCCACTATCCTCGCGGCCTGGTTCCTCATTTCTCTGTCATAGGCGCCCCGCGGATTCAACATTTCCAACAATTTCTGGAGTACCTGTGAAGAGGGTGCTGCATACACGATGAGATGTTTCATCAGGAGTAGGTGCTGCCCAAGGATTATTAGCCATTGCGCTTGAACACTTCGCTTTCCGTACTTCGATCTTTTTCTTTGCCATGCAATGGTGCCTCTATCCTTCTTGAGCCTCTGCTCCTTCATGAGTATGGCCGTGTACAACATCTGCACCCCGGAAAGGCAGTCATCTGGTGACTTGGAACCAATCAGGTCCACACCATATGTGATGAGGTTCCTTCCTCTCGCAGATGTTGGGTCCTTCTCACACGCAATCCTTGTTTCGCCCATGTACTTGGAAACTATTTCAGGTTCCTTATTACCGACCGTTGCCTTAACCAACCACATCTGCGCGCGAGTGTGGAGGAACCTATAGCAGAAGAGCACGCCTTGGACTAAAGCAAGGTAGTACAAGGTATCCAACGCTGGCTTCAGGTTTGGTTCATCAACCGAGTTGCGCCCATAATCATGTTTTATCAATCGCCAAAGCGATATCCCTGTGGAGATCAACAACCCAAACACGTAGATAGCTACCAAAGGGCACAATACTATGAGCAACACCAGCATTTGAGCTATTGACAAAACACCACGTAGCTTATCCGGCAGCTGGCGGCCCGTGTAGACAAGTAACATAGGATACACCAAGACCTCGGATGAATCCCATACTTGGCCTAACTTCTCATTCAGAACTACATCGAAGACTCTGTAATTTAGATAAGGACAAGAATTGAGCGTATAATATAGAAAATCCCATCATTCTCTATTTCTATTGTCTTCGCACTAACATGATGCCCGCATACAAAGCAATTCAGGTGGGAGCCTTTGTGCTCACCCCCGATGAAAACTCAAAACATGATGTCCGCACATGGAGAAAAATAAAGCACTTGTCCCAGATGGTTTTTCGCCTGAGCTTTATCAAACTTTCTGGGAAGTAACTAAATTTGATCTTATGAAGTTGTTTGGGAAGTTCCAACAAGGGAAACTACCTCTGTTCCATTTGAATTATGGTACACCATTTTGCTTCCTAAAAAAGAGAATGCCATTCAGACACAACAACACCGGCCTATTTGCTTGCTGATTGTAAGTTTCAAAATATCCACAAAGGTTAGTACTAATCGTGTGACCAAGGTGGCACATTTAGTTACCGAACCTACTCAGACAGATTTTATGTTGGGGAGGCACAGTTTAGAAAGGGTGCTGATTTTGCAGGTGACGATCCATGAACTTCATAGGAAGAAAATAGATGGGATCTTGCTTAAGATCGACTTCGAAAAGGCCTATAATAAGTTAAATGGCCATATTTACAATAGGTTTTGCATCTGAAAGGCTTTCATCCTAAATGGTGTAGATGTCTAGAGGATTTCGTTAATAGGAGGAGTGTAGCGATAAAAGTAAATGATGACACACGTCAATACTTTCGAACCCATAGAGGTTTAAGGCAAGGTATCCCGTTATCACATATACTCTTTTACTTGATCGCGGATATGTTGGCAATTTTGATTGCTAGAGAAAAAGAGAACGGCTAAGTATAGCGGCTGATTCCGCATTTAGTTGATGGGGGGATATCAGTTTTGCAGCAAGCCGATGACACAATAATCTTTATGGAGCATGATATTGAGAAAGCACTTAATATGAAGCTCATCCTTTGTATTTTTGAACAATTATCAGGAATTAAAATAAACTTTCACATGAATGAAGTGTTTTGTTTTGGCAAAGCTAGGGATGCACAAGAAGATTATAGGAATCTCTTTTCCCATTCATTTTAGAAGTTTAAAAAATGGGGAATGTAAACCGGTTGAGGATCGTTTTGAGAGGAATCTTGCGAGTTGGGTGGGTAAGCTTATGTCATATGTAGACATGCTAATCCTCATTAATTTGGTCCTAACAAGATTGTCTATGTTTATGTTATCCTTCGTTGAAATACCTAAAGGGGTAATAAAAAGACTGGATTTTATAGATCGAGATATTTCTCACAAAGTGATGGTCATAAGAAGAAGTATGGACTTACGCGATGGAACATTATTTGTCGACCAAAGGATTAAGAGGGGTTTGGGGATTCGAGGTTTTAAAGTTTATGAATAAGTGTTTATTGAGCAAATGGCTCTATAAACTACTAACTCGGCAAGGAGTTTGGCAGGAGCTACTACAAAATAAATATCTCCACTTTAAATCCTTATCACAAGCCAAGGACGAAAACGTTCCGAATCACCCTTTTGAAAGGGTCTTATGAAAGTAAAGAATGAGCTTTTTGAACGTGGTTTTCAACGTAGGAGACGGCAAAAGTACTAGGTTCTGGAAGGATACGTGGCTTGGGGACAACCCACTAGCTAATCAATATCCATATTTATATTACATGGTCCAAAGAAAACAAGTTTTGGTTAGTTTTATGGGTCAAGTGCATCTAAACATAGGTTTTAGACGAGCACTTACTGATTATTCAGTTTATAGATGTATGTCCAATTATCTACATAGCCTGATAAGTTTGTTTGGAAGCTAACAACATCAAGATTGCTTACAATTAAGTCTTTATATCTTGATTATATGGATGATCACGCAAGGTTTCTTAGAAAATATTTATGCAAATTAAGGTACCGCTGAAAATACGAATTTTCATGTGTATCCTTCACCGCCGGGTACTACTCACAAAGTACAACTTAGCAAAAAGAAACAGAAATTGTAGTAAAAAATGTTGTTTTTATAATCAAGATTCATCAATACAACATCTTTTATAGAGTGTCCATTAGCAAAAGTGGTATGGCGTATAGTGCATATGTCTTTTAGTGTTATGCCATCAACGAATATTACGAATCTCTTTGGCAATTGGCTAGCGGGAGTCATTAAAAATGATAAGAGTGTAGATTCATGTCGGGGTGTGCGCTCTACTTTGGACTATGTGGAATGTTAGAAATGATTATATCTTAACAAGGAAAAAATCTACTTCTTTTATGCAGGATATACCTCTTGCTATCCATTGGATCCGTATGTGGTCTTACCTACAACTAATGAAGACACGCGGGGATTCGGTTACTGGGTGCAACTATCTGTAGACGGTTTCTCGGGATATATACAACCTGTGCAGCTAGCGTTTTGATTTTAGATTAAGATAAGGTTGCAGAGTTACCTTATCTTATCTTTTATTTTCTTGTGGTTGATACATGTATCGACCCTGTGCGACCCATTATGTAATCTTTTGTAAAACTATGACACATTATAATAAAGAAATAAGAGCCGCATGCATTAATCGATGCAGAGGCTGGGGCATGATGCTTCCGTTTCGAAAAAACATGGAAACTTTACCCAAGTTAATGAAGATGAGATAATGATCCTCAATTGTCGTTTATCCATGTAACATGCTTTTTAAGGGTTAAATAGTTTTAGTAAAGTAAAGTATGTTACAATAGTGAAAAACAAATAATATTTTCGATTTACCTTTTGGCATTAGAAAGTTATTTCTTATAGGTTACAAATCTATCGTCTATCTATTTTTAAAAACAATATACGGATGTAAAATAGAGATACCATGTTAATCCAAGCAGAATTACCGTAACAATTAGATCTAAAATTTACGGCTATGATTTAACAAAAATTTACTAGCCACGTAGCCTTTCAGGGGACAATTTTTTTTAGTAAAATAAAGGATGTTACAACAGTGAAAGACATATAATATTTTCAATATAGCTTTTGGCATTGGAAATATGTTTCTTATATAGGTTACAAATCTATATCCTATTAGTATAATAAAAGCAATATACAGGTGTATAATAGAACCATAGTAAGCCACACCACCTAAATTATTTTAACAATTAGATATAAAATAAGGCTATAATGTAATGAATGATTATTAATTACGCACCATGTGTATTTCTGTTTAACACTTTTTATATAGAGAGAAGATATATCCGTACTTTTATTTTAAACGAGTGAAATCTCCAAATTAATTAACCGTGCTAAGCAATTTTTTGCCGGAGTATATCCTGTATGGATAGCAGACTTCATTGGAAAATAGTATTCTAGCTAGCTAGCCAAGTCCTTTCAGGAAACGAAAGCATAGGCTGCCTATCTGAGACGACCATGCAAAGGAAAAAAAAAAACACACTGCCTTAGCACATATTACCACATCAAGGTATCGTAGTCAAGAAATTATCAACATGGTTTATATGTATATACAATATACTATGAGCATCAGACCAGAAACTCCAAATCACCTCTTTTTTGTCATATTTAATACATATTCTAAGTATCATAAGAAATATATCATAACAATTATAACTAAAAAACACAAACATGCTATAAATTACAAACATGCTCTAAGAAATGGAAAAGAAATGTAAGATTTAGCGAAGTAGTGTAATAAGAAGATAAAATCAAGATTTACCCGGCCGTTTGTACAAGGGTAATAAATGTGAGACACCAAAAATCCTTCGTTTGGAGCACGGAAACGAAGCCACCAAGGAGTACAACGGTGGTCCAAGTAAGTACCAGGAAACCTAGGCCCTTGATGGCCATGGACAAGTATCCCATAAACATGGCATACTTGTTTATAATAAGTGCCTCACGCATAATTGTCAGGTCATAAATAAGTTTACGGCCTTTTGCCATTACTCCAAGGAGTACCTGAAGAACAATATGTTTAGCACATATGCAGAAACAATACTCTATTTTTTTAAATTAACTGACTCAACTTTGCCTAGATATAAATGTATCTAGATGTATTTATTAACTAGATATATCTCCATCTAGATAAAGTTGAGTTACTTAATATAAATCAAAGAGAGTATAATAAACAGAAATGAAGAGAAGCTCTGATCGACATATATTCAAGGGGTGGATGTTACCTGCACAGTGGCCGCGTTCGTGGCTGCGGCGAAAGGGACACGGAATTAAATATCTCTATCTCAGGTCTCGGCTCAGATTAGTACGATGCGGAAGGTAAGGAGAAATGATTTGAATAGCAGCAGGACCCTGGCTTATTTATGCAAAGATGTTAGCCAACGACAATCGATGCGGATGAATCGCAACAGCCTGTTCAGCTCAGCACAGATTCGAAACTTGAGCTCGCCATGGAGCATACATTCCAAAGGGCGTCTCACTCACAGGCTGTTTTTTTTTCTTTTTGCATTTTCGTACACCTGCTAGCCTGGTTGCGGACCTATATGTTTTGCTGCGATGCCGTTTCCTTAGTCCAGCGGCGCGACGCAAACGATCGTTTTCGTCCGCCGTGACCGGAAATACGTTTGGCATCACCTTCAGTGGAGCGATGCAAAGTGACCGGACCGTCCGCGGAGACGTAAACTGGTCGCGGGTTTGCGTCTTCGTGCGCGGTCGCGAAATGTCCGTGTAGGGTGCATCCGGTCCCGGTTGGCGATGAGTAGGTAAGCAAAGATTTTTTCATTACTATTGATTGGCCAAAAGGACCATCTTTAGAGATGGTTAGTTGAGTTAACCTAAAACTACAACGGCCATACCTACTCGCCGTCGCGGGCTACACCTCGGTTACTCGCAGTCGTGCGGCTATTACCGGCCGGAAGGGCGCGCCGTCGTCAGCGGAGCGCCGCGCCTCCGCGGCGCGCCGCGCATGAGACACCTCGTCATGCCGCCGGCGTTCGAGGCCTCGGCAGGAGGTGTCCCACGGGGCCGCCACACTGGGCAGCCGCCGCTCCGCCGCGCTGGGCCTCCTCCTCCTCGCCACAGCCGTCGCGTCCTCGTTCGCCTTGGCCGCCGCAACCCCGGTGGGCGACGAAGCGGGGCCCTAGCCGCCTCGCCACCGCTTCGTCCAGCGGCGATGGCGCCGGCTCCGGTTCTCTGCTCGACCCGCGCGGGAGAAGGGCCCTACGCGGAGCAAGTCCAGTCGGAGCACATTAACCCCCGAGCCATGGCGATCGCATAGCGGGGCTTCCTCCTCCGCCAACCAAGCCTGGGCTGGCGTCCCCCAGGGACTCGAAGGACGCGAGCAGAACCCGTTGGTCGCCGCCGCACTCGAAGCGGCTGGGCACGGGGGGGTCGTCGTCTGCGATGTCGTGGATGATGGTGTCCACCGGAGGGGCCGCCATGGCCGCCGGCGCCTCCGCGAGCTCGGCCCTGGCGTCGGCGAGCTTGGCCATGGCGTTGGCGATCTCCGCCTCGCCGCGGCGCCTTCGCGCTCTGCCACCTCGCCACCGCCTCCGCAACCTCCCGCCGCCGCCTCCAGTCCACCATATATAGCCACGGCGGGAAAACGGCGTTCGCGCAGGTCGTTTGCGCGCCGCGAAACTTGCCATGTATTGGGCACGCGCGGAACGATCGTCGTCGCGGGATTAATCGCCGGTGGCAGTCCTCGACGGGACGTAGACGCCATTAGCGACCTTGACGCTGTCCCCGCTAAAAAAATACGTCCGCACCGCTGGAGGTAGTTGTAATATCCCAGTATTTGGGGTTACAAAAAAGAGAGAAACATATGTGCATTGCATTCATGCATAGAAAATCTAGGGAATTTTCGCGCTTTTGTTTAAAACTGTCAAAGGGATCGAGGTTTCTCTTGCATCGGTGGAATTGAGTTAGTCATCGATGTGAGTGCGATAAATTTCGACATGACCTTTGCGAAGTCATGTGTTTTGGGGGGAACAATCTGAATTCAAATTATAATATGGAAGAGAAAACTCAAATAAGAATTTGAATTGGAATTTGAATTTTAAACAATTATATAAAATACAAAGTAATAACAAATAGGAATGATAATCAAATATTACTAATAATAATTCACATAAGTATTATTACAACATTTATTGAAATATTATAAGTTACATAAGAACTAAAAGAATTTCTAAATCTAATCTAAATCTTCTCAACATTTCTTATTCTTTTTTCCTGCAATAAGAGAAACAAAACAAAGAAAAAGGAAAATATTGGGTTATGGTTAAAATGTTGCCATCATATGAAATGAGGCATTTCAATATTGGAACTCAATTAATGGAAATTAGGAACCAGTCCTAATCCCCAAAAGTGACTAGAGGGAATTATTCATCTTCGGCAACATTTGTGATTTAGGAACTATGTAGATAGTACCATTGGAGGCAGCAATGATAAATTAGGCATCAAATAGGCAACCAGAGATATTGTGCAACAAGTTATGATCAATTGGAATGGCAACAGATGGCATCACTTTTATTTTCCCTCTAATCTAATCAAGTTCCTATTTAGAAGCCACAAATTCATTTAAATGGATCATTATTGACATAGAAAAGTCAATATGACCCTAACCAAATATTAATAAGCCACTGATAATTAAGCAAAGCTTAAACAATCTTAAATCACACTTGATCTGTTAGTATAGGCACACATAATTATGTCACTTGAGTTATTCCAGCCACTAATGTAATTAAGAAGCACCCATAGATTATAGTCAAGTCTTTACTATTATATTGGAGTTGGTCGTAGGTCGTACAACGCGTTTGATGAAGGAGATTGAGACCATCTAAACCGTACGATTTAATCTAAGGTCTCTGATTTGTTTGATCACCTTTTCACTTGTTGGTGCATATGAGAGAATCAATCAAATCAATTCTCCTTTAATTAGCCGTAATGGTATTTCCTTTCTCTATAGTGCAGTAATTATGGACAAAATCTCTACTACCAAACGAGAGAAGGTATTCCTTTTCCATCTTTTCGTCCGATGCTCCCCCGCCTCTTTCCCTCCCCGTCTCCTCTCTCTCACCATCACCTCCGCCAGCACCCAATCCCGTCCGCCTCCGTCGCCGATTGGCTCCACCATGACGCTGCTCGTCTCCGCGAGCTCCCGATTCCGCGGCTAACCCTAGACGCCCAATGCCTCCACCTGGCCGCAAAGAAGCCTTCTGCTCCAAGGTGCTCGGTGGGGATTCGTTCTGGCGCCCATTCATCTCCCGCGGGAACCGGAAGAGCTGGAGGGTACAGGGTGCGTGCCGTGGCCGAGGTGTGCTCTGGCTATATGGGCTGTGGTGGCGAAGCTTGCCGCTGAAGTAAGGGAACCAGATGCGGGTGAGCTCGAGCGCGCGGAAGTGCAATTTTCTCACTGATGATGTTTGGCGTCGGATTCACCATGATTTATCCACTAATAGTTTCTTGGTTTTCTTCAGTATTGTGATACTGCCTGTGTGCTTGCATGGAGGCAATTTGAAGGACAGATGTTGTCTATATACCAAGTTCATAGTCTGAACGAAAAGTCATTCTCATTTTATTACATGATATTATTGTAATTTCTCTAATTATTAATCGCATGGTGTTGCCTTTACATGTTTGTGCTTGTACGGACTAAGCTATCTCTCTGCAGTTGTCAAATCGACCTTGAAAATCTTTTCGTCTCAACCTCTGCTTTTCTTGTAGATCATACTTCAGATAAGTGGTTATGTTGACCAGGCCACCAGAGGAATGGTAAATTTGCTTTCCAGGTTTTGGAGTTGGACACATGCGACATACCAAAACAAAACGCAAGATAGTTTGCCAGTGCCAACAGTGTAATATTCTTAATAGTCTCATGCCCTGACGCACATACTCTAATTGGGCATATCAACACACAGTTCCGCATTTTTAAGGTATATGGATTTGGGGCACTCCTGTTGAGGTTGATGGCTCCAAAGTGTAAGTCTTTTATGTGAACACTGAAAGATTTGAGAGCATTGGAAAATCGAATGTATATGATAGGTTTGTTGCCTACAAATAATCTGTGCAATAATTATGCATTACGAATTTCTCGTTCCGATGTGTTTTGGGGCCTTCTGTCTTCATAGGATATTTGGTTTTGTATTTTTTTTTAGTTCTCTTCTTGTCTACAATCTCTCTGAGATAATGCGTTTATATGGTCTTTGATGCCTTCAGTCCCTCACCGCAACTCATATTTGATACTCTGCTTTAACTAATACCATCTCCTTGTCTTAGTAAGTGCTTGATATAAAAACTGAAGAACACGCCGAACATGAAGATCTGGGAGAGGGAGCAACCCACATCCTGAGTTGGAAAAATAAAGGTAATTGTGTTACTCGATACTCCCATATCTATTGTCCAGCTTTTATCCTTGATTGCAGAAAATTGGACTTGCGAATGATCTTGACCGGTGGCTGACAGTGCTGGGAATTGTATCTTCTTCGGGAAAACGATGAGGATGAGACCTACGGTGGCTGAAATCAGTCAACCTGAAAACAGTACTATTCATATGCTCCCTATAATCTGATGCAATCTCCTGAGACCAAGGCACTGGGCTTTGCTGATTCGGAACTGTTAATGCTAGCACTCAATAAGCGTCAATGCAATGCTGGAAGATCTGAAACTACACCTCGTTGTGAGGTCATAGCTTGTAGGAGTGAGGAAAATACACCAGCACATGAGATGACCAGTTAGGAAGCCAAGCAAACATAATATAATGTTTAGGGTTCTACCTGATAAATACCCTTGATATTAACATTATTAATTTTGAAGGTGCTTAAAATTAGAGCTGTTAGGTTTCAAAAAAAAAAATAGAGCTGTTGCTTGGGTTTTTCCCTGGATCACCCAAAATTCTTCGATGTTTAATGGTTTCGAAGTATACTATACTTCAATTGATGGCACTATGTCAATTAGTGGTCCATTATCTAGAGGATTTTCTTACAGGACAATGTTTGTTCACTTTCCAGGGGGATTTTGTGGATCAACTCATTCATGGACGCGCGTGTGACGGCATTGAGTATGCTCAGCCAGGGATGGAGCTGACAGGGAGCGGCGGCAAGCGGCGGGTGGTCATCCCAGCAAGCCAGGGCTTCGGCAAGAACATCGCCGACTTCAGAGACGATGCACGACAGCTCGACGCCGCCTCTGACTTCTTCCATGACGTGCTCTACTCTACCTCTGTAGGCGGCTCGCGTGGAACCGCCTTCTGTTCAAACCTAGAACCGTCCCGTCTTACCATGTGCACCTAGCTAGGTTTGTCGGTTCACCTAAAGCATGTGCCATATTGCTTGTCAAGGAACATGTTTCGGCAAAACAGTTTGGTTGTAGGTGCATATTATTCAGTATTTCCTAGAAACAGTTTGTATACAACATGAAGTAGTTTTTCTTTGGTAAAATATACGCGAGGTTGACTGAATATTCAACATGAACTAATAATAATACTAATACTAATAATAAGTTAACTGTTTATCTTATTAGTAACTTTACTTAAATCCAAAGAAATGTGTAGATATATTCATGTAATTCTTTGCATAACTTAAAGCTAATTGTTTTTTGTGGATCCACAACAGCATGGTACTCATCGAGTAGTGTGCATCCACTGGCTCAACAATATTGGGTGAGATCGGTCGGTTGCTATGTATGTGAATGAATGTGCTACTGATGTAATTTCATTGATCTGATAGTTATCAACGTCTAACTATGTTATTCATTCATTCTTTACTAGAACAACACTCATGAACACTAGGTGCTTCACTTCTATGGCAACACCTTGTAGTATTGACAATGATCACGCTATTCAGGCCATCTTCTCAAGTCTTGAAGTATACTGTATATGATTGCCATAATTTTTTTTTATCTTTGTAGCATCTAAAAGTTCTGAGGTTTTGTCTATTTTCCATTTAGTTTCCATGGTCAGTTTTAAGAACACGCAAGGTGTAATTCACTCGGAAGTATGAAGTGCAAGTATACGCATTCAGTAGTTGCAGGAATTGAGACAAAGGCCAAATACAGCATGCTTGGTAGGAGAACTATGCAATTAACGGTGGAGTTGTTGGTAGAAATAAACGGGGAACACCAAACACTAGCCTAACATCCTGTGATCTGGGGGTGGAGGAGACAAGGTTCGATCTGTGTTATGGAGACCAAAGGTTACTTGATTGCCTGTAGAGAGAAAGAAGTTGTAACATATGATCGTAAATGGTAACACATGAAGAATGTTTGAAAGTAGGAAGATTGGAATAGGCTAGATAATCTAAAAAAGGAATAGGCTAAATTGTAGTATGCTGCCTGATGATTTTTCTAAATATGCATAAACCATGAAATTATGTTAAATGAAAATTTAATGTTTTTGGAACACTATGTGTGGCTGTATTTGTAATATATGAATATGTATGTGTATTCATATTTGCATATGTGCATGTGCGGTAAAGACATTAGTCAATTAGTTATTTTTGTTGTAAGCAAGCTAGCACTGACATTTATTATTGTGTTATTCCTCCAGGTAACTACATTTCCTGCATTTCCTCGGTTATGTATGTGTGATTATCCACGCTTGCTTTCATTCTGTTGGTCTTGGCATGAAGAGAGTGGGATCACCAGAGTTCAGAGTTCAAGATGAAGGCATGTTATTATGAACATATCGGGGGTCAGGTTGTGTGAACTGTTGCCTTTTTTAAGAAGAGTTGTCTTTATAATTAATTGATTATATATTATCTTAATATGATGTGTCACATGATCAATCAAAATTAATTACTTGACCTATGCGGTGGAAAGGAGCTATCACAAGATTAGAGAGGAAGTGAATCTTTGTGGTTTTAGAATACTATGTCGCTGTCTTTTCTTTACATGTGATTTTTTACATACATTAGTTTTACATATGCCGTGAGAAATAAAATTAGAGGACCGTAGCAACGCACGGGCATTCAACTAGTAGTAGTAGCAGCCCAGCTTGAGTAGTTTCCACTTGTCGGTACACAAAAGAAAGACCAAAGGTGGATCAATATCAACCCACCGTAGCTTGCAAGAGGAGAAAGAGAAATATCATTTGACAGCTACAAATATCAGCCTGGCTTGTACAAGGAAAATGGATCTAGTGCATTAAAACTTGCCCATGTACCCAGCAGGTACACGCATGCCATGCATCTGTGTGTTGTCAACCTCACATGCAAAGTACCAGCCTATATAAACAACACCTGTACCAGCAACATTTTCTAGCACACACAACATTCCCAGCCGAACCTCATGTTTCCAAAATCTGCCAACAACTCTCTGAGCACATAAAGAACACCAAGAACTACACCAGCTGAACCACTAGAACAACACCAGATCAACCACTAGAATCAGCAGTTGTAACTAGGAAGAAGTAGAAGCAGAGAGTGGAGAAGGCATGCCACGAGGGGAGGTTCATTTCAGCATCAAGATCAAGCTACCAAGGCAGGTAGCAACTCATAGGCTAGATCTTACAGTATTTGTTCTTAGATTTGCATACACATCATCGAGGAAGTGATAGAAGTATACCAGTAACCCCATCCAACTACCCGGCAACTAGATCTGGTCTAGGAGAGTTAGGAGGGATTATTTCTCTCAGAACGGTATAGAATCGCTAATACCAATATCATCACCGAGAAATTAAAAGCCACATAAAAGCATCTGTTCTTATCACAAGTTTGTGCCTCAGCCTAAGCATCATTGGCAAGGCTACAAGATCAAGTCAAATCTGTTCTTATTAGTTTATAACTATCAAATAAGGGACAACAAGATCCATCAATAAAACCCAACCTTGCAAAATAAATCATTTCTAGTTGCTAATTCACAACTAGATCATATTCAAGAAACAAGCAAAGCATCACTTTGTGCATTCCAACACAACCACTATTCAGGGTCATATATACACATTATTTAGTCATTACCATAAGCAGCCATTATTTATCAACATGTTACAAGAGTTTACTTAGGGTCCAAGAATTATTCCCAGGCCAACCAAGTAACCCAAGTAGCAGCAGTAGTTAGCCCATCATGTACTTGCTACACAATCAACTCTGCACAACACATAATAAATTTAAGATGATCCATGGACCATCTCATTCCAGCATCAAAAGCATACCCATAAGCTCACCAACAAGCCATCAAGTAAATCATTATATAAGCAAAACCATTACTATTTTGCAGTACAAACTCAATCAGGAGTTCAATAGAGCATCAAGATATCTTTACCATATCCTCTAGAATAGACATATATAATCACAGTAATTATCAGCCAACACAAACTTGTCAAGGACCATGTAGGTACATGATAAGATCATCATCGGATAATATAAATCATCTCCAAGACAACAACCAGCTCATATACATGTGGAAACAATCCACCACGTCCCTTAAATGAAAATACGTATAACTAGGCAAATGGCTCTCCACAGTAGGCAGACAACAAGATAACTTTCAACCCTGAATAAAAGTTCAGTTAACTCTTCAATGGAATTCAGTAACACTATAAATGCAGAACATTATATTCAGTTCATGGAACCAGTATTGCTACACATAAATGGTAATCCATGACAACAACTATACGCACCACACATACACACATGTCATTGGTTCATAGCCATAGACTGAGAGAGAAAGAGAGGTTTAGCTCACAGTGCCGTACATGAAGTAGCGAGGTAGGCGACGCCGGGGTTGCGTCCGCGGCACCATCCTGCCGGGGTTGCGTCCACGACACCGTCCCGCCGGCGTCGAGGTCGCAGCTGAAATAGGCATAAAAGCAGCAGTACTGCAGAACCCCATCACCACCATAGCAGCAACTATCACCACAAAACCATACAACACCGAGATGACAAGATTGAGCTGGGGCTCGTGGTAGATACTAAGGCCATCGAGAGGGTCATCCAGAGCTCGCCGAGAAAGTGCAGAACCAGACACGCGGGTGCGCGGCATCGCGCTAGCAACCAAGTCAAATCCATAGCTAGGGCTAGCCAGGGCGTGGGTGCGAATGGCGACGTCACGAAAATGAGGAGAGAGCGGAGGTCGACCGTGTCAGGCGTATGCGCGGCGGCGCCGGTGTCCGCCGGCGACAACGACAGGGCCTAGGGTTAGCCAGAATACGGGCGCACCGGACCAGGTAGCGGTTGCAGGGGGTCAGAGAGAGGGATCGAGGAGGAGCCTCGACGGTGTGTGGCGGCGCCGGAGATGCCCGGCGACGTCCAAATCGACCGGCAGTAGCTAGGGTTCCCGGAGGCGAGTACATGAGATAGAGGCATCAAGGAGAGGGGGTTGTTGGTGAAGGCGACGAGGAGAGGATGTCGGGGTGGAGCTGTGGCGTCTAGCAGCGACGCCGGAGGCGGCCGGCATCGGCCGGAGCGCGCCCAGCGGCGGCGGCGGCTGCGTTGCGTGAGAAAGAAAAAGGGGAAAACCAGAGGAAGAGGACCGCGAGTGCGCGTGCATGTGTATGCTGGCGATGGTCCAGCCCAGCGTGTGTGCGACCATGTGTTGAGTTCCTTAGTGCCTTTTTGTTTGAACCAAACCATCAGGCTAGTTGGTGCGTGGGTTCTATGGACCAATTATCTGTAGTCAAATTAGCTAGTCTACTAATGTGTGAGTAGCACTAAGGCAGGCATCTGTTTACAAGTACTACCAAAACATATACACTTGTGTGTTTAATATTTACCCATTAAATAAAATTATTCAGCGAGATAACTTTTACAATTATTGTATCATAATTTGGAATATAAAATACTTATTATAGATCAATTGAGAATAATAGTAAACCTAGAAGAAGATGGCTCTTATTGGAAATACTTATTATTCCTTAGAAATATGTTCTTCAAAAATTATTCTTTTGAAGAATATAACAAGTAACCATTAACCATGCCATATAGTACCAAGACCAACCATTGTTCATTACATGTTAGGATTATACCATATCCGATTGTTGTGTGCCATTAATATTATTATTGTGACTAGATGACCTGTTGCGCTATCGCGCAAATGGAAGAATTAGGACAGAATTTAAACTATAGTACTCTCCCCTGTCTCTTTTAATTGACTCGGATTTAACACAACTTTGTACTAAATCTGAGTCAATTAAATAGGGCTGAAGGGAGTATTAAACACGTTGCCCTATCATGTTGTTACTTCATTCATCACTACTCAGCATATTCTGTATTATTTTGTCCACTGTACATAATACCCTGTACATGTGATAATTTTGCAAAGAACCGATTCATTGTGTATGTCCATAATGATTGCTGATGCAATTTTTAAATAAAACAGTCGTTTAACATCCTGTATGGACTAAGAGCATAGATATTTAAATATAGATTTATGAAGCCCAGAGCCGAGCACTAACCTGAAATCCCCGAGCTGAGCACTATGGTATTTCGTGGCAGTTCTCTAGGACGGGAAAGTTTTAGTCCACCGTTACTTGCTGTTTTGGTAACCATGTGTGCATATGAGATTCAGCCTAAAGCTGGTGACGTGATTGGTAATATTGGAAGGATCTTTGTTAAGCGTCAAAAGTATGTGAAGCAGAAGCTACAGAGGCAGCCATATTTATTCTGGAGAGGTGATGTTGATTCATCTTATTGACATCAATTATAGTAGATTGACACACCAAATTGCACCTATCAGAGACAGAGTGTTTGCTGGAACTACCCCTCAAATAAGCCAGTGTCCTAAGTAACCAGGGTGCGCAGCACTGAAGCATTGATCATACTAACTATGGTTTTGTTTGAAGCAACCACACGCCCATGCCGGAAGAACGGAAGGTATCGGCCAGGGTATATTATTATTGTTCTCAGACCCATGATAGCTAATACATTGAATGAATGTTCCTTCAGGGTGTATATGAAATAATGGTCACTAAAAAACCAGCTATAGCATTGAAGCAAACATATGTAAAATACATCAGCAAAAACAAACCGTCGTGGGCAATAATCCGTGCCATTCATAGAAGTAGATAAAAGTTCAGGTCTGGGCAATAGTCTATACCATGCATACTGGTACATAAAGTTTTAGCCCATAGCTTGGCCATAAGACCTTGCCAAGAGATGGTCATATTAATCTCCTCTACCGGCCAGAGGATTTACTTACAAAAGGATGTCTTTCGAAATGCCGCCTACACAAAATAGCCTCTACATAGGTATTTACTCAGCTAGCACATGAGGTTGATACTACAGCAGACAATATAGTTCAATATAGTTACGTGGCAATGTGGAGACAGATAGCAAAAGAATCACATCAGCTTGAGAACGTAGCACGGAACCCGCAGGTCCAGTGAAGAAGCTTACGTCAAGGCGATTAGCCTGGTTCATTAACTCGACGATGTATAGATAAGGCACACTAACTATCAGCGACCCACATGTCCAGTGAAGAAGCTTACGTCAAGGCGATTAGCCCGGTTGATTAACTCAACGATGTACTGATAAGGCACACTGACTATCAGCGTCAGTCGATACAAGGAGCAGCAGAAAAGGGCCTGGTAATCATAGAAAAGGACAAAGAATAAGTATAGTGTACCAACACTGAAGATAAGAAATTGACTGCCATATCCGAAACTAATGAGATACGCGAAAGAAAAGAAAGGCACAGAGAATGAAATACTGCAAATCAGCAGCAAATTGCATACACTTTGGTAATTAGGAGAGGCAGAACCATTGCAACAGAGGCACTTAGAAAAGGAGGAGACCGTGTAGACATTACCTTATGTACAAACATCGTCTGCAAACACATCAGACAAGTGACTACCTTGATTTCTTGAATGATAGAATCAATAATACCCAGCGAGAATCACCACATCGAAACATCACCATCAATCCTATAGAAGGATTCATGCAAGTCACTTTCCAGCCTATCATGGAAAAGTGAACGAAGGGCACAAAAAGGACACTATCCGAATAAATACCCAAATGGAAATCCAAGCATGAAAGTAGCTGAATGCAAGCAACATGTTAAACAAAAGTACATTTCTAGAGGATGTAAACCTGGTATTGAAATGTAAAAAAAAACTGAAGCATAAGTACCACATCTGGTACTGCTACTTGCTCCAGTTCACCAAGACTGTCACATTCGCCAAAAATTCAGCCTTAAACGACAAAACACCTGACTTATCATGGTGGCAAATGTACAACTTGCCTGTCTGCAGTACCTGACTACTATTCTCATAATGAAATGTATAGTCCAAAAATCATTTCAGCGCCTCATCACATTCCTTAAAGACAATCCATTAAATCACAACCAAGTTAACATCAAACAAAAAGGAGACACGTACGAACCTAACCAAATCATAACGGCATAATGATGGCATGATGGCCGTTTTTTGGTACTAAATATGGCACTAAATTTTCCCAGAAGACTTGAATCAATACATAAATAGATAACTCAATCAAGAAAAATCACTCACTAAATAGAAGCAAGGCAATTAAGAAAATACGATTCAGACAACATGCTTGATCAGCAACATTTCTGAAAAAATTCTATTTTTCCCTAAAGATCACAATACCGAGTCAAAAATGGCACCTGTGTAAGCTGTGAGCACAACTCAATGTAATTTGGCCCAACTAATTATCTGAGATCTTCTTAGATTGAAACTCATAGTTGCCATGATTTTGTATAGGTTCTGTTTCTGAGATCATTTCATAACTCATGTCTACCAAAATATATATAAAAAATAAACAGAATAATCACTTGAATACTTACAATAACAACTTAGAGCCTACAGAAAACACCCGAAACACACCTCACAAGGAGCAGCATAAAGTTGGATCAATTTAGCTTCTTATACACCGCCTATATTATATGCTCTGCATCGTGTACCATCGTCCAGATTCTTTCCTCCTCCTTTCCTCCAGCAAAGGTGCCCTCTAGCTAGAATTTCGCTCTTGATTAATTTTCCCTTAGCACTATAACCCTTTCTTCCCTCAATTCTTGTATTCAGTTCAGACTTCTTTTAATGTTGTTCGTGGCTCTTACATTTGTTTGCAGATATCTCCCAAGTGCTCTTTAATGGTTCTGGTGCCTTAAGTGCTTCATCACCTAGCTCGGTACCTATGAGCAGACGACTGTAAAAACTAAACAAAAAATATGGTCCGATCCACAAAGACACGAACATACAGTATCAACCATGAACCATATCAAAAACAGGCACACATAACTAACTTTGGGAGTAAAAGCGCAACACCCCAACAGGAAGCAAAGAGAATTAAGCACGGATATCCTGTGCAATTAGCTCCTGAGAAGGAGGCTTCTATGTGAAATCCTACAAACCACACAATACCACCTGTAATTAGCAACTACAAACCAAAAATCCATAGTGCAAAAGGAAAGGAATTATGAATCTCTATGCTGCCTTACCAGGTTCAGTGGCCGCAGCGTCATCTGCACGTACACTTTGTTGTCTCCGCATCAGCCTAAACCAAAATCCTCAACCCAAGTTACCACCTAAATATTGTTAAAAGGATTGCAATGCTACAACTGGTCTATGCTAAATAAATCCTAAATATTGCAGGTGGACGAATTGTTTTTTTTAAATACTGATGTTGTATGCAGCAAAGGTGAGAAAAATTATCCTTCAATATACAGTAAGCCATTAACCAAAATTGGAACAATCAAATGAAACTTAATAAACATTAGATGACATATGAGCTGAGTGAGAAAAAATACATTGTCCGGTTGTCCCGTTATTTGGATTTCAGCGCCGATCTGCAGCAACCAACGGAATGGAAGAACAAATGATAAATCAGCAGAAATCATTTGAAGTGATATTGGTTTCAAAGTACTTCGAAGTTCAAACCCTGATGAGCAAACCACTCAAGAATCTATGGAAGGGAGATGACGACCAGAAATTCATAATTATAGAATTACCTTGCTATTTCAAGATATGTAGCAGTGTGTCAAGATAAAACATGATCAACAGGAAGCTTGCTACACCTTCACCAGGAAAGAGAGACAACAACTGGGCAACTGACCTCAATTCCAAGTTAACCAAAATAAAAAAAGAAATAAAACGGACAAAATAGTCACACACACAGACGCAAACCTGCCCAAAAATATATCCAACCAAGACCACCACAACAGTGGTACCATCCCCATTTTCATAGTCTTGACAACGGGAAAGCTCAACCATCAACGTTGCAATATGGTTATCACCATCCATTTGCTCCCGGATTGTCGCTCCATCAATTGCTAAAATTCATAAAGGGCATACTAATTCAGTATACAAAGAGGAGAGGTAAAAAAAAGAGAACACGCATACATTATTTAGGTAGCCGCACATTCAGTTGTTACCGTGACACTAAAAGATGTGCTCCAGTCGAAACTGGTAGAAAATAGCTGGGCTGAAGGAATATCAATTCGCAAGATTTAGAGACGATGGTTTATGTATTATACCTCTCTTCCATGCACATACACATCTCTCCTCCTCTCTTCTGATCACCACCAGGGCAAGCACCACCATCATGTCTACCGGGAGGATGTCTGCAGCCTAGGCGACAACAGCCACCAGGTCAAGCACCACCACCAGGACCTCGATGCTCTGCAACAGCAGCTGCTTATTTAGAGATAAGGATCATGTATGAATCATGAATTTGAACGACACACGACCGCACACACATACACACCTCTCCTCCTCTTTTCTGATCAACACCAGGTCAAGCGCCACCACCAGTCCACCAGCATGACGTCTTGCAGCCTCGGTGACAATGACAGCTTCCGGGCGAAGCGCATCCACAGAAAGTCATTGGAGCCGACCTTGATGCTCTGCAACATGAGCTGCTTCGAGCTCTGGATTCCATGTGGTAGGTATCATTGCTCCAATCATGTACATCGCGGCTTACATGCTACGAGCGTGCCATGAGAGATGGTAGCCTTGGAGCAGCCAGCGGGGAGCTGCCATTTTAGATCTACTCACATTATGTTTCTTCTCTCATATAACAAGAGCTGTAGTTCCGCACAACATCATACAACCTATACCCAAAAAAATGAAAAGAAAATATGGGGAGGGAGAGGTACCAGCTCGGCCTGGTTGGAAGCACACGCAGCAAAAGCTGCCAATTCTTCATCATGGACAAAAAGGGATACCAATGACTATCCTTTCTAAAAAAAATACGATATCACACTGCCAACAACATCTGTAGTAGATATATTGCTGCTTAGTTTAATAACCAGCACATCAGGTTTAATCTGAAAAACATTAAACCAATGGCATATTGAAAGTATAGAAGTGTAGAATCTATAGTGCAGATTTGAGAGATGTACCTGACATTGAACATGTGCAGCCTCTTTGAATCTTCTTTTGAGGGCTAAAGCTTCAGCAGCATGGCCCACTGGAAATGCAGTGGCTTATGATCAGCACAAAGCTAAAGGCTTGGATGTCCATAAACCTTCAGCAGCATGGCTCACTGGAAATGCAGTAGGTAACAAGAGACTATGAGTGTATAACAGAAGAATACTATTGAGAGCATTCTCAGATTCTTCATTAGTCGGAGAAAACGGGAGACACCAACCCTTGCCGCTGGCAACATCACAAGATAGGTGCACAAGATAGGTGCACTCACCACTGGTCTACCTTATAAACATACACCGTCTAGTTTGGTTTCTAGCCCGCCCCACACGAGTTGGCAGCACTGCCGGTCCTAAGAAATAAGAATGAGTGCACGATAGGAAAAAATTTCAACCTGGGCGACACATCGGGAAGAACCAAATAAGCCAGGAAAGTTCAACCAGAGAAATAAAAAAATTCACCCTAGCTTTGGCCTAGCTTCATATATTCTCTTCCTTATCAAGTATGGCAACTCATGCCTACATTTGAACAATAGTAACACAAGAAGGCAGACACAAAGCTTGACTCTATTCACGAGAGACTAATGCACTTATGTCAAGAGCTAAAATTTGACGCAAGCTCCAAACATACCCTCAAAAAGAAGACATCAATATAGCTAATGAAACTAAGGATCATTCTTCAGCGGCAGAGATCAATAAAGAGCGTAAGAGCATCACAGATAACAAAATTCTATCATTTCCCCTTGAACTCCCAACTCCGAAAAGCTCGAGAACATACAAATGCTTCTATAAAATTTTCAGACCACCCTGTCAGCTGGCATTTCTCACAAGTTCTTACAAGAAAAAGCAAGCTTTACTATCAAGGTTAAAGGACAATGTGGCCCAAGCTCAATCTTGCATGAAGAAATATGATGACAAGCAGAGGAGTGAAAGATCATTTTCTGTGGGAGACATGGTTCCTTGATATAGAAACAGAAAGGTTAAAATAAGAAGAAAGCCCTCTTTTTGAACAAAAGAATCAGTAGAATAAGCAAAGAAACCTAGTTAACAACAAGTACTGAATTCCATGAAAGGAACACAAGTACTGAAGACTATACCCTATCAAGTGAGCAAAGATATTCCAGTAAATTTATTAGAATTTCTATGTATGGATGATACCTCTTCTAAGTTTTGTGGCAATTAATCTGAACCGACTGGGTTGTAAAAGAAATCAACAATGGTCTGATTTGAAGAAAAGTAGGGAAATACCTTGTAAGTGGATTCCTCACAGGCCAAGCTAGAAATCAGATATGCTCACCGAGAACTAAGCCAGCCGAGGGGACAAAATAGTTCACTCGGGAGTTGTAAATCCAGTAGCAACATGCAATTAGATCTCTAGAACATGAACAAAGGTCAGGTTGAGTAACTTCATGTACTGGGCTGCCCTTTTTAATCATTTATCCATAAACCATGAAGCAACTTCAGTAGCTTCAAGCAAACATACATGAACAAAGGATAATAATTAATGTCCTTGCATAAGTATAATCATATGAAATGAACAAAATATTTGTCAGCTTAAATTCTTTTCACAAGTTGCCAAGTAAGAAACATGAAAAAAAAACCTTACCCGAAGCAGTAACACACGAGTTGCCCATTGCTCATGCTCTTGCTCTCTCCTAGAATGCTCTGCAAATAAAATAAATCACAATCCCATGAATATGTATACTCGCGTGAAGAACATGACAGAGACAGAGTTGTGCACAGCCAAAAGAACATGGTAACCTTCAGTCGGTACGGATCTCAACCAGAGAAATAGAAAAAAGAAAACGAAGGGCTCCATAACAAATGAGATTGGAAGATAAAAAGAGCACCCCACTCTCAATCTGTAAGCCATCCAGAAAAAAGGCCGGTTTGTACCTTTCCTTTTCTTCTCCCAGCTCACAGTACCCAATTATATTTGTGCACATTTTTTGAAACTTCCACAAACAAATCAGACTGAAAAAGACACTTGTTCAAAGCCAATGCAGATCTCAGCCAACGAATTACCAACAAAAAATGAAAGAAAAAGGAAGATCAAAACTTACACAAACAAATCAGACCAAAGCTTCTTGCCACAAAGATATCACCAGTCCAGAATTTAGCAATAGGAGTAAATATGCACTATCAATTATTAATAGCAAGAAAAAGCTTGACACCACTGATTGTTATACCAAAAAATATGTGCATCATATGCCCACAATGGCTGGAAAGAATTGATCTACCATTCTATGTCGACTCGGAGAAAACAAGCTTGCATCATATAAAGAGAAACGAATCAACAAGCAACAAATAGAAGCTTGGATCATATAAAGATAAACAAAAGCAAGCTTTCATCATAATTTAATGTCCACAGTGGCTGGAACGCTAAAAAGCAAGCTTGCATCATATAAAGAGAAACGAATCAGCAAGCAACAAATAGAAGCTTGCATCATATAAAGATAAACAAAAGCAAGCTTGCATCATATTTTAATGTCCAGAGTGGCTAGAACGCCAAACAATTGACATCAGTACACAAGCACCACGTACAAATTCCAGCAATTGTGGCACACTACCATCTAGCGCTTATTCTTCAACCAGAAACAAATGTAAATTACATGTATAAATAGCAGCAGCCCACAGATTCCATCATTGCAGCATAATAATTCCTATGTAGGAAAGAATATCCAAAAACAATTTGAAACTATGAAAATGGAGTGCATCGAATATGATCCAACTCATGGGAGAAAAATATAACTGTGCACGCACGAACCGGAAGTAAATGCAGCTATTATGAACCTATTATAATACGATCCATTGACATAATCCAGGATGCACTTTTTTTAAGGCAACAATGACCAAATTGAAAGAAATAGCATTCTCACCTCAAATGGAGCAAGCGCAGACTACACATCCAAGTTCACAACTGAGGATTAGCAAGTGGCCATATAATTGATGCCCTGCGAACTAATGAACTCCTGAAGCAATAACTCGTAACCAGAAACATCTGACTTCGTAGAGAAAATACGGCATCAACCTGGGGATTCGGAAAATAAAAAATCTCTCACGGATGGAAGAGGTGAGAAGGAGTTGGGCTCACCTGGACCTTAGGCCTTCTCCTTTCCTCGTCGGTTGGAGCAGATGAGGCCGTGAATGCAGTCTGGTAGAACTCGGATAGAACATATATCAACGAGCCAGGGGCAGATCCCATGAGCATCATCTCCCGTGTCTGCTCCAGCAAGCAAGCAGACAAATCTAATTATTAGATCAATCTAACTTGGCAGCAAACAAAGTGAAACACAAGACAAAATACATCAGATGGGGAGTAGGGAGAGAGGAAGGGGAGCAGCGATTGAGCCTACCATGGTTGCAGCTCCTACTATTGGGCAGCGCCGCACCAAGCCCCTCCTCCACCCAGCGCCGCCCCTTCCTCTTCCCTGTAGCTCCTCTAGGCGGAGCATAGTTGCCCCTGTTGATTCTTTTATGCGTGCCTCCGCTGCTTCTTGTCAGTGCCCAAGACCTTCCTGCTCTTCCCTCTTGTCACCGCCCTCCTCTTCCTCTCTCCTGCAAAATCAAAAGAAGGGTTAAACACAGGACAAAGCCACCACCGCCGTCGTCTCGTCCGACTCCGTCGCGGTTGTCGGTCATCCTCTGCGTCGCCGCCCACCTTCCGGACGCGCTCCAGAAGCTGCTCCCGCTCGACACCGCGTCGTACCATAGAGAGATAGAAAGAGAGAGGACGAGACGGGCAGAGAGAAGAGGCAAGAAAACCTGGATCCAAGGTGGAGGCGGGCGGTCTCTACCGCTGCTGCGGCCGAGTCCAGGCGTCCCCATCGCTCGCTGCAAGCCACTACCGCTCCCAACCGCGACCATCCTCCCTGCCGCCGCCGGCTCGACAGCCTCCGCCCATCTCCGTCCCTTGAAGGTCGACGGATCCGCGGCCAATATGGAGAGAGAGAAAAGAGACGAGACGCCGCCGCCAGTTCTTGCCCTGCTTGCCGTCGGCCTGTTCCGTTGCCGCCGCCGCCACCGTCGGGGCTCCCGCAGCCAGGAGGCGTCTGATTGGGAGGAAGCCAGGAGGCGGGGATTGGGGGAGGAGAGGCCCAATCTCGATCTAGGGTTTTCACCTCTCAACAGACCAACGAATGAAACGAGCGACGCAGACGAGTGCTGATGGCTGCCTCCGACTGCTAGACCCCACACACAGATGGTCCCACATGTCATAGACCTGCTTGGAAGACAAAAGAGTGAGGAAAATTTTACCAGATCCGACGGCCAGAGTGGAAAGTGGGTGGGCAGTTTTACTGTCGCTGTGAAAACGTGCGGACACGATCGATTTGCCCCTCTCAGATGGCTTGCATGGCCGGGTAGTCTAGGATCATTTATAGGAGAAATGTATTGCATTACTTATGATACAAAGTAACCAACCCGTAATAAGAACCTTGTTTGTGGAATCACTCTAAAAGTGCAACACACCTCGAAATAATCATTACAACTCACTAATCCTAAATCATCGGGGTTAGGTCACGCTTAAAACGATTGCATATCATACTTATGCATTATTGCATCCTTGCCAATCTTTTAAACATCGTCCTTGCCGGACGATGATGCTATTCAAATTTAGTTATTGAGTCGAAGACCTTGACTGCATAATCTTGCATTCAAGAAAGGCAAGTTCATCGCTTGCTCATGTCATTTGAGTACTTTTACATAATTACTTGTAAACTACTATACTTATCACTCTTGCATGAAAATTAAAAATACTATTTTCATAACTATGAATATGACTATGTGGTGGGCAATGGAACCATGGTATGTGTTGATATGGTGGAGGTTCCATTGCAAGGGTTTATATCCATCTAGGATTAAATAACAAATATCGTCCAGTGATTCTTGTGCCGTAATACTCGTGTTAACCATAAGATCTGGAGTGGGACAGAATAGTCAGTTGTACTTCCACCTCTCGTTCATCAACAGATGCGCTTACCATAGACACTTGATCCCGAGGGACAAGCGGTAAGGTGGGGAACCTGTTAAAGTCCCCACGGTAATGCGGTCTATGATGGGTTGCATCTACCAGCCAAGGAATTTATGGTAGAGCCCTGAATTGTCGTCGTGGTGGGGGGTGATACGTCCAAAACGTATCTACTTTCTCGAACACTTTTGCTATTGTTTTGCCTCTAATTTGTGTATTTTGGATACAACTAACACGGACTAACGTTTTTTCACGAATTGCTCCGGTGTCTCGTTTTTGTGCAGAAATTCAACTTTCGTAAAAATCACTTAATTTATGTCGAAGGGCTTATTTTTCCGAAGATTCACGGAGCAGAAGGGGGTGGGGAGCCTGGGGCCCCACACACCTAGTCGGCGCGGCACTGGAGGGCGCGCCGCTGGCGTGGCCTGACCATCCTCGATGCCCCTCTAGACTACTTAAGGGTTTCGATCTAAAAGCGAGACGGAATTCGAAGTCGCCGAAACCATCCAGAACAACGCCATCGCGGCTCAGTCTTGGGACCAAACTCCGTTTCGGCACTCGGGGACGGGGAATTGGAGGAGATCATCGCCATCATCACCACCGCTTCTCTCCATCGACCAACCATGTTTCCCCATCCATGTGTGAGTAATTCCCCTGCCGTAGGCCGAAGGGGATGGTAGGGATTGGATGAGATTGGTCATGTAATAGCATAAGATTGTTAGGGCATAGTGCCTAGTGTCCGTAATTGGTACTTTGATGATATTGTTGCAACTTGTTATGCTTAATGCTTGTCACTAGGGCCCGAGTGCCATGATCTCAGATCCGAACATGTTATTGTTTCATGATGATATTCATTGTTTTATGATCTTACCCGCAAGTTGTATACACATGTCGTGTCCGAAACCGAGGCCCCAAAGTGACAGAAATGGGGACAACCGGAGGGAAGGCGGTGATGTGAGGATCACATGTGTTCACGGAGTGTTAATGCTTTGCTCCGTGCTCTATTAAAAAGGAGTACCTTAATTTCAAGTAGATTCCCTAGAGGCCCGGCTGCCACCGGCTGGTAGGACAAAAGATGTTGTGCAAGTTTCTCATTGCGAGCACGTACGACTAAATATGGAACACATGCCTATGGATTGTTTAGTACTTGGATACCGTTTTATTATTATCTGCAAATGCCCTGCTTTGATTGTTACATGAGTTCTCTCATCCATGCAACGCCGTTCATCCATCCGTGCCTACAGTATTTTTAATCCTCATTACTATAATCACTACTCGTCTTTGTTACATCGATATTTCATACTCTCGCTATAAAACATTACTAATGATAAACTCTTGCGAGCAAGTCTGTTTCGTGCAGTGAATTGACAACTCCGCTATTAAGGCTTTCAAGTATTCTTTGTCTCCCCTTGTTTCTAATCAATAAATTGGGTTTTACTTCCCGAAGATTGTTGCGATCCCCTATACTTGTGGGTCATCAAGACTATTTTACAGCGCCGTTGCCGGGGAGCATAGCTTTATTTGGAAGTTCACTTGGATTGATATTGTTCGCTGCAAATTCTCCATCATGGGTAAATCTCGCGATCCTAAAGTCGTCATATTACCATCCACTACAAGAAAAGGTACAACTCTGAGTACCTCTGCTGCTCTTGATTCACCATCGTGATAAGTCAACTTGTTTCTCCACCACAAGCTGCACATGCTGGTACTGAATCTGAAAATTCCTCTTATAATTTTGATGATGCTTCTGCGTGCTTGATGATAGTGGTTCATTGGGATCTTTTCTAGATGCTACAATTGCTAGGTCTAGACAACTTGAAAATACGAAACTCCTAATGAAAATACGCTACACCGTTAATTCACACCGAGTCATTGAATACTCTAGTGATGATCGATGAAGATTATGTGGAACTTGATGATGATTTTATTGATAAATGCAATGCTACTACGATGCAAGAAAAATTAAAAAGTTTCTTGCACAACATACTGTTAGATATAAGCGTCTCCTGATCCTAAATTTACCACATCTCCTATAAACATTAAGGATAAAGATTATGATTTTTCTCTTGATCTCTCGATAGCTATTGTTGAGAAAACACCCTTTGTGGTACCGAAAAAGAAAGTGCTGTAGAACACATGATTGAGTTGTCTACTCTGAGTAGCTTGTTTTCTGATGATATCAAGATGCGTACTTATTTTGTCGCTAAAATTTTTCCTTTCTCATAAAAGAATGATGCTAAAACTTGGTATAATAATTTGCCTCCTAATTCTATTGAAAGTCCAACTAGTTTGCGTGATGTTTTCTTTCGAAAATACTTTCCTGCTAGTGCTCAACATATTGCTTTGCGGAGAATTTATAATTTTGACCAGAAGATGGAGAGAAATTGCGAAGTTTGGGCAAGATTTTGCTCTCTTATCAGAGCTCGACCTACATGATTTGGGAAAGAATGATTTACTTGATATATTTTATAGTGGACTAACCATTGAGTCTAGAGCATATTTGGATAGCATGTTGGTTGTGTTTTCATGAAGAGAACTCCAGACTGAAGAATTATTACTAAAATAGGCCTAATCATGATGATTGGACTACACCCGAACCAACTCCGACTCGATATTGAAGAAGAGGGGTTTGATTAAATTAAATGATGAAGATATGAGGGAAGCCAAGAAATCTCTTAAGGAGAAAGGTATTAAATCTGAAGATGTGAAGAACTTGCCTCCCATAGAAGATTTATGTAAGATGACTCCCCCTTCATCCATGATTCAGGTAAATTCTCTTCAACGCTTTACTAGGGAAGATATTCCGTATTCAAAATCTCCTGCTCAATGCTTAGATGAGTTTGATAATTATATTGTTAAGCAAGAAAATTTTAATATGAGAGTAGAGACTCATTTAATGGAAAATTCTCAAGCTATTAGTGAATTGCATGGTATTATGGAGAGAACCTCCAATGATGTCAAGATGATTGTTAAACATTTTCATATGATTCAAACTCAAATTGATCAACTCACTAAAGTGCAAAATGACTTGTTAAAAAATAATTCTAAATAAAAACATGCTTATGAAGTAACAACTAGAGGCGGTGTTTCTACTCAGGATCCTCTATATCCTGAGGGGCATCCCAAAAGAGTTGAACAAGATTCTCAACGAACTAAATAAATTAGTGCACCTTCAAAGACAAAGAAGAAGAAACATAAAAATGTTGTAGAATCCTCTGAACCCGTTAATGATCCTAACAGTATTTCTATTTCGATCTTTGGCCAAAGTGGCAATGAACATGATAAAGATAATGATAAGAATGATGCTTCGATAAAGAAGAGGTTGAAGATGAACTGAAAAGCATGCTAAAAATAAAAAGTATACTAAAGAAGATTTTATTGCTAAGAAACATGGTAATGAAAGGGAACCTTGGGTTCAAAAGCAAATGCCTTTTCCTGCTAAGAAACTAAAATCAAAGGAAGAAGAACACTATAATAAATTTTGCGATTGGATGAAACATTTATTCTTGCAAATCCCTTTGACTGATGCTATTAAATTGCCTCCTTATTCAAAGTATATGAAAGATATTGTCTCTAACAAAAGGAAAATTCCTAATGAGGAGATTTCCACTATGCTTGCTAATTACTCTTTCAATGGCAAAGTTCCAAAGAAGTTGGGCGACCCAGGTATACCGACTATTCCTTGTTCTATTAAGAATAATTATGTTAGAACTGCTCTATGTGATTTGGGAGGCGGGTGTTAGTGTTATGCCTTTTCTCTTTATAAGAGACTTTATTTAGATAAGATAAGACCGATATATCTTTGCAAATGGTGATAAATCTACTGCTATTCTGTTGGTATATGTGAGGATGTTCTGTTCAAATTACTAGCGCAGTGTATTTGATTTTGTTGTGTTGGAAATGCTCGAAGATGATAATATGTCTATTATTCTTGGGAGACCTTTTCTTAACACAGCAGTGTTATTGATTGCAATAAAGGAAAAGTTACTTTCAATGTTGATGACAAGGAGCATACTGTTTATTTTCCCAAGAGGATTGATAAAGTATGTGGAGTTAATACAATTTCTAATGTGAGAACTATCAAAGTTGGAGCTATTGATTGTCCTATATATGAGCCTAAAGAAGGATATCAAAATATTATGATTGGATCCATATCAATACAATTCAAGGTAACATGATTGATTTGAGGTTTATTTCTTCTTATGCTATGTAAAATTTATTTGGTGGCAAGACTTGATCAACCTTGTTAACAAATTCATTTTATATGCATAGAGGAGTTAAACAACATCTCTTTCTTCCTCCACTTGTTCTACTTGCTGTAGCACTTTTTGATTTGCAAAGTTCTTTAGTTGTATAGAGATTTCAAAATCTTTTCCTGCCCAGTAATAATAAATTTAATACCCAGAAATGTGCATTTTTCAAAGTTTTCAAAAATTTACAAAAATTATACCGTTGGTCTTATTTTTGAAAGAGGCACTGGAACACTGGGATGACTGGGGCACCCAGGTGGCTCCCACCCAGCGCGGCCAAAGGGGGCGCGCCACCCTGGGTGTGTGGGCCCTCCTTGCCCCACTAATTCATCTCTCTTTCCCATCTCATTCTCTCACCCGAAAAACTCGTACCACTTTCTCTCACTCGCGTTGCTCAAGAGCTCAAGATTTCTCGATCTCTTTGCTCAGATTTCTAAATTTGGCACATTTGCTCTCCGGTATGTGACTCCTCCGATTATCCAAGTAGAATTTTGTTTGGTTGAGTATATCTTGAATATTTTGCTGTTGTAGGTAACATGTTTAGTGAGCTTGCATGCTTGTTCTAAGTTGTAAAAATTAGTTGTGATGCATTTTTAGTACTCTACCAAGTTCCTATAGTAGTTTCCCTCAATTATATGTCACCAAATCAAATTTTATAATGTTTGTTGAAAAATTTCAGAAAGGAAGATGGATAACGATAACTTCGGAGAAGTATTTGAAAGAGAAATTTTAAAACCCACGGCGGCAAGGCGCACCATAGAGCGGGCTCCCGAACTCGGTGGCTCTGGTCCCTCGGCGACGACATATCAATGCCTTGGCACATCATTAAATGCAAGGGCGTGCCACACCTATACCTGGTCGGAAGGTGTTGGATTGCTTAGATTAGCTTCCCATGGCAAAACACGTAAACATTAAATACGAGCGATCGGCTCTTAAGTTGTTCTGTGGATCGGCTCAAAGAGCCGATTGTCCCGTGGTTCGTGTTAGATTTGTAGTAACATGGGAATCTTGTTTAATCGATATCAAGATGAATCAATCTACGATAGTTTGGGGTTTTCACCGCATAACCGGAACATCCTACACGTAATTGAGCCTAGCAGAGATACGCAAGATAGTAGGAAAAACTATCCCTAAAGAGGCCTAAAAACCAACATAAAGTCGATCCCCGAACAATCTCTAGGAACAGCAAAACTACACCTCACGCTCTGGGATCATTCAACCCGTTTGCAAGGCCTAACCATACAGATATCAAACCAATCCTTGAAGAACAAGGAGCAACTATAACAGATCAGATCTACCAAATAAAGACTAAACAAGATGCTACCCTTACGCCTAAGATAGGTGTAAAGGTAGCTAGACGTTGAAAGGGTAGC
Organism: Lolium multiflorum; assembly: GCA_030979885.1. NCBI lineage: Eukaryota > Viridiplantae > Streptophyta > Magnoliopsida > Poales > Poaceae > Lolium > Lolium multiflorum. The sequence goes on from CM061751.1 coordinate 57,502,182, forward strand.
AAGTATATCGAAAAGCATCCACGTCGGCCCTAAAACATCTATGATAACGGTGTCGCTCGCCATCAACAAGGCTTCAGCACGAGCAACACCAGGTAACGAATAAACAGATATTGCCTAGATCGCAAGATGCGATCTAGGCAGCATGACGCTTACCCGGAAGAAACCCTCGAAATAAGGAGTGGAGATGCGCCTAGATTGATTTGTTGTGAACGTGTTCGTCCTCCTTCTCAATAACCCTAGATACATATTTCTAGTCCGTAGACTTTCTAACGTGGGAATAATCCCAACCGTGTACGAGCTAAACTCTAACTCTTTACTCCTAACCGACACGGAAACTACTATAGTTTACAGATACACGGGCCACTTAGCCCAAAATCTCGTACAAGGCCGATTCATCATCTCCTTTACGTGCATAGCTTCCAAGCCCATCTAAATCACGGCCCACCTTCTGAACTGGTTAAATTCTGGTGATAACACATGCCCCCGGTTTTGGCAATGGTAATTCCAAAACCACTGCTTTTTCCTCGTAGGGTCACGTCGTGGCAGGGCAAAACCGTCGCAATATACTTCATCATGATGCCTGGCCTTCTCAACTTCTCTGCACGATTTGACACACCATTCAACCGCGGAAACATTAAATATCATTAAATCTCCATATATCCATTATTTAACAGTTCACTACATCCCCTGCTCAAACTGTGATAACGGCAAAAACTTCCCTCCGTAGGCATGTCTTCCTCCTCCTCCTCCTCTCACCATCACCGCCTCTCCTCCTCTTCCTCTCTAGGACCCGGCCAGTGGACGTTGGGACGGCGCACAGCCACGCCCCGGAGGAATGGGACCAGAGGACCATGACTCCTCCATTTGGTCCGAGGACAACAGGTCCTTGACGACGGGGAGGACGACCTCCAGTTCCTCATCGATGGGGAGTGGAAGCGGAAGCGAGGATGACCGCTTCTCCGGGATGACTTCACCTCTCCGCGAGGAGGAAGAAGAGGAGGACGACGACGACTCCCTCGAGGACTACCCGCGGCGAAGCGCTTCCGCGCGGTGGACGGCGACGACGACGGCGACGAGAGAGGAGCCGCCAAGGGCTACAGCAGCAGCGACGAGGAGCCCGCCGGCAGCAGTGCCGACGGCAGCTTCGACGACGACGACGAGGGCAGCGACGGCCCATAGATTAGTCCCTACTAGTATAGGGCTAGTAGTAGTAGTAGATTTGTCAATAGACCTTTCTTTTGTTCTTCCTCCCCCGAGCAATCGGCTCTTTATTTGTAAGAAATCCTTTCTATTAATGAAGAAAATATTCTTATGCTGATTTTGCTTTCGCATCAATTTCGCCGATTGTCAGAGTAAGTTAATGCGCAAAGAGCCGATGGCAGTGCATCGGCTTTTCCCATAAAACGCAATTCAGGCCAAATTGCCGATTCAGTTGCCTATTCACACGATAATTGTAACCTCCGTCTGAGAAAACAAACTCAGATCCTCAAAATTGTCGTACAAACAGGTCCAATTCGCGACCATGCAAACCTTAAATCTCAAACGCCAGATCCTCCACGAACTTTAACGGGAGAATCGTCCCAATGCCATGGTCTCTGGCCTCTCTGTTGCGCTTGTTCCTCTAGAGTCGATGGCGCATCGGCTGTCATCAATCGTGTAACTGAGTCGATGTCTGTGCATCGGCTATTACTTGTATGTAAAATTTACTGCCGATTTTATGCATCGGCCTCCATATTTCACTGTCCGTCATCCCACATGCTTGGGAAATATTTCTTGATATGTTGCCCATTGACAGCTACTGGGAATTTAACCCCGTCCAACTGCTCGAGCATGTATGCATTACCCTTCAAGGCCTGATCGACTCTGTATGGTCCGTGCAATTAGGAGACCATTTGCCATATGCTTTATCCTTAGTTCAATACTAGATCACCAACTCAAACTCCTTTGGTCTCACCTTCTTATTGTATGCGCGAGCTACCTTGGCTTTGTTCTCTTTGATCTTCTCCAACGACCAAAGTCTGAGTTCATCAGATCCTCAATACTATCACTCATCAGGGCGCATATTCTTCACCGTTAGATCATTAAACGTAACACGTCTCGAACCCGTCCCAAGGCAATACGGCTTCTTGTCCATAAACCAACTGGTATGGCGAGGTTTTTATAGCCATGACATGACATGCGATAAGCCCACAAAGCCTCCGACAATACTTCATGCCAACGTCTAGGGTGCTCGTCAACTTTTCTCTTGATCGCTTGATGAGGCTCGTTGACGCTTCAGCTGCCCATTTGCTTGAGCATAGTATGGGACGATCGGATCAACTTTATTCCCATGTCATCGCAGAACTTTCGAACTCCTTAGAGATGAAGACCGAACCTCCATCGGTCGTGATAGTATGGGGAATTCCGAATCTATGAATGACATGTTCTTTCACAAAATTGATAACATCTTCCGATTTGACCTTCTTCATAGGGACGGCCTCCACCCACTTACTGAAGTAATATGTAATGGCCAAAATCCACTCATGGCCTTTGCTCGATGCAGGATGGATTTTGCCGATCATATCCATGGCCCATCCTCGGAATGGCCAAGGTTTGATGATGGGGTTCATTGCTGATGCGGGCACCGTCTGAATTTTCCCAAACATTTGGCATTCTTGGCAACCTTTATAGTACGTGAAGCAGTCCTCAAGCATGGTGGGCCAGTAAAACCCCGATCGGATCAGCCACTTCATTTTATGAGCCGATTGGTGAGTTCCGCAAGCTCCTTCATGTACTTCGTGCAAAAGCCGATTCGACTCGGCTGTTCCCAAACATTTGAGAAGTAATCCTTCCAGAGTCCTGTAGAACATATCATCTCCTATGAGGACATACTTCATGACTTTGTACCTTATCCGTTTAGGTCCCAGAGCCGGATCTTTCAAGTAATTGAAGATACGGCTCTCCAGTCATCTGGTTCCAAGGCATATATCTGGACATCGGCTCCTTCTGCGACGTCCTTGTAGCCCGATGCCGTCTGTGCTAGATCGTTGGCCTCGTATTTTGACCTCGGGATCCAATTGAAGTTTATGTACCCGTGTCATCAGCTCGCGGCATTGCATCCATAATGGGAAGAGGGACTCGCTCTCGCATTTGTATTCCTCGTGGGAAATTACCAACTTGGAGTCTCCAAAAACTTCGCTTCTGCACCGGCTTCTATAAGAAACTCCATACCCTTGTATATTGCTTCATACTCAGCGACATTGTTGGTGCAAGGGGTAGGTAACCCGATGGAGAAGGAATATGTTGCCCCGGGCGACACGAGCGAATCCCGATGCCACAACCATCTTCACAAACCGATCCATCGAAAAACATGGCCCATGCACGTACCGACAGTGCTGCTATATTCGTGTTGATTCGCTCAGCAATAAGATCGGCTAACGCTTGTCCCTTGACGCCTTGGTGGGCGATCGGAGATCGAATTAACGAAAACATCCACTTACCAAGTCGGCCTTTCAACACAGGAGCCGACAGCATGTGTTTGACTACATCTGATTTGCGGATGATGACGATTTCGCGGTGAGAGGATGTGACGAAGCTTGGTGCAGTAAAGAATAGGCGAGGCACAACTTCTCAATCTCGGGTACCTAGTTTCTGCATCCAACATCCGTCTGCTGAGGTAGAACGCGACTCTCTCAGACCATCATAGACTTGCACCACCACGGAGGTGATGGATGTTTCAACCGATAGATAAATATAGAATGGTCTCGTCCGCTGGGTGGAACCACAGCGGCTTTGACAGATACTCATTAATCTCATCAAATGCTTGCTGTTCTGCCCCCAATGAAATTCCTCATCGGCTTTAATCTTTACCAACCCCATGAATGGCTCGATTCGCTTGACAAGTTGGAGATAAATCTTGACGAAGTTGATTTTGCCGATGAGACATTGCGCTCCTTCTTCGTGGTAGGCGGCTTCATTGTGCGCCTCGACTCTTCAGGCTGATCTCAATTCCACGTTCATGAACTAAGAAGCCCAGGAATTGACCGGCCGTCACACCAAACGCACACTTCTTTGGATTCATTCTCAGTCCGAATTTCCTAGTTCGGTCTAAAATGCGTCGCAAATCTTCCAAGTGTCCTTCCACCGAGACAGACTTGACTACTACGTCATCGATGTAGATCTCTACCAATTTGCCAATCAGATCATGAAAGATGTAATTCATGGCTCGTTGATATGTTGCGCCGACGTTTTTCAATCCGAATGTCATGACCACGTATTCGAACAAGCCTAACGCACTGGCACTCTGAATGCGGTTTGTTTATGTCTTCTGGAGCCATGAAAATTTGGTTGTAGCCGGCGTTGCCATCCATGAAACTTAACACTTTATGTCCAGCAGCTGCGTTGATCAACGTTTCTGCGATCGGCATTGGATATTCATCCTTTGGAGTGGCTTTGTTGAGATCCCGAAATCTATGGCGACGCGCATACCATCCTTTTTCTCCACAGGCACGACACTGGAAATCCACTCAAAGATACCTGCATGATGAACCCGGCAGCCAACATTTTCTCGATCTCTTTCTTGACTTCTTCTAAAACTTCGGCCTTCATCTGTCGTGCTCGTTCTTGGAATGGCAAATCCCTTCTTGAGAGGGAGCCGTGCTTAATGATGCTCTGTCTAACCCGCATTTCTGTAATCCTGTGCAAAACAATCGGGTATTCCTTCAACAGCTATCATTCGACCTCGAGATGTGGATCCAACTTCTTGTGATAAATGTTGGTCGTGGCTTATCCCCAGGACCAATGTCGATCTCTTCAGCTCATCACCCGATGTAAACCCATACCCTAGCTTTCCATCACCTGCGCATCAATGCCGAACACAGTAAAATATATGATGAGGGTAATATGGGCCGATTGCCTGAATCGGCCTCCTTTTTCATTGCACTATTCAACGAAGGTTTACAACTTATTTTTATTTTTTGGGCCGATCGCAGGATCGGCCTTGCTACACATGTCTAGTGACTTTGGTGCGGTTACTCTGCGCCGCTGGATAAGACCACCCTCACCGTTTTTGTAACCTCAATGCGCTCACATTGTCCAAATTGACTCAGGAGTGGCTCTTGACCGTCTGCGTCCCAGGATGTTCATGCACCGTCGATACCTCAATCGAATCATCGGCGTGGACGACTTCTACTTCATCGCCGTCCCATTGTATTAGGCATTGGTGCATCGTGGATGGAATGCAACAGTTGGCGTGAATCCAATCCCTCCCTAGCAGGACGCCGAGGTGCTTTTCAACTATGAAGAATGACGTAGGGACGGTTTTCCGCTGGCGATAGGTCCACGTTCGTGATGCCTTGAGTCTCGATGTGGCCATTGAAGTCGCAGCGTGACGTTGGTCTTGATCGATCCGAGCTAGAGTGTCCCAAACGTCGCAGCATGGAGTATGGCATGATGTTGATCGCCGCTCCCGTGTCAACCAGCATCCTCGCAAGGCGCCTTGATATACCTTTCGTGCACAGGGCCTTCGATGTTTGTAGCTCTTCTCCGTGGCTTTTCAAAATCGTGGTCGTCGGGAATCGTGCTATCGGCACTTCTTCGTTTCTTGGAGCACAGAATTCCGAGGGAAGCATGAACACCATATTTGGCCAGCCGATGCCTTTGCATCGGCTTTTGTCTGTTTGGGGCACCATTCTTTCTTTGGTGGTCGATCTTCGCGTCCAAGGTTTGCCGAATCTTCTCGGCCAGACGGGCCGTGCCTTCCTCAATGTGTGCATATTGTGCCTCGCTTCTTCCAAGCTACGAGCCGCTGACCCTACGCTTCCGGGAGTGACCGAGTCCGTCTGGGCACCACCTTGGCCGATGGTATCGGTCTTCTTCTTCGTCTTCTAATTCCTCAAGATCTTCCTCCTGAGGTGGCTCAGCTCGCCTGCTCTGGGATGGGAGCGGCCCTAGATGTTTGAACACCGATACGTCGCCAGTGTCTCTCTTCTTCTGCCGCTCTGGGCAATTGTCGATTGTAGGCAATCGGCTCATCCCTGAATCCCAGCAATGCTTAAAGAAAGGGCAGTCCCAGTGTCTGTCCATGTCCCTCTGCTCTCGTGACGCCTCCTTTGCGTGGCGTTCATATCTCTCGTCATCTCGATCATACCGACGATATCTTCTATTGTCAACGTCAGACCGATGATACCTTTGGTCATCTCTGTCGTACTGCCGATGTCGGTCATACTGACGCTCGTATTTGTTAAGGAGATGGTCTGAGAGTGGCCGCTGGTACCGCACGCTCCTGACTTGTTCTTCAGTGATGTACTTTTTATCATCATATCGGAGCCGATCGCTTGAACCGGCCTCCTCTTTGTCCTTGCCACCGGAGTGACTGCTCTCTTCTTTGTCTTTGCCATGGCGGTATATAGACCCTGCCATGTTGACATCGAACGAAAAGTCTAGCCGGCGCCTTGCGGAGCGGCTGAGTTCTACCCTGTTAACGCCAGGGAACGGATGCGTGTCCACTTTCATGGAAAACTATCCAAAGATCAGACGGCCTTGTTCTATTGCCATTTGGATCTGCTGACGCAATACCTTGCATTCGCTGGTGACATGGGTGAACGAGTGGTGCAACTTGCAGTATGGTTTCCCGTTCAGTTCTTGCGCCGTAGGGATCTTGTGGCCTTCGGGTAGTTTCAGCTGTTTTCCCTAAGCAGCAGGTCAAAAATTTGCTCAGCTTTGCTTACATCGAAGTCAAATCCCTTTGCTGGCCCTTGTGGTTTCACCCATGTACAGGTCACAGGAGTGCCCCCGAGCCCATTCAGCTACGGCTACCTCCCCGGTCTTCTCGCAGAGTCTCCAAATTCGTCCGTCTCGACCAAGCCTACCGGCGTTTGAACTTGTCTTGCACAACTCCAGTGATTGCTCATATGCCGTCAACTTCGAGCCATGTGTGCCACGAGTTGTACTCCACGGAAAACAAGATCCTTGATTGGTCTTCGGGCCGTGTACCGCCGCCAACTTCTTTCTCTTATACGAGCCGAATAGCATCGGTTCTGATTCCTAAAACGCTGGATATATTCAGCCACCGCTTCTCCGCGCCTCGCCGCACGGATACGGCAATGCTAGCTTTAGTTTCGAGTGGTATTGTATGTAAAATTGCTCCTCCATCTGCTTCCATGTCCGGATGGAATCGGTGGCAATGAGGTGTACCACCCGCCGGTCCCGTGAGAGATTGCGCAAAACCACCGTAGCCGGTCCGACCAGATGAGATGTGCCAAATATCGGCTCACGTATTCGATTGAGCTGGACCCTCGATCCACTAAACTTTGAGAACTCAGGAGCCGATATTTGGGTGGCGGTGGAATCGATCATAGTCGTTAGGATACGGCTGGAATAGCCGATTGTTTTCCTCTTTGGCGTATGCCGAACGGTCTCTCAAGATCATGCGATCTTTCCACCATTGGTTGCAGGAGTTGTGCTGTCATGACTTGTTCGTGGCGTATTTAGCTAGCCACGCCCTTTTCTCGTCGCCCGGGAGACCACTGCTAGTGCTCCGCCCCTCCCGCGAAATCTGGTTCGTGCGAAGGCGTTAGAATCCGGCACGTACGTGCACACATATCCGTGTGGTATTTCCTTAGGTGGCTCGTACAGGAACTGGTAGTAGCCAGGATCGCCTCCGATTTTGTAGACGACGTACGCCGGTGAAGCCGGCGGCTCTGGAGCGGCAAGTGCAAACGGTAGCGGCTGTCTGGTTTGGAACGGGATCTCTCCTTGGTGAGTACCTAGGGCGGGCCCCGATGGAGAATACTGATGCTTCATGATCTCCTGGACCACGCGAACCGCGACGCGTTCAAAAGAGTTCGCCATGCTCTCAGAATGGCAGTGTATGAGCCACCATGTAGTTGACCTCCTGGCGCGAGCTCGGTGCGTTCCTCTGAAGGGGACAGATCTACCTGATCGAGAGCACCCTCTGGCGAGAACCCTTTCCACCTGATGCCATGTGATCGGGTCTTCGCAAAAGAGCCGATGAGATCGGCTTCTAAGAGAGCTTTCATCTCATCATACTTTTTCTTATACTCCTCGGGCAGATCTTCGTACGTGACTGGTTCGTCTGCCATCTCAGGTGTAGATGTTGACGTGGTTGCTGAAGACGGTCCGCGTGGTAAATGTGTTGCCTGCCAAAACCCACCGGCGAGCGCTGACGGCAACACCGTAGAGCCGGAGGCTCCCGGAACCGTGGTTGGCTCGGTCGCTCGGGCGACGGCCCGCATGCCTTCCGGCACACATCCCACGAAATGCAGAGCGTGCCACCCGACCTATACCGGTCGAAGGTGTTGGATTGCTTCGATTAGCTTCATGCATGGCAAAACACGTAAACATTAAATACGAGCCCTATCGGCTCTTAAGTTGTCCTGTGATCGGCTCAAAGAGCCGATTGTCCCGTGGTTCGTGTTAGATTTGTAGTAACATGGGAATCTTGTTTAATCGATATCAAGATGAATCAATCTACGATAGTTTGGGGTTTTCACCGCATAACCGGAACATCCTACACGTAATTGAGCCTAGCAGATACGCAAGATAGTAGGAAAAACTATCCCTAAAGAGGCCTAAAAACCAACATAAAGTCGATCCCCGGAACAATCCCTCTAGGAACAGCAAAACTACACCTCACGCACTACCGGATCATTCAACCCGTTTGCAAGGCCTAACCATACAGATATCAAACCAATCCTTGAAGAACAAGGAGCAACTATAACAGATCAGATCTACCAAGTAAAGACTAAACAAGATGCTACCCTTACGCCTAAGATAGGTGTAAAGGTAGCTAGACGTTGAAAGGTGACGTAGCTAAGCAAGTATATCAGAAAAGCATCCACGTCAGCCCTAAAACATCTATGATAACGGTGTCGCTCGCCATCAACAAGGCTTCAGCACGAGCAACACCAGGTAACGAATAAACAGATACTGCCTAGATCGCAAGATGCGCTCGAAACAAGGGGTGGCGATGCGCCTAGATTGATTTGTTGTGAACGTGTTCGTCCTCCTTCTCAATAACCATAGATACATATTTATAGTCCGTAGACTTTCTAACGTGGGAATAATCCCAACCGTGTACGAGCTAAACTCTAACTCTTTACTCCTAACCGACACGGAAACTACTATAGTTTACAGATACACACTTAGCCCAAAATCTCGTACAAGGCCGATTCATCATCTCCTTTACATGCATAGCTTCCAAGCCCAATCTCGTACAAGGCCGATTCATCATCTCCTTTACATGCATAGCTTCCAAGCCCATCTAAATCACGGCCCACCTTCTGAAGTGGTTAAATTCTGGTGATAACAGAAACAACAAGCACGGGGAGGCCCTCAAGGGCGTCCACCCGAATTAGGCGATCCTACAATGAGGACATCATCGCGCCAAGCTTCGAAGCCGAAGAGGACAATGGAGTCCCTAACGCTTCATCTTTTCCGTGTTATGACTTTTTGCGCAATGCAGGGCTGCTGGATGATTTCTTGGTCCTCATCAACAATGTGGGCTTAACCACCTATATGGAGGATGAGAGGGGCCAATACTACATGCTGACAAAAATCTTTGTTGAGAGCTTTCAATTCAACAACTCACACTACTCACCAATAGTTACATTCAGGATTTATAATAATCCTATTACTATGAAGTTGAAGGATTTTTGTACTGCATTGGATATTGCCCCTGTAGGTACATCAAAGAAGATTGAGAAGAGCCCCAAGGCCTTGATGGAGCTCTATCGAGAAGTCACCAATGATGACAGCCGCACCATTCAACGCGGCAAGATAAGAAACATTCAACTCCCTGGTATTAGATATTTCGCTTACTATCTTGCTACTAGCATTCTTGGTAGGGAAAACACTAGCAATATTTCTAGTTATCATCTTGCTTTCCTAGTTGCTGCACTTACTGGAGAGACACCTTATCATCTTGGTGCTCTTGTTGCCCGTCGTTTGTCCACTAAGGGGCCTATTTTTGGAGAAATTGTTGCCTCACGCATTTTAGCACATCTAGATCTTCCTCTTGACCCTAATGATGTGAAATTAACTCCTATAAGGCTTGATATTGCTGCTATGAAGAGTCATCAATTTGTTACAACTGACTCTAGTTTAGATAATATTGTCTATAAAATGTTGTTTATTGACGGGGATGAGAGGGAAATCCCTTTGCCGCAAATAGTTTTGTTTGATATTAACAGGAAACCATGGTCGCGCTCTAAGGAGGAGGTGGATGAGCAGCTGAGGATACAGGGCTTCCACCAGCAGCATGACTCCGAGGACGCCGAGCCCTCCTACGACTACACCGTCACGTATCCTGGTGCTTCTTTCAAGACATACCCGGAACAGGATCCATCTTCGTCGACTACGGAGGTGCCACTTCAGGGCACCATGGGATTGAACTCCACTTAGGCCAAAAGCCTAAGCTTGGGGGGAGTTATACCGGCATCACTCATTCTTTGCATATTATGATTGCTGGATACTTGTACATACTTGTTTAGCTTCTTAAAGTGGTTTTCTAATAAGAGGGAGATGATATTTGGGGAAGTGCTGATTGAAAATAGATTCTGGACTGATACCATAAAAATTCTCAAAAACAGCCAGAACGTTATTTCGCGAAGCCAATTTTTGAGCATGTTCCCCAGGTTGTTATCTAACTTTCATTAGTTGAACACTTTTCGAGCTGGGCAGCGGAAGAATTTCTTAAAAATCGATTACTGTACTGCTGTCAAGTTTGACGAATTCCTGTTGCTTTGTGTTTATGTGACTCTTCTAGTTTTCATTTTCTTTTTTTTGCTTTGTTTCTTTCCTAAAACACAAAAAGACCAAAAATATTTCTGTTGTTTCTCTTCACCATTTGTTTTTTTTTCTTGCTCTTATTTTGCTTTATTTGCTATCGTTAGTTTGCTATAAGAAAATCCAAAAAGATTTTGCTTTGTTTGCTTGTTTCCTTTTGTTCTTGTTTCTAATTCAAACACCAAAAATATTTGCTGTTCTTCTTTGGTTTTGTAAAGTTCATTATGGAGTTCAATGGTCTTCGTGGCTGGAGCGTGGTTTTCATTCCATATTATTCATGCTACACAAGTGAAAGGTAATAATGACGATCTACGACAATTGATTGTGAGAGGCGGTATGAACTCTATTTGTTTTCATTTTTGTACATATACTCATCCATGTGAGCATGCTTAGTTGGTTCATGTGAGGTATATGTCATTTAAGAAAGTCTAGTAGTTCATGATCTCTCATGTTTAGCTCCAGTTTATTAATATGAGTAGCAGGTCATAGATATTTGCTTGCATTAATTTATTCATAAATAGGTATGATATTGTGGTATCCTCCTCTGAATAATTCATTCGAATCGACTTGGCACATGCTCACGCATGCATATGACTGAACAAGAGTCAATTAAGCCTCGATGATTTACTTTGCTTCAGAGTTCTTGTATCACTTTTATGCCTCCGTTAATTTATTTTGCCGCAAGCATGATTATGACAGTGACTGCTGATACGTCTCCGACGTATCGACAATTTCTTATGTTCCATGCCACATTATTGATGATATCTACATGTTTTATGCACACTTTATGTCATATTTATGCGTTTCCGGAACTAACTATTGACGAGATGCCGAAGGGCCAGCTGGTTTGGTCTGCTTTTGGTCTCCAAACCTGTAAGAAATATTCGAGAATCGACGAAATCAACGCCATATCCTATTTTTCCTAAGGTTCCGAGCATCGAAGAAGTACCGAGAGGAGCCCCTGGGCCTCCGATACGTCTCCGACGTATCGATAATTTCTTATGTTCCATGCTACTTTATTGATGATATCTACATGTTTTATGCATACTTTATGTCATATTTATGCATTTTCTCGAACTAACCTATTGACGAGATGCCAAAGTGCCAGTTTTCTGCTTGCTTTTGTCTAAATCCTAGTAAAGAAATATTCTCGGAATCGAAATCAATGCCAAAGATCTTAGAATCCCTGAGCTCAACACCCGAGAAGGACCGTAGGGGCACAGCCCACCACACAGGCCCCGTGCGCCTAGGTGGCCCGCGCCCTATGGTGTGCGCCCTTCGACCCTCCCTCGGCGCCGCCTTCTTCGCCTATAAGAAGCCCCTGGACCTAAAACCCCGATACGAATAACGAAACCCGCAGAACTTTCGTAGCCGCCGCCATCGCGAAGCCAAGATCCGGGACAGAGTCTCCGGCACCCTGAGCGGGGAAGTGCCCCGAAGGCTTCTCCATCGACACCGCTGCCATCTCCACCACCATCTTCATCACCGCCGCTGCTCCCATGAGGAGGAGTAGTTCTCCATCGAGGTCGGGGCTGTATAGCTATGTGGTTCATCTCTCCTATGTACTTCAATACAATAATCTCATGAGCTGCTTTACATGATTGAGATTCATATGATGATGCTTGTAATCTAGATGTCATTATGCTAGTCAAGTGAATTTTACTTATGTGATCTCCGGACTCCTTGTCCCACGTGTGTAAAGGTGATAGTGTGTGCACCGTGTGGGTCTCTTAGGCTATATTTCACAGAAATACTTATTCACCGTTATGAATGGCATAGTGAAGTGCTTATTTATATCTCTTTATGATTGCAATGTGTTTGTATCACAATTTATCTATGTGCTACTCTAGCAATGTTATTAAAGTAGTTTTATTCCTCCCGCACGGTGTAATGGTGACAGTGTGTGCATCCGTGTTAGTACTTGCGTATGCTATGATTATGATCTCTTGTAGATTATGAAGTTAACTATTGCTATGATGGTATTGATGTGATCTATTCCTCCTACATAGTGTGAAGGTGACAATGTGTATACTAGTTAGTTTTTAGTCTTATTGATCTTTCATGCACTCTAAGGTTATTTAAATATGAACATTGAATTGTGGAGCTTGTTAACTCGGCATTGAGGATTCGTGTAATCCTACGCAATGTGTTCATCATCCAACAAGAGTGTAGAGTATGCATTTATCTATTCTCGTATGTGATCAATGTTGAGAGTGTCCACTAGTGAAAGTCTAATCCCTAGGCCTTGTTCTAAATATCGCTATCACTTGTTTATCGTTTTTTATCGCATTACCACAATTACAGTTTGTTTACCGTCCTGGCAAAGCACTTTTCTCGTGCCGTTTCATGCCACTATTTATTCATACCAATTGTATTTTACTATCTCTTCGCCGAACTAGTACACCTATTAGGTGTGTTGGGACACAAGAGACTTCTTGCTTTGTGGTTGCAGGGTTGCATGAGAGGGATATCTTGACCTCTTCCTCCCCGAGTTCGATAAACCTTGGGTGATCCACTTAAGGAAACTTGCCGTTGTTCTACAAACCTCTTCTTGAGGCCCAACACCTGCCTACAAGAATAGAAGCTCCCGTAGACATCAAGCACTTTTCTGGCGCCGTTGCCTGGGGAGGAAAGGTAAAGGCACTCATACTCCTGTAACAAGATTTTTCGGCGCCGTTGTGTTTGTGCTCAAGCTATTTCCTTTAGATCCCAATTGCATCTTTTTGTTTCTTGTTTACACTAGTTTGCATAATGGACAACAATGAGCTTCTTATTCTATTTCCTGATTTAAAACATGGATGGTTTGATCCTAAAATTAAAAACCATGGAACATGTTAGTATGAATACTTTGAACACCGTTGTTGCTAATGATATGGAAAATTCTAATCTTGGGAAGCTGGTTTTGATGAGCATGATCTTTTTAGTCCCGCAAGCATTGAGGAGAAAATTTACTTTGATGATACTTTGCCTCCTATTTATGATGATTATAATGATATTGGTCTTTTGGTTCCACCTGTTATGGAGGCTAAATTTAATTATGATTACAATATGCCTCCTATATTTGATGATGAGAATAATAATGATAGCTACTTTGTTGAATTTGTTCCCACTACAACTAATAAAATTGATTATGCTTATGTGGAGAGTAATAATTATGCATGAGACTCATGATAAGAATGCTTTATGTGATAGTTATATTGTTGAATTTGCTCATGATGCTACCGAAGTTATTATGAGAGAGGAAAATATGGTTGTAGAAATTTTCATGTTACTAAAACACCTCTCTATGTGCTGAAATTTTTGAAACTATACTTGTTTTATCTTTCTACGCTTGTTGCATTATGCTTCTTGAACTTATTTATTTACAAGATTCCTTTTCATAGGAAGCATGTTAGACTTAAATGTGTTTTGAATTTGCCTCTTGATGCTCTCTTTGCTTCAACTACTATTTCTTGCGAGTGCCATTAAAGCTGAGCCCATCTTAATGGCTATAAAGAAAGAACTTCTTGGGAGATAACCCATGTGTTATTTTGCTACAGTACTTTGTTTTATATTTGTGTCTTGGAAGTTGTTTACTACTGTAGCAACCTCTCCTTATCTTAGTTTTATTGCATTGTTGTGCCAAGTAAAGTCTCTAATAAAAGTATGATACTAGATTTGGATTACTGCGCAGAAACAGTTTTGCTGTCACGAATCTGGGTCTAATTCTCGTAACCCAGAAAATTATGCCAATTTACGTGAGTGATCCTCAGATATGTACGCAACTTTCATTAGTTTTAAGTTTTTTCATCTGAGCAAGTCTGGTGCCAGTTAAAAATTCGTCTTTACGAACTATTCTGTTTTGACAGATTCTGCCTTTTATTTCACATTGCTTCTTTCGCTGTGTTGGGTGGATTTCTTTGTTCCATTACCTTCCAGTAGCTTTGAGCAATGTCCAGAAGTGTTAAGAATGATTGTGTCACCTCTGAACATGTGAGTTTTTGATTATGTACTAACCCTCTAATGAAGTTTATGAGAAGTTTGGTGTGAAGGAAGTTTTCAAGGGTCAAGAGAGGAGGATGATATACTATGATCAAGAAGAGTGAAAAGCCTAAGCTTGGGGATGCCCCGGTGGTTCATCCGCATATTTCAAGAAGACTCAAGCGTCTAAGCTTGGGGATGCCCAAGGCATCCCCTTCTTCATCGACAAATTATCAGGTTCCTTCTCTTGAAACTATATTTTTATTCGGTCATATCTTATGTGCTTTACTTGGAGCGTCTGTGTGCTTTTATTTTTGTTTAAGTTTGAATAAATTGGATTACATCATGCTTGTGTGGGAGAGAGACACGCTCCGATGTTGCATATGAACACATGTGTTCTTAGCTTTACTTTTAGTGTTCATGGCGAAGGTTGATTGCTTCGTTCATCATTATATGGTTGGAATCGGAAAATGCTACATGTAGTAATTGGTATAACATCTTGAATAATGTGATACTTGGCAATTGTTGTGCTCATGTTTAAGCTCTTGCATCATATACTTTGCACCTATTAATGAAGAAATACATAGAGCATGCTAAAATCTGATTTGCATGTTTGGTTTCTCTAAGGTCTAGATAATTTCTAGTATTGAGTTTGAACAACAAGGAAGACGGTGTAAAGTCTTATAATGTTTACAATATGTCTTTTATGTGAGTTTTGCTGCACTCGGTTCATCCTTGTGTTTGTTTCAAATAACCTTGCTAGCCTAAACCTTGTATCGAGAGGAATAATTCTCATGCATCCAAAATCCTTGAGCCAACCACTATGCCATTTGTGTCCACCATACCTACCTACTACATGGTATTTTCCGCCAAGTAAATACTTCATGTGCTACCTTTAAACCTTCAAAATGCTTCTCAATTTGTGTTAATGTTTTATAGCTCATGAGGAAGTATGTGGTGTTTATCTTTCAACCTTGTCATTTACTCTTGATAGACTTTCATAATGGACTAGTGGCACATCCGCTTATCCAATAATTTTGCCAAAAAGAGCTGGCAATGGGGTTCCCAGTTCCAATTAATTACAACTTGCATTAATAATTCTTTCACATGTTTTGCTCTGATTCATCAGTAAGCAACTTAATTTTGCAAATAGACACCCTTCATGGTATGTGGATGTTGGAAGGCACCCGAGGATTCGGTTAGCCATGGCTTGTGTAAGCAAAAGGTTGGGAGGAGTGTCATCAATAATGAAACTAAAATACATGTGTAAACAAAGGGGAGGATGATCTACCTTGCTGGTAGAGATAACGTCCTTCATGGGAGCCGCTCTGAAAGTCCGGTTGATAAGGTAGTTAGAGTACCCATTACCATTCGTTGACAACAACAAACACCTCTCAAAACTTTATTTTTATGCTCCCTATGTGATTTCAAAACTTGAAAAGCTCTAGCACATGATTTAATCCCTGCTTCCCTCTGCGAAGGGCCTTTCTTTTACTTTTATTGTTGAGTCAGTTCACCTATCTCTCTCCACCTTAAGAAGCAAACACTTGTGTGAACTGCATTGATTCCTACATACTTGCATATTGCACTTGTTATATTGCTTTGCATTGACAACTATCCATGAGATATACATGTTACAAGTTGAAAGCAACCCTGAAACTTCATCTTCCTTTATGTTGCTTCAATGCCTTTACTTTGAATTATTGCTTTATGAGTTAACTCTATGCAAGACTTATTGATGCTTGTCTTGAAGTACTATTCATGAAAAGTCTTTGTTTTATGATTCAGTTGTTCACTCATGTCATTACCATTGTTTTGATCGGTGCATTCATTACATATGCTTACAATATTATGATCAAGGTTATGATGGCATGTCACTGTAGAAATTATCTTTGTTTTTACATGGAGACGAATGAACTAAGCTTGGGGATGCCCGACGTATCGATAATTTCTTATGTTCCATGCTACTTTATTGATGATATCTACATGTTTTATGCATACTTTATGTCATATTTATGCATTTTCTGGAACTAACCTATTGACGAGATGCCGCAGCGCCAGTTCGTTTGCTGTTTTTGGTTTCAAAATCCTAGTAAAGAAATATTCTGGAATCGGACGAAATCAACGCCAAAGATCTTAGAATCCGCGGAGCCCAACACCCGAGAAGGACCAGAGGCCACAGGCCACCACACCGGCCCGCGCGCCTAGGGTGGCCCGCGCCCTATGGTGTCGCCTCTTCGACCCTCCGGCGCCCTTCGCCTATAAGAAGCCCCCGGACCTAAACCCCGATACCAATCGACGAAACCCGCAGAAACCTTCGTAGCCGCCGCCATCGCTAAGCCAAGATCTGGGGACAGAGTCTCTGTTCCGCACGCGCCGAGCGGGGAAGTGCCCCCAAGGCTTCTCCATCGACACCGCGCCATCTCCACCGCCATCTTCATCACCGCTCCCATGAGGAGGGAGTAGTTCTCCATCGATACTCGGCTGCCTAGCTATGTGGTTCATCTCTCTCCTATGTACTTCAATACAATAATCTCATGAGCTGCCTTACATGATTGAGATTCATATGATGATGCTTGTAATCTAGATGTCATTATGCTAGTCAAGTGAATTTTACTTATGTGATCTCCGGAGACTTTGTCCCACGTGTGTAAAGGTGATAGTGTGTGCACCGTGTGGGTCTAGGCTATATTTCACGGAATACTTATTCACTGTTATGAATGGCATAGTGAAGTACTTATTTATATCTCTTTATGATTGCAATGTGTTTGTATCACAATTTATGTATGTGCTACTCTAGCAATGTTATTAAAGTAGTTTTTTCCTCCTCTATGTAATGGTGACAGTGTGTGCATCCGTGTTAGTACTTGGAGCTGATTATGATCTCTTGTAGATTATGAAGTTAACTATTGCTATGATGGTATTGATGTGATCTATTCCTCCTACATAGTGTGAAGGTGATAGTGTGCATACTATGTTAGTACTTGGTTTAGTCTTATTGATCTTTCATGCACTCTAAGGTTATTTAAATATGAACATTGAATTGTGGAGCTTGTTAACCCGCATTGAGGATTCGTGTAATCCTACGCAATGTGTTCATCATCCAACAAGAGTGTAGAGTATGCATTTATCTATTCTGTTATGTGATCAATGTTGAGAGTGTCCACTAGTGAAAGTCTAATCCCTAGGCCTTGTTCCTAAATATCGCTATCGCCGTTGTTTACCGTTTTATCACATTATCGCTGCTACATTATCGCTTGTTTATCGTCCTGGCAAAGCACTCTTTTCGGTGCCGTTGCACTTTACTATTTATTCATACCACCCGTATTTTACTATCTCTTCGCGAACTAGTACACCTATTAGGTGTGGGGACACAAGAGACTTCTTGCTTTGTGGTGCAGGTTGCAGAGGGATATCTTTGACCTCTCCTCCCCGAGTTCGATAAACCTTGGGTGATCCACTTAAGGGAAACTTGTCGTTGTTCTACAAACCTCTGCTCTTGGAGGCCCAACACCGTACAAGAATAGAAGCTCCCGTAGACAGCCCACACGCCACCGCGGCGGCCAGAGGGGGGGCCGCGCCCCCCTAGTGTGTGGGCCCACCAGGCCCCCTCCGAGGCTGCCCTTCCGCCTACTTAAGATCTCCGTCGCGAAAACCCTATCACGATCAACGAAACCCGCAAAAACCTTCCAGAGCCGCCGCCATCGCGAAGCCAAGATCTGGGGACAGGAGTCTCTGTTCCGGCACGCCGCGGGAAGTGCCCCTAAGGCTCTCCATCGACACCACCGCCATCTTCATCAACGCCGCTGTCTCCCATGAGGAGGGAGTAGTTCTCCATCGAGGCTCGGGGCTACCGGTAGCTATGTGGTTCATCTCTCTCTATGTACTTCAATACAATAATCTCATGAGCTGCCTTACATGATTGAGATTCATATGATGATGCTTGTAATCTAGATGTCATTATGCTAGTCAAGTGGGTTTTACTTATGTGATCTCCTGAGACTCCTTGTCCCACGTGTAAAGGTGATGCAGTGTGCACTGTGGTCTCTTAGGCTATATTTCATGTAATACTTATTCACCGTTATGAATGGCATAGTGAAGTGCTTATTTATATCTCTTTATGATTGCAACGTATTTTGTATCACAATTTATCTGTATGCTACTCTAGTGATGTTATTAAAGTAGTTTATTCCTCCTGCACGGTGTAATGGTGACAGTGTGTGCATCGTGTAGTACTTGGCGTAGGCTATGATTGTGATCTCTTGTAGATTATGAAGTTAACTATTGCTATGATGGTATTGATGTGATCTATGCCTCCTTTCGTAGTGTGATGGTGATAGTGCATGCTATGTTAGTACTTGGTTTGGTTATGTTGATCTGTCATGCACTCTAAGGTTATTTAAATATGAACATCGAATATTGTGGAGCTTGTTAACTCGGCATTGAGGGTGCGTGTAATCCTACCACGTTAGTGGTGTTCGTCATCCAACAAGAGGGTGTAGAGTCTAGCATCTATCTATTTATTCTCGTTATGTGATCAATGTTGAGAGTGTCCACTAGTGAAAGTATAATCCCTAGGCCTGTTCCTAACATCGCTATCGCTGTT
Source organism: Lolium multiflorum (assembly GCA_030979885.1). Taxonomy (NCBI): domain Eukaryota; kingdom Viridiplantae; phylum Streptophyta; class Magnoliopsida; order Poales; family Poaceae; genus Lolium; species Lolium multiflorum. Next base: position 57,521,533 of record CM061751.1, read on the forward strand.
GTTTACCGTTTTACCGCATCCGTACTTCCAATATTACCACCATCAACCACACGCCAGTCCGGGCAAAGCACTTTTCTGGTGTCGTTGCCGTTTCATATATATTCATACCACCGTATTTCACTATCTCTTCGCCGAACTAGGTGCACCTATTAGGTGTGTTGGAAACACAAGAGACTTCTTGCTTTGTGGTTCAAAGTTGCATGAGAGGGATATCTTTGACCCTTCCTCCCCGAGTTCGATAAACCTTGGGTGATCCACTTAAGGGAAACTTGTTGTCGTTCTACAAACCTCTGCTCTTGGAGGCCCAACACTGTTTACGTGAAAAGGAGGGAGACATCAATCGCTCTTTGATTGTCGCTCCCGCCTATTGCTAGCCTTCACTTGTACCGAGCGGGAACGCTGCTCGTGCTTCCAAACCGCTGAAAACCAAGTTATTCCAAAGTGTCCAGCATAAATACCTATGTGTGGCATTTCAAACCATTCCAAGTAAATTCTCATGCGCTACCTTTAAACCTTTAAAATGCTTCTCAATTTGTGTTAATGTTTTATAGCTCATGAGGAAGTATGTGGTGTTTATCTTTCAACCTTGTCATTTACTTTTGACAGATTTTCATAATAAGAGCTGGCAACGGGGTTCCCAGCCCCAATTAATCAAACTTAATTCTCTTCACATGTTTTGCCCTAATTCATCAGTAAGCAACTTAATTTTGCAAATAGACACTCCTCCATGGTATGAGATTTGTTGGAAGGCACCCGGATTCGGTTAGCCATGGCTTGTGTAAGCAAAGGTTGGGGGAGTGTCACCCATAATAAAACTAAAGTACGTGTGTAAACAAAAGAGAAGAGGATGATCTACCTTGCTCGTAGAAATAACGTCCTTCATGGGAGCCGCTCTGAAAGTCTGGTTGATGAGGTAGTTTGTGTACCATTACCATTCGTTGACAACAACAAACACCTCTAAAATGATTTTACTTGCTTTTAAAATGAAAAGTTCTAGCGCATGTTAATCCCTGCTTCCCTCTGCGAAGGGTCAATCTTTTACTTTTCCATTGAGTCACCATCCTTTCTTTGAGCACTTTCTTGAGAGCAAAACTGTCATTCTTAGTATAATATGCTTGTCCCAAAATGTGATTAATTGTGGTTTAACTTTGATGCTTTTATCTTTGACAATCTCTACTTCTAGTCTTTCCATGAACTTCAGAGGTGCCCGAGCATTTATGTTTTGTTGTACAAATACGGGCAAGCGAGATACCACTTTATCGTATCCTTTTATGAACATTGCAATCATGCTGATAGACATGATTCATGATGCTTATTATTAATTTGTTGGTACCTTTTCCATGATTGACATAGCTATTAGATGATTTCATTTGCATGTATCTTATTATGAATTGTCTACGTACTTGTCCATAGCATGAGAATATTTACATCATATGAACAAATGTGTTCGTGAAAGTTCTTTTATCGCACTCAGTTGTTAACTAATTGCTTCAGACAAGCAATAAGCTAAGCTTGGGGGAGTTATACGTCCAAAACGTACTACTTTCCAACACTTTTGCTATTGTTTTGCCTCTAATTTGTGTATTTTGGATACAACTAACACGGACTAACGTTGTTTTCAGGAATTGCTCTAGTGTCTCGTTTTTTAAATTCAACTTTCAGAAAATCCCAATTTATGTCGAAGGGCTTATTTTTCCGTAAGATTCACGGAGCTGAAGGGCAGGCTCGGGGAGGCCCAGGGCCCCACACACCGGGCCGGCGCGGCCGAGGGGGCGCCGCCTAGCGTGTGGCCCCTCGCCATCCTCCGACGCCTCCCTCTGGACTACTTAAGGGTTTCGATCTAAAAACGCGAGACGGGAAGTCGAAGTCGCCGAAACCATCCAACACCGCCGCCATCGCGAAACTCCGTCTCGGGACCGAAACTCCGTTTCGCACTCACGGACGGAATTGGAGGAGATCATCGCCATCATCACCACCGACGGCCTCGACCAAACATGTTTCCCCCATCCATGTGTGAGTAATTCCCCCCGTAGGCTGAAGGGGATGGTAGGGATTGGATGAGATTGGTCATGTAATAGCATAAGATTGTTAGGGCACAGTGCCTAGTGTCCGTAATTGGTACTTTATGATATTGTTGCAACTTGTTATGCTTAATGCTTGTCACTAGGGCCCGAGTGCCATGATCTCGGATCCGAACATGTTATTATTTCATGATGATATTCATTGTTTTATGATCTTACCCGCAAGTTGTATACACATGTCTGTCCGAACCCGAGGCCCCAAAGTGACAGAAATTGGGACAACCGGGGGTGATGTGAGGATCACATGTGTTCACGGAGTGTTAATGCTTTGCTCCTGCTCTATTAAAAAGGAGTACCTTAATTTCCAAGAGATTCCCTAGAGGCCCGCCACCGGCTGGTAGGACAAAAGATGTTGTGCAAGTTTCTCATTGCAAGCACGTACGACTAAATATGGAACACATGCCTATGGATTGTTTAGTACTTGGATACCGTTTTATTATTATCTGCAAATGCCCTGCTTTGATTGTTACATGAGTTTCTCTCATCCATTTAACGCCCGTTCATCGATCCTGTGCCTACGTATTTTAATCATGTTGTTTACTATAACTACTCATTCTTTGTTACACCTTGATATTTCAATATCCTACGCTATAAAATGTTATTAATGATAAACTTTTGCTGCTTCTCTGGTGCAGCAATTGACAACTCGCTGTTAAGGCTTTCAAGTATTCTTTGTCTCCCTTGTGTCGAATCAATAAATTGGGTTTTACGTCAAAGACTGTTGCGATCCTATACTTGTGGGTCATCGTCCCCCCAGGTGGTATAAGAGCACCGGCGAGGACCCCGGGGATTGCAACAAAGGGTGGGTGTTCGAGGTAGCGGAGGAGTATAATTGGCTATGACCTTATACCGGCCTCACACCAAAGGAAGTGTGGACAAAGATGCCCACCAAGGTTACGATCTCTTGTGGGTAAAGAAACACCCTCAGTGTAAATGAATCTTGACCACCACTGCTCCGGGTTATGGAACTGCGAACGCTCGGAAAGGAACTCCATGAAGTTCTAGTAAACCTGTGAAGGGACGGACATAGTTCTTCTCGAATAAAAGCAACCTTTGAAGAAATGGTTATGAAAACTCGCATTGGTATTAGACTTTCGGTCTAATGTGTAGCTGCATTAAACACCTCTTTTCTATAATGAACTTGTTGAGTACGCTCGTACTCATCCCACTCTTAAATCCCGTGTTTAGATATGGAGGCATCGAAGGAGGATCTACAGTGCAATTCGAAGACCGAGGAGTTAACAACTACTTCAAGGGACTGGAACCTGTCAGAAGAGACAAACACCACATCCAACAAGGATAAAACCTAGATTAGCCATAGAAGGGAACTAGCTTCCTTAGCCTAGCTCCTATTTAGCTAGAATCTATTCATAGCCTCTATAACTAGTTAAGTACTCTACAAATAGAGTTCGTGATACGATTAGACCACGAGTCATTCTTCTAGAGTTTATTTGCAGTTTTACCTCATTATAAAGTAGGAGTCGGGATCTTTTGTAAAGAGTCGTGTTGTAATTCTATAGACATGCCTTGGACCCGCATATGTTTCGTTGTACCACTGAGCGACATAATACTAGTGAAACGGTGTTTCATTGGTGTTATATCAGACTGCATACTACACCATGAAGTGGTATGCCGGGTCACCACAGTAGCCCAGACGCAAACGGTCGCCCTAGGCCACATAGCGTCCGCGGGCCAACGCAAACGGACGTCCGAAATGCATCGGCCCGCTGGAGATGCCCTTAAGTAGGGCTGTAGGGGTGCAAAGCGGCGTGGAATGTGAGACAAATATTTTGCTTAATTCTGTAGGTCTGCGTTTGAAACTTTGCTCTAATTTCACAAGAGTAGTACCCCACACACACATGCGCAAAGCGTATGCAATAGCATTGCATTTGAAGAAAGGAAAAACTACAAAAAAAATGATAATCCAAATCTGCATCTTGAGTGTCGTCGTAGCACGAAGGGTCTTCAAAACCTGTTGAGTCAAGCCGCAATCGATCGAAAAAGAGATCGACACAAGCCGGGAGACGGCTAGAAGAAGAACAAGATGTCACAGAAAGATCATAGCACAAGAATGCCCCCCCCCTCACATATGACGGGAAGATAAGTCAACATGGACTCAGAGGTATGGCTCAAGACGTTTATACATGGACCCGTGACTCAGAGGTACAGCTCAAGGGACATATACGGGGACACTGAGAAACAATGGGAAAAAGAAAAGTGCGTAGATCAAAGACAATGCAACAAATGGCGCATCCGAGAAAGACACATACCCATAAGAAGAAGATGGGCTATCAAAAAATGGCACATCAAAAGTATCAAGCCATAGAGGACCAAGTAGCAGCGCAACAGGTGAACATAAATTGTATGGTGAACTCGCATGACATAAGAGACACAACAAATTAACAGATTTGGTGAACGCAGCGGAAGAAAACTACAAAATGTCAAGACAGACACAGTCGAATATCACGGAAGAGCGAAGAGAGAGACTGTGCTAACCGATGACATGTCACAATGTTTTTTACCAGCAACGGATAGGAACACAATCAGCATCACCAGCAAAAGTAGTTCAACAAGGGCAGCCCAACATGGCCCAAACGAACCCACGTGCTAGCAGCTCAACAGTAGCGCATGCAGCAAACAGGCTCGCACCAGGGAGGTGCTATATGCCACCCTGGTCGGCCCTTTGCACACACCGCACAACCCAGGTGGGAGTGCTGGGCCGGCCCAGTATCTTTTCTCTTCTTCCGTATTTTTTTTCTTCTGCTGTTTCAATTATGTTTTGCTTAGATTTGAACAAATTTTGAATTTAAACTTTCTAAAAATTTGAAAAAAATTAGAATCTGTACATTTTCGAATTTCAATAATTTTCGCATTTGAAATAATTTGAACAAATTCCAAATTTGAAAGAATTTTGGATCTGAACATTTTCCAAATTTGAAATCTAGACTTTCCCAAAATTTGAACAATTAATATCAACAATTTTTGAAATTTGATTTTTTTTCGAATTTCAACAAATTTTTATTTTGAACAATTTTTGAATTTTAACAAATTTTTATTTTGAACAATTTTCGAATCTGAACATTTTTAAATTTCTACAATTTTTTAATCTAATCGTTTTTCGATTTGAATTTTTCGAATTCAAACATTTTTATGAATCCTAAAATTTTTCGAATCTAAAACAGAAAAAGAAACAGAGAAACCAACAGAGAAAAAAGAAAATAACAGAAAACTAAAAGAGCAAATGCGAATTGGGCCCGGCCCATATAAGGGTGTGCGGCGCCGGGTATACACCGACCTGGTCTTGCCCGCACCAGCGCGAACGATCCAGACGAAGGCCGAGAGGAAACCAGCGGCAGGATAGGATCCGCGAACGAGGCATGACGGCGGACGGAACCGGCAGGCAACATGACTGGCGACCGGCCAGGAGATCTGGTGGACGCGGCGGCGGCCGGAGTCAGGCGGCTGGCTGCAATCCGGAGGGCGGCCTCGACGGTGAGGCGGCGGAAGACAGCCACGGACTGGCGACGGAGATATCGCAGGACACAGCGACATGGGGTGGACGAGATAGATTGAGGGCCCCGTGTAGTGGAGCAGTCCAGCGCTAGAGGCACACGATCCATGGGCCACGTGCATCAGCGGGAAGAGGAAGCAGCAATCTGGAAGAAGACCACGGAGAAATCCATCTAGAAAGAGAAGCAGCCACGAGATAACACGGGCAGATCCCATCAGCAATCGCTAGCAGCGACTGACAGGATTATAGGCGGACCAAACAAAATTTTGAAGTCTGGGCAAACAAGGTTAGTATGCTAAATTTTATCAAATACATATGAAATTAGGGTGAAAATAGACTTGTCGTCCGGCCGGAAGCCTGGGCCGCTGCCCGGGCAAAAGGCATGGTAGATCCGCCTATAGACAGTGGGTAACCATTTTCGAAAGAAAAAAAGCAATGACATACAGGAAAAAAATCCAATCCAAATTTGCAGCATGGAAGTTGCGATGTGAAAAAAAAACAGCCTCTAGCACCATGTTAGACAAATAGCATTGTGTTACCAGAGAGTCAAAGGCTATAATATATAGTACAAAAAACTTGAGGTGCAAGAATAGTAAATCTAGACAAATACGTACTCATAGAAACCTTGACCAATATTAATACTACTTAACACGTGCATCAGTGAAACAGATAAGAACGTTGATAAATTTCAGTGTTATGTCGAATTTGCCCTTGACTCTGTTACTAGTAGCAATTTTACTAGTCACATTTTAGCTCTAGTATAAATAATATGGGCTTAGATTCCTCGAAATAGATGGCTCTTATTTATTCATTTATTTATTTATTTTATACCCAAATCCTAGGAGTCCTGATTATTTCATTGATAGAAGAGGGAAATATTTACATGCCAGGACAAAGGAAACAAACTTAAAATTGAGAAAACCGATGAAATCATCGGAAAAGAGCCTGGCTACACCAGGCCTGCGGCCGCAACTTCATCTCTGATTCTTTGCGCTAGCGCCAGTGCACTCATTATCTTTCCTTCCAAAACTCCCCTTCCTCTCTCTATCCAGACATGCTAAACAAGCACTACAGGAGAGATGGAGTATGCCGACGGCCGCCAGCCGTCGGCACAGCCCAGAAGGCCATCGGCACAGGCTGTGCCGACGGTGACCGTCGGCGTAGCATCGTCGGCACAGTTCTGGTCGGGGTCTGCCCAATCACCGTCGGCTTTTCAAAAAAATATTCAAATTTTTTTTAAAAAAAATAAATATAATTTTTTTTTATTTTTTTCACTTTTCTTCTTCTACTTTTTCACTTGTTAATCTTTCACAATCACACTTAGTACACTTAATCTTAGCTCAAATTGCACTTGTGATCAAACATCCCAGTTGGTCACCCATGCTCACACTACTCCCGCCCCGGCACGTTAACTTTTTGGTTCTATTCGGATGAGCTTCCATGAAAGAAATGACACCTTGATGTTAATATTACCATATCTATCGTATTAACCCTTTGACGGTGATGTCACACCTCTATATTTTTGAATTCTAAATAATTACTTAAGTAAACAACAATGAATATATATAAATAATAATAATATAGAATTTGAAAAAACAATTAAATAATTTTATTTTTTTGTCTTTTTATTTAATATGGAATAATCAATATCAGTAAATGTGAATTTAGCAAATAATATGTCTAAATTGATCAGAAAAATGAGAGGAATACAAATATGATATCCATATCATATTTTGAACCTACAAAGTTAACTTACCCAAAAATCATGAGCATTAAATCAAGTACCTCTAGTTTAAATTTGACTGACTTTATCGAAAATGAGGTGGGAAACGGCCTCGGCATGGCATAGTTTGCCGAAACAAGGTCATATTTGGCACGTGTGTGGACCCTAGGATGGGAAGCAAGACTCCGGACGCGGATTTCTAATCCGACCCACGGACAACCATCTTTTCATTTTTAGTGTGCCCAAACGGTTTTTATTTGTGAAGCAACTACATGGGGCGCATTTTAGTATGACGTGAAACCTCCGTGCGATGATAGTAGACCACCTACGCACCACCTATCACAGGACATGTGCACGCGTTAGCTTTTGGGAACCATGCGGCTTCCTGGTGTCCGCTAATCCGGCGAAACGGCCGATTTGAACTAGGGGTGAATTATCCGTCGCTCCAGAAATTCTGAAAAATTGTTTTTAGTTCAACGACGCATCACTATATGTGCTAATTTTTGTCCGTTCAGTTTGTTCGCGAATTGGTGTACCCGCACGCTGACAGAATAGTCTCGGGGGTCTGGGCCATATAGCAATTTGAACGAAGTTAAAAAATCACGGAACCGTGACGTCATTTTATATGTCATAGTAACTATTCCGTTTGTAAAACTGATACGGCAATTATTTTGAAAACCCTTCAAAAGGGCTATCACGTCCGAAGTTCTATGGATTTCAGGGAAAATGAGGTGGGAAACGGCCTCTGCATGGCATAGTTTGCCGAAACGAGATCATATTTTACACGTGTGTGGACCCTAGGATGGGAAGCAAGACCCCGGACGGGGATTTCTAATCCGACCCACAGACGGGCATCTTTTCATTTTTAGCGCGCCCAAACGGTTTTTATTTGTGAAGCAACATGGGGCATTTTAGTATGACGTGAAACCTCCGTGCGATGATAGTAGACCACCTACGCACCACCTATCACATGAAATGTGCACGCGTTAGCTTTTGGGAACCCATGGGCTTCCGGCGGTGTCCCACCGAACTGAAACTGACCAGATTTGAACTAGGGGTGAACTATCCGTCGCTCCAGAAATTGTTTTTAGTTCAACGACGCATCACTATATGTGCTAATTGTTTTCCGTTTAGTTTGTTCGCGAATGGGTGCACCCGCACGCCCGGTATGGTGATACCGCATGTCTCGGGGGTCCTATTTTGGCCAGATGGCAATTTGAACGAAGTCAAAAAATCCCACGGAGCCGCGTGATGTCATTTTATATGTATAGTAACTATTCCGTTTGTTAAAAGTGGGATACGGCAATTATTTTGAAAAATCCTTCACTAAAAGGGCTATCACGTCCGGATTTCTATGGATTTCAGGGGAAATGAGGTGGGAAACGGCCTTGGCATGGCATAGTTTGCCGAAACGAGATCATATTTGACACGTGTGTGGACCCTAGGATGGGAAGCGAGACCCCGGACGCGCATTTCTAATCCGACCCACAGACGGCCATCTTTTCATTTTTAGCGTGCCCAAATGGTTTTTATTTGTGAAGGAGCTACATGGGGCGCATTTTAGTTGACATGAAACCTCCGTGCGATGATAGTAGACCACCTACGCATCACCTATCACATGATATATGCACGCGTTAGCTTTTTGGGAACCCATGCGGCTTCCGGCCGAATCCGCTGGAAACTGACCGGATTTGAACTAGGGGTGAACTATCTGTCGCTCCAGAAATTTCGAAAAAAAAAAATTTTAGTTCAACGACGCATCACTATATGTGCTAATTTTTGTTCGTTTAGTTTGTTCGCGAATGAATCCACCCGCACGCCCGGTATGGCGATACCACATGTCTCGGGGGTCCTGTTTTGGCCAGATGACAATTTGAAGGAAGTCAAAAAATCCCACGGAGCCGCGTGACGTCATGTTATATGTCATAGTAACTATTCCATTTGTTAAAACTGGGATACGACAATTATTTTGAAAAACTCTTCACGAAAAGGGCTATCACGTCCGGAGTTCTATGGATTTCAGGGGAAATGAGGTGGGAAACAGCCTCGGTATAGCATAGTTTGCCGAAACGAGATCATATTTGGCACATGTGTGGACCCTAGGATGGGAAGCAAGACCCCGGACGCGGATTTCTAATCCGACCCACGAGCAACAATTTTTTCATTTTTGGCGTATGTGAAAGCCATGAAACCTCGAACATTATAGCTCATTTCTAAGAAGATTTGTTTAGGTATTTGAAATATTAAATTTTTTATATTTTTCTATGATAGATCTTGTTTTTCTGCAAAATTTGATATAGTATACTTATTTTTCTCAATTAGAATGATTTAGTTATGCTTTTTTGAAGACTGTCGTGCAGAAATAGAAAAAAGCTATGCCGACGGTAGGTCTGTAGTAAAAAAAAGAAAAAAAATGTTGTGCCGACGGCCAGATTGGTCCTGTGCCGACGGCCAGAACTGTGCCGACGACCATTTTAACGCCGACGGCCATCCTTATCGCCGCGGTCCGGAGACTTCTGTGCCGACGGCCCCGATATTTGGCCGTCGGCACACACGGCGGCCGTCGGCACATCTGTGCTCTCCCGTAGTGAAGGTAGCAAGGCAGCTAAATTCCCTCTTTTTCTGTGCCTTTGGAATGCAATGCTGAACCTTGTTCCACTAAACTGCGTTTGGGAGCTCATCTTACCAGAGTCTTGTTGCTTGTCGCAAAAAAACGCCCAGACCTCTTTTGGACAACTACATCCCAAAGCAAGAAGGGCTCCATAAGACGCAAGTCTTATTGCAGTTCAAGCTCATTTTCACAAGACGATCAGCTGTCTTGTTTCTGTTGCGCAACAAAAGCCAAATGTTTTTTTTTTCTTTGACTTCCACCTTGGCCTGCCATACCCTTTCATGGGCTGCTGAATTTGCCTCCAAAATTGGCATTCATAGGCTAACCTAGCAGAATCAGACCCTTTTCTCATTAGGTAGCCACTGAATAGTATCTGAAATTTCGGACTGCTACACTGCATCAACGTTTGCTCAAAGCTGCAGAAGTTTGATGCAATTAATCTTTACTTGAGATCCTAGACAGACTCGGGAGCCATCGCCCAACGTTATTTTTTTTCTCTTTGCCAATTTGAACAACAGTGGCACCTCCTCAGCTGGGGAAGCTCCATCTATCAACCTATCTTTCAAAAACTTTGCAATTTGCCCATTTCCAACAGTGATCTTAGTGCAGGCCGTAAATATATAACTGCATGTCTTTGGGATCACACAGGGAATGTCATGCCCTTCCAAGGTCTTTCAGCTTGGTCCCAATGAAACCTCGCAGCATCGGCGCTCTACCATACATGCTGAGATCCTTAATTTCCAGACCTCCATTTTTGTTAGGAGCAAACAGTCCTCCAATCAAGGTTTTTTTTTCCCATTCTCGAAAAATACCGGTGGGCAATACCAGCCTAAATACCATCCAATACTTTACAAACAAAACTTAAAATTTATCCACAATTTATCAAAAAAAAAATATTTGGCTAAATTACACAAATTTTGGTTAATACTGGCCGGTATTTCCTTACACCCGTTGGTACTAAGAATACCGGTTACCGGCGAGATTTCGGAAATTTCGGCCGAGAAAAAAAAACCTGCCTCCAACTGACCAAACAGTGCCCTCCCTGTGCCTCTTCAAATCCTCTCCATGGAAAACTCTTTTTAATTTTATCAATCTTCTTGATGCCCATCGAGTTAAGTAGAAACTTGTCAAAAAAATATGACAACGAGAGACAGACCTTAGATATGGTGAGGCTACTGACCATTGGTATGGGCTTCAGTGTCAGCAAGTAAGGGGATCAGGAATCAGGAACGAATGCAGCACTGACGCTCTTGATTTTGTCGATGTTAAGACTGAGTTGGTAAGAGTGAGGCGTCCAGTCCTAGTCATCAATTTCCCTTTTCACAGTTTGAGTTTACCTGCAATTCTGCAGATGAGCTCTTGAAGGTCGCCTTGCCAAGAGGCAAGGGAAACTACTAGCCGAGCCTCCCAAACTAGTCCAAAACTTCATAAATGTCCAGGTTGCAGGCTGAGATATTGGCTGTTAAGCTTCATGCACTAGCCACTTGAACCAAAAGTCCGAACTGATGGAAAGGGCTAGGCAATCCACATATACACTTCACAACACCCCCACTCACGTGTGACGGGAGAAGAGAAAGTCAACACGTGAAAGAAGAAGATCACACCGAAACAGCGGTGGAAAGAGGGGGCAACAGCAATTTTTAGGCTTAATTGCGAAACCATGTGAAAGCTAGGATTTGAACTTGAGACCTGGGCTCTGATACCATGTTAAGCTTCATGCACTAGCCACTTGAACCAAAAGTCCGAACTGATGGAAAGGGCTAGGCAATCCACATATACACTTCACAACATTGGCAAGGGAAACTACTAGCCGAGCCTCCAAACTCTTTCAAACTTTAGAAATGTCCAGATTGCAGCACTGAATTGGGTAAGCCACACACTTGCCCAGATTAGCCTTAAGCCCAGAGACATTTCCAAAAGCATGGAAGGATACTTTGGTGGCAATCATATCATCTTTGATTGGGCTATATTTATTTGAACATACCATAAAACACGAGAATAGCCATGAGACACCCAAATCGACTTGAAATCTAGCATAGATGTACAATTTATGAAATAGACATACCGATTTCGCATATTATTTGAGTCTGCTTTCTTTGGGTCGTGAGATAGTTTTTAGTGCTTAAGAATTTGGAATAGCCTTTTCTCTTCACGAAAAAAGAAGAGAAATAGATCTTTCTCTGTAGTACTGCTAAGACAGATATGTGGTCTTTTTTATCTGAACTATTCGTCTACGTCAGATAAAAAAAAAGATAGCAAGTTGCCATAATTTATTGCAACATGTTCACCAGGTTGCTGTTCGCTATGCTAGATAGACAGGGGATGGTTACAGTAGTGCATGTGATGAGCATCTCGGAGACAGTTGGGGTTGGTGCCGGATGTCTCCTTTCAGGCTATAGTGATCAGTCAGCTGGGCTAGCCGTTCACACTTCCCTGTCTCTTCTCAGCTCTTATCAACTCAGTCTTAACATCGACGTTGATATTGACATGTAACAATAATAGATCATTGATGGTGTACCCGGAAGCGACAACAGATAGATCATTGATGGAGGAAGGCGCTAGCGACATAGGTGGTAAGTGAGTGGGAAGTGCTGCTATGTTCAGCCATACTTTCCTCTCTTGACCCAGATGCCTCCATGTGTAACCTCTGATCAAAATGAAAGCACAATAGTTCTTCAACATTTAGACAATGATACAGCTAGTGGCAAAGTCAAGGAAAATCGCATTGCTTAGGGCTTGAGATGGATAAGATAGGCATTCACACCGTTGCTCATACAAGGCTATGGCTCCATTCATGTTTGTTGATCCAGTTGCCCATTTAACCCAGAAAAAATCCATATTCACATGTATTTTTAGATAGAAAAGGAGTCGAACCAATGAATCCGTGGTGTGTTTTTTTTCCGAATAAGCATCGATTTATTGACGCCCATGTGAAGTCTTGGCTCCACTTCGAAAACAACGACCTCGATCACTTGCCATCGGTCAACATGTCCAATCCTGTTTATGGCATAAACAATCATATCGCTTACCATGGGGTCTGATCAGCTTGCCAGTATTAATTTGCTTGCAGCCCCTTGCACTCGTGCTCAGCTTCTTAGCAGATTAGGGAAGAATGACAGGCGGAGATGAGCAAGAGCAGAGCCATAACCGACATGAATGGCTATATCCCGACGGGCGAGGTCGGCGGCAGCCGCCCACTGACTCCAACTGGGTGGAAGTGAGGCACATCAACAGCCATGCGGCGTTCATGGGGTACCTGTCGTCCGCCGTGACGGGGCTGGGCTTCCTGGTGTTCACGTGGACCACCGTGGTGCTGCTCGGTGGCTTCGTCTCCATGCTCAAGAAGAAAGACTTTTGGTGTCTCACGGTTATTACTCTCGTCCAGACAAAACAGTGCGTCTCCTTCCTTTCGTATATGCATAGTTTCATGCCCAACATCTTTGCTACTCACTTACTTGTATATTTATTCATTATGGAGTTCCACATTAGTGCGTTTGTTTGTTCATGCCATAGTGAGAAGGCCACAAATCCACCATAGCAAACGCTCGCTGAAGCCTAACTTGGCGAGCACCTCGAGGAGTTCCGAGTCCATCATGTCAAATGCTTTGGTGATTTTCAATTTCAGAAGAATCGAGGAAATGCCCCAGATGCCTTGCACCAACATGAAGTCGTCATTCAAGTAGGTCCGGCCGTCCACCCACAAACACCCCTCCGAGGCAAGCTGCGTCGTAGAAACCTCGGCCACCATATTCACACAGTATGGATCAGACTATAAATCCCGCATCTCCATTCTCCAAACACTCGGGATAGACTCAAGAGCCACCATGATGTTGCCCTGAATGACCGCCCAGCAGGAAGAGAAGAACCTCTCCATGAAGCCTTATCATGTTCCTGAGACCGGACAACCTGCCACACTTCGTCCTTTGTGAAACCGCAGGTCAAGATGGTGAAGGTAAACCAGGGGCAGTATACGACTAAAATCAGTGGCTTCAAGAAAACTATATGCTTTAGTTAACTTCGCTAGTTAGACCTATTTTCCGTGCTCATATAGTTTCAATGGTGATGACACCTCGAAGTATGCCTCCAGCCTGATCATCGTGGCTCCGTGGCCTGAAGATAATTGATAATAATCGGTATGAAATCACGCACACAAATTTGTGGCTTCCACCAACCTCCTGAACGCTCTGTTCAGTTTGACAGGCTCCTGCCCAACTTGATAAACATGATGTGCATCTTAGAATTTTCTATATTTGCAAAGATATATTATACTCGCTTCATGCCCACTGGCAACTGTCCACTTGTAGGGTGTATTAGTTTCTGTAGAAGGATTTTGGGGAAGCCTCACACGTATAATGACGTGGGGTTCCGGTGTTTATATAATAGGCCAGAGGCCTAGGGTTAGGTTACAATTACAATATGGTCCTACTGTAAATACAATATGTGCAATCTAACACCCCCCCGCAGTCCCAGCGGGAGGTTCTCGGACGTTGAGACTGGACCGAAAGTCGAGGAAGAGCTGACTCGGTAATCCCTTCGTCATGACATCCGCGAACTGGTGGGAGGACGGAACATGCAGAACACGGACCTCTCCCAAGGACACCTTCTCGCGGACAAAGTGGATGTCTATCTCGATGTGCTTGGTACGTTTATGTTGCACCGGATTCGAGGACGTACATGTAGATGGCGGAGACGTTGTCACAGTAGACAACCGTGGCAGAGCTCGGGGGCGATGAAGTTCCTGGAGCAACTGGCGGAGCCAACAGCACTCGGCGACGGCGTGGGCGACGGCGCGATACTCAGCCTCTGCAGAGGAACGGGACACGGTGGTCTGTCGCTTGGAGGACCAAGAGATGAGACTATCACCGAAGTAGACGCAGTAACCGGAGGTGGAGCGGCGCGAGTCCGGAGGCGTCGGAGTAGGCCACCGACGAGGAGGCGTGGAGCTGGAGGCCAAAATCCAGTACCCCGAACATACCGCAGAACACGTTTCACAAGAGCCAAGTGAGACGTGCGCGGAGCATGCATGTGAAGGCAGGCTTGCTGAACAGCGTAGGAGAGATCGGGGCGCGTCAGTGTGAGATATTGAAGGCCGCCCACGATGCTCCTGTAGTCGGTGGCGTCGGGAAGAAGCTCGCCGTCGGAAGCAGAGAGCTTCGAGGACGTGTCGACCGGCGTAGGTGAGGGGTGACAGTCAGACATGCCAGCCCGCTAGTGGAGGTCCCCGAGATCAGTCATGGCGAACTCGCTATGGAGACGCGCAAGGAGCCCCTCAAGAAGGCACGTCGACGAGGCGGTGACGATGATATCGTCCACATAGAGCAGTAAGTATGCCGTGTCTGCCGCAGAGTGGAGGACAAACAGAGACGTGTCCGTGACGGAAGCAACAAATCCCAGAGTGGCGATGTAGGAGGCGAACCGGTGGTACCAGGCGCGAGGGGCCTGCTTCAAGCCGTACAGGGACTTGTGGAGGCGACAGACATGGTCAGGGCGAGAGTCATCAACAAACCCAGGGGGCGGCTGACAGTAGACCACCTCATCCAGGGAGCCATGCAGGAACGCATTCTTCACATCAAGCTGCAGTATGGGCCAGGAGCTGGAGACGGCAAGGTGAAGAACAAGACGGATTGTAGCAGGCTTGACAACAGGGCTGAACGTCTCCTCGTAGTCGATGCCGGGGCGCTGAGAGTACCCACGAACGACCCATCGGGCCTTGTTGCGCGCAAGGGTGCCATCCGAGTGGAACTTCTGACGAAAGATCCACTTGCCAGTGACGACGTTGGCCCGCAGAGGGCGAGGAATGAGGGACCAAGTGTTGTTGTTGACGAGAGCCTGGTACTCATTAGACATGGCAGCACGCCACTGAGGATCCTACATTGCCTGGCGAAAGGTGGTGGGGATGACGTCAGTGACGGAGTCCACGGCGGAGAGGTTGAGCCTGTCCACGGGACGCACTTGGCGTCCGGAGCGCGTGCGGCGAGGGTTGGAGGCCCCACTCGAGGAGGCCGTCGGGGCAGCAGTAGCAGCCGGTGCGGGGTCCGGTTGGACCGGCCTGTGCTCCGGCGTGACCGGCACAGGGCCCGGCCTGGCCGGCCTGGGAACCGGCTGCTCGGCGCGGCGAGGCGGCGGGTCCGGTTGGACCGGCAGGTGCGCCGGCGTGACCGGCAGAGGGCCCGGTCTTGCCGGCCTAGCAACCGGCGGTGCGGCTCGTCGAGGCGGAGGCGAGGCAGGGGCGCTCGCGGCCGGGGCGGGCGCACTCGGGGCCGGCGCAGGGGCGCGCGGTGGTGGCACGGTCGGCGTGCCGAAGAGGTCGCCGAGTCCGCACGGCGCAGGAGGCGCAGGCGCGGATGACGAAGCTACATGCTGAAAAGGAAAAACCGTCTCATCGAAGACAACATGTCGTGAGACGAGAATTCTCCCAGTGACAGGGTTAAGGCAGCGGTAACCACGATGGTTGGAGGGATACCCAAGAAAGACACTTGCCATGGAACGTGCACTGAGCTTGTGTGGGGCAGTGGAAGCGATGTTAGGATAACAAAGGCAACCAAAGACTCGAAGATCAGTGTATGAGGGAGGACGACCATGGAGGCGTGTGTAGGGAACTTGGGATTTTATAGTGGTACTAGGACGGCGATTAAGCAAGTATGTGGCAGTAGCCAGAGCCTCGGCCCAGAAAGGGGCTGGGATGTGAGCCTGGAACATAAGGGTGCGCATAGTATCATTAATGGTACGAATGGCACGCTCGGCTTTACCGTTCTGCTGGGAGGTGTATGGGCATGACAGCCGTAAGGCGGTGCCGTGGGTGGTGAGGAGAGTATCAACAGTCTTGTTGAGGAACTCGGTACCGTTATCTGTCTGGAGAGAGCGAATAGTAACACCAAACTGCGTGCGCGCATAAGCGAAAAAGGCTTCGAGAGTGCGGGCAGTACAAGAATTGTTGCGAAGTGGAAAAGACCAATAAAAGTGAGAGTAGTCGTCGACAATGACAAGGTAATATTGAAAACCAGAGGTGCTTATAATTGGAGATGTCCACAAATCACAATGTATCAAATCGAAGATGGCACTAGACGCGGTGGTAGACTGACGAAACGGTAAACGGACGTGTTTGCCAAGCTGACATGCATGACACACCCGAGTACGACTAAATTTATTACACTTGATAAAATCTAGACGCTGAAGAGCCGACATGGCATCATGCCCAGGATGGCCAAGACGCTGGTGCCATAGTTCGGCGGTGGTGGTGACGACCAAAGCGGTGGAGGAAGAACGGTGAAAGAAAGGTGTAGAGATCTCCGTCACTATTGCAACGAAGAATCACGCGACGGGTCTTCAGGTCCTTCACAGAGAAACCAAAGGCGTCAAACTCAATGGAACACATATTATCGCGGGTAAACTTGCGAACCGAAAGCAAATTGCGAATAATGTGCGGTACTAGGAGTACATGGTTGAGTCGAAAGACGTGACCAGAAGGTGTGTGAAAGGAGGTGAAACCAGAAGAGGTAATGGAGATGGTGGTGCCATCCCCGACGGTGACGAAGTGAGGAGTGCGAAGGTGGGAGGAACGAGTGAGGTTACCATCGTCGTTGGTCATGTGGGAGGACGCGCCTGAGTCCATGACCCAACCACCTTGCTGAAGCGGGAGGTTGTTGAGGGCGGCGATGAGAGCCGAGCTGTCCCATGTAGTCGCCGAGGTCGACGGTGCGGTGGCAGTGTAGGCCTGGGGCCGAGGGCCCAGGATGCCCTGGAGGGGGGGCGCGCCACTGGCCAGCACCCGAGGAGAAGCAGACCCACGGGCCGGTCGGGGCCGGCGTGCGGGCGGGCTGGGTGCCCTGGGTGGCGCCTCCACCCTGGTGTCCGCCAGTGCGGCCCTTCGGCTTGGCCGGCTGCTTGCCTTTCCCGGCGCACGCACGGGGCGGGACCGTCACCGCGGCAGCCGGGGCCGGGCATGAAGAGGCGGACCGCTGGCACAGGCGACGAGGGCGGTGTTGGCGGAGGTGGCCGCCGCGTTGGCTGCATCTCCTCCATCAGGAGCATGGCCCTGGTGCGGAGGAAGGTGGGCAGCGGGTCGGTCATGGAGATGACCGTGGCGGTGGAGGCGAAGCGAGGGCCGAGGCCGCGCAGGGTGTTGAGGATGAGGGCGCGGTCGCTCACGGGAGAGTCGTTGTCGGAGAGCGCATCGGCGAGGTGCTTCTGGCGCGACAGTACTCGTGGATGGAGAGGGATCCCTGCACAAGCTGGCGAAAGTCATTGTCAAGGTAGATGGCTTTGTTCGCCTTGTTCACGGTGAAGAGGTCGCGTGCCGCGAGCCACAGACGCGCGGTCTGATTCCCCGCAAGGATCATGTCCGCGACGTCTTCGTCGATGGCGGCGTGGAGGTGGTTGAGGACGGTGTAGTCGGCGGTGGCCCACTCAGCGTCGGTGGGGGCGGCGGTGACGGTGCCGTCGACGTGGCCGTCGACGTGGCCGTCGACGTGGCCGAGGTAGCCGGAGTGGCCCAGGGAAGCGCGCATGTAGATGCACCACTTGGAGTAGTTCCCGGTGGCGAAGGAGAGCAGCACGGGGCCGGCGTGACGCGGGGCGCTGGCGGGGACGATCGCGGCGGCCGAAGCGGCCGCAGGGGCGGAGGAGGTCCCGTCAGTGAGGGCGGTGAGCTCCATGGCAGCGGAAGGTGGGGTGGGGCTAGGGGTGGCGGCGGCCCGGCGGCGGCCGAAGAGGCGGCGGCGGCTAGGGTAGGACCGAGATTAGTCTGATACCATGTAGAAGGGTTTTGGGGGAAGCCTCACACGTATAATGACGTGGGGTTCCGGTGTTTATATAATAGGCCAGAGGCCTAGGGTTAGGTTACAATTACAATACAGTCCTACTGTAAATACAATATGTGCAATCTAACAGTTTCAGTTGAGTGAAGACTTTGACCAAGTATACTTTACTAATATGTATGCAATTATCACTAGATTCGTCACAAAGGACCTACTGAAAACTGTAATTTTTCGTCCATATTAATAGATGATTCATCTTTAAAGTCTTGTATTAGTGAAATTGAATAGCCCTACCGTAGGATTGGAAAAAAAAAGTAGGCATTAACCTCTCTCTTTTTTTGAGCTAAAAACTGTAGGGACGCTCCGACAGTAAAATTTTATTAAAAGAGATAAAATATGTACAAGAGGAGAAGAAAGAAGGGAATGTACAAAATGGCCTAGCCCTGGGCATAACCCAAACAGAACTACAAAGCGTCTAGCCAAGCTAAGAGAGGAGTTTTTTGGTCATCCTTCATTCCGTAAGAGAGAAGGAAGATGTCCCTCTTAAAAGAAAAGAACCAAGCTCTAATAGAAAGTGTTACATTGTAAAAAATAAAAGCGTTCCCTTGCTTCCATATATTCCAGGTGGCAGTGGCAAACACTTCAAAGAAGAAAGGCTTCCTAAAAATTTCTCGTGCAGTAGCAATCATCTCAGAGAGTTCCATGTTGTCTTCAAGAGTGATGCCAATAGATTGCCAACAACCTTTCCTGAAGTTACAATTCCATAACAGATGGTCCCTGGTTTCTAACAACCCATCATCGCAGAGCCGGCATATTCCGTTGTCATTGAGTGAAAAACTTTTCCTTATAAGCATATCCTTGGTGTTTAGGCGGTCGTTAGCGAGAAGCCAGAAGAAAGATTTAATCTTGGAGGTGCACTTTGATTTCCAGATCCATGAAGAGAAGGTTGGGGCTTGAATGTGTTCGAAGGTTAGCTTATAAACCTTGTTGGCGGAGAAATGAGTGCCGCAACTATAAAATCATAGGTCTTTTCCATCAGCGTTCCGAGTGGATCTGGTCGTCTGGTGTATAAGGTGATTGAACTCATGAAACTCCTCGAAGGCTTAGGCGGACAACGAGAGATGTAAAGCATCAATAGGGTTGTCCAAATCAAGAATATTCTTCACAGAAGCTAGCTTGTTAATAGCGAAGGAGTGCAGCCTAGGGAACCTTGTCATGAGGATATCCGAAGCCCAATTGTCGCTCCAGTGTGACCAGTACCAATCGCGCATGAGGCAATCCTCTTGAACTTTGAGCAAAGCTTGACAATGTCCCTCCACCAAAAAGAGCTTGAAATGTTAGAGGCTTGTGGAGTGGAACTATTATAGCTCTTCCAAATTAGATGGACCCAGGAAATGTTCTCATTATTGAAAAATTTGTGTAAACATTTGATAAGAAGAGCCTCATTGTGGGATGCAAGGTTACTGATACCCAGGCCCTCTTTCGATTTTGGTCTACAAACTAGGTCCCATGCTGCCAAAGATTTGGGTCTGTTTGAGTTATCCATTTTACCCCATATTCCAATTCTTCTACTTTTATCCACAATTTCAATGGCTCCATCTGCAATTTTGAGAGTGGAGAGGTAGAAAGTGGGTAGAGAGTTGAGAATGGCTTTAGTCACCATTATTCTACCATCAAAAGAAAGGAAGGAGGCAATGGCAACAAGGCAATGATTAATCTTGAATATAACGGGCCGAGGTCACGAATGCGAGGTCTGCTTAGGCCAAGCGGGAGGCCGAGATATGTGAAGGGGAAAGTTTCTAGCTTGCATCCAAAGAGGCCAGCCGAGAGGGTTGCTTTCTCATTAGAAACATTAATTGGGAGTAAGCAAGATTTGGCGAAATTAACCCTTAAACCCGTAGATTGGGTAAAGGTTTCCAGGATGCTTTTAAGACATAGAAGTTGCCGAGAGCAGGCCTGCATAATTAGCAAAGTGTCATCCGCGTATTTGATTATTGGGAACTTTCCGTTCACCGATGGGATGGGGTGTTGAAGGAGGTTGATTTGGCAAGCTTTGTTGATGACAGTTTGAAGAAGATCAGCTGCAGATACATATAGAAGAGGAGATAGAGGGTCGTATTGTCTTAGCCCTCGTCTGCAATGGAAAGTTTTCCTTGGAACACCATTGAGAAGGACCGCATCTCTAACCTCTATGTGCCAAAGTACTGACCATTTATAAGAAAAAAAATGGTGTGCCTACATTTTAGGCGACTGAGTTATTTTAACAAATTTGTTCCTACAGTTCTAAAACAATGTTCAGTGTGTTGTAATAATTCATTCTTTTAGTGCAAGAATACGTAGCATCTTCTCAGTCAAGTCAACTGAGAATTAAATAATAATTCTTTGACTTCGCAAATTTATTCAAACATTTTTTTAAACACTGTTCACGGGTTGTAATAGGGGAACTCCTGTCTCATTCTCAGCCGATCTTACAATTTATTCATATAAATGTAAATGTTCAATGTGTTTAATAGTTTGTGTATCCAGTATAAATTAATGTAGTATTCTCTCTGTTGGCCGAGAATTAACTATTTTATAGTATCAACATCCAGTATAAAAAATATGTAGTAGCACCACCTAAATCATGTGACCCCTTAGACACTAGAAACAAGGGCATTGCCGTCCAGAGGTCATAGTTGTGAAATTTAGAAAACCAAAGCCACAAACAACTTACATCTTATACGCATGCCATATACACATTACAGATCAAAGAATCAAGTTCCATGAGAATCAATCAAAGAGTTGTGAGCAGAACATTGTAGTATATACATAGAAGAAAAGCAATCTCAGAAGGAATTAGTACCAAAAGGTTGGAAAAAACCGCTAGGTGTAAGCGAGGCGGTTGACATTCTCCTAGCACCAAGGTTGTGCTTAAAGACCACACTCAATAAGTGAGCCTAACTCACTTGGTTAGTGAAGTAGATGTACAATCTAGCCACCCAGGTTCAAGTTCCCAAGAACACAGATTTGGGTTCTCATTATTTCAAAAAAAAAAAAAAACACTGAAGGGGCTTCCCATCCTTTCAAAAAAAAAGACCCTAGGCACGGCCTAGTCAGACATAGTCTTTATCGTCGAGTGTGTATATGAGTTATTATAAGCATGCTAAAGCGTCACCTTCTCCAACAAACTACCAACTACAAGTAGTCACCAAGCAGGTAGCCAAGGTTGAATCTTTGCCTTCGAGTTGTCGAATTCAACCTCACGAGCAAACAGGCAGATGAATAGTGATCGAAGTGTAACTCCTAGAGAACTTGGAAGCTACATCCACGGCCTTCACTGCAGATCTCCCATGCCGAGGGCTAAGAAGGGTCATCCAAGGGGGGGAAGCCATGCCGACTTGTCGAGAAAGGAGAGCAGATGAGTGTTTGGCTCACGCTGGAGGTAAAACGCCGCTGCTGGAGCGCCGGATGGCATATAGGATGGTGGGTGTGGCACACTACAAAACATAGGCATCTTTATACATTGTGACGATTATATATTCTATAGACATGTAAACTTTCAAGATCAAGACAACTGAATTTGTGGGGATATGGATGATCTGTTATTGTTCAATGCTCAACATCATATATTTCATTGTTTGCCAAAATTTTATGTTCCGGACTCAGTCATGTTTGAAGCTCCAGATTTCTGGTACTTTAAAAAAAATAGTAACACATTTTATTTATTTTTAGAAACGAGGAAAACTACTAAAATATGGTTTCATTGATCTGGTAGTTTTCACCAGATTTCTCGTTGCTACAGATTTACTAACTACATATTTTCGGGACATCTTTTTCCTGACTGCACTGGATCATGCAACAGGGCTTTTGAAGTCATTCTGGGGGAAAGCGTAAGCAACAGCAGGCATTCGTACATGGCCTTACTCAGTAGTGCACTGAGCATTGAGCCTCCCCATGAGTTGTCAATTGCACTCATGGGGGCATACATGGTAGCACGCGCTGTAATGGCAGTCGTCCGATCCCTGGTGTTCATAACTGTGCTGCTCCCTATAGTTATCCTATATACGTGTGGGCTGTACATTTCCACTGGGATTTCGCTGTGGCGTCTGGTACAGCATGACTACGGTAATGCTGATGGGGATATCAATAAAGCAAACCTGAAGGCGTCGATGGATGCCTTATACTTGATAGCTCTGGTCCAGGGTCTACTCTTCTTCTATAGGCTCACCTATGTATCTGCAGGAGGGAAGATTGTGAAAAAAGTGGCTGAAGAATATGAGTTTGGGGATCAGGCACAAACTTCAGTTGCGAACTACTTGCGTGAGACCAGGATCGGATGTGAGAAGGACCCATCTTTCGCCAATGGAAGGAACCTGGTCACATACGCTGTGGGACTCATGAAGTTGGAATCATCTGGCTGCTTTCTCTCCGGGGCAAGGATCCTGGGCATGCTCTTGTGGCAGTCAACGCCCTTGGGGCAGCTCACACTGATCAAACAGTTGCTGATTGGTTCATCGGCGTCATCTAGCCACCACCTGCTCCAAAAGTTGTTGCGGGTGCTGGATTCAAGAAGTCCATATGACAGAGAGACAAGAGAGCATGCTGCAAGGATAGTGGCGCACCTTGCTGGCGACATCCGTTTGGAACAGTTCCCACGAGGGATCCAATGCATATCTTCGCTGATCGAGACATTTGAAGAATACCGTCTACTTGAGCCATATCTGCAGAGAGGCTGGTTAGTCGAGAGATATGAGCAAGACTGGCAGCAGGAAGCTCAGTATCTGTTAACGTCAGACAGTGATGACTATTACCTTGAGAATGCCTACAAGGAGCTGCTGCTGCAAGGCCTTCTTATCATCCGCAAGTTAGCAGCTGACGAGAACAACTGCAGAGTCATGAGCAGTACCAAAGGTCTGCTCCGCAAGATTATGGCACCTGTCACATCAGACCTACTCCACCACATCGATCATGGTGCATGGTCCGACATAGTAGAGAAATCACTGAAAGTAATGCGTCAGCTTGGGTCTTGTCCAGGAGAGACTGGGCGCAAGCTGCGGCGCGAGATCTCAAGCAACAAGGAAGCAATCAGCACCATGGAGAGGATTCTCCAGTGCGACAAATGTGAAGCAGAGCTGCAGAAACAGGCCATGGGCATTCTCACACAACTATCCATGGACAGCAAAAGCAGAAAAGAATTTATCCAGATGCTGGTAGACATCTTTACTGACGATAACAAGTACAACACCAGAATGTTAGCAGGTGAAGCACTGGCCATGTTATCTTTCGAAGGTGGCATTCATGCCACGATCATCTTACAAGTAACTGGTGATTTTGTGGGTAGCCTCATCAAAATACTTCTAAATGCCAAGAACAAGACATACAGAATTAGAGCAGCTGAAATCCTACAGCATCTATGTAACCATGGCACCAAGGATGATGAATGTCTCAAGAAACTTAAGAAAGACATGACCCAGGTGATGCCAAAGGTAATCTATATGTAAGACATAATCATTGAATAATTGCATCAAGGTTCATAATATTTGACGTTTGGTACACAATAAAGTGACTCGAAATTTCTAACTCAAAAGGAAAAAAATAACTATCTTTGATAAAGACTAGTTTGATGATATACCTTTGTGGAGTTGCATAAATTTAGAAGTTAATCATATGGGTTCTGTCTATAAAATTGAGCATAAATATATCTGAAAATCATATATTCTATGTATAACACATTTTCATACCTACACTTATGTTGACCATATAGCCATATAGATGTATTTTATCTGATGGTTCATGGTGCGTAAGTAGGTGTGTGTACTTTATGACCCTTTCCAAAGTACACATATAATAGGATAATCCTCTCCTAGAATTGACTACATACCCTTGTCAAATAAAAAATAATAATCTAGTGTCTACAGGTGCTGAGCGAAATACTTCCAGGAGAAGCAACACAAACAGGAACAGCAGCAGATGGACCTAGTTTTTCCTCACCACATGCAGACATAGAGGGCCAAAATGGTGGTGCTTCAAAAGATATTGGCCACCACAAGAGCTCTTTCTCTCATCAGAAAAATGATGAGCGAAACGAGGACCGCAAACTGTTGATAGCCTTCTTATCTCTGTGTGTGACCATATGCGACAGGTTCATCAGTGGAGATCAAGATTTGGCTCTTGAGTTTGACCCACCTAGTTTTCCGAGGAAGCTCAAGGAGATGGTATCTAACAATAGTGAAACAACAGCCAACTGCCTGAGAATAATGAAGCTTACCAGCAGAATGGTCATATCAATGATGAAACACCAAGGCACATACCTAAAGGAAGACCTTGATAGCTTGATGGAATCATTGTCTAGTGCTTCCAAGATCATGTTTCTTCTTGACGGCTCCATGGTTTTTGCCCTATGTGAAGATGGTGAAACAACAACCAAACCTATGAGGACTCTTGCTTCCCTCGTTAAGGAAGCACGGGAAATTGTTGCCGCAAGCAACACACGGGAACTGGAAATTATGGTGCCACATACCTATGGCAATGGTGGCAAACTCCGCAGGTTATATTCTTCATCTGTTGTATGAAGCTTGCGTGCATTGTGCGGTTATCTGGATATTTATGTTGGAAGGTTGATGTGTCCTGAGGATGGAACATGTAAACCTTATACTCCCTATGCCCCAAAATGTAAGGAGTGCTATATCTTGCATGGTCTTGGATGCATGACTTTGACCAGTAATATATACCAAATTGTATGGGAATCTCCGTTGCACATCCTTCCCGCCAACACTCCTCTAAGTAATCCAAGCCATAGATTTGCATGTTAGAGCTTTTGTGTGCCGTTCGTCGAACAAAAACTCACTTGATCTAACGGCTGTAAGGGCTTGGATTCGCCACCCTACTTTCCCGCCGGAGTCAGTAATCTGCACACTTCGGGAGCCTTCGGGAGAAGTCCAGTACGCCAGCAAAAAAGAGCTCCACCATCTGTTATTGCGTACTCAGGTTGTGGGGTCCATCCATGTGGCCTGCGTTTCATGGTCTGAAATAATCTATTGCTATCACTAAACGTTTTGCTTGTTACCCAGTGGACGGTAACACTCCAGGCTGTGGGGCGAGTACAGTAAATCATCCATTCGTTTAACCAGTAGTTGCATTATTATGGTGTTCAAGTGCACTTTCCAGCTGAGAAATGATTCTCCAGACGCCAACTAGCGAGAGAACAAGAGGTAGCTGTATACGACTATTTATTATGCAGTACTCACTCCATGCAACAACGTATCGGAAATGTGCATTCTCTAACATGAAACTAATTTTAATTGTTATTTTAGCATGAATACTTTAGTAAAAATATGTGGAACTGTTTTTCGGCTAAAATTGTAGAACTCTCACAATATGAAGCCTTGGTTCTTTTATGAAATATACTTAATATTATTTATATGACAACATTGCAATCCTACAAGGTTAATTTTCATATAGTATTAAAAAGTTTTACCACATGGCTACTAAGACAAGGCATCGATCGAGGCTGTTTCCGTATTAATATATGTAGCACATTTATGAAATCATAAATTTCACCCAACCATGGCAAATTCATAAAGCATGTTCAGTGCATGAGTTTCATTACGGATTAGACTGTCACTACAGGTCAGACATTAGGTCGACGTATAATGTTACTACGGTGGAAACAATTTCTTGTGTCATAATTCTTTCGGATGGAGACATTGTGTTATCATATGATGGAAACATTCTCATGGCTGGTGAAAACATTTTTTTTTGTCATGTGATAATTAGTGAGATGGTAAAAAACATTAATAATTAATTAACATGTGATGGAAATATTTTTAGATATGACAAAAATAGTCACAACTCTTTCCATGTTTCTAAAAATGATGATAGTTTAACACAACTTTCGGGGGGTAGAAAAAATAGATCAAACTTACACACACTGGAGAGTGGAGATTTGGATCAATGTTCATGAAGATCTCACTGTTTTCCTGAACGATAAATGTAAATAGTACAAAAATAAAATTGCAAAGGTAAACGGTCATGCGAAAAAACTTATCCAGAGTAGTTGCTACTTATAAATACCTAAGAAATATTACTTGCCATGTCAGTGAGAACTCCTGAATTATGCAGGGTATTATTACTATACCTTGATAAGGTGAGATATTCACGTGCAAAGCACGTGCAGTTTACTAGCATTATAAGTACAAAACATAGTCAAATTTGTAGGTTGTTTTTTTCGAGAAAACACAATAGACTATTGCGTTTCATTGCAATGAAAAGATAAGAGTTCAGATTTGTAGGTTGTTGATCAGCAAAAACAAAGGACGTCTTACATTTTGGGACTGAGGAGTAGCAGATGACCTACTTCTGCAATAACACATGGAATAAAGCTTGCCGTTTCACTACAGTAGTACAGTTAGTTAATTACATTTTTTAAATACTGTTCTGACTGAATTATTTTATATGCAAATCCCATCCGTATGAGATTTCCATGGCCTTATAATATTTAAAATGTGGTTATTTACATTTGTGAATCATTGACTTCACATACATTTTGCCACCTATCACTAATCATTGTCTACTTGCCAGTGGTGGAGAGAGGGAAGACTGTTAGTGGAGGAAAAGTTTTGGAACTTTTTGTGACTGAAAGGTGCATCTACCATATCATAGCAATCTTCAACTAATGCATACTACTATTACCGAGGGGACATTCAAACCTCAAGGTTCAACTAACGAACCCCGAGAGCACAATCAAAATTAGGTAGGATCAACAACAACAACAACCAAACCTTTCAGTCCCAAACAAGTTGGGGTAGGCTAGAGCTGAAACCCATAAGATCTCGAAGCCAAGTCATGGTTCCGGAACGTGGATAGCTAACTTCCACGCACCCTTGTCCATGGCTAAATCTTTGTCGATATTCCAAACCTTCAGGTCTCTCTTAACGGACTCCTCCCATGTCAAGTTTGGTCTGCCACGACCCTCTTAACATTCTCAGCACGCTTTATCCGTCCGCTATGCACTGGCGCTTCCGGAGGCTTCCGTTGGATATGTCCAAACCATCTGAGACGATGTTGGACCAGCTTCTCTTCAATCGGTGCTACCCCAACTCTCTCCCGTATATCGTCATTCCGTACCCGATCCTTTCTTGTGTGGCCACATATCCATCTCAACATGCGCATCTCTGCTACACTTAACTGTTGGATATGTCGTCTCTTCGTTGGCCAACACTCCGCGCCATACAACATCGCAGGTCGGATAGCTGTCCTATAAAACCTGCCTTTTAGCTTTTGTGGCACTCTCTTGTCACAGAGTACGCCAGAAGCTTGGCGCCACTTCATCCAACCAGCCTTGATTCGGTGGCCCACATCTTCATCGATATCGCCACCCTTCTGCAACATGGACCCCAAATATCGAAAAGTGTCTCTCTCTGGTACCACCTGTCCATCAAGGCTAACCTCTCCCTCCGTGTGCCTAGTAGAACTGAAACTGCACCTCATGTATTCAGTTTTAGTTCTACTAAGCCTAAAACCTTTCGATTCTAGAGTTCGCCTCCACAACTCTAACTTTCTATTGACTCCCGTTCGGCTATCATCGACTAGCACCACATCATCCGCAAAGAGCATACACCATGGGATATCTCCTTGTATATCCCTTGTGACATCATCCATCACCAAATCAAAAAGATAAGGGCTCAAAGCTGACCCTTGGTGTAGCCCTATTCTAATTGGAAAGTCATCAGTGTCGCCATCACTTGTTCTAACACTTGTCACAACATTATCATACATATCCTTGATGAGGGTAATGTACTTTATTGGGACTTTGTGTTTCTCCAAGGCCCACCACATGACATTCCGAGGTATCTTATCATAGGCCTTCTCCAAATCAAAGAACACCATATGAAGGTCCTTCTTTTGCTCCTGTATCTCTCCATCAGCTGTCGTACCAAGAAGATGGCTTCCATGGTAGACCTCCAGGCATGAAACCAAATTGGTTTTGGTCACGCTTGTCAACCTTCTTAAGCAGTGCTCAATGACTCTCTCCCATAGCTTCATAGTATGGCTCATCAGCTTGATTCCACGGCAATTAGTACAACTTTGAACATCCCCTTGTTCTTGAAGATTGGTACTAAAATACTCCGCCTCCATTCTTCGGGCATCTTGTTTGACCGAAAAATGAGGTTGAAAAGCTTAGTTAGCCATACTATCGCTACGTCTCCAAGGCCTCTCCACGCCTCGATGGGGATACCATCAGGACCCATCGCCTTGCCTCCTTTCATCCTCCTTAACGCCTCCTTAACCTCAGACTCCTAGATACGTCGCACAAAGCACATGCTGGTATCATCAAAATTAGGCAGGATATGACGATAATATCTGGTACTCAAATATTGCATTACATGGATCTGTAATCTCCCACCCTTAATTCATTTTCGGAGGCTGACACTGACTGCTAAATAATCCTACCCCATTACCCATTCTCTTCGGTCGAAGCGCTTACTCGCAACGCAGGACAGAGTTGGGCCTGAACAGTTAGATGAACTGCCTTGCCCTGACTCAAACAGAAGAGTGAAAGAAAAAAAAAAAGATGATCCAATTTTGAACCCTGAACTATTGCTGAAGTTCACTTTTAACCTTGAACTCTAAACTGATTGTTTCAACCTTGAACCATTGAATCAGTTCACTTTTTTCCCTCAAAAGTCAAAACAGAAATCAGTTCACTTTACCTCGGCCCTATTGAAACACTCGTGGGTTTTGTGCCAACCGAAACACACGTGGCATAACAGGCATGTCAGCAGTAACTTAAGTGAAAACTAAAATTCAAGAAAACCAGAAAAAATGAAAATTTATTGAAAACGGAAATTCATAAGAAATGGTCAAAAGTCAATACAAAAACCTGATTCAATAGGCCACAGATTACATGTAGCTAAAATATTTGTAGTTCTCAATCTGAAAAAAAAAATGTTGCCTTTTCCTTAATAAAGTATTTCCCCGGAGTCAAACTGAAAAGGCAGTGGCGAAGCCACCTCCCGGCTACCATACCAAGGCTCATTCTAGGAACCTCAGTTGAAGTTATAGCAGTGTGTGAGGATTTGATAGAGAGGTCCATGGGAAACGCTCACCGGCATGTCACTGTTAGACTGTACCCAGGCTCCATGAGTACAATAGTAAATCTTTTTTTTAAATCCTACTTTCCTGATAATTTTTGTTTAAAAAAATGTTTTTTATTTCGTGATTTTTTTATGTTTTCTTATTAAGTTGTTGACTTAGAGGGGTCCTTGAGTGTAAAACTGATGCTACTTGTCTGCCACATGCCATCTCAGCAAGCAGAAAGCAGCTGGATATTGAGTCAATGGTGCAAACTTAACTGATGTAGAAGTTAATAACAACCGGTTCCAGAGTTCAGAGTTGAAATGCGAACTTCTGCAATAGTTCTGGGTTGAAAAGTGGACTTTTCAAGAGAGAATTATAGAGGTCCATACAGAATCCCTGATTCATAGACAACAAAGGTGGAAAAACAAGCATGTCATAGACAACAATACCTGATCCATAATTATATGCAGTTATGTAGTTATGTTGTCTGGTCTTGGGGCATTGACTGTGCAGGCTTCCTAATTTAGTTATATGCATGCCCCACTGCAACAAAGAGGTGCACACATGAATTGATTGAAGTAACATCTGAATGAACACAAATGGAAATGTAGAGGTCCTGAGGAGGAGCACTTTATGAACTTAACTTCAGCACACTTCGCCAGAAGTCTCCACATGAACAATATCCGGTGTTAAAATGGTGAAATCTGTACACGTCTCGCAATATAATTTCTTCCCATGACTTCAGAGGTAAAACTCATCCAAGTGTGGCAACTCAGACACAGAGATTCTTAATCACTCTAAGGGGCATAGAAGGAGGCAAACTCATCAATCCAAAAGAGACAGCTAACTTCTCGCTATGGGCAAACAGTGGGTCCGTTTGTTCTTTCTCTTTTTCATGGAAGAGAAATATTCTCTTGCATGTACCCTATTTTGTCTAACCTATCATTTAGGTCAGCCCAATACTTGTAAATGTGATCCGCCAATGGGTGCACCCGATGACCAACAAAGAAAGCATGAACCACATTTTTTACTCAATTCAGCTACAGCCGGGTTCTTTTCTGACTCCTGTATTTCATCATCTTTCTGATGTGATCCCTACAAGCCCACTTCCCAGTAACAGCAAATGAATTTGAAAGGAGAACACATGATGCCAAATCATGAGGCTCAACTCTAGAATATACTTGGCTGCAAGCTCTCCAATTTCTATGTTCTTTGTACTCTGCAAGGATAACTACCATGAAAGTTTGAGACAGAGAGAAATGGGGAGAGGGTGATTACTATGAACCAGTGGAATGGACACTAAGCCAGACATCTCTGTAAGGGTAATCATCATGGGAGATCAAAAGTCCTTCCTCTTAAAAATGGAGATGAAGCTACCCAAGAGAATGATGGCAGCACATATAATCACCTGCAAAGACTGTCCCTTCACCGCCATTAACAACAAATGCCCCATAAAGATGGGATAGCTTTGATATGAGGTAAAACCTCCCAGCAGGAGTCATCACTGGACTATTTCTCCCTAAGACAAGAATTCCTTCCCTAACAGAGCAGCCATATAGGCCTCCATCTATATCCATTGTTAGTCTGCGCTGGCTGGTCCATTCGGACAGCCATCATACATCCTCAAGGTTGACTACTTCAGCAAACTTCACCAGAAGTCTCCACATGAACAATTGCCATTATTAAAATGGTGAAATCTGTACACATCACGCAATACAATTTCCCTTTCCATGACTTCAGAAGTAAACTTCATCCAAGTGTGGCAGTCGTTGCAGACACGGAGATTCTTAATCACTCTAAGGGGCATAGAGGGAGGCAAACTCATCAATCCAAAAACCACAGCTAACTTCTCACTATGGACAAAAACAGTTGGGTCCTTTTGTTCTTTCTCTTTTTCATGGAAGAGAGAATGATTCTCTTGCTTGTATCCTATTTTCTCTAACCTATCATTTAGCTCTGCCAAATATTTGTAAATCTGATCAGCCAGCGGGTGCAATCGATCACCAACAAAGAACGCATGGACCAAATTCTTTACTTCAATCCAGCTACGGCCGGGTTCTTTTCTAACACCTCTTTCTTTCATTACCTTTCTGATCTGATCCCTATATGCCCACTTCCCAGTAACAGCATATGCATTTGAAAGAAGAACATATGATGCTGAATCATGAGGCTCTAACTCCAGAAGACACTTGGCTGCAAGCTCTCCGATTTCTATATTCTTGTGTACTCTACAAGCACTGAGAAGTGTTCTCCAAACCATTGCATCAGCTGAAATTGGCATTTCCTCAACAAATTTCCTTGCCCGGTCAAGTTGCCCAGCACGTCCAAGAATATCTACAACACAAGCGTAATGATCAGGTCTTGGCTGCACTCCATGCACACTAGACATGGATTTGAAGTAACTAAGGCCTTCCTCTACCAAACCCACGTGACTGCAAGCTGCTAAAACGCCTATGAAGGTAACATCATTTGGTTTTAGACCTTCACGCTTCATTTGGTCAAAAAGTTCCAAGGCCTCAAGGCCACATCCATGCTGTGAGCAACTTGTAATAATAGTATTCCAGGACACATCATTCTTCTTGGACATTTCATAGAACTGCACCTTGGCATCTTCAATGCTGCCACATTTCCCATACAGTGAAACCAATGCATTGGCAACTTCAGTTTCAGAGGTGTGACCTGTTTTAGTAACTCTAGCATGAATTTGCTTCCCTTGTTTTATATCTGCGAGGTTAGCTGAAGCACTAATAGAGGAGACAAATGTGAACACGTTATAGCTGATACCTGCTTGATACATCTTAATAAATACCTTGAGGGCCTCTTCATATAGACCACTTTGTGCAAAACCAGATACCAGTCCATTCCAGGTTATGTTGTCTTTATGTTCAATTGCGTCAAATAAAGACAAAGCCTCTTTGCTTCTTCCACAACGTGCATAAAGGTTTGTCAATGCGTTCAAAATCGGAACGTCTGCTGAATAAGCAGACACATAAACCCGAGAATGAATCTGCAAACCCTGACGAAGTGCTTTGATTCCAGCACAAGCACTTATAGCACTTGCTAGCCCTATGTTATCCGGCCAGATTCCAAAAAGCTGCATACCTTTGAATGTTGCAAGGGCCTCTTTGCAGAACTCATGTTGCACGTATCCAGCAATCATGGATGTCCACGAGACCACATCTTTTGCTTCAAGTATTTCAAGAATTCTCCGAGCTTTATCAAGGCACCCGTGTTTAGAATACATATCTATCAATACACCACTGACATACATATCAGACTCAAAGCCATTCTTTATGCTTAATGAATGAATCTGCTCTCCAAGGTTAATTTCTCCGGTGTAAGTGCAAGTCCTTAACAAGCATGGGTATGTGAATTGGTTAGGGCGTACCCCTGCAGCTAGCATTCGACAAAAGAGGTCAAAAGATTTCGCTAGATCAGTAATCTGTCCATATGCAACAAGCATCAGGTTCCACAGCACTACATTTGTCCTATCACCCGAACTGAAGATCTCAAGGGCTTCGTCAACGTGACCACATTTCACATAGAGGTCAAGAAGTGAGCCTTCAACTATGTAATCTGGAGACATGCCTGCTTTTAGCAAATAGGAATGGAGCTGCTTGCCCTTATGTAGATCCCCAATAGAGGCACAAGCTGCAAGGAGACTAGCAATGGTCACACAATCAGGCTTCCAGCCTGACAACCTCATCCTTCCAAATACCTCCAAAGCACTCTCACCATGTCCACACTGAGCATGTCGCGAGATCAGTGTATTGAACGTTACTATGTCGCAGCACGGCATGTCCCAGAACACTCTTTCCGCCAGGCTAAAAGATCCAAACCGCAAGTAGAGGGCAATAAGCGCATTCCCCACGACGGTTTCAGAGCTGAAGCCTTGCTTGTAGACTTGGACATGAACCACCCGTCCTTGCTCAAAAAGCTCAGCTTTGGCGCAGGCGCTCAGTACGCTGGACAGAACGTAAGGCGTAGGAACAACTCCGGACCGATGCATCTGCTGGTAGAGCCCAACTGCTTCTTCTCCGAGGCCATTCTGCGCGTATCCAGACAGCATTGCGACCCACGACACATTGTCCTTGGCAGATAGCTCCTCAAACACCTGCCTCGCCCACCGCACAAGCCCTTTCTTGGCGTAAAAATCGATCAGAAGGTTGCCGACGATCCGGTCACCTCCGATACCGCACGTGATTGCCTTGGCGTGGATCCCCGGAACGAGCGGCCAGTGCTTGCCGCTGGCCCTGCACACACGCAGGGCGCAAGCGAAATCGACGGAGCTGAGGCCCCTGCACTGCCTGACCTTGGCCGCGAAGAGCGACAGGAGCTTCTCCGGCTCTTCATGCGCGAGGAATCCAGAGAGCGACCTGTTCAGCGTTGCTGCTCCGCCGCGCGTCATTTCGCCGAGCACCTTGGGCGCGACGCGGTGGAGGACATTGTTCTGGTCGTTCGGTGGTATACGCCGGCGCCCTGACGTGCGCGAGGGAACACGCGCAACACGGCGAGGTATGAGGTGGTGGTGGAGGCCAGGACGGCGTCGTGCGCTGAAGCGGCGGCGGCGGCGTGCTGTGGTCTGTGGAGGCCTCGGGAGAGAGCTCGCTGAACAGGTCGTTTTGGGGACTTATTTTTGGTGAATTTTTTTTGGTGCCGGAGAGCAGAGGGGCACGTTTCATCGCACTATTCTGTTTAGAGCATCCAACGGCTGAGTAGGTTAACCTTAACGGAGCATGGAAATTGGCAATTTGCTACACTTTATTTTGGAAATTGATTATCTGTTACACTCTCTTAGGCTGGTCATAGTGGGGAGTAACATAGACTAGTAACATATGTCATGTTACTAGTCTCAGTTACTACCTTCATAGTGGGTAGTAACTTATATGCGGTGTCATGCATTGTATCATTTATTATGATGAAGACTCATTTTGTCTTGAGGTGTATGATGTTATGGTAACATAGCTAGTTACCACCTCACTCTATTTCTTCATTTATTAGCATGTCATGTCACCAAAATGCCTTGAGATGTGTGATGTTACTAGCTATGTTACTCCCACTATGAGCAGTCTTAGCCCATGTCGTTCACATCGGGTGGTCGATGTGGCAATCATCGCCTCTTCACTGTGTCTCCTACTAAACCCCAGCGCTATCTTGGCTAGGCAAGTCTAGCGGATTCTACAAGATCCTATGTCGCTTAGGGCCCATCTTGAAATGGTGGTTTCAGAAGGTTGTATTGGTGGTTTGTTTAGCGTGGCAGAGTAGTTGGATGTCGGGGCGGCTGCCTCGAAACATTGATGGTGTTGTAGGCTCATCGGAGGTTGGGCATCATCATCTACGCTCGAGCATCCCGTGTTTGCTCCTTCTATACCAGTCACCATGTCTAAATGGTTATCTTGTTTTGACGGAGTGGTGTTTCGAGCAGGCTTGGCCCGTGGGTGTTGTCATTGTTCTATGGCATTCGTCGAGTTTTCCCGTTAATTAACTAGACACCTTCTTTAATTAATGATGGATAAACCAAAGCTTTTGTCTTCATTTAAAAGAACGTCTCTCTTAACGCCCGGGTGTTGAAAGTGGTTAGACATTCACGTTACCAATTCTGTCTGGTCGGATCTTTTATTAGTTTTGGCTAACAGTTTCAGTTTCATATTAGCTTGATTTATTATGTCAACCTTAGTGGCCGATTTACCCTCTTTTGCAATCAGTTTTGCCACAACACCTGCTGTTCTAGCTAAGCCTAAACGAATCCTATTTTCGGCTATGACCTTCTCCAGTTGTATCTCTTGTGCACTAGCGGGCAATCGATGAGTCCTCGCCTCTTCTGTCGGTCGTTCCAGCGGTGGAATGGGATGGGGAACTTGCACTTGCACTTGCTACTGTAACTATGTTCACAATGTTAGTGTTTTGTAATACGATGTGGTTAGTGGTAGCCCGGCTTTAAGCCCATCTCAGCGGCTTGGTTGACAGTGTCAAAGAGTCATAGGTATGCGTCGCCACTAAGCTTGTGTTCCGATTTGTCTAGTGTTGGTCTATTGGTCTTGTATGTGATGTTTTCTCCTTGTGTGCATATTGCAATGCATATTTCTGTCATATAGTGATTCAACTTCTTCTCCAGATTCTATTGTATGCGGAGGAATTTCCATCAACAAGTATGTTTGGGCCACTCGATTACTTCTCTACGTGTTTTCGTTCTCTCCCCTAGCCCTGATTCGACTTCTTCTCCATATTCCGTTGCATACGGAGGAATTTCCATCCACAAGTCCTTTTGGGTGACTCAGTTACTTCTCTACATGTTTTCGTTCTATCCACCGGCAATGTGACAGTAACCTGATAAGCAGTGATTTTTTATGATCCTATCTATAAATGTCCTATGTTTGGATGTGTCCTTTGTAATCATGTTTTTTTGTCATTTATATTCTAGATGTTAGCCCTAGAAAAAGTTTACCTTACCGAAAGCAATTATGAATTGAACGATATCAAATAAAACTATCGTAATGTCATTTGTACGAATTGTGTTGATCGGATGATTTTTAGCGTTGATTTAGGACATGTAGAATGGTCATATCTTAGCAATACCACATAGAATAATAGATGATGTGGAGGATAGCATAAAGAAAAAAAAAAGAGGTTTTTCTCTTAGCTAGGAGGTAATCTCTTAGTAAGAAAGGTAGTTTTTTATCCATTGCATGAGACACCTTACCTTAGTGACACTTTTTTCTAGTTTATTCTCAATCTTACCATAATTTAATGAGCATGCAAACGATAGTTGTTGGATTAGTGCTAAAGAGAGTTGTAGCCACTAAAAACATAAAAAGAAAACAACATCAAACTTTTTACCCTAAAATTTGAATATGCTGAAATAATTCGGCGCCAACTTTGAACACATCTACTCTGGAGATACCGGATACGATTGACATATCTAGATGTGGCAACTTTGGAGTGCTTTGACACAACTTTAGAGTTCATCAATATTATTGTTGGTCACTAATGTTTCGGTTTATTCGATCTGATGTAACTTCATCGCCTAGTGATAAACTCTGACAGTTGGTCTAAAATAGTTACATGATTACAATGTCATGCTCACTGAATCCTATATGATTTTTTTTGCACCAGTGTTTGTTTGATTACATCACATGTGAAGCAAATGACCTTTTTTCAAACGCCTTGAGCGCATGGAAACTTTCAATAAAATGTAGTGACCAAAATTATGTAAATTTTCCTATATTATTTAACCTTACAAATTAAATATCCTAAACAGAAGGAAAAAAAAATCCTAGGAGTACTCGAATATTCCAAAATCCCTATGAAAACCTTCTGAATTACAGAGGCCTGATCAAACTCTCTATGCTGCATATTTATTCCGACCTAAACACACACATCAAGACACGGTAACTTGGATAGGCAACAATAGTACTATATCTGTTGAATGCCAATTTTATGCTCCTAATTTATCGGTCTCGTAAAATGTTCAGGCTTCTTTTGAATGGAACCCCCAACCCCAATGCTCAGATGATTTCTTGTGGTGCTTTTGCTTCTTGACTATCATGACGGTGCAGTGCGCGTGGTGGGTGCAGTAGTCGCTCACGCTCCCAAGGACGGCCCTGCAAGAATTCATCATTTTTTGTATGCAGAAGTGTTAATTACTTAATTTGCATGTCTAGAAAAAACAGAGTACAAATTAGGGAAAATGTAGCAGGAAACAAACCTTTTGAATGCCCCGTAGCCATGGCTGCCCATGACGAGCATGTCCGCATGGTGCCTCTCCACCGCCTCGCACAGCACATTCCTCGCGTCCCCCTCCTTCACTTCATAGCTCACGTCCGTGACCTGCATAGCTTAATTATGGCATGCCGATCGACAAACAAACAATGGATGTCTCCTCGATCCGACGAAGCATAGTAGATATACGTACATGGGAGCAGTGCTCCTTGGCCTTTTCGATGACTCTCGCGGAGGCGCGCTTGAGGTCGAGCTCCACCCTCGGGAGCAGCTCGGCGGTGCCGATGCCGGCGATGCCGATGACGGCGGCGGCGGGCGGCTTGGCGCTGACCACGACGAGGTGGTACTGTTGCGTCTGGCCTGGGGCGAAAAAGTGGTGCATCGTCCACTCCAGCGCGTAGTAGCTGTGCTCGCTGTCGTCGATCCCCAGCACCATCGCCGGCTTCCCGCTCGCCGCCGGTTTCCCGCCGGCCGATTCCATCTTCGCGGGCACCGGCGCCGTCGAGGCCTCTGCATGCTCCACTGTGATAAGGGACTCTGCCTCCGCCGCCATGTCTTCCTTACGTCAATGTACGTGGTAGTGGCCGGAATTTGGTTGGCTTTGACGATGAAGAAAACGGGAGGAATGGCGGAGGACGGGGAGCTACTTATGCCACAGGGAGGTTGGGCCAGCGGTTCAGAGGAGAACCAGGAGCGCGGGAAGCGCCGACGCGTCCTGTGGCTGTCAAATTTTCTTCCTTTCTTCTCGAGAAAAGTAAATAACTGAACGAAAAGTGTTTTTAGCACATAAGCAAATCATATTATTTGAATTCTAAAAAAATTAAAATTAAATATCAACATACATATAAACATTTCGAAGATACAGTAAAAAAATTGGAGAAAAATATATTATATTTTGAGCTATACAAAAAAGACAAATTTCTGACAAATATACGTCTCTATACGTACCCACAAATTTGTTTTTTTCCTGTAGCTCAAAATACAATGCAACTTCTAGCGAAACTTCTCACGAATATTCGGAACATATATGTGTATTCATGAAATAAATATGATGATTTTTTTGAAACATAGATACATAATTATTTTAATATTTAAAAAACTGAGAGCACTGGTGCTCATGTGCACCAAATGCTCACTCATAACTGAACTTCATAAAAGTTATACTCTCCCTCCAAAAAGTGTGGCAAATTATAAAAGAAGTGTTGGAGATTGTCTAAATACGAATGTATCTATACATTAAAGAGTGTCTAGGTATATCTAAATTTAGAGAAATTTGCGACATACTTTTATGAATAGAGATAGTACTAGTTTCCAAGTAGAGACAATATACACACATCCACTGTATGGAACTTTCAGTATTGATCACACTACATACTGAATAATTGCATTGCATGCATGATGCATCACAAAAGACATTGTTCTGATGTGCGCAAGGCACATCGATTATTGACCTTCTTAATTCTGATCTTGCAGGAGCAAAGGAGCTGGCTAACTATACATGTGGTATCCAGGGTCCATTTATTCACCCAGATGCACAATCTGGCAATATATACATACGTAAGAACAATACTGATCACAGGGTCCAACGATGAATACTGATCACTGGGTTCAGCGACGAGGCAATGCTGGGGCTTTGCTCAGTGCTTGTGCTTTGGCTTCTTCACAATCATCACCGTGCAGTGGGCGTGATGGGTGCAGTAATCGCTCACACTTCCAAGAACAGCCCTGCAGCAAAGTCGATAATACAAATGAAGAGTGCTCATATGGACAATTCGAAGCAAGACTACTATTAATAGCACTCCGTATTATTGTTTTGAACATTGATGTATACAAACAATGCTCAGAGTGTCATAACTAGTGACACTATCTTGATGTGAATTCAGAAAGGCAAAGATGATTTCACATGATCTTCACCAAGCATGTGTCACTTTTTCCAGAAGCAACTATTGCAGACTGTTTGAATAGATGACACTGAAGTTATTCCATCCAGATGAACTGAAGAACATCGTGATGTCTATCAAAATACATTTACAGTCTGAACCTAGTGTCCAACGGCCTTCAATTTTCATCTTGTACTGCTGTATGTACTATATAGACGCTAATAATACTACTTCTGTTCCGAACTGTAATAGTTTTGGAAAGCTAAATTACATTTCAGAAGGAGGTAATACATGCTCAAAACAATGCAAATGAAAGTATATTAACCGAGACGATAACACTTTCATAGATTTTTTTTCCATGGGAATTAGACTACTACTAAGGTGCCAGACCTATATGAAAAACAGGGGAGAACAGAGCACACAAGTAGAAAATGCGGCAATACCTTTTGATTGCTCCATAGCCATGGTTGCCCACAACCAACATCTCCGCGTGATGCCTTTCGACCGCCTCGCAGAGGACGTTCCTCGCATCTCCTTCCACCACTTCAAACACAGCGTCGCTCACCTGCAGCAAAACCATCATCAGGTTTATGGTGAGCAAGAATCATGATGATCGAATTCGAAACCAGCGTGCATAGTCTGAAGAAGGAAATCGCCAAGATGGCAGGGGTAATTATTTAGTCACAAGTCATAACGAACTCTTCCACGCTCTTAGCTACACTACTAGGATAGGGTGTCCCAATCACGCACCAAGTAGTACAGAAAACAATCATCCAGAAATACAATATGCTCGTTAGAAATCTACCTGCGCGCAGAGCTCCTTGGCCTTGCCGATGACGCGCAGCGAGCTCCGCTTCAGGTCCGCCTCCACCATCGGCAGCACATCCGCGGCACCTAGTTAACATCGAACCGTAATTTTCCCGTACAAATTCGATCGAACCCAATTAATCCCCAATTCGTAACGCTGAGAGAGGCAAGTACCTGGTCCGGCGAGGCCGACGGCGGAGGCCGCGGTGGGCTTGGCGGTGACGACGACGAGGCGGTACAGCTGCACCTGGCCGGGCGAGAAGAAATGGAGGAGCGTCCACTGTAGCGCGTAGTAGCTGTGCTCGCTCTCGTCCACCCCGACCACCATGGTCATCTTCCCATCTCCGCCCACCGGCGCCGCCGACGCTCCCGCTTCCTCGGCCATGGCTCCAACTAAGCTTTGGCTTCTCTCCTGTGACACGGCACGCAATCCTCGCGGTCTCTCGACGAGTCTAGCTAGGTTCTAGAATGGACGCGCAGCTGCGTGTACTCCTGCTAAACCTCGCGATAATAACATGCTCGGCGTGGCTCTGACAGGTGGGGCCAGGGTCGCGAAACTGGTGCCCGGTGCGTTGTATTGTTTTCCGCCGCCGGCTTTGCCTGTCAAAGCTGGATTCCTCGTCGACAACTTCGTCGGCAGTCGGCCAATCATGTGCATGGCTGGGTGGCTCGATCTCCCATTTGTCATGGAGATAAGTGGACTGACGTAGACGTCCAAACAGGGGGCGCTTCGTTTGGGTATAAACATGGGGCACTGGCCGCTGCGAGTGCTTTGTACGTAAGTTCAACTTGCTACATGGAAGATGCGTTTTGTGTCCTCATAATGCTATGTGGCAAGTTGGCCATATAATCCGTATATTAACACTTTAAAAAAGGACTTCAATAAATGTCCTAAAAGAAAAGATGTCAATGTCGAGCGAACCTTTTTTCACGTACGTGTTAAGCTTCCCTGGCGTATAATATCTCCCGATCCCGCCTCCACGGACAGACACATGTCCTTCATCCCAAAAAAAAAGGAAACCTCAAAAAAGTCAACAAGAAACTATCAGCTCCTCCCCGCACATGTTGATGCCGCACAACCGCTCTCTCCTCCACCCCGTGCGGGCGTTGCTCCTCCCTTGACCCAAGGCCGTTGGCGGAGAATTCGTCCATGGCGTCGTCGGAAAACCCTCGCCGCAGAACCCCGCCGCGGGCTTCACTGGAGAACCCCGCCGCATGCTTCACCGAAGAACCCATTGTGGCATCGCTTATGCTGCATGCTCTCCCCACGCCGCACATCCCCTCCATGCACGCCAGAGTCGCCCCTCTGTAGTCCACGACCAAAGTCGCATAACTCGACGTGACGTCGACTCTGCAGCAACTCCAATGGACGATGGGAGCATCGAGGGCCGCCCTTGGGAGCCGCGTAGACCACTGAGGGAAGCAATGTGTGATAACCCGCACTAGTAGAAAACCTCTCATCCATCTAAGTCTTTAGTACCGGTTCCCTTACGAACCAGTACGAAAGGCTTTATTAATACCGGTTCCAGGGGTGGGACATCTATACCGGTTCGTAACGGACCTTTAATACCGGTTCGTGTTACGAACCGGTATTAAAGGGTTTCTGCCCGTTTCCAAGCTGCACCTTTAGTACCGGTTCATGTAAGGAACCGGTACTAAAGGGTCCATGCCCTATATCAGCGCGCGCGCGCGCCCGACCTCCCTGCATATCTCATTTCCTTCTCATCCTCTCTCACATTTCCAAATATTTTGCACCTCTCACACTCCAATAATTTTCATTTTTCTCCACCATTTTAACAAGATTAACGGCATACATCTATCCAGGGTGAGCAATATCATCCTTCCTTCCGGCGTTTCTAATTTAGCTCATTTCTTTGGTAGTTTTAACTCGTACTATTTTCTAGTGCAAGCAAGGTGTTCGATGAAATGCCTAAGTTAGTGATTTTATTTTTATATGCAATTTGAGCTGAAATTATGGTATGTTTTGTAGGTTTTAATTAGTATCATCCCGTCCTTACCGCCGTCGATCGCCAGCGTCGTCCCCTAGCCGGCACGGTACCACCTCGGTGAGCCCCTCTTCTTTTTTATAAAAACAATTAGTTTTATGTGATGAACTTGAATATTAATTAAGTTGGTCACTCATATATCCATGATGTTGTGTATTTAATAATTTTTGATATACATATAAAATGCAGATGAGTCGACAATGGATGTACGGTGACCGGTGCCATCCCGAGTTTATTAATGGCATGCATTATTTTCTCAACGTGGCTGAGGCAAACAGGCGGTCGAATGGTTTCATGTATTGTCCATGTAGTTCCTGTAAGAATATGAAGGATTACTCTACCTCAAAGACCCTTCACGTCCACCTGCTGGAGAACGGTTTCATGCCCAGCTATAATTGTTGGACCAAGCACGGAGAAAGAGGGGTTATATTGGAAGACAACGAAGAAGAAGAGGATAGTGACAACTATCCCTTATTCACCAAGACGGTGATAGTAGAATGGGGGAAGACGAAGTGAAGAAGAGCCCATTTTCGATGAGCCGATTTTTGATGACCCGATGACGATTTGGGTCGAGCCATTCTTGATGCGAAGATGAACTGCGGAAATGAAAAGGAGAGGTTGAAGTTGGAGAAAATGTTAGAGGATCACAACAAACTGTTGTACCCAAATTGCGAAAATGGCAAAAAAGCTGGGTACCACGCTGAATTGTGCTGGAAGGCAGAGAATGGTACTTCCGACAAGGGATTTGAAAAGTTGCTGAAAATAATAAAGAAGATGCTTCCAGGGGAGAACGTGTTGCCCTCTAGCACGTACGAAGCAAAGAAGGTTGTCTGCCCTCTAGGATTAGAGGTGCAGAAGATACATGCATGCATCAATGACCGCATCCTCTACCGCGGGGAGTACGAGAATTTGAATGCATGCCCGGTATGTAGTGCATTGAGGTATAAGATCGCGAGATGACCCTGGCGATGTTGAGGGTGAGTCCACCCCCAGGAAGAGGGTTCCTGCGAAGGTGATGTGGTATGCTCCTATAATACCACGGTTGAAACGTTTGTTCCAACAAAGAGCATGCCAAGTTGTTGCGATGGCACAAAGAGGACCGTAAGAAAGATGTGATGCCGAGACACCCCGCTGACGGTCGCAGTGGAGAAAAATCGACGAGAGTTCAAGTCATTTTCGATGACGCAAGGAACTTAAGATTTGGTCTAAGTACAGATGGCTTTAATCCTTTCGGGAGCAGAGCTCCAGTCATAGCACCTGGCCAGTGACTCTATGTATCTATAACCTTCCTCCTTGGTTGTGCATGAAGCGGAAGTTCATTATGATGCCGTGCTCATCCAGGCCCGAAGCAACCCGGAATTGATTGATGTACCTGAGGCCATTGGTTGAAGAACTTTTAGAGTTGTGGCGTGACGAAGGTGTACCGTGTGGGATGAGCACGAACAAAAGGAATTTAACCTACGAGTTGTTATTTGTAACCATCAATGATTGGCCTGCTCTCTTGGTAACATTTCAGGGCAGTCAAACAAGGGATACAATGCATGCACACACTGTTTAGGTGAGACTGACAGGAATTATTTGGGAAACAAGAATGTGTACCGGGGCGTCGATTTCTTCCAAAACAACATCACGTAAGAAAGAGAGGAAAGCATTTGGAGGTGAGGCAGATAACCGAACGAAGCCTACCCGCCCTACTGGGGAAGTTATATATGATATGGTCAAGGATTTAAAAGTGATCTTTGGAAAGGGTCCCGGCGGACAATGTTCCGCATGATGTTGACGGACACGTACCCATGTGGAAGAAGAAGTCGATATTTTGGGAGCTACCCTACTGGAAA
The DNA here is from genome assembly GCA_030979885.1 of Lolium multiflorum. Taxonomy (NCBI): domain Eukaryota; kingdom Viridiplantae; phylum Streptophyta; class Magnoliopsida; order Poales; family Poaceae; genus Lolium; species Lolium multiflorum. The sequence continues at coordinate 57,565,523 of CM061751.1, forward strand.
TTCTTAGAGGTTCACTCTGCAATCGACGTGATGCACGTGACGAAAAATCTTTGCGTGAATCTGCTAAACTTCTTGGGCGTGTATGGGAAGACAAAAGATACACCGGATGCACGGCAGACCAGCAAAGTATCCACGAAGGAAACAACCTGAATCCAGAGAAGTATCAAGGTCCCGCCAGCTACGCTCTTGCCAAAGAGGAGAAGGAGATATTTTTTGAAGTCCGAGTAGCATCAAGGTCCCGTCCTTCTCGTCGAATATTAAGGGAATAATAAACATGTCGGAGAAAAAGTTTCAAAACCTAAAGTCTCATGACCGCCACGTGATTATGACACAATTACTTCCGGTTGCATTGAGGGGCTTCCCAAAAATGTTCGAGTACCCATTGTGAAGCTATGTGCGTTCCTCAATGCAATTTCTCAAGGTGATCAATCCACTTACTCTACAAAATTTACAGGATGTGGTCCAATGTCTAGTCACTTCGAGTTGGTGTTCCCACCATCCTTCTTCAATATTATGACACATCTCCTAGTTCACCTGGTCGAAGAGATTGGCGTTCTCGGTCCTGTATTTCTACACAACATGTTCCCCTTTGAGAGATTCATGGGAGTCTTAAAGAAGTACGTTCATAACCGTGCTAGGCCAAGGAAGCATCTCCAAGGGCTATGGAACAGAGGAGGTCATTGAGTTTTGTGTTGACTTTATTCCTGACCTTAAGCCGATCGGTGTTCCTGAATCGCGCTATGAGGGGAGACTGCGTAGAAAAGGCATGCTAGGAAAGAAATCAGCAACGTGTATGGACGGACATTCTTTCACTCAAGCACACTACACAGTTCTACATAATTCCATCTTGGTGGCTCCGTACAAAGAGGAACACAAGGATATCTTACGCTCTAAATACCCGGAGCAACGTGAAGATTGGATTGATGGAGAACACATGAAGACTTTCGGCGGTTGGTTGCAAACACGTCTCATGAATGTCACCGATGACGAGCAGCTGTACTTGTTGGCCAAGCAACCATCTTCTACTATATCGACTTTTCAAGGGTACGAGATTAATGGGAACACATTTTACACTTTCGCCCAAGACAAAAAGAGCACCAACCAAAACAGTGGTGTCCGCTTTGATGCAGAAGATGGCAATGGGAACAAGGTCACATATTATGGGTACATAGAGGAGATATGGGAACTTGACTATGGACCTAATTTCAAGGTCCCTTTGTTCCTGGCAAATGGTTCAACCCGAAAGACGGGTACAGTAGACCCGCACGGAATGACTACAGGATTTCAAGAATCTAGGTACGACACCGAACCATTCGTCCTAGCCAGTGAAGTGGCTCAGGTTTTTTATGTGAAGGATATGTCTAGCAAACCGAAAAAAAGAAAAGAAAGGCAAGAGGACACATCATACGATGAGCCAAAGCGGCACATAGTTCTTTCAGGAAAAAGAAACATCGTGGGAGTAGAGGACAAGACAGACATGTCGAAGATTATAATAAGTTTGACGATATTCCACCCTTCAAGGTAAAAATTGACCCAAGCATCATCTTAAACAATGAAGATTGTCCATGGTTGCGTCGCAGTAAGAAGAAAGGGAAACGGACGAAGAAAACTCATAAGACTAGCTAGCTACATATAGGGATCATAACTTGTGTATCTCAATATGGAAATCACTTTTGTGTAATGATGTTACTGTATGTAAGATATTAACAATGGAGATGGTTGGCTTGTTTTACTAGTTAAGTAGCTTTCACGGGCTTGCAGGGAAATTTTCCGAGGCGGAACTTCCGAATATGCCATATATAGGGCATGTGCACCAAGGCATATTCGAGAAGTTCCGCCACGGAGATTTCCCAACCCTTTCCCCAACATTGTTAGAGGAGATGGAGTCTTCCACGGGCTTGCAGGAAAAATCGAGGCGGAACTTCCGAAGATGCCATAGGGCGTGTGCACCAAGGGCATCTTCGACAAGTTCCGCCACGGGAGATTTCCCAACCCTTTCCCAACATTGTTAGAGGAGATGGAGTCTTCCACGGGCTTGCAGGGAAATTTTACTTCCGAAGATGCCATAGGGCGTGTGCACCAAGGGCATCTTCGACAAGTTCCGCCACGGGAGATTTCCAACCCTTTCCTCCATCCATGGTGATGAAACTCTCCATCCATGTTGGCTTGTTGAGCTGCTTCCCATGGTGTATCGATGCTCCTTTTATAGGCACGGCGCCGCTTCTACTGTCTTCTTCTTCCTCCGACGGGCGTCGTGCGCTACATACTTTAGCTCATTGAGCAGAGCGTCCTTATCCGCCGACAACTTTAGTACCGCACCCACCAACCGGTACTAAAGGTTACCCACGCGTCCTTATCCCACCGACAGGCGTCGTGCGCTACATACTTTATCTCATCGAGCAGGCGTCCTTATCTGCCGACAGCTTTAGTACCGGTTGCACCCACCAACCGGACTAAAGGTTACCCGCGTCCTTATCCCACCGACAGGCGTGCGCTACATACTTTATCTCATCGAGCAGGCGTCCTTATCTCGCGACAGCCTTTAGTACCGGTGCACCCACCAACCTAATAAAGGTTACCCACGCGTCCTTATCCCACCGATAGGGCGTCGTGCGCTACATACTTTATCTCATCGAGCAGGCGTCCTTATCCGCCGACAGCTTGTTGCACCCACCAACCGACTAAAGGTTTTGTAATGTCCCAGTTTAGAGACGATCGAGGGGTAGATTTTAGAAAGGGATGTGCATTGCATAGTAAATTCTGGGAAATTTCGCACTTTTAAACAAAAACCGATCGGGGACAAGTTTCTCTCTCGACACCTTACAGGTTAGGTTTCGAGAGTGACAAACTTGCATCTCACTTCACTACTTTAGGGTTTTGAGATGAGAGGAGAGTTTGCATTATTGAATTCTAAATGAAGTGTCATGGTTAAATTCAAACCAATGATGAATTTGAATTTCAAATTCAAACATTAAATAATTACCCTAAATAATTCAATTGTGAGGAAATTCATTAAGTAAATAATCAATAATAAACAAAATGAACAATTATAATAAAGTAAAGCTCATTAGGGAAAACTTTGAGCTTTATTGATCATCACACAATTTACATTGTCATTACAATATTCATAAGAGAAAATAAATGAATTACAACACATTACAAGAATTGGTGAAATTGAAAAAAATAAAAGAGAATAAAAAGAAAAGTACAAGTAATGACCCTAGTCTAAATACTACAAGATCATCTTCACTTGATCTTGGATTTGATGAACTCCATGTCCATTTTTGATCAATTGTTGATTCCCTGCACAAATCAAAGAAAAACCAGTATTAAGCCAAGTGGCAAAGCCACTTGGCAGGTTAACAAATAAAGGAAATGAAGGGGATATGATCAAGCTGCCGAGCTGACCCATGCCACAGCCAAGTTCCAGGTCCAGGTGCACAGCACATGCCTATACACACACAGCCTGCTCACAGGGCTGTGTGCATGCAGCACACACACACAGTGAGTCACCAAAGTGACTAGCAAGAGCTGTCGACCAAGGAGAGCAAGTGAGCACCATATATAACCTTTTCAGAGCTAAACCCTAGCTCATTCATCGGCAGGCAACTTGGTAAGTCATCAGAGAACAAGAACACTTAGAACAGGAAGAACACATAGCCATAACTCTCATCCAGGAACAGCTCAAGCAAGGAACTGTTTCCTGTTGAGAAGCAAACCATGGAGTAGATCAAGCACAAGATCACCAGGAGGAGCAGGGCAAGTAAACCAACCGCAAGATCATCACAGAAGCAAAACCTCTACACCAACACTCATTTTCTAGGAGCTGGAGTGAGGTATACACAAAAGAACCTGAGCAAACACATGCTTTGCTCATCAATAAGCATACACATGCATCACAGAATCAACTAAGGGTAGGAAACCCTGGATGTATCATCACTTGGTTGCAAAACCATTTGGTGCCATTAAATAAAGCAAAGGCTAGAAGGAAAATAACCAAGGGAACATTGGTTGTGTCCACAGTGTGACACAACCAGAGAAATCCATCATGGATTTGATCCTAATTAGCCATTCCAACTCACCTAGCACTACATGGTTTGCTAACCATCAGACAGATAGGCACTTGTGCCTATTCTAGTTTGTCGACAGCAAAGAACACTGGAAATCCAACAAGGATTGCCAGAGATGTATCCACCAAGCCACAACAAGCCACAGAGAGGGGAGCTACCCATGGCAGCATCAAAGAGCTGCCAGGGCCACCTCAACCCATAACCAAAACCTTAAGCCACCACATCATCACCAAGGGTTCAAGAGGGCTAGGGTACCAACCAGTGGTTGTCATCCAACTAGCCCTAGCTAATTCAAGTAATATGATCATCACTGCAAGGCAGTTCACATCATTTATCCATTAATAAAGCAAGCTAATACAGATAAATGAACTACACAAGTAATTAAAGCACCAGAGCCTTGCAGATGATCCAATGGATCATTGCAAGCATCAGATGATGCTTGAGCAAGCACCATCACACATCAGGCCAAGCTTGTGTGATGAACACACATCACACAGAGGGCAACAGTGAGGCACAGACAGGAAACACCATATCTCACAAGCAACTCATGATCATATGATCATCTGAGCTTGCTAGCACTGGTTACAGATGGCCATAGCCAAGCATATTATCAGTAATTAGCCAGCTACTGAAGAAATCCAACCAAGTCCTAGCTGAATAATTAGATAACTGAATTAATGACTTTATAATTATATCCAGAAGCACATCAAAGTCTTGATGAACCACTGGATCATAATACACAAGCAAGGCACATATCAAAGCATCACTGAATCACACTGATAAGCCAACAGTAATGCTCAAATGAGCATAATCATGTATCTGAACACAATGAACTAACCCCAGGGGTACTGACACTTGCAAATTTGCAAGAATTGCATACTGCAATGAAGCCATTGAAGCATATATGAATACACAGTGTCAGGCAAGCATAGAAACAAGACAGAGGCACAGGGAAGAATTCTAGCAAGAAATACAAGCTTTTACAAGCTCAAGCATGAATTCATAAGCTAGGATCATGATAGCAGCACAGCAGCAGCATAAGAATAGCCATTAGGCAGAATAGGGCAGCACAGTAGCTAGGGTTAATGGCAGTAGCACAGGCAACACCGCAGAAGAAGCAACAACACAAGCGAGCACGGCCACACCTCCACAAGGAGGGAAGCCATGGCCAGGGTTACTGGAGGAGGAGGAAGAAAGGCACAGGAAAAAGAGGCGAGACACTTGGAACAGAGCAGAGTGTAGCCATGGCGTACTGCGGCGGCACGGCGGAGCACGGCCAAAGGCTGTGCCATGGCGGTGCCACGGCAGCTCGCGCACACGGCGAACGGCGGCGACGCCAGGAGGCTGCGGCGACGAATCGCCATGGACTCCACGGCCTTGAAAGGTGCGTGTTGGGACGAAGCGGTGGCGGCGAGGACCAGATCGACGCCGTAGATCTGGTGCGCCGTCACGGGCGGTGCAGATGCGCCATCTCACCGCCGGATGGCCGGAGGTGGCAACAAAGCTGCGACGGCAGGCATCACGATCGGGGAGTGGGTTAGGGTTTCCGCGTGAAGAGAGAGGAGGACGAATGGGCCGACCGAGCCCAAAGGGTGGCTCGGGTGCGACCTAACCCGCTGGGCCAACCTGACAGGTGGGCCCAGGGGCAAAAAGGACTTTTCATAAATCAATAAAAACATGAAACTTTGAAATTCAATAGAAAATTATTAAAAGCTCTTAAAAATAACTTAAAAATATGAAAAAGGATCAGCATAAAATTTTCTATTTAAATAAAATATCAAAGAGAATTTTTGAAGACAATTAAGAATAAGTCCTATTTTGATGATTTAAATAATCATTTAAATCACACACCTAACTTTCTATAATGAAAATAAGTCCATTAATGTATTTGGACTTTAAAAACACCTTGACAACATTTCAAGGTTGTATTTTACTTTAAATCAAGTATCCTCAAATTATTCTTAGTATTAACCTCTTACATGAAATAATGACCACATCGGAAGGGGAACAAACCCTAAACGAATCATGCATAATTGCTTTTAACCATTGCCCTTATCGGACAATGATGCTATTTTTCAGAGACGGAGGACAAGGGTCAGTCCACACCTTCCAACTGCAAAACTTTGTTCAGCAAGTTCATCACTTGCTCATATCATTTGAGTATTTTTATCAAATTACTTGCAAAGTATTATGGTTAACATTATTGCACAAAAATCAAAACCACTACTTTCATAACTATGAATATGACTATGTGGTGGGCAATGGAACCATGGATTGTGTTGATATGGTGGAGGTTCCATTGCACGTTTATATCCATCTAGGATTAAACAACAAATGTCGCCAGTGATTCTTGTGCCGTAATATCCGTGTTAACCATAAGATCCGAGTGGGACGGAATAGTCAACCGTATTTCCACCTCTTGTACATCAACGGATGCGCTTACCGTAGACGTTGTGTATCTTGCGAGCAATTGGTGGGTGGGGAGCCCTTCTAATTCCCCACGGTATAGCTTGCCGTAGACGGTTGCTTTAACAATTGGTGGGTGGGGATCCTTCTAATTCCCCACGGTAATGTGGTCTATGATGGGTTGCACACGGCGAAGGAGTTTGGTTCAATCCTGACGCCGTCGTGGTCGGGGTCCACCCTGAAATTACGGGAATAATGGGACCGGCGAGGACCCATGGTCGGGGTTTGCAACAAAGGGTGGGTGTGCGAGGTAGCGGAGGAATATGATTGACTATGACCTTATACCGGGCCTCACACCGAAGGAAGTGTGGACGAAAGCTACCGGTTGGCACCAAGGTTAAGATCTCTTATGGGTAAAGCAACACATCTCTGCAGAGTGTAAAGAATCGGGACTGTCACTTCGTTCCGGATTGAGGAACTCAACGCGCCGAAAGGAGCTCCATGAAGTTCTAGTAAACCAATGAAGGGACGGACATAGCTCTTTGAAATAAAAGCAACCTCTTGAAGAAATGTTTATCAAAACTTGCATTGGTATTAGACTTTCGGGTCTAATATCGTAGCTAGTGCATTAAACACCTCTTATCTATAATGAACTTGTTGAGTACGCTCGTACTCATACCACTCTTAAATCCCATGCTTAGATTGCCGAATCGTCTGGAGGAGGACTACGACAACAATGAAGGAGCCGAGATTATCGGCTATGATGAACCTGACCTCTCAGAGGAGTTGAAGGCGTAGACTATCTCATAGTCTACGGAACCGGGGAGGCTTCCGGTGGAGATCAAGCCTAGAAGAACCTAGTAGTAGTTGTAGCCGAGCAGCACGAACTCTTTATATTTAGATGCTCGAGGAAATAAATGTATCACTTAATGAGACTTATATATTGTAAACTAAGTTGGGTTCGCCTCGAACCCAGGAGTATTCCTCTTAGGACCCAAGAGGAGCTCCGAGACGATATGTGTATGTTACTTGTAATAATATGTGAATGAGTTATGGACCTGCTATGTTCTGTTGTACTACTCTGAGGGATGTAACATTTGTGGAATGGTACTTCGTGAATGTTATATCAACGACGGCATACTACAACATGCAGGTATGCATCACCACAGTTGGTATCGAGCAAAGCTTTGACCTTAGGTTGGAACCTAGTAAATGGGACCAAACGTTAGGAGTCAAATAGGACTAGTAAAGAATTCTCTAAAAATATGGTGTATATTCAATTGAGAATACAACAATCATATATTTTAGTGCGATGATTCTTTATTATCTCTATTATGATGCATTATTACTAATCTTATAATCTTTCTATTTCTACAGCCAACATGGCAAGTTCACGACCGGAAGAAACGTGAAAGTTATGGATTCCACACTGAACGAATACCAAGGAGGACTTGCAGATATCCTACGAGCCATGTTACTGGAATTTGGGTGCGATCCCCAGATTCCAGAAAGAAGTACATGTTCTATGATGGTCCTCGGCCAAGTGCAGGTAGACTGCGACTTCCCGAATCTTTGGGAATGAGCGTAGTCTTGCCAGCTAGGACAACCAACACAGCCTACCATATAGCTGTTATGAGAGCCATAACCGACATACGGGAACATAAGACGAAAGAGCTTATGGATTCCGAGTTCTCCCATATTCCTCACAATCAGGAGGAAGAAGATCCCATGCTCAACCACTACAAATATGCTAAACGCAAACCCATAGCAGCGCAAAATATATGGATAATAGTCGCAACTTCATATCATTACTCTTTCAGTTGAACCATCATCTGATAGGAGCAATTGATACGATGCTTGAGGAATTCACTGAACCCAAGGAGGAGAGTAGGGGGAAAGAACCTATGGAGAATGTAGTGCACACACCAGTTTATTCAGCTGGTGACTACATCAGTATTGATCCACTTGCACGTGAACCTACACTGCACCTGGGAACTATCTGGGTAGTTCCTATGGGGGATACGAAGGCGGAGAGGAATCCGAAACAACCAGCTTGAGACTCCTATCGAGAATTCCAGGGGTTGGCGTTGGGGATCGGATACTGGAACTCATAGTACTTCGTGTATTATGATGGAGAGATGAATGATGACGCAACAACCCAACCAGAGCTATCCTAGTAACGAAGGAGTGGACGGAGGATATCCCACAAGTTGAGTCGGGTATGAGTTTTGGTAACCCATATGGTGGGGCAGGAGTACACCCGATGGGTGGACTATGATGCACTCAACGATCAGTTTGTGAACACCGATTTCTCCTTAGGATCATCATCATCTTCGGATTACAAGCCAACGGGAGACCTTATGTTCCAGGGTCTATCGGGAGGACGACACGTTCGACCGGATGGAAGCCGGAATGTACCGGAGTGAAGATCGACTAGAGTCCACCAAGGCGAGGCTATAATACACAAGTACCACGTGTATTATAGTTTGTAATATTTGTATAAATTTGTACATATACTTTAATAAGTGAGTTTGCATACTCACATCGACTTGAGTATTGTAGTAAGACCACTTAAGTATGTATATACAGGGTATATGTTTTGTATGATTTGGATTTGCTTGATTTATTATTGCGTGACTAGTTCTGTGCACAAAGTTGAGCTCAGAAAACTTGCGCATGGAGTAATTATGAGTATCATCTTGTGTTGCAACTAGGGGGATTATGTCGGGAACGTTAGGAGACGAGATCAAGCACAGCGCATGGAGCGCGAAGCAAAAAAAGAAGAGGGAGGGTGCAGCCAGGAGGTTCCACCACCACCACCACCCATGACGCAGCAAAACTTTATCCAAGACATGCAGCGGTAGAGGAGCGACGCCGTAACATGGAGCAGAACAAATTCTTTCAGATTTGTTGCAGCAAAACAGGGTGGAGAGACACGAGAACCAGGGAGTCACATTAGCGGACTTCCAAAACACCAAGCCGATATCTTTCGCATAGCGCCCGAGCCAATGGACGCGGAAGATTGGCTGATGGATACCGAGCGAAAGCTCAACACCGTTGGATGTAACGACCAAGAGAAGGTTCGTTATGCTACACATCTACTGTGTGGACCTGCCGCATCATGGTGGGACAATATTGTAGCCGTTTATCCGGCTGGAAAGGTATTTACCTGGGAGGAATTTGCAAGGAAGTTCAGGGAATCCAATGTCCCCAAGTATTGTAGAACCGAAGCGTCGAGAATTTGAAAGTCTTGAGCAAGGACAAGGCAATCCTGACCTATGTCGTGGAGTTCTCTAAATCTGTCCCGCTGTTGAAGAAGTCAACACCGAGGACAAGAAGAAAAAGAGATTTCGAGGGGTTAAGTCCCAGCTCAAGGTTCAGCTCCGTATGATGAGAGCTACGAGTTTCAAGAGTTGGTGGATGCCGCCATCACTCTGGAAGATGATTTCAAACAATTGCTTGAGGAAAAGAGGAAGAAGGCCAAGTTTGAGCCTAAAAGATTTTCCAATAACAAGCCCAACACCAGCTTGAGTTTCAAGCCCAGATACAACAACAACAACAACAACAACAACAACAGCTACAATAACAGGAGGAACCAAGGAAACCAAGCCGCAAACCAGATTGTTTGCCGCATTTGTGGGTTTAGAGGGCATCTTTCACAAGATTGCCGGAAACCCAAGATCATATGCTTTGGGTGTCGTCAGGAGGGGCACATGCTGAAGGACTGCCCCAAGAAAATAGTGGAGGAGGTCAGTCAGAGGAGGAGGAAGTCGAGGAGGAAACACCGGAGGCAACTCGAAGAATAAGAAGCCCTTCGGCAAGCTGAACTGCACAGTCTGGAGGAGGTGGTCAACTCGACCAGGCGGTGATAGGTACGCTCCGATACTCACTCATCCCGGCAAAGTACTTTTTGATACCGGTGCAACTACATCATTCATTTCTCAACAATTCATCACCAAACATGGGATTAGTTGCACTAAGTTAGATACACCCATAACCATACTTTCTGCGGGGGGACGATAGTAGTAACCCATACCAAACAAAAACAAGTCATTATGATCAATAAGTGCGCGTTTGGCACGGACCTGTTCATTTTACCGATGAAGGACATTGATGTTATTCTTGGTATGAACTGGTTAGAAGCTAATGGAGCATTGATCGACTGTGAACAAGACGGTGTCATTGAAAAGCCCGGATGGAAGTAGAATGATCTACCAAGGCGACAAACATACACAATTGAAGTTGAGTTACAGTGAACAGATGAAGGAGGTGAAGTTAGAAGATATACCTGTAGTAAATGAATTTCAGGGATGTGTTTCCTGCGGAATTACCTGGTATGCCACCAGATAGGAGATAGAATTCACTATCGACCTAATCCCAGGAACAGCCCGATTGCCAAGGCACCATACAAGATGGGGCCCAAGGAGTTGAAAGAACTTAAGGAGCAACTGGATGACTTGGAACAAAAGGGATTCATTCAAGAGAGTGTTTCACCATGGGGATCACCTGTGATCTTCGTGGATAAAAGAGATGGAGGAAGAAGGATGTGCGGAGACTACAGGAATCTGAACAACGTCACAATCAAGAACAAGTATCCACTTCCAAGAATACAAGATCTATTTGATCAAGTGAGAGGCGCGGGAGTCTTTTCCAAGATTGATCTAAGATCCGGTTATCACCAGATAAAGATCAAGAAGGAAGACGTTCCGAAAACTGCCTTTGTCTCAAGGTATGGACACCATGAATACCTTGTAGTACCTTTTGGATTGACCAATGCCCCAACAATATTCATGAATCTCATGAATAAGATCTTCATGCCATATCTAGACAAGTTTGTCATCGTATTTATCGATGATATCTTGATATATTCCAAGAACAAGGCAGAACATGCCGAACATTTAAGGTTAGTGTTGCAAACACTAAGGGAACATCAACTCTATGCCAAACTTAGTAAGTGTGAATTTTGGCTAGATCAAGTGGAATTTCTTGGTCATGTCATTAGTAAAGATGGAATAGCTGTTAACCCGAGCAAGGTAGCAGCAGTTCTAGAATGGGAAGCACCCAAGACTATCAAGGAAATCCGAGGATTCCTAGGAATGGCAGGATATTATCGGAGATTCATTGAAGGATTCTCTAAGATAGCAGGACCTATGACAAAGTTGTTAAGGAAGAACACACCATTCGTGTGGTCAGAGGAGGTGAGTTTTTCAAACTCAAGGAGAAACTCACCACGGCACCGGTGTTAGCAGTTCCGGAAGTTGGCAAGGATTACACCATGTACTGTGACGCATCCAAACATGGATTGGGTTGCGTACTCATGCAAGATCGGAAAGTGATATCTTATGGATCGAGGCAACTCAGACCTCATGAAGTGAATTATCCAACACATGACTTGAATTAGCAGCAGTGTATTTGCACTCAAAACTTGGAGACATTTTCTCTATGGAGTGAAGTGTGAGCTCTATACTGATCATAAAAGCCTCAAATATTTCTTCACTCAGGGAACTCAACATGAGACAAAAAGATGGTTAGAATTGATCAAGGATTATGACTTGACAATCAATTACACACCAGGGAAGGCTAATGTTGTAGCAGATGCCCTGAGTAGGAAGAGTACCGGAGGAGTGGAACAAGAAATATCACCGGAGTTGAGGAAGGAAATAAGTCAAGCCCAAATACAACTTTGGGAGAAGGAAGCCCATGAAGGATTATCGGCGTTGCAAGTAGCCGATGAGTTGAGTGTCAACCTCAAGAATGAGATAATGATGGGTCACTGGACGATCCATTCATCGTGGAGGAGATGAGAAGAATAGATGAGGGAAGACCATCGGAATTTCACCGAGAATCTGGATCCTTATGGTTCCAGAAAAGAATTTGCGTCTTGGATATTGCTGAAATTAAAGAAGTAATCCTGGAAGCTCATCAAACCCCATATTCCATACATCCGGGAAGTACAAATATGTACATGGACCTAAAGGAACTATTCTGTGGAATAACATGAAGAGGGAGATAGCACAATATGTGGTAGAATGCCATACATGCCAGAGAGTGAAGGCTGAACACCAGTCCGGGAAGTTACAACCTTTACCTATTCCAGAGTGGAAATGGGAGGAAATAGGGATGGATTTCATCACCGGACTACCCATGACCAATAAAAAGAAGGACATGATATGGGTAATCGTGGACCGGTTGACGAAGAGCGCCCACTTCTTAGCGGTAAACCAGCAGGATAAAGGAGAGAAACTCATCTTTACATCAAAGAGATCGTGAGTAAGCATGGAGTGCCTAAGAAGATCGTATCGGATCGAGGATCCGTGTTCACATCAGCATTATGGAAGCAACTTCACGAAGATTTAGGATCCAAGTTGGACTATAGTACCGCTTATCATCCCCAAACCGGTGGACAAACCGAGAGAACCAACCAGATCTTAGAAGATATGCTTAGGGCTTGTGCCCTAGATTTTGGAGGATCATGGGAGGAACACCTACCATTAGCAGAGTTCTCATACAATAATAGTTATCAAAGCAGTATCAAAATGGCACCATTTGAAGCTCTGTATGGAAGGAAGTGTAGATCACCGATATGTTGGTATGAAGCCGGAGCAAGCAAAGAGTTCAACCCTGATTATGTCAAGGAAAAACAACAAATCATTGACATTATCAGAGATAGGCTCAAGATAGCCCAAAGTCGGCAAAAGAGTTATGCCGATCAGAAGAGAAGGACATGGGAACCACAAGTTGGAGACATGGTTTATCTTAAGGTAAGCCCGATGAAAGGACTCCAGAGATTTGGAGTAAAAGGAAAACTCAGTCCTAGGTATATAGGACCTTTCAAGATATTGAGTCAAAACCAAGGTTTAGCCTTTGAATTGGATCTACCTGGAAGGCTAGCTCAAGTTCACAATGTATTCCATGTGTCACAACTCCGGAAATGTTTGAAGACCCCAGATGAACCAATCTCACATGATGAGCTCGAGTTACAACCAGACTTGACATACATCGAGAAGCCAGCCAAGATTCTCGAGGAGAGCTGGAAACAACTCAAAAAAGCTATCAAGTATCGCAAGATACAATGGAAGCATCACCCCGAGAGGGAAGCCACCCGGGAAAAAGAGGAAGACCCGAGGAAAACATACCCCGAGCTGTTCACATAACCACAACTTCGGACGGTTTTCTTTAAGGAGAAAGGCTGTAATGTCCCAGGTTTAGAGACGATCGAGGGGTAGATTTTAGAAAGGGATGTGCATTGCATAGTAAATTCTGGGGAAATTTCGCGCTTTTAAACAAAAAACATCGAAGGGGGAGTTTTCTCTCGACACCTTACAGGGTTAGGGTTTCGAGAGTGCGACAAACTTGCATCTCACTTCACTACTTTAGGGTTTTGAGATGAGAGGGGAGAGTTTGCATTATTGAATTCTAAATGAAGTGTCATGGTTAAATTCAAACCAATGATGAATTTGAATTTCAAATTCAAACATTAAATAATTACCCTAAATAATTCAATTGTGAGGAAATTCATTAAGTAAATAATCAATAATAAACAAAATGAACAATTATAATAAAGTAAAGCTCATTAGGGAAAACTTTGAGCTTTATTGATCATCACACAATTTACATTGTCATTACAATATTCATAAGAGAAAATAAATGAATTACAACACATTACAAGAATTGGTGAAATTGAAAAAAATAAAAGAGAATAAAAATAAAAGTACAAGTAATGACCCTAGTCTAAATACTACAAGATCATCTTCACTTGATCTTGGATTTGATGAACTCCATGTCCATTTTTGATCAATTGTTGATTCCCTGCACAAATCAAAGAAAAACCAGTATTAAGCCAAGTGGCAAAGCCACTTGGCAGGTTAACAAATAAAGGAAATGAAGGGGATATGATCAAGGCCGAGCTGATCCATGCCACACCAAGTTCCAGTGTCCAGGTGCACAAGACATGCCTATACACACACAGCCTGCTCACAGTGTGTGCATGCAAAAGCACACACACACAGTGAGTCACCAAAGTGACTAGCAAGAGCTCGACCAAGGAGAGCAAGTGAGCACCATATATAACCTTTTCGAGCTAAACCCTAGCTCATTCATCGGCAGGCAACTTGGTAAGTCATCAGAGAACAAGAACACTTAGAAAGGAAGAACACATAGCCATAACTCTCATCCAGGAACAGCTCAAGCAAGGAACTGTTTCCTGTTGAGAAGCAAACCATGGAGTAGATCAAGCACAAGATCACCAGGAGGAGCAGGGCAAGTAAACCAACCGCAAGATCATCACAGAAGCAAAACCTCTACACCAACACTCATTTTCTAGGAGCTGGAGTGAGGTATACACAAAAGAACCTGAGCAAACACATGCTTTGCTCATCAATAAGCATACACATGCATCACAGAATCAACTAAGGGTAGGAAACCCTGGATGTATCATCACTTGGTTGCAAAACCATTTGGTGCCAGTAAATAAAGCAAAGGCTAGAAGGAAAATAACCAAGGGAACATTGGTTGTGTCAACACAGTGACACAACCAGAGAAATCCATCATGGATTTGATCCTAATTAGCCATTCCAACTCACCTAGCACTACATGGTTTGCTAACCATCAGACAGATAGGCACTTGTGCCTATTCTAGTTTGTCAACAGCAAAGAACACTGGAAATCCAACAAGGATTGCCAGAGATGTATCCACCAAGCCACAACAAGCCACAGAGAGGGGGAGCTACCCATGACAGCATCAAAGAGCTGCCAGGGCCACCTCAACCCATAACCAAAACCTTAAGCCACCACATCATCACCAGTAGGGTTCAGTAGAGGGCTAGGGTACCAACCAGTGGTTGTCATCCAACTAGCCCTAGCTAATTCAAGTAATATGATCATCACTGCAAGGCAGTTCACATCATTTATCCAGTTAATAAAGCAAGCTAATACAGATAAATGAACTACACAAGTAATTAAAGCACCAGAGCCTTGCAGATGATCCAATGGATCATTGCAAGCATCAGATGATGCTTGAGCAAGCACCATCACACATCAGGCCAAGCTTGTGTGATGAACACACATCACACAGAGGGCAACAGTGAGGCACAGACAGGAAACAACATATCTCACAAGCAACTCATGATCATATGATCATCTGAGCTTGCTAGCACTGGTTACAGATGGCCATAGCCAAGCATATTATCAGTAATTAGCCAGCTACTGAAGAAATCCAACCAAGTCCTAGCTGAATAATTAGATAACTGAATTAATGACTTTATAATTATATCCAGAAGCACATCAAAGTCTTGATGAACCACTGGATCATAATACACAAGCAAGGCACATATCAAAGCATCACTGAATCACACTGATAAGCCAACAGTAATGCTCAAATGAGCATAATCATGTATCTGAACACAATGAACTAACCCCAGGGGTACTGACACTTGCAAATTTGCAAGAATTGCATACTGCAATGAAGCCATTGAAGCATATATGAATACACTGGAGTGTCAGGCAAGCATAGAAACAAGACAGAGGCACAGGGAAGAATTCTAGCAAGAAATACAAGCTTTTACAAGCTCAAGCATGAATTCATAAGCTAGGATCATGATAGCAGACAAAGCAGAAGATAAGAATAGCCATTAGGCAGAATAGGGCAGCACAGTAGCTAGGGTTAATGGCAGTAGCACAGGCAACACCGCAGCAGCAAGCAACAGCACAGTAGCTGAGCACGGCCATGGCCAGGGTTACTGGAGGAGGAGGAAGAGGAAGAAAGGCACAGGAAAAAGAGAGAGCACTTACTTGAACAGCAGAGGACGGAAGCCATGGCGGCTACGGCGGCACGCGCCGGAGCACGGCGGCGCCAAAGCCGCCATGGCGGTGCCACGGCTGACACGGTGGCGGCCACGGCGGCGCCACGACGCCAGAGCGTCGGCGCGACGAATCGTCATGGAACTCCACGACCATGAAAGAAAGCGTGTTGGGACGAGAGCTGATGCGAGACCAGATCGACGCCGTAGATCTGTGCGCCGTCACGAGGCAGATGTGCCATTCACCGCCGGCGATGGCCGGAGGTGGCCGGAACAAAGCGGCGACGGCGCAGGCGACCACCGCGTCGCGGGAGTGGGTTAGGGTTTCCGCGTGAAGAGAGAGGAGAGGACGAATGGGCCGACCGAGCCCAAAGGGTGGCTCGGTGCGACCTAACTACTGGGCCAACTGACAGGGGCCAGGGGCAAAAAGGACTTTTCATAAATCAATAAAAACATGAAACTTTGAAATTCAATAGAAAATTATTAAAAGCTCTTAAAAATAACTTAAAAATATGAAAAAGGATCAGCATAAAATTCTCTATTTAAATAAAATATCAAAGAGAATTTTTGAAGACAATTAAGAATAAGTCCTATTTTGATGATTTAAATAATCATTTAAATCACACACCTAACTTTCTATAATGAAAATAAGTCCATTAATGTATTTGGACTTTAAAAACACCTTGACAACATTTCAAGGTTGTATTTTACTTTAAATCAAGTATCCTCAAATTATTCTTAGTATTAACCTCTTACATGAAATAATGACCACATCGGAAGGGGGGAACAAACCCTAAAACTGGAATCATGCATAATTGCTTTTTAACCATTGCCCTTATCGGACAATGATGCTATTTTTCAGAGACAGAGGACAAGGGTCAGTCCACACCTTCCAACTGCAAAACTTTGCAGTGTTCAGGCAAGTTCATCACTTGCTCATATCATTTGAGTATTTTTATCAAATTACTTGCAAAGTATTATGGTTAACATTATTGCACAAAAATCAAAACCACTACTTTCATAACTATGAATATGACTATGTGGTGGGCAATGGAACCATGGATTGTGTTGATATGGTGGAGGTTCCATTGCACGGGTTTATATCCATCTAGGATTAAACAACAAATGTCGCCAATGATTCTTGTGCCGTAATATCCGTGTTAACCATAAGATCCGAGTGGGACGGAATAGTCAACCGTATTTCCACCTCTTGTACATCAACGGATGCACTTACCGTAGAGGCTTGTATCTTGCGGAGCAATTGGTGGGTGGGAGCCCCTTCTAATTCCCCACGGATAGCGTTGCTTACCATAGACTGTCGCAGAACAATTGGGATCCTCTTCTAATTCCCCACGGAATGTGGTCTATGATGGGTTGCGACCGCGAAGGAGTTTGGTTCAATCCCAGACGTCGTCGTGGTCGGGGTCCACCCTGAAATTACGGGAATAATGGGACCGGCGAGGACCCGGGTCGGGGTTTGCAACAAAGGGTGGGTGTGCGAGGTAGCGAGGAGGAATATGATTGACTATGACCTTATACCGGCCTCACACCGAAGGAAGTGTGGACGGGAAAGCTGCCCGGTTGGCACCAAGGTTAAGATCTCTTATGGGTAAAGCAACACATCTCTGCAGCAGTGTAAAGAATCGTCCTCACCTCGTTCCGGATTGAGGAATCGCGAACGCGGAAAGGAGCTCCATGAAGTTCTAGTAAACCGGTGAAGGCTGACGGACATAGCTCTTTGAAATAAAAGCAACCTCTTGAAGAAATGTTTATCAAAACTTGCATTGGTATTAGACTTTGGTCTAATATCGTAGCTAGTGCATTAAACACCTCTTATCTATAATGAACTTGTTGAGTACGCTCGTACTCATACCACTCTTAAATCCCATGCTTAGATTGCCTGAATCGTCTGGAGGAGGACTACGACAACAATGAAGGAGCCGAGATTATCGGCTATGATGAACCTGACCTCTCAGGAGGAGTTGAAGGCGTAGACTATCTCATAGTCTACGGAACCGGGGAGGCTTCCGGTGGAGATCAAGCCTAGAAGAACCTAGTAGTAGTTGTAGCCGAGCAGCACGAACTCTTTATATTTAGATGCTCGAGGAAATAAATGTATCACTTAATGAGACTTATATATTGTAAACTAAGTTGGGTTCGCCTTGAACCCAGGAGTATTCCTCTTAGGACCCAAGAGGAGCTCCGAGACGATATGTGTATGTTACTTGTAATAATATGTGAATGAGTTATGGACCTGCTATGTTCTGTTGTACTACTCTGAGGGATGTAACATTTGCGGAATGGTACTTCGTGAATGTTATATCAACGACCGGCATACTACAACATGCAGTGGTGTGGTCACCGGTTGCCTCTGTCTTCCCGCCTATTTTCTTCCCGCGCTTTCCACCGGTTCCCGCCTCTGTCTTCCCGCCATTTTTTCACTATATATATGTAGGCTTGGCCACCATTTACATATCACATCTAGACTCATATCTGCAAACCTCATTATTCTCTCCCATGGCTTCCATCGCATCTCTACCCCCGGAGGCGGAGGCGCTTTGCGCCGAACTACCCCCGCCCGCCGGGCTACCGCGTCCCGACCGGCTGGTTGCTAAGTGTCGGAGGCGTACCGGTCCCTCCAGTCCCTCTAGGTGTGGCGCGCTGATGACCCACAAGTATAGGGGATCGCAGCAGTCTTCGAGGGTAGTATAACCCAAATTTATTGATTCGACACAAGGGGAGGTAAAGAATACTTATAAGCCTTAACAAGAGTTGTCAATTCACTCAACTGAAAAGCACTAGCAACAGGGGTGAGGTGAAAGTAGCAAGTAATATGCAGAGTAAAAGTAACACAAAGCAGTAATAGCAATATGAGAGCAATGGCACCTAAAATAGTTGATACTACTTCCAATGACATGTAGAACAAGTATATGATGATGAGAGATGGACCGGGGTTCCCATGATCTACACTAGTGGTAACTCTCCAATAACAAATAACAAGTGTTGGGTGAACAAATTACAGTTGGGCAATTGATAGGAATCAAAGCATTAAGACAGAACATCCAAATTATTAATTATGTAGGCATGTTTTCCAATTATAGTCGTACGTGCTCGCAATGAGAAACTTGCACAACATCTTTTGTCCTACCAGCCGGTGGCAATGGCCTCAAGGGAAACTACGGATATTAAGGTACTCCTTTAATAGAGCACCTGAGCAAAGCATTAACACTTCGTGAAAACATGTGTCCCTCACATCACCGCCATCCCTCCGGTCCCGATTTCTCGGGCCTTTGGTTCCGGACATGACATGTGCATACAACTTGTAGATACAATCTAATAAGTATAGAGCTTAAATCTAAGATCATGCCACTCGCCCTAGTGACAAGCATTAAGCATAACAAGATTGCAGCAACAATTACTTCACAAACTTTATAGATAGACTAATCATAATGTATCATCCATCGGATCCCAACAAACACAACACCGATTACATCGATGAATCTCAATCATGTAAGGCAGCTCATGAGATCATTGTATTGAAGTACATGGGAGAGTACCAACTAGCTATCTAGAACCCGTAGTCCATGGGGGAACTACTCACTGAGCATGATGGAGGCAATGGCGTCGATGGAGATGGCTTTCGGCACTTCCCCGTCCCAGGTGGTGCCGGAACAGAGACTGTCCCCCAAATTGAGTTGCATGGCGGCGCCCCAGTCTTTCTCGAGTTTCACAATTGTACTGTTTTTAGGTCGAAAGGGGTTTATAGGCGAAGAGGCGACAGAGGGTGCTCGGGGCTCACTAGGGCCTGCGGGCCCAGGACAGCCGCGCGCCTTATGGTCCGTGGCCCTCTCGCCCCTCTCCGACTCTTCTTCCTGAGCCTCCCGGAAAAATAGGATGTTTGGCGTTGATTTCGTCCAATTCCGAGAATATTGTCGAACAGCCTTTCTCGAACCAAAAAGCAGAAACAGAACTGGCACTGTGGCATCTCGTTAATAGGTTAGTTCCGGAAAACGCATGAAAACGTTATGAAGTGCAAGCAAAACATGTAAGTATTGTCATAAAACAAGCATGGAACGACAGAAATTATGGATACGTCGGGGACGTATCACGCGCGAGATGGCCATCACGAACCACTACTACTTCGAGCTCACGCCAGAGCAGCGGAGGAATCCCCAGTGGCATCCCGACTACAGCCTGACTTGGGAAAGCTTCTTCATCAATCGGCGTGAGAGGCGCTGCTGCACGAGGAGGGCGGCCCGCCTCCTCCGAACTTCAACGAGGCAGGCCGTCGGCTGTGGTGGCGCGGCCGGACTCTCCAGGCGCCATGGCCTACCGTGGCCCTGCGCTACCTCGCCCCCACCCACGCGTGCTCACCCGCCGACGTTCTACCGCGACCCCGATGCTGGCGACGATGATGACGGCGACTACGACGACTACAAGGGCGACTACATGGCTAGGCACGAGTATGACTGAATGACTCCAACAGTAGAATTTGGCCATGTATCTTTAATTTTCAGTTAAGCTATGTACTTTTAATTCGAGTTCACTCGTAATAAAATTTTATTCCCGCCCTTTCTTTCCCGCCTTTTTCCGTCGTACGTGGCGGAAAGTTTCATCGTTCAAGGAGTAAAGAATAGAAATAGATAATATATAGAAAAGAATTAGAAAATATATAGAAAAGAAATAGAAAAGAAAACAAACGGAAATAGAAAAAGAAATAGAAAAGAAATAGAAAAGAAAAGAAATAGAAATAAAAAGAAAAGAAAAGAAACACAAAAGAAAAGAAAAAGAAACAGAAAAGAAAGAAGAAACAGAAAAGAAAAAATAAATATAAAAGAAATATAAAAGAAATATAAAAAATGATATAAAAAAGAAATAGAAAAGAAAACAAACGGAAATAGAAAAAGAAATAGAAAACAAATAGAAAAAAAGAAATAGAAAATAAAAAGAAAAGAAAAGAAACACAAAAGAAAAGAAAAAGAAACAGAAAAGATAGAAGAAACAGAAAATAAAAAAGAAATAGAAAAGAAACAGCAAAAGAAAAGAAAACAGTAAAAGAAAACAAAAAACAAAAAAAAACCTTTGGTACCGGTTGGTACCACCAACCGGTACCAAAGGGGTTCCCCTCTCTTTCACTTAGCCGCGCGGGCAAAATTTCCCGCAAATCCCTCTGTTTCTCACACACGCAGACGCGCGCGGAACCTCGCCACGCCGTCGCCGTGAACCTCGCCATGCCGTCGCCGTGAACCTCGCCACGCCGCAGCAGTCCATCGCCGTCGCCATCGCCTTCGTCCACGCGCCGCTCCTCTCCGCGCGTGCCCCCGTCGCCCCCGTCCCCGTCTCCGGCGCAGGTATGTAGTGCGCCGCCCCCGTCGCCTCCCTCCCCTTCTCCGGCGCCATTGCCCGCCGCCGATGCGCCGCCACCGCGCGAGTCCGTGGCCGTCGCCGCTGCGCGCCATGCCGCCGTTCCCCTGCTGGAGGCCGTCGCCATCCGCGCAACGCCGCCGCACACCACCGGTCGACGCTGCACACCAGGTGCTCGACGGAATGCGTCGCCCGGGAGCACTGGCTAGGCATGGACGAGCTGCTCCGCAACATCTGGACCGCCGAGGAGTCTAACGCCATGGCCGCCCGTGCCGCCGCCAATGTCGACGCCCAGCCGCATCCGCAGCAGCAGCCCATCCTGCGCCAGGGCTCCATGACGCTGCCCCGCACCATCAGCTAGATGACCGTCGACGAGGTCTGGCGCGACCTCATGGGCTTCTGCGACGACGAGCCGGATGCCCCTGCCGCCGCAGCCGCATCCTCAGGCGTCGGCGCAGCGGCAGCCGACGCTGGGGGCCATGACGCTGGAGGAGTTCCTCGTGCGTGCCGGCGTCGTGCCGGCACGGGCTCATGCGCAGCCGCAGACGCAGCATCTGTTCCCTCCTCAGGCCAATGTGGTCGCCACAACCATGCAGATGGGGAACGGAGTCGTCGGGCAGGGCGCTGGCAGAGGGATGACGGTGGCGGCTCCGACGACGCCGGTCGTGCTCAACGGCTTCGGGAAGATGGAGGGCGACGATCTCTCCTCTCTCTCGCCGGTGCCGTATCCCTTCGACACTGCGATGAGGGCCAGTTTTTATGTTACAGTTTTAGCAGTTCGTCGCCGTGTCGCTGATCTGTCTTCCGGCGAGGACCACCGTCGCCACCGTGCACCGTTTCCACCCATTCAAGTTCCATTCAGATCTTGGCATGTTCTTCTTGCTCAACTACATCAGAGACTCGCATAGAACTGCCCAGATCCCTCGTTTTCGACACTTTAAAATTTGTGCCATTTTGCCTCTACAGGAAATCGCAGCTGTCATTCTTCAGTTTTCAACTGTCGAAAATTTCAGTTAACCGCACCCTAACATTACATTGCCTGTGGCCTGGTGGTTTCCAAAACTGATCAAGTAGGCCACTGGCTACAACCCTGCCCCCTCACGTGCGCAGCCTTGGGTTCGAATTCCCTTGGGCTTAAACCAGAACCCTTTTTGTTTCTTTTTGTTGTTTCTGAAAATTTGAAATCTGGATACTTTTCCAAGTATTTAAAAATACAGTTTTACAGCTCCAAATTTTACAAACTTGATATCCTTGACTATCAGAAAAACATGATCTATCCATATATAAAGTTTGTTTAAACTTTTGAACAACTAAAAATCGGACAACATTTTAATTTGGGCTTAAAATGATAAAACTTGCTATATTCATAACTCTCTTTCTACAACTCCAATTTGCACAAACTTTATATCTTATTGCATCAGAAAAACATGAGGATTTCAAATATCATCATGCCATGCATCATTGACATCATCTCTGGTTCGGCCAAATTAAAATTGCAACAAGAACTAAATGCTATGTGAGGGTGTTCCACTATTTCTTGCTATATTCGAACACCCCACTTAATTTTGCTATGTATGAAACCCTTGCACACTCTTCTAATCTGTTATATGATCATTACATGAGGAATGAAATATAATTGCTTTCTTAATTTTGCAGTGACATTGAGGTATGGAGGACGGCACCTTCGTCCGAGATGAGGAGGAAGAAGCGGTGCAAAATTGATCTATGAGAGCGCCCGTGGTCCGGAACCCGACGATGGAGATGACAACGAGTTCCAAGACTTTCTGAATGATTTTGGCGAGGGACTTGAGTCTGAACAAGTTAGAAAAGACAATGAAGTGTCCATCACAAACTCCGCGAGGTGTATATCTATGTATCAATTAGTCCTGTGTTCATCCCTAGATGCATTCATTTATTTGTATTGCACTTATTAACGAATAATTTTTTCTTTTAGCCTTCTGGATCATCGAGCAAGTCTGTTAGAACAAAACGAGGCCCGACGCGGGTGTAAAGGGCGAGGGCAGGTTAGCCCTCACGGCATTCAAGGATAATGGTGAACCAGAGGCATCCCAAGGAGTTTTGCCGCAAATTTACAAGTCAAGCCGGAGTTATTGTTAGGGACCATGGACCGATCAGCATTCAAGAGTGGCATAAGCCGAAGAACGCGGAGAGTCGTGCTAGTTATGTCAACGACACGATGAAAAATTTTCTTTGGGACACGCTACGACAAAGTTCAGCCACCGGAAGACATGACGGAAGGCCAGAAGAATAAAGCCAAGGAATGGACATGGAAGAAGATGGCCATACAATTCCAGCAAGAAAATTTATGGGACAAATATAAGAATGAAGATCCAGTATTCGATGATAATCTAGTGAAGATAAAAGATCACTGGGCCGCATTTAAGGAGTATAAGAAATCGTCTACTTTTGTGTCCCGATCGAAGAAAAATACCGAAAATGCTTCAAAGAAGAAACTTCCGCATCATTTGGGGTCAAGAGTGCCATTCCGAAGTGGACAACGTTTGAGAATAAACGATGAATGCAGGAATCAATCCACAGACACTGGATCCGAACGGTCCAAGTTCGGTTGTTCGCTTCATGAAGGTGGTTGGACCCAAAGACAGGTTGATCGCTGCGAAGGGAAAATGGAAGGAAAATTGAGGCAATTGTACCGAAGCTTGTAGATGCAATTGAAAAGGTCGAAGGGAGAGTACATTCCCGATCGAGAGAATGACGAGCCGACACTCGCTCTGGGAACCCGAACACGTTGACGGCACGAGCTCGCCTGTGTCTCACCATGAAGGAAGCGTGGCCGGACAGCGCTGACACTTCTAGAAGCCGTCAAGAAGAAGAAGGCCGACATTGTAACGGAATTGTTAACTAGGGTGGAGGCTCTTGAGAGAAATCAGAGGCGACAGCTTTACAGATCCATGATGCTGCCCCTCATAAAGTGTGCCTCGCTCGACGGATGTGGAGGAAGCTACCCCGTGGATTATGTCACGGAGAAGCAGATTGCGAGCTACATATGTTATTCAGACCGCGTCCGTTAAGGTGGGGTCTATGTGTACCCAAGTGAAGATGGAGCAATGCACCATCATATGCCCATTCCACCTGGCTGTGTTCGTGTCGGGGTGGATGAAGTTGTTCCGGGTTTTGAAACAAGTGGAGCTTGATATTCCTAGAGGTGAAGATGAGAGGACACCGGCCGATGTCAAGCACGGTTTCGCTATGGCCGAAGAAGTACGTCATCCTTTTGCAAAGGCCACCGACTCCTACACATGAGCAACAAATGCCATCGACTCCTCCTGGGTGGCCCCTGTGAGCAAAAGTCCACACCTACCGAGAGGGACCCAGCGTGAGTCCACCATCTCGAGATCCTCCGCGTAAGACAGCGTCGGCGGAACGGTACGCCGCCTAGGAAGAAAGCTAGAAAGGAGAAACAACGCCGCCACCGAGAAGTTACCTTGGGAAAAACTCCAGAGGAAAATGCGGAGGCCATTCAGGCCGAGTTGAAGAAATTTTTTGCACCGAAAGTGCCAGAGATACCTTTCGAGAAGACACTAGATTCGGTGAAAGTTGTGCGTACTGTTGAGAATCTATATGACCCTGTACCATCGCCGCCATCTGACTATGCGCGTTCTATTGAAAGGTCGTATGACAAGATGATCGAGGCGACAAAACTCGTTAAATCGGGTATCAGGGAGATAAAAGGGATACACTAAGTCTACCAGCTCGGACAACAACCCGTTCAATCGGTCGCCCCTCTCAAGGTGTTTGACGGGAAGACCGTTCAAAGTTCTCGATAAGACACAACTGATTACGCCTTCGCTGAACGAGCATATCAATTTGTTCAAGGGAAAGATTTGGTCGAGAATCTCAGGAAGGTACCAACATGTATGCGTAACTTGCATTCGTGGTACCTTAATGCCTCAAAGGAAGGGATCGAGACTATCATGGTGCGAGTTAGGGAAGAGCACTACTTCCAGGAGTACCGTGTGAACGTTGACTTCGCCGAACTCTTTCAGTTATACAATCTCCGGGCCTCGACAAATCAATCATCAGTTGCTATTGTCTATAAGTGATTTATTTATTTAATTTGAGAAGTCTTTAGCTCAGCTCGTTCATTGTCTGCAGATTATAATCTTTTGTGCGCTATATTATGCAGATCGAAGATGCTCGAATGCAAAAGGGACGATATCACAGACATTGGGTTCATTGACCCGCACACAATGCATGTTAAAACCATAGAAAATCCCCTCTATAACAAGGATACACCGCAGACTTTGCTAAGGTTTTTGAAGCGACAACGTGAGAAAAAGCTAATAATTTGGCCTTACAACTTCGAGTGAGTCTTACTGTCTTATAACACATTATATTTTGCTCACCGTATGTCAAAATTTTAACTAATGACTTATATATATGACACTACATATTGAAACGTGCGTAGGTTTCACTTTATTCTTCTCGTCATCAATATGGAAATTGGAGAAGTTGAAGTCTTTGACTCACTAAGCAAAAAATCGGAACTATACGTGTCTTGTTATTTAATGCTCAGAAGGTAATTTTAATTCTTATCGGTTTGTTTCGTTAATTTCCTGCTTTGAACTAATTGATGACTCTTTTATGCATTTTCTTTTGTCGAGCAGCGTATGGCAAACTTTCATCAAGGAAGATAAGTCCCATGAATGGACACCGAAGCTGCGATGGCGTGCGAAAGTAAGTAGTACTACCTAGGTCCACACACCTTTAATTATCATACTTGACTATTGTTTGATTGAATTATATTCTTGTAAAGAAATGCCCGCAACAACCACAAGGGACCGATCTCTGTGGATTCTTCGTTTGCGAGTACATCCGCAGAATTGTCAACGAGAGAACGAATAATGAAAGAAATAAAGAGGTACAAAAACAATCTTCACAAATTTGTTTTCTTATCATAAGTTGTGCTGAGTTTCAGTAATAGTTGTTTCATGTATTCATTTGTATCTTATTCTTTTATAGTTGGCAAGAAAGGGGAACAAGCTCTCAATCGATGACCGCTTCATAGCAATAGGCGAGGAATTGGCGGGATTTTTCCTTCGTGACGTCATACCACCATTCGCAGAGTACCACTATGAATGAAGATGTACATGTTACATATATAGTTGACTCGAAGAGTACCACTATGCTACATGTAATAGACATATATAGAGTACGAGTACCACTATGCATGAAGATCGATCTTCATGCATAGTGCTACTTAATTTGCGATCTTATGCAATTACATGTGTGTTATATTATATGCACCAACTTGCTATGCATCATCTTGATCTTCATGTACTACCTAAACCCAAACGCGTTTCTGGTGCATCGACGCGATATGAAACAAACCGATATCCCTAAACCCCTCCAAAACCCTAAAACTAATTCTCCGCGGCAGATTTGGGCAAATTCCCTGCCAAAGGGAACCTTTGGTACGGTTCGTATTACCAACCCAGTAAAGCTCCTTGGCCCTGAGCTCTCCTGGTGGCCCACGTGGAGGCCCTTTTATACCGGTTCGTAAGCAACCGAAAAGGGGACCTTAGTGCGATAATTAATACCGGTTTCTCAACCGGTACGAATGCCCCTCTGGAACCGGTATAGATGAGCGTTTTTCTACCAGTGCCGATTTTACGAGTTATTATTTAATTAGGGTTAAATGCTAATTTGTTTCTAATAATTTTGATCTGTACTAATCTCTAGTGTTTAAATTAGACAATATTGTTCAGCATGCAATCAAAATTAGAGTTAATCAAAATGGAATTGTAATATGGTCTGTTTGTGCATTAGAATTAGTAGTACTAGTGCTGGTCTCGATTACGCAAGTAGCTAGTTAGTAATATACTAGTAGCGTATATATTGTTTTTACAAGTGAGAGTGAGAGATTCCAGCGTTGTCGGCCGGTAGATATCTGCAAAGCCTCAGCTTAAGCGGTCCGATATTTCCATGGTTTAGTCGGCAGGATTGCCGTAGTCTTGTGCATGTGTGGAAACAAGTGACTCAGCACTTACGTGCCAGGTACAGAGAGGAGATCGAGTAGTAGCATTCCACGTAGCTTGATGTTTAGCACCGAAGTTTCTGCATGCAGCTAAGATATTTTAGCGGATGTGGCGGTGCTCATGTCCTATAAATAGGCAGCTTCCTAGCCGCTCCATTTCCTACACGGAGAAAAGTGAGATAGAGCTATGCGAGGGCTAGTGAAAGTAAGAGTGAGACTGAGACGAGAGAACCGTAGCTTGTACCAGTGTTCAGGCGCACGGCAGAAATATGACGCTGTCATTAGATTGTAGAGGAGGGCCGATGAGTGGATTCTATACTGCTATTGGATTATATATTTTGGTACTATCTTGGAGAACATATCATCAGATATGATGATTCAGGCAAGCTGCTTTGTGCTTTATACCCTTCATGTATTTTTGTAGTATACATATTGTTGTTAAATACATGATATAGTAGTTGGTAGATGGTATCGGAGATATTCGTGGGCTAATTCGCCGGTGTCGTTACGCGGTGATGGATCCGCTGGAGCCACCGGTACGAATCGGGCATTAGCGCGAATATCGATAGAAAGTGATCAACATGAGAGATACATGTTTTTATAAGAGCAAACTTGGTGCTACGAAGGTAAACATATTGTACCGGTCACAGTTCAGGTATGGGACTGCATGTGTTCTCCGCTGGGGACGGACGGCCTCTGTTCGGAAACGTGTCGGTGATGGATCCGTAGGAGCGACCGGCATCAGTAGGTCAGAGTGTCCGGGTCTTAGCGGGTATAAGAACACTGCTTGACTAGCGCAACCTAGTCAAGACTGTCGATGTCGGAGTACCCCTCTGCAGAGTGTAAAAGTGTGAATTTCACCCCTGTGATTCCCGGGTAGGGAAACTTACTTTCATGTGTGGCACCATGTGTTTTAAATTGGCTAATTATATTAATCACCTTTTACTTTTCCAAAAGCATTTCTATTTTACAATTTATATGATTGTGTATAACCGGTTTGTTGAGTATGACTTGTCGTACTCACCCCAGCTCCCCAATGTTTTTATCAGAGTTGCGCAGCAGAAGAGTTCGTCGATCGGAGATTAGGCTGGACCAGCGGGTGGGAAGCGAAGTAGAGAAACTAGTTGTATTCTTTTGTAAATGTAAAAGAAATATCTAAAGATGTTGTATGTGAGCTTCTCGTGATCCACTGTGCTGGTTATTGCCTGCATTTTTAGCCTTGCGCGAGTATAAGCCTCTCGGTTTATAGGCGCGCGGCGGCTGTCTCGTCCAGGCCCGGTCTCGGGGCGTGACACAATGCCTCCCACCACTTGAGCACCGCCACCATGGCCACTTGCAGAATCTGGTGGCGCCGTGGACACTCTATAGGCCATGCATGCTCCCAAAACCTAATTTATATCGGCCCCTGGTGTAGGCTATGGCACCCCGTGAAAAGAGAGAGAGAGAGAGAGAGAGAGAGAGAGAATTTTAGGGAGGGGGTTACGGGGTGAAGACGACGAGCGGTTGGGAGAGGACAAAGAAGGATAGGGCAAGGGGGTGGAGAGCAATGGGATAACTGTAACACCCCGACCATCCTCTGGCTGGGCCTGTTACACCCGATAGCTCTCTAGGATCTTTAGACTGGACCCATATATCTAACACATGTCTTTTCTGCACACTCTATCCTCACTTTTGTGTATCCGGCATCAACTTCCTGGTCGACCACCCATTCTCAAATCACTCTAGGCCAAGTTGGTCACTTGAGTTGCAAGTTGGGTTGCAAATGAGTTTTTTTAGTTGCAAATGAGATTGCAACTAATTTTCAGTAGGAATTGAGGTTCCAACTATGAGATTTGTTTCGTGATATGTGCTAATGGTGAGTTTTAACGTAAGCTCCAACCGAAATTCGATTAGAACATTTCATTCTTAGTAGACTGAGCACAATTTATTCTCAGTAGACTGAGCCTAGAGAGACCCCTTGTAAAAATGTGTCTTCTCAGAGAGTGAATATAGTGAACTCGGTGACATGTCATCCTACACCAAGTCGGTGTTCCATTGGTCCAACAACATGTGTGGGGTCCACTTGGAAGGTTGGATTTCCCATATGCAGTGGTAAAAATTACTAGTAGAACATAATACATGAGGGGGCCGCTTTGTAGAGAGAGATAACATTTTTGTTTGCTTCTTCTTGCTCGACGGCTCGATGCTGCACCGGACATGCTACGGTGCTGGGCAGGCTCCATTAGTGCGGCGGTGCAATTCTTCATGGGTGTTGCAGAGATGACGAAATCCGTCGACAACATCAGCGGGGGACCAGAGATATCAGCTAATGGTGGCGCCAACTACGCCTACGTTAAATCTGCAGCAACAACATTGCCAGGTTGCAGATCTCGCACCGCACGCCTGAGCAGAGGAAGGCACATGTGAATGAAGAGACGAGGGGAGCTTGGGTAGAAACAGAGGAGCTCGGTGCCGTTGGCGACTGTGTGCGTTTTGGTGGGGACGACCGACCACATCCCGAACACACAACCTCATCGTTGAGATCAGTGAGTGCCCAAGATTGAGGTGCTCGGCTGCTCGGCCTCGCTCTGAACCTAGCCGGAGCGCCGTGCAGGGGTAGTAATATGTAGTATGAATCTAGCAATACTAAATTAGTATCATAAATACTGCTGATTTTTTCTAAAGAGTTTGTTAACATTAATAAAGTTTAACTTAAGACATGTTTAAACGTACGCTTATTTGTGAATCTTTATCGGAAAAAAACTTATTTGTGAATGGAGAGAGTATGTGTATTTTTACTGCTAAAAAGAATCCTTGAGGCTCTTCCCTAGCTCAGATTTTTTTTATAATGTCCTAGATTTTTTCGGTTAGTTGTTGGTAAGCCTGCATTTAAGCAAAGAGATGTTTCAATCAATATTATTCCACCTCTAATCTTCTGGCATTCATGAATGTAGAAGAAATATCTTAAGCTATTTTTGATCGGGTACCCGGGCTGTAGCACCGGTCCAGTCAAAAGCTCAAGGCAGCATGTATGAGGTAAAATGGCCAGAAATTAACAGCCCGTTAGCTTCACCAGCTGCCCCTCCTAGCATCCATTGGCCATGCGCTCGTTCCCTCAGGATGCAAGTGGACGCGGGCTTCCACAGGCCCGCTAGGCCGCGCCGCGAAGAAAACCCTTGGTGGCGTCGCGGCCTACCTGCTCCACACATGTGGGCCTTGCAGGTAATTTGTACGTAACCTTCTTGGCCCGCCTGCCCGCACCGCTCTGCCGTTGCCATCTCTCGTCTCCAGAACACGATAGGTTTCCTCTGTCTTCGCCGTCCCTCGCCGCCGCCGCCTCTGCTCGTCGTCTCGGCTTTCCTCCCACTGCACCTTCGCGTCGTCCTCGAAGAAACCTCAGCCAGCCGCGTTGTTCCCGCCCTCACCTGCGGATGGAGCAGGATGAGGAGATTAAAGGGGCGACGGGGAAGGAGGAGGAGATGCCAGGGGCGGCGGGGAAGGAGGAGGAGATGCCGAAGATGGCGGGGATGGAGGAGGAGAAGATGCCGGACGAAGAGGAGGAAAAGATTCCAGCATTACCTTGGATAACGCATCAGTCAATGGCTCCATGATGTCAGATTTGAGAAATAATCTGTACAAGAGGCATCTCTTGATTGGTGATGGTGCACTTTTCCATATCAGGTGTGCTGCTCACGTGCTCAATCTCATTGTTCAAGACGGCTTGCGAGTGATGGATGGAATCATAGATAACATCAGGGAAACTGTAAAGTACATCAGAAGCTCACAAGCCCGAGAGGAACTCTTTGATAATGTAGTTGAGAAGCTTGGCATCGAGTGTAAGAAGAAACCCTCGTTGGATGTTGCATCAAGGTGGAATTCAACATATTTGATGATTGAGTCAGTTTTCCCCTACCAGGAAGCATTTGTTGAGCTAGGAAAACAAGATAAGCAATTTACATTTGCGCCTTCTGAAAAAGAGTGGGGTTTGGCTGAAGAACTCCGAAAGTTACTACAAACCTTCTATGGAGCAACAAAGGTGGTGTCAGGTACAAACTATCCTACATCAAACAGATATTTCCATGAAATATGGAATGTGAAGGTGTTGTTAGATAGACAAGCCAATAATAAAAATGTTGTCATTGCATCTATGGTATATCAAATGCAGCAAAAATTTGACAAGTACTGGAAAGAATCATATTTAGCAAATTGCATACCCCTTATTTTCGATCCGAGGTACAAGCGTGGGTTCGTTGTGTTTCGACTAGAACAAGCTTTTGGAAAGGATTCGGAAGAACATATTGCCAAAATGGACAAGGTCATTCATAAGCTCTTCGAAGAATACTCTCTTCAAATAGGAGAATTTGTTGCTGATAACTCGGAGGAAGAGGATGATGCAGATATAGTGCCAGAAGCTGAGGATCCTTTAGCTGATTGGGAAGCACATCTGAAAGTGCAAAAGAAACAGGTAACATCAGAGCTTGATAGGTACCTAAATGAAGATCGCTTTCCGAGAAGGAAGGTTTTTAACATTTTGGGATGGTGGAAATTGAATGCTCCAAAGTATCCTGTGCTATCTTGTATTGCTCGTGATGTGCTAGCTGTGCAAGCATCTACTGTGGCATCCGAATCAGCCTTTAGCATCGGTGGGAGAGTAGTTAGTGATTATAGGAGCAGGCTAAAAAGTGATACCGTTGAGGCTCTGATTTGCTTACAGGACTGGCTACGAGCTGCAGGTGAGTTATCCACGACTACTTTCCTTGCTTAGTTGCATCTATAGTACTCTGCTTTCCTTGCTTAGTTTTCCAATATTGTCAAAATGGCAGTTGTTGTAACGAAATGTTGCTTAGTTTTCCAATATTGTCAAAATGGCAGTTGTTGTAATGAAATGTTGCTTTGTTTTCCAATATTGTCAAAATGGCAGTTGTTGTAATGAAATGTTGCTTTGTTTTTAATATTGTCAAAATGGCAGTTGTTGTAATGAAATGTTGCTTTGTTTTTAATATTGTAGACCCTTCAGTGAACAAAACAACCACCACCGATGTTGACGATGAAGAGTGTCAGGTAACAACCTCCAATGTATCAATGAGCCTCTGACTTTTTTAAGAGTAAGATTTTGAAATGTATTATTGTGAGGTCTAAAACATGTGAGCTTTGCTCTATTTCCAGATTCTTGTGACAATGCAACCAAATCTTCAAGAATACATTCCAGACCATTAAAAGGTATTATTTACCATTTTACTCATTTAGTCATGGTGTAAATTTCTCTTGCAATCAAGGCTTGGATAGAAAACAAAGATATTTATGTTGCTCTATTTTGTACATGCATAATGACTTTTCTTATGTTTTGACCATGACTTCATAGCCATTAATTACTTAAACTTTTGAAGCATAGAACGATATGCCATGCTATTTCCTTCACAATATTATGCATCCAAACTAAAGAAGACTAGAAGAGGTGTTTGTACACCTAAGCGTCATGATTTTGTATAGATTCGCATGATTTTGTATTGCTGGTAACAACATCCAATGTATCAATGAACTGTGTTTTAACTGTTGACTGTCAATGCATTGCAAAAATACTGGGCGGTCCATGGCCCGGTTTAGCCCCTACTAAGATCCGCGAGTGGACTTAATGTTTCCTATTGTTTCAGGTTTCTTACAAGTAAAAGCAGTTGCTTCTCTAATAAATTAGGAAGCTGATGGTTGTTGAGTTTGCTGATCACTGTTGCAATATGGAGAAACTGCTTTTACTTGCTCATCAACTCGATGTATCTAGTTTTGGTTGCAATACGGGAGTTTATCAGACTTTCCATTCGGAGTAGCACACTCTAATAGAATTGCTAAATTATTTCAGCATGTAATATTGAACTTGGTATATACTCTGTTGGTCCATGGATTTTCTGGTCCAGAATTATCAATTGTATTCCTGTGCATAAAGACATTATATTGTCATCCATGCCTTCAAATTGCTGCTCTCTCCTGTAAAATTTCAGAGAGGCTGAATGGCTGATCACAGTTTTCGTAATCTTATTCAGAAGGTTGGCAAGGTGGTGGATGCGTCCTTGTAAGCTTCTAATTATTAGATGGTTTGTGATTCAGGGTTAAGCTGTGTTAATCCTGTAGTGCTGATTCTAAACTGGCAGCTGCACATACATATGCATGTACAAGGGAAAGAGGTTGCGCGAGGCCTGCTAATCCTGCTTAGCCTGCATGCATGACAGAAACAGGCACCTGCAAATCCTGCATATCATCCGTGCGGCTAATGCAGGCAAACGCGGACACTCCGCGGACGTGTCCACTTGCAACCTGATCGTTCCCACAGGCTGTTCGCTTTGTTGTTCCAGGTCGAAACGGCTGTCCCAGGTCGCCAGTTCCCGATCGACGACAGACTCGCCTTGCGCCGTTCATCTCCCTCTGTTCCTCCTCGATGGCTCGATTCCATCTCTCCTGTCCCCCGGCGGCAGGCATCAGTCCCTGACAGACATATTGGCCCTCGGCACGGCGGCATTCCAGCGAGCAACGGCAGGCCAGCAATTACTGTCCAAATGACCATGATCTGCTCCCTCCGACCTCCACCAATCTGCCCTCTACACTGGTCCGGTCGTCCTTGGCTGCTGAGGTGTGATTTCCATCGCTTAAGTTCATACTCCCTCCGTTCGGTTTAAATCGACGCGAGTTGTGCACAGAAAATAGCTTATGCATGCGCATTCCTTGCGTCGATTAAACATGGACAGAGGTAGTACCAGTTTAAATCCAAAGACCTACACTTGAGCCATTTATATGTAGCTGAACAAGATAAGTTCATACCAGTTTTACTGATTATCACATCCAGCTCCCGCATTGTAACACAGTAATTCGAACCCTCAATATTCAAAAAGTATCGCTGGAACTACATAGGGAGCAAATACGATTCCTACACCAATCTAGGAATTGATGCATAGACCCGCAGTGTTGTGTATTGAAGCAAAATCCATACAAGGAGCATGATATTCCAGGCTAGCTTCCCGGTGCTTTTCTTCCTGTGTTGCGGCACTTACGGGTTCAGGATTCGGGGATTGTATGGTGGGTAGATTATTACTTCTATGATCTCACACCAGAGAGCGATGGAGCCTCGCCCTAGCATTGACGAGCTTCTCGGCCTGCCTGATCACGTGCCTCCCCTGGGTGTATGTCACCAGCTTGCCCACATTGCGCCGCACCACGTCTATGATCACCTTGAACTGCCACTTGTCCGCCACACTGATCATCCTCTGCACCACATAGTTGGCATACTGGTCGATCATCATACCCTACACGACAAGGAAACCACACAAGATTAGTCATCTAGAATTTGCTGGCATGTGGAGCAACATTGGTAGTTAGATCTTGATAGGAGGCAGACCAGGAGATGATCAGCATTCCCAGCACCCCCTGCATAGAGGGTCTCATTTATGATCCGCTGGCGAGCGTGGCGGCTGCCGTGGATTAGGCACTTCTCAATGACATTGGAAGAGTGCTTCTGGCAGCTCATGTGCACAATCCGCCCTGCAAACTTCCGCAGAATGGCTCCCCGGTTGTGGGGCCCTCCATGCTCCACAATGTACTGCAGCCACATGTACATAAATCCACTGGTGAAGTTTTCAGTTCAACAAAAGATTTATTGATCAGTTAGAAATCACTCCATATTTTACCTGCACAACGTAGTTTCCAAACGGGTCAACCGACAGCTCGTTGGCACATTCGACAATTTCCTTGACTAAAGCACAAAGGATCTGTGGATCCTTGCAGAACCCCAGCACTTTCTGGGAAGATTATAAGGGAGTTAAGGATGAATAATGTATGTAACACATAGAAAATAGCGTGAAAAGATAGGAAGCAGTCAAAAACGCAATGCCCACATTCACCTGAACAACACGGCATCCGTAAGGATGGGAAGACAACATTTTGACCTTCCCACATAAGCTTCTATAGAGGAATCGGTTACACTGTGCTGGCACACACTCTATGCATTTCTGAACAACGTGGTTTGCATGTTGGTCACATGAACATTTCAACAGGTTGCTACCAAGCTCCTTGGCCATCTCTATCTGCTGATCAATGTCGCTTATTTCAAAAACCTGGCGAAAGAGACCAGATCAATTAGAAAAGTACTTAAGTGATCAAGTTCACCGTGAAAAAATATGGCAAACTGTGGTACCGATTTAACAAGGAAGAATAATTATCAGCTTGAACTAAGTTATGCAGTCGATCCTTACATGATATTTATGGCAGAAGTCATCTAAAGATATAGAACACCTTAACAACAGAAATGAACAGCTTAACTAAATTAAGTGTTCTAACTTATATGTGAATCACACCATAGGCCTTCGAAATATAGAAGTGCAGCTTTGCAATATTTTCTAGAGAAAGGACCTTTTGGCCCTACTCTGGGGACACCAGCAAGTCACAGGATAAGCTTTGCAATCTAGAGACACATCTTAACGCTTCCCTACCTTAGATATTAGAAAAGTGAACAGTATTCAGTTTACCTTCTGGATCACTCGACAACCATAGACGTCAAGGCTTAGGCCTAACATCTGCCCGAATAGATGACCAATCAGTTTCCTAATGTCAATTGGCGGTCCATGCTCAAGAAGCTGATGAAAATAAGTAAATAGTTAATCCAAACATCCTCAAAGATTCAAGTTATGAAAACCCATAAGAGTTGGAAGAAAAAACCTTCTGGATGACATAGTTGCCAAAGGCGTCTTTTGCCAGTGTGCAAACGCGAGGCCCAATTTCTTTATACAGCATAGTTATTTCTCCAGTATTTGCTGTGTCGAGCATCTTTTGAATAAAGAAGCTCCCAGCTGGATCAACACTACATGCAAAATACAACAAAGGGTAATGGATGGCTCAGCCATATAAGGTGACAATTGCTTAACAGATCACAGAGTACAGCAGGATGGGCATACTGACTGAAACTACTGCTTAGCACTTGTGAGAATAAAGCTAAGTAATAATGAACTTGAGGGTTGCATGAGTTATGTGCACCTGAGAGAAGGTACATGACCCTTGATATGAATGAGCTGCATTGAATGGTTCAGTGGATTTTTTATCTGCTCAAGAAGGTAATGGAACTCAAAGTTTCTGTTGTTCGGTACATGGCCAAAGTTGTGGATATTGCCCGGTCTGCCACTAGAATGTTGGGTTTGAGAAAAACCAGCAATCGTTCCATGTCCAGGATCCTTTGTATCTGGTGGAAGTCTCCCAGGATATGCCATGTCAACATGAAGAGCATACTGATTCTTAAGATCCTCAAACGACTGATGCCAGAGTCGGTAGCCAACTTCTTGGTCTGGGTCAACGAATGCACGATTGCATGCCTCCTCTATTTCCACTGGTTCAGGAAAAGTCGAAGTAGCAGAAGTGTACACTGGAGCAACTGAAAACTGTGGACCTGAGCCAGCACTAGAGTCAGGCACAATGATTTCACTATGGCAAACTTGACCTGGATGTTTCACCTTAGCACTTCGTGCTGCCTTGTGGTCCACCAAACTCATCAGTGGAACCTCAATCCTTAATGGTGAACTGTAGGAATTGGCATCTTCTGAAACATACGGTGGTAGATCAAAATTCTCATCTCCCAGTAGCATGTCTATATACGTTCGTTCCTTTGGAGGCTGGGTAGGCAGTTGCTTTTGCACTGTGAAGTTATTGGTAGCTCTGCCTGTGTCAGCATTTCTAGGCAACTTGTGATGTTCCTGAGTTAACACTTCACTGTTTGAATCAACCTGAAAAGGAAACGGCAATGTTTCATTACCATAATGGGAATTGCTAATGGTGCAAATACTAAAATAGGTAAAACAGAAATGACAAAACAGAAACATACTCATGATGGTATATGCTAGTTTTGAGGGTAAATTCCACCCATATGTTACCTCTATGATACTGACTGCTAACTGCTCAGTGGATCACATCTAGTGTTGACTCTGGCACAACACTCAGCGTCCTCGCTACATCACACCATCTCTCTATCTGCTACCGCCACAGTCTGTAGCCTCCCATCCCACATAGCCGACCAACCTAAAGTGCAAGTTTATAAACAGCTGCTACTGCCTTTATACTATCTCACAGAAAGCGTCAAACACCGTCCAATGCTGCTCACTAGAGTTGTACACGTGGAATGCCAACAAACCCTAAACCTAACCCCTAGCACTAGGTACTGCCCCGTGTAATTAAATGTTCCTTTGAATGTGCCACTGGCGATTAAATACTCGTTTTTAAGTAAAAATTAAGGTACCTCCTCCACTTGCCTACCCAGCCATGCTAATGCCCAGTCAGCATGATCTCCCTCCTAGGGCTTTGATTGACTCAAGCCAGACCAGTGGTTGAGCCAGTCAAGCGGTTGGTTTTTATTTTTGCGGGTAATTAGTAGAACTGCTAGTCAAGCGGTTGGCTCACCTATTAATTAGTAGAACTACTAGCAAACAATTCAATTCTAGTGTTTTAGATACTAATAACATATTCTTAGTCTCCCTAAAAAGATATTACATATTCGTGATTCATTACATACATCAATCAATACATACAACTTAGATGCAATCCAGAAATAAACAATAATGATTCATAAATACAACAAACTACAACATCAAAGCCTTTTTCCCAAGCAAGTTGGGGTAGGCTAAAAATACAATTTGAGAAATATGCTCTCTAAATAAATATTTCAGACCGACTGCCACTGGTGCAGTTTAGCTCAAATGCTGCCAATTTAGACACTAATTCATCGACTCAGAATGGACCACATACATGAACGATCTTTAACCTAAGATGGGACCAAGTTTTTATTACTACCTCCGTTTCAAGGAATAAGGCG
Source organism: Lolium multiflorum (assembly GCA_030979885.1). Classification (NCBI taxonomy): domain Eukaryota; kingdom Viridiplantae; phylum Streptophyta; class Magnoliopsida; order Poales; family Poaceae; genus Lolium; species Lolium multiflorum. The sequence continues at coordinate 57,603,989 of CM061751.1, forward strand.
CCCTCGTTTTACGTGCTTTTTGTTTGACCAAGAATTACTTCAAATAGATAAAGATTGTTTGTATGAAATTAATATCATTGAAAAGTGTTTTCTAATACGAATCCAACGATACAAATTACATATAATATAATCAAGATTTTGTTGCTCAACTTTTATGGTCAATGTTCGTTTTGGAATACGTGTGCGCCTTATTCCTTGAAACAGAGGTAGTACAATCTATGATCACAGGAGGAACTAGGTCTTCAGTAGTCCCAAACCCACAATGTGCTCTGGTGTTGATTCAGTGTACAATCATGAGGTGATTTGGGCATTAAACTAACTAGCTAAATAACAGTGTTCATAAAAAAAAAACTGGATGCTAGTGCCAGACCAAAGCGTTGCAGTCACAGAATGTGAGGCCGTGGCGCCTGTAGAAAATCATGGACGCTTGCACCTGCCCCATAAGCAACCATTCTCAGTGTGAGGAGAGGAGTTCCGATTTTCTCCAATAAGAAATTCAAAACTCGTGGCTCGAAGCCTAAGTAATCTCACGACAGCTCGATCGACCAATTAATTTGGAAAACTCGCTAGAAACCAAAGCCTAATTAACCTAAGTCAGTAGATGCCATTAACTCTATGTGTCGATCTTTTCCACTTTCGTCCTCGCCGCTGGCTCAAATGTGTCGAATGACTCGAGAGCATACGCTTTCAATTTCCAATTTTGTCATGGATAGCCGCTGGCCATGGCATCACCCCACTTTCCGCCAAACAGCTGGTCCCCCCTCTTCCTGTCTCCATCGCCTCCCACTCTTCTAGCTTCTCAGCTCTTTTGACCGCTGGCTCATCCTAAGGCCTTGAACTGCACATTATGGTGAAGATGAAAATGGTGTGTCTAGTGAAGGGCGGGCATGTCAGCTAGGCTTGACTCTGCCGGGAGACACGAGGTAGAGGAGTCATATAGGTACAATCGACAACCGTTGGATGGCATGCATGATGAACCGTGTCCTGCTGCCAACCTCCCTTGGGAAGATTCTCAAACATATATGTATCGATTAACACTAAGTAGGATTTGCAATTAACTGCTCCCAATTCCCACTTTTCCTTCTCTATTTTTAGGAAACTAGACCTGGATTTAAAATAAATTAATTACGCAGTTTTGCATGGTGGAAAGGGATGTGTGATACCACTGCCATCTACAACCAACTCCGCTTCAATAGTAAAGATAAATGAGCAAGGCTGCAACTAACAGTTAATATCTCTTGCAGGCGGTTGCTACGGAAAGACTTGTGATTCTAATAAGGACAGAAAGTTATTGATGGGTGTTTGTAGTAAAATCTATAGTGTGTCAGAATTTAATTTGGCATATTAGTTGAGCAATATTAGAATGTCAGATTAAGCTTTTATTCATCTAAAAACCACCGATGGGACAATAACTAGTAGTTCAATTCTACAAGAGAAGTTGTTGCGGTGATGGTGTAGAACATCAGCCGCATAACTGATGTGTTCCATAATTAGCATTTTGTATTATAATTTGTCAACCGATTTAATAATATGCCTATTTTTAAGCATAGCCCTGATACTGACTACTTTCGGTAACTTATGTGGTAGTCTTGTTTATTGAATATATAAAATTACACCGTATAAGGGATTCCCCTACGGTAAAGGTATCAAATAAAAATGTGTTAGTCCTGTGGTTTTTTAAACCAAACAGTCATCATATGAGATAATATGTATATTTGTTCTTTTAACATAGGAACTTATTATCGTTACATCACCCCCTCTATCTATACTATTATTCACGTAGGTATATTTTAAGTGAGAGGGGGTGTTCGTAGCTTGAATTATTTCATAGAAGCAATTATTTATAACTTTTTATCAGAGTTTCTAAAGAGGAATTTTTTAGATGACAACGCAAAATAGTTAGAGAACTTTTTTTCTATTAGGTTATATGTCTAAAGATATGCTTCAAAATAATGGATTTTAGTGTCCTGATGGTGAAGGTTTTCTTCTTAATTCTTTCATCTAATGCATCTCACAAGTGAACATAGTTACTCACTAGATACGTTATTCAAAATTACAACATAGTGTTTGTAAATGTTACATAATTTCCCGATCGCTTGGGAATGTTGACAAGGACACATAAATTTGGACCTTCTTAAGGGAGCTCGTCACAAGAACCTGGTGGTTAGAGTTCCACAATGACTGTCACATCATAGAGCAAAGCTTGTAGCTCCATTAGTCGATCTACCCCAAGGAGGTACTTCCATGTAGTAGCCATAATAATTCATCCAAAAAGAACGGGACCAGAAGCTTCTAACGGAAAAAGAAGCAAGTAGATTTTCCGCTAAAAAAAACAAGCAAGTAGAATCTTGTCCCTACGCAAGAACTCATATTTAGACCCATAGGTAGCCTTGTGTGCTGGAATAACCAATAAAAAAATTTAGTTTAATGATGCTCTAAGGGAACTGATATACTAGACCATCTTGATGCATGTTTACTTATTAAAGAATTCAAATACGTATATCGGGGGTCTTTAATTTGGCCCCATAAGGTTCTACACTTGGTACCAACACGGGAAAGCAATGCACCAAACTTCCAATCAACACACCTGGCCTCCACTTTGAACCCATGAAGTTATCACTTCATACTTACTCGGTGGAGAATAGTACAGAACCATCAAGCACAACAACTGAGATCAGCTAACAGTAACCCATTCAAGATCTCCATCGTCCTTCATCCTCAAATGTAGGCCTTAAGTATTAAAGTGTCCTTGAGGTACCATCGTCTTTTGGGCACCTTGTGAAATAAAAGGCTGCGAGGACCAAAGCATGCCATCTATAAAAAAGGAGCATAACATGCCGAAAGGTTCCAATATTTTGCACTCTTCTTGGCCACCCCCCTAAATACCTTTGGTCCATGTATCCACCAAACCTCTAACATCATAATTGATATTGCAGTGGACATAATTCGTAGCGCCACTCTACTTCAATGCACATCAGATCCTAAAGAAGATACATGCCCGCACTATTGACATATTAGTAAAGTAAAGTTGGTCGATTCATATCAAGTTGAGAGCACTAGTGCAATCAGTGTGGAAAGAGTAGCCATGGAGCTATGGAGTGCCACGCTCTAAAACTTTGTTTTCTTTATTTGGACGAATTTTTGGTCATTTTGACCAAGTGCGGAGCTCTAGAGGGAATGATGCGCTAAAAACGGATGTCCGACAACAATAGGCATGGAGCCAATAAAGAGGTCTTCAATAAGTATGGAGTGATATGCTACTGAATTAATGACAATGTGGAGCGAAATCAATATATCATCACTGGTTGGTTGAATAATTGCAAACCTAGTTTACAATTATTTGCTAAAGCTATAGAGGGTATAGGAGACAAGAGAACGTTTAGTTTCGAGCTAGGCACGAAAACCTAGCTGCATTGGCCTACCTATGCTTTGGACCCCAACTACCCCTTGGAAGCTGTGGTGATTGGAACATGATGGCAACATAAGAGTCACACAAGATCAAGCTTGGGTCAGACTACCAAAAATTTGAAATAATGACAGACATATCTAGGTCCTAAACATTGGTCTAGGCAACATAGGTCAAATAATCGGCTAGGTAGGGGTAACCAAACAATGATAGTATGAGGGGTGAACTTCTCCCCAATTGGTGTAGGCATTGTGATAATGACTAATAATAACTAAGATCTATGAGTCTCATATAGCAAGCATGCAAATACATGTTCATTCAAAGGAAGTAACCAAAAAAAGAGAGTACACAACCATACCAAGCAAGAGAAAGTTTTCTTGCCAAAAACAAGTAATGGTATGTAGTTTGGCATATATATGCAGCCGAAGACAAAAAAAAAAGTGGAGGAACTTCCCATTGCTATCCCATATCACAATGAGCAATGTGGCCCTTGCACTAGTAATTCGAATGGTTGATGGAGTAGTCATACCCTTCCCAATACAAACAAACCCCAGGTTTGGCTTGATATGTCCCATTAATGCGGATTTTCTTTGAGTGGTAGGTGTTGTTTCTATCACTAGCAATTCATCCATGACAAAATCAGCTTCAAGCACTCTAAATGCATTCTCACATAGGCTATCCTGTTTGGACGTGTGCGTGTGTGTGTGTGCGAGTGTATTTCGAAAAAGAAGATTACTATGATCAATCTACAAAACATGTTAAATCTTACATCACTGGTGCAATAGTCCAAAATTGCTCGCACTGTTATTTCATGCTGTGAAATTAAATGCCTTGCGTATTAACTTTACTTGGCTATGAAAGATAAAGGAGTAGTCTTGTAGATCCATAGTAAGTCCAAGAAACATTGCTGGATTTCAACACTTCATATAGGCCATAGTAAATCCATGAAACATTGCTAGAGTTCAAGAGGAATCACCGTGACAGAAGATAGAAACAAGGGAACAGTAAAAAGAAGTTGAAGAAGAAGCTGCAATTAAGGGTAAAAGTTGTTAGGAAAATTTGGGATCGAAACCGCTTGGAATCTGGCGGCATAAGATATGATAAGAGAATGTTAACATCTGAACACAACCCGATCCGTATCCAAGTATGGTTGTTACGATATGGTATTGCTAATAAACGGAGATATAGGATAATCTCTTCTCTGTAGCTGGATTATTCAACCTTTTGAATATTGTTATCCTTTTTGTTAGTAAATTTTAATCACGAACTTGCAATGCGTGGATGTTTTGTTTGTCCATGAGAAGGTGCAAGCTTAACTTCTGAACCGAAGCTCTTCAATTTGGTGAGGGACAAAAATGAATCAGCCAAACACGCATTACAAACACATAGTGACATGTTTAGCATAGTACTATTGTTGTTTATGGTGAGCCGATGAGAAAGATCGAGTGCAAAATATAGGGGCAATAATTAAATTTTTTTGTGAGAAAAATCAAGTGCAAATCCTAAAGGCTCTTTTGTAGAAAATAATGGATATATTTGATTGAAGCATTCTTGCACACTACCTTTAGCGGAAATAAACTTTTTTTCCAGAAGAGGCAGGAGTTTTGCCGATTATATTTATAAATTAGGAGTAAACATTGGGGGCTAGGCCAAACTGAAAAAAAAAACAGCCAAAATGCCAGAAGTTACAAGTACATGATTCTTGGTCTGAGCAAATTAGGACTAGGAGTAAAGCATGTCGGCGGACCAATGAACCACGGCTGGCCTCCACCTAGTGGTAACTGGAGCTGGGAAGACAAAAAAGGTCTGAGAAAAAGTACCCTCCGGTGCCACAAACAATTGTTCTGTATTTCATTTTTTCGCTTCTAATTCAGCTGTAATTGATCTAAATACCACCTAACATACGCACGAACTCATGAATTCTAATACATCAAAAAGATGCAGACTAAATTGCAAGCCCTACTCACAATTCACGCACGAGAGCAACCGGATAAAAAACAATTGGAACTATTTCATGAAAAAGTGTCTGAATAATCGAAGATCCAAGTACGGGATTTGGTTCTTGGTCGCAGTGCATACCTAGAACAAGCACAGAACAATGCGCCAGCTGATGGCTTGGCTTCGAGCAGGGTATGGATCCCGCACCATATCAGTGCGGTTCCTCGTCTTCGTCTCCGGCCTCTCTTCCCCGTCGCCAGCGACCTTCAATGTCGCTGCCGATGGCGTCCATGGAGTCGACGCCAGGCGACTGCACAGTCGTGGGCTCTGACTCCGCAGCGCGATATGCAACATGCATTATGGGCTCCGCCACCTTCGCTGGGACCGTCGCGTCGCCGGCTCGCCGCCGCCGCCGCCGTTGATTCGTTCAGAGAGTGGGTGATAGTGAATGTTGATTCGAAAGACTACGCCGTCACCGTGGACGAACACTAATGTGGGCTTAGAAGTCTGCAACGCTCAACGCTGGCTGTATGTGGACTTCAAAAGCCCAACGGCTATCTACTAGCCCGTTAAGTTAGGAGTGTGGACAGCCCGTGAATGGACTTCAAAAGCCCAACGGAAAGAAAATCTGGCAGCCGAAAGGATCTAGCCCAACCCAGCCTTGTCACCAAATTTTTTTTCGAAATGGGGTTGCCCCGGCCTCTGCATCAAAATGATGCATATGGCCGCTTTATTACTTTATTTTGAGTGAGTGCAAGACCTTATTACAAATCAAGTATCAGTCATGGTGGATACAAAGATCAACCATTAAAAAGAAAACAAAATAGCGGGTGCCAGTGATACAGCATATTGTGATCCTATGATCAAGCCGCCAACCGAACCGACTGTAGAAATCCCGTGCGACCGTCTCCAAACGGTTGCACCCAGACTCCATGGCAGCTTGCTGCTCCTCTGCTTGGATATAAGACCACGTACGGATCCAATGTATGGCCAAGGGAATAACCTGTAAGAAAGAATGAGGTTTCTGCTTGTTAAAAATAAAAGCCTTGTCACCCATGGACTAGTGTCAAATTATCATGCTCTAGTCAAAGCATCCAATGACCTCTCAGTCTCAGTGTCGGACTCGGGTACGACTAGGCGAAGGCCGACCTTCCCGGTTCGTGCCGGAGCAACACGGACGTGACGACGCGTGGCAGCAAAACTGAATCGCGCAAGCCACGCGCGGAAGTTACGTGCATGCGGAATTACGCCTGGCCAAGCGAGTCACGAGAAAGAAGAACCAAATGGAAACAACAACTAACTATGGCTCTTGGCCCAGACAACGTCCTAAAGCGAGTCACGATGCCTGAGGGCATCTCCAACGGGGGCGATCCATCCCGCGCCGCGTGTTCGGATAGGTCCAGCTGGACAAAAACGTGGCCCAGCGCGCGGATCCATCCCTAAAACGGATGGCCGCGGCGTCCGGGACGACCCAAACCCGGCTTAAATCTGGGACGAGTTTGCGTGGTCGCGGATACCGAAGGCTGGTCGCCCGCGTCCTCCCCTTGTCCGCCCCTCCGCCGCCAGCCAAGGACCGACGGTTTGGGAGCGGCGTCGACGCTGGCCACCGTCGTCGAGACGCCGCAAGTGGGGCGGAAGCATAGGTCGCGGCCCCGCGCTGCTTTCGCCGTGTCGTAGCAGAGTCGGAGGACGCCGTCGCCGTCGTTGTTGTCCTCTCACCGTCGCGAGACCTCCCGCCGTCGCAGTGCGCCGTTGCCGCCGGAGGTGATCTCTCATGCGTGTTTCCAGCGCAAGTCCAGATGGCCATGGCCTGCAGGTCCCTACGGACGCATTGGATGGCCTCCGCCTGCGAGGTGTTCGATGAAATGGGCGTACTAAAATTTGTCCATTTTCATCTGTAGATCATGGTGGACAGCGACGACGACTACTTCAAAAACTTCATCGACGCGTCGTCAGACGATGAGTCCGGCGACGAATTTTTCACGGAGGCTGCGCTGATCATCCACGAGCACATTTCTCGCAGATCCCCGTGCACCGGGGTCCTTGCCAGGGCGCGCGGCCGCCTTGGACCGCAAAGAGAACGCGGCCACGACCAGCTCTTCACCGACTACTTCCAATACAAGGCATTGTTCACGCCGCGCCGTCGTTTGGATGTCCAGACCATTGTTTCTCCGGATGATGGCGTCAAGCTCTACGACGACTACTTCTGCGCGAAAGTGGATGCAATTGGCAAGGTAGGCCTCTCTTCGTACCAGAAATGCACGACAACGATTAGGATGCTCGCATATGGCGTTGTCGGTTATTTCGTAGATGAGTACACGCGCATGAGTGAGTCTACCGGCTTGGAAGCGATGTACAGATTCTGCAGAGCAGTGATCGGTTCGGAGAAACGACTCTCCAACCAAATGCGAGGACACAGCTCGTCTGTTGTCAATCAACGCTTTGGTGTTTCGGGATGCTTGGCAACATAGCCTGCATGCACTGGGAGAGGAAGAACTGCCCCTTTGGTTGGCAGGGGGCATACAACGGTCATTCTGAGGGGTGCACAGTCATTCTTGAAGCTGTTGCTTCACAGGATACATAGGATACATGGATTTGGCACTCATTCTTCGGAATGGCTGGCTCGCACAATGACATCAATGTGCTGCAACGCTCTCCAGTGTTTGATAGGCTAGCGTACGGTCAGTCCCCTGATGTGGATTTTGAGATCAATGGTCACCACTACACCAAGGGGTACTACCTTGCTGATGGTATCTATGCACCTTGGGCTACACTAGTGAAGACAATCCGAAAACCCAACTCAGAGCAGGAGGCAAGGTTTGCCAAAGAGCAAGAGGCAGCCCGAAAAGATGTCGAGCGGGCGTTTGGCATCCTCCAAGCTCGTTGGGCTATCGTCAGACACCCTGCGAGAGCCTGGGATGTGCAAACTCTGTGGGAGGTGATTACCGCTTGTGTAATCATGCATAACATGATTGTTGAGGTAGAGCGAGATGATTCACTCTTTGATAATGACTGGGAGGGCCAGGGAGAGTTGGTTACTCCTCAAGGTGGTCCGGCATCATTCCAGGACATTCTTCATGCACACCATGAAATTCGAGATCTAGCTATACACAACCAGCTGCAGGTTGATTTGATCGAGCACGTGTGACAGCATGTAGGCAACAATCCTGCAAACAACAATGATGAAAGAAATCCCGAAGCCTAAAGCATTTGTAACGTTTTTACATTTTATTGAATAATACTTTATCATTGATTACGTGGACAATGTATTGTGTAATAAATTTTAAGCATTTGAACTATTTTCTATATTTTCTATAATTTATTTGACGTTTATAGTAAATTTACAAACAAAAATATACCATACGGCGCCGCGACCCATTTCTGGAGCGTTAGGCGCACCGCGCGACCCAAACGGACGCGCGGACGCGGGGCTCCGTCCGCGCGTCCGCTCGACCACCCAAACGCCCCAAAACGGACGGCCAGCCCCTGAAGTCAAGCGGTGCCGGCGGAAGTACAACGTACAGATTCCTTTTCTAAAACGTGAGCGATGCACATGAAAGTACGCCACTTCTACATGCTACATATAATCCGACTACCCGAAATAGAGTACAGTTACATGCAACACAGGAGTACAATTACGTATAACACACGAGTACAATTATGTATAACACGAGTACAGTTACGTATAACACACGAGTACAGTTGCATCTAATACACGAGTACAGTTGAACACACGAGCGAGTACAAGTACAGTCACGCACACGAGCATGTACAGTTACGCATACGAGCAGGTACATGCGCGCACACGACTAAGTACAGTCGCGTACACGAACGAGTACAAGTACAGTCGCGCAGACGAGACATGTACAGTCGCGCACACGAGTAAGTACAGTCGCGTACACGAGCGAGTGCAGTTACAGTCGCGCACACGAGGAAGTACTAGTACAAAAGCACAGTAGCGCACACGAGTAAGTACAGTTACCGAGTAAAGGAATCAAATACAGTAAAAACAGAAATACTTATCAGTTGAATCACGAGTACAGTTAGGTACACACCACGAGTACAATCACAATAGTATTGGAAGTACGAAAAAAAGTATCTCAAAACCTATCAACATGAGATCTAGTTTTGAAGATTCGTAATTTGGACTTACGGTTTCGCAAGATATTTCATTTTGAAAAAACGAATCTACAAAAATAAAGGGAAAACTGGACCATCCCATGTCCTTCTCTCTCCTCTCATATCCCACTTTGCTTCCCCTTGCAACACTTGGCGAGCAAGAAGACCACTTTCCACCAAAATTCTGGCACCACAACGCGCCACGTGTCGCATGAGGAGAGACTTTTGGACCTTCGCGAAGACCAGCCTTTTTTAGAGTTTTCGCTCAGTGTCGCCAACTTGCCATTTACGGCTGCTTAGAGCATTTCCAACCGGGCACGCCACATAGGTTGCGCGCTATATAAATCGTCGATATGCAGTGCCGAAGACCGAAAAGGCTCCTCCGGCGAATGCTGTATACGGCGTGACACTATAATTTTTTTTAGGCGCGAGCCGTTTTGCCCTATCATAGGCGCTATAGTTTGGGCTTCGGCTGCAGCGCGCGGCATCGCTCGACGCACGCGCAAAGAAAACCCGCCCTGAAACTTTCCCCGCGCGTCGCCGCCCCACCGCCCAATCCTCGCCTCCGCGCGACCGTTGGCGCAATTTCGGCGATGGACATGACCTTCGACACCCCTCCAACCCCTCCCTACCTCTTTCCACCTACCGCCGCCACCGCCTTCGTCGTGGCGCCGCCCCATGCGCCAAACCCTAGCAGTGGCACCGACGCCGAGAACACAGCGTCACGTGCTCTCTTCGTCTCGCTGCGCCCGACGCTGCACACAAGCGTCGCCGCTGCGTAGGTGGCCGCCGCACAGGCCCCTGGCAAGGCGCGGCCGCCGCCCAAGAGGAAGGTGCCCGCGGCCAAACGCACATCGCCCGCGGCGGGTGCCGACTAGCCGCCGCCGAAGAAAGGGAAGGTGACTGCGACTCGGCGCGTGCAGCCTCCGTCGCCTCCATCCATTTGAACTATGGTAGATTATTTGTTTGATGATTTATGTGAGTATTTGATCTCGTTGAATGCATAGTAGTGTATCAAAGTTGTTTTCCGCCGGCTCGTGCGCTGTATTTTAGAGTGCCTGGCGGAGGATCTTTTTTTGCGCCCGCGCTACGCGGGCGTGGGAGATGCTTTTAATCCAGAGATTGCTTGTGGTAACGAAAATAGGTCTTTGGTTCTAGAAAAAAAATTTGATAGAGCACCACATTGTCCTAAAAAACAAATAGAGAGAGAACACCCTAGCATATATATCTGCACGCACTCCCTTCGATAAAAACTAGGGGGGTATTTTTCCTGGAAAAGACATGGGAGTATTATTCGTGTCATTTGTTAAAATGGGAGTCGGCCAACCGTTACAACTCTACATACGACCTACAAACCATTAGAGTAAAATACATCAAAGGTCATCAAAGGTCACTGAACTCAATTATTTTCGTCTTAGTCACCGCATGTAGAGATATGCGATTTACGGTCACTAAATACAAGAGTGCTTCATACACAATATTGCGGTAGAATGTTGTATTTCACCGACGTGGCAAGTGGTGGACTCGTCCGTAAGGTCCTAGCCCTATTTTATTTTGTAAATATCTCCAAAATCTTTTTTTCTTCCCACTAAGGTCCCTCCTCTATTTCCCAGCCTAAAACATACCAAAAAAGAAATCCTTGGGATGGCACTCCTCCTCGTGCCCTGCTTCGTGCTGGGTTTCCCAACGGGACACCGACTCCCTTGAAAGTGGCACGAGAAGGTCGCGGCACCGCACTTCTTGACGACATATGGTGGCCACGCTCACGATGTCGGCTTGTCTGCCCTGCACCATCGTCTAGTTTGTTGTCCTCGAGGTCCCTGTTGTCTGCGCCTTGATGGTAGTGGTGGACTAACGAGCTGCTCGGATCGTTTAAGGCTCAGCTCATTAAGCTCAAAATCATTAAGGCTTGAATCGTTAAGCTCATTAAGAATAATGAGGTAAAATCATTGTTTGGCTCGGCTCGTTATGTGCTTGCGAGCGCTCGCAAGCTGCTCGTTAAGGATCGTTAAGAATAGACATGCACATGCAGCTACAACAGTATTGAGATCAACATGGTAAGATAGACATGCACATACAGCTAAGCGGAAAAGAGTTGGGGTGGCTACTTCACTAGATTATTGGGTCAGCTTTCTTGACGTAGACATGCACATACAACTAAGAGGGGAAGAGTAGGGGCGGCTACTTCACTAGATTATTGGGTCAGCTTTGTTGGTTTCCCTTGATGGATTTGATTGTTGTATGTATGGCTACCTTTGATCGGCCCGGTGCCAAAGGACACAATAATGTGGCCCAACACTAGTTTCTAACCGATTTTAATGAGTAGCTCAGCTACATGGTCTACTCGGTTGTTTAGCTCGTTAACCTTAACGAGCAAAATTTGCCGCTCGGCTCGGCTCGTTAAAAACATGAGCCGAGCTCAGTCGATTTGAGCAAACGAGCACTCATTTAACTCGCTGAGCTTCGAGCTTTTTGTCTAGCCCTACTTGATGGATTGTGTGGTGTGCCCCTCTAAAAACAACCGGGCCGTCGCCTCCAAGTCCATCCGCTCCCCTGGATCCCTGTGGGCCAGCGGTAGTCATCCCTTCTCCTGCCTAACGCTGCGTCGGCTCCTTCACCTCCCACTGCATCGCGCTTCCACGTGCACTATTAGATGATCTTCTCCTTCATGGCCAGGAAGCAGACGGTGCTGGCGGGAGACCCGACGGTTCTTGTGGACGCAAGGTATTAGTGGTGAGGCGGCGGTGCTTGCGGGTGCCCGCAGGTGTTGCCGGCCCGCCGTGAGGACGAGCACACAGGGGATCCACATCGGAGGTCTAGGTTGACATTCACGACGCCCATGTAGTGTTGACGGCCTTCCCTACCGTCCACGGGAAAGAAATAGTACCGGAGCTCTCCCATGGAGGACAATGATGGCTTTACCTCTCTTTCCTTACGATGGGCTTCACCGGCGGCACACTAGAGCCATCTACCGTCGGGGTACTGCGAAGCGGAGCAGGTCTCTGGGCAGCGCCACGGGAAGGACGACGAGAAGGAGGAGTCTGGGATAGCAGCGCCGGCTATCTGGGGTTGGGAAGAAGGAGGAAGGGGAGGTGGGGGCGTCCAACGGCGGCATCTCGGGGTACTAGGACCGGAAGAGCGAAGGCCAGGGACCAGCAGCGGTGCAGAAGAATCTCTGTGGGACCACGCTCCACTCCGTTCTCCCTTCCTCCACATCGATGAGCAGCGAGCTAGCTACAAATCCTTGTGCCTCTGCCCTGGAACTCCGCGCGCCACTGCCGAAAAGGGGTCTACATTAGGCCATGGCGTTGTCGAGCGGCGTGCCTTGCGGCTCAAGGCAGGGGCAGACATCGCACAACAGGGAAGGTAACGAGGCCAGCGGCACATGGATGGAGTGAGGACGCTTGCATGGCTGCCGACGTTGACCTTAATGGGGCTGACACCCTGCCACGTCAGCAAATACAATGCTCTACCACCTCAAGTGATCGTGTACGCCACAAGCTCATGTCTTCGGTGACCGTATTTCGCGTATAGGCATGTAATGTGATGAAGGCGAGAAGGGGGATTGAGTTCAGTGACCATCGATGTATTTTACTCAAACGATAATTATCGGCTACTCTCGCTACACTTTTCTTTAAAACATGATTATTTACTATATTGTTCACCACATGTCAATGACAAGGGTGGTTCTAACCTCACGTAAAAATGTAATATCCATATTGAGAGGGAAACATTCCTAGCGCTCACCAGAAAGTTGGGGCCTGTTTGGTAGCCTGTGGACCTCTTTTTGCATGGGCTGGTACCAAAAATGGGCCATTTGGTTTCCTGGACTCTCTCTCGTTGTTGCACTAACAAGGTTTTAAAGCACCTCTGGGCCAGGCCCCGGAGGAACGCCCAAAATGGTCGTTGATGTGGAGCCTGGCCCGTTCTCTTCAGATGGCTGCTCGCATCAAGAAGGGAGATGGGAACGTCGCGTCCCTTTGGGAACACGCACCATAACTAGCCTCACCGACCCCTCTCCTTCCTCTCACTCGCATCTTCACTCTCACCCCCCAAACTATCACATCACCAGCGCGGTTGCTCTATCACCGACAAATCCGCTGCACCGTAGCAAGGAGGATCAGCGGGACCGGAGGAGGAGACAACGGCCACAACCACCACGACCTCGGCCACAACCTGCACCGTGCTCTTGACCTGCATCTCGAGTTTGGGCGCTACCTCGACCTCGTCCTTGACCTGAACAATGGCAGTAAGCTCCTCTTCCTCTTATTTTCGTCATCGTTCTGCGACAACACGTCGCTCTTCACCATTTGTTACGACATGCTGATTAGATCTGCTAGGGTTTTCATTAGGATTGGGTTCTAATAGATGATTGCTTGTTGTTCGTGTGGATTGCTTGTTCTTCGTGTCGATTGCTTGCTGTTCATGGTTGTGATTTGTTTAGATCTGTTAGTATAATTTGCAATCGCGGTAGATCCGTTCTAGATCAGACTGAGATTGGTCCAATTAATTGTCTGATTTTACTCTACATGCAAAGACTGGAAGGGTTTTTTATGCTGGAGTTTTGCATGTTGCGATTGTTGTGCCAAAGATTAAGCTGAGCAACGCTCTAGTTTGTTCATACCCGAGCGATGTGCTAGACGAGTTGAACAATGAGGTTGTTATGCTCAAGAATGTGCAGAGAACTCAAGCACAAGTTCTGAGGTCTAATAAGCATGAATGGGAGGCAGAAAGAAAGGAATTGGTGGAAGAAAAGAGAAAGTTAGAGTATGACATATACGATATGCTCCAAGTGAATTTTGCAAACAAGGAAAGCTCAAGAGGATCAGGGCTATTTGTGATGAGTGATGAATGTGTTGGAGATGTAGAGTAGGCACTAATGGTTGAGCTAGGTAGCATTTGTAATGTATACTAAGTACCATTTGTAATGTACACTAAGTATCATTTGTAATGTATACTAAGTAGCATTTGTAATGTACTCTGCCCTCTATTTGAACTGGTACTTGTGTTGTATGTGAGTGAACTAGGCCGATGATTATATCATGGGATCATACTGTGGAAGAGATGATCGACCAGAACCTATGGTATAATTGAACATGACCATGACATTTGTTTTGATCAAATATATCTTCCATATGTCCTCATACTATGAGGCATATGTTATCTTGCTTTGCATGTTTCTGCTTCTTCAATGGTGCTATCCAACCGTGTGCATCAATTATGCATTGGCCAATGATTCAAATATGGCACTATGGAAGGCAAAGTGTTGCCCTCAAACTTAGTCATGTGTGCCATATTCCCTGCACACTAGACTTAGTTTCGGGACAGTCCCTTTGCGTGTTGTGTGACCCAATGTATGAGGCATATTTTGGTTTTTCTTCTGCATTGGTCAATTATTCAAATATGGCACTATGGAAGGCAAGGTGCTGCTCTCAAACTTAGTCGTGTGTGCCATATTCGTTGCACACTAGACATAGTTTGAGGACAGTCCCTTGAGCTGCCGTGTGACCCAATGTACGAGGCCTCGCTAATTTTTTTTGATGTCCTTGTTCATCTATTGTGCACATGCTTGTTGTGAGCAGCCACCTCTAATGACATGTGTTTTTTTTGCAGAGTGAGCAGATCCAGCTTGGGGCACCTGCGGAGGTTCCCAGCGAGGGACCGTCCAAGAAGTGTTGAGGAAGGAAGGCTACCGTCGGCCACTTCCACAACGACGTAGGGCCAGACCACTGCCTCCGGATCATCTTCAAGTCCACCTTCAGGCAGCTCGCAATTCCTTCCGAGTTATTCAAGTGATTTGGACCCATCCGTTCGAACATCATCATCCGCAACAACACTAGTTGCAGCTGGAGGATGACTACGAAGAAAGACGGTGCCGAAGCATTCATCGACCAGGGGTAGGAAGCCTTCACCATCGCCCATCAGTTGAAGATAGGCCAGTTCCGCACCTTTAGGATGGTGTCCACTGGAGAGTACAGTGTGGTCATCGTTGACCACACCTGCACTGAGGTGATGACCAGGTGCCCGAACCATGGCGATGCCACCAGGTGTGTCATCGTGGAAGAAGAAGTCTGAATCTGTGCTAGTATTGTGTCTCTGCTGGTATGTCTCTACTGTCCTAGCGTGTTGTGCCTGAACAATAGTTTGTGAACAATTGTCGTGTCGAGTCGACTGAACGCAATTCGTATCATCTATGATCTATCGTGTTGTGCCTAATCTTGCCTTCTGTGATTGCTTGTGTGCTCTACTGATAGATCACTGGTAACCTCACCACCCAAGAGAAGAGGTAACCAGAGCCTGATTTTGGGTTGCAACCAAACAACATCATTCACGTTTTGGGCTACTACATGGCCTTAAAATTGACCTACCAAACAGCCAAAGCACAAATCTCCACGGGGTTGAAAAACTCTTCGCGAGCAACCAAACGATGGGCCAATTCGGGTCCGTGACCCGTCTGGAACGCGCATGACATTCCATCTCACTAGCGCAATGAGACGAAAAATTGGCCCCGGCTACCAAACGGACCCTTGGTTTTCGCCTCACATCAATGCTTAATCATTTATCAAATATTTACAGAAAAATCGCTATGTACACATGCAATAATGTGTTCAACATCTAAAAAAGATATCGTATTAATTGTACAAGTAGTATATAAAAGTAGTGTATCTAGCAATAAATTCCATCGTTATATACTCCAAAGATATTTTACAATCTGGCAATAAATGGTTGATATCTATACGCAGTAGTAAATAATGGCAGCTTTTATTTTGCAGGAAATAATTAATGATCACTTCTACTATGGTCAGTGATATTTATTTTATTTTGAACTTGTATTGCATCACCATGAATTGTTTTGTTACGGTCAGAAACAAATCCACCACGCAGGGTGTTTGTCCCTAGCAACATACACACACCCACACGCAAAGCTACGCCCAAACATCTATGCTCAATGACATGATAGTAATGGTTATTTATGAATGAATTACCTGTGCCTGCCAAGTACCAAGGAAGAGGCTCCTATCACGGTGGCGGCCAAGGCTAAGCAGGCCGCATAGAACAGCCATGGTAGCATCATCCTCCCATACCTCCTTGCCCTTCTCCGTATGTTCACCATGGGAATGCAAGGATGTCTGCAAGTTCTTATTATCCATGTCTACACAAGATAAAAAGAAGACACCCACCTACAAAGTAAACCTTTGAATGGAGAGAAGGAGGGGGAGGGGTTTCTCCTCTATTTATAGGGAAATGACAAAACATTTATGGCCCTAGGTTTTAAGCACATGTCCAGGGGTATATTGGTCATTGTAGGGATCTTGATGGTAATATTCTACCCAGAATATCTTCACATAATATGCTTCGCCGGTAATCTTCGTGATGTGGCGCTGTGGGGTTGCAATGGATCGTCCAATAGGCTTTACTAACACATATTTTGTATTAGGAACACCATTGACACATGAGCATCCTTCATGTAGGTCACATGTTTGAAAACACCCTCTATCTCGGACATACCTTTGACGCATGCACATCCTTGGTGCAAGGCACAACCTTCTATGATAACCACTGTTGAAGATATATGAGGCCAACCCGTAGACCTATGACCTAGAAACCTACACTAATCCAACCCACAACGTCCAAAAGATGAGGCCCATGCATAAAACTCCACCGACCTAATCATCCATGCAACAATAAGAATCTACTATGCATCTGTCATCAGAGGACTATTGAAAGAAGGTTACACGATAAATTTGAAGTGCAATACATTCAAGATCTAAAATACAATATGGGGACTTCTACAATCAACACCTATATATACATGAATACCATCTCGCCAAGTCAAGTTAAGCCCGAGTTGAAGCACTAGAATAATCATCGTAGGCATAAAGCCTAGTTATATAATCTCGCCAGGTGTCTCTGTAAACCTGGCGAGATCCATCATGTAAAGTCTCTTATAATTTTGTGATCACATCCACGAATAATGTCTAAGGGAATTTCTTCATCTTCATCTTTACATATTGGTTCGAGCCCTTACCAAACAAATAAACACTCTTCTGATACATCAGTATTATGATTGTCGATGCATCATGCAAAAAACCATTCTCCAGGTGGTGCGCTAGGTAAATGATGTGCGATTCATATAGATCGGGTCTCCACTAGCCCCTCCATTTTTGATATCGACCCCAAATCAGGTCTAAGAGGAGCTCCAGATGAAGGAAGTCAAGGATGCATGTAGGAAGATCATCAAGACATGACCTCCCTATGCAAATGAGACCATAAAGGCGGCATAGGAGGAGTACTCCATCGATACCTCACATATGGACTACATTGAATCTGTGGAGGATATCTCCGATGATGCGTATCGATGGCACCTCGATGAGTGCTACCCGACATCAGGGACTTACTGCTCCACCATCAGCCCACAATGCATGTTGATCGAGGTCTCCCGAGGTACATGGTATCCTCGAGCCGCTATTACCTTTTTTATAGAATATACTGCTTCGTAGTAGAAATTTTTAGAAGAATGTTAAGCCCTTCTAGAGGGGCTAAGAACCAAACATGGTGCTCAGTGTAGTAGCTAGGCATGCCAGGGAATAAGTCTCTTTGTTTAATATCCGGCTCTCTTGGCCGAAGGAAACTCCCCTATTTGGCTCGCTCCCCGATAATCTCTCGAAGGATATTGCTAAAATCTCCAAGAGCTGGCACTTGGATGCCCTTGATTACCTTTAGACAGTGTGAAGCAATCTTGCAGTTGGCAATATCCAGATCAACAACGAGAGCAAGGGTCTAACCAGCCCGACTCCAAGCTACTATGCAAGCTAGTCCACCATCAGCCGTATGTGACTTCAAAAGTCCAAAGTGAATATCTACCTATTGGCCCATTAAGGAAGTAAGGAACAAGATGAGAGATCTAGCAGCCGAAGGAACGACCCAACACAGATTCTTGTCACCCATGGACTACGGCACATTTCTTTCCTGTTATTATCGTTTTTCCATGAGTGGAGAGAGAGGGAGCATGTAAGAAAAAATGAGTTTAGAGAGTTGGATTACTATGGTATAGTTAAAGCATCCAATGGTATTTCAGTGTCACCATTTCGCCATGTACAACTGCTTACTCCTCCAGAGATTGTTTGTAGTAATGAACATAGGTCTTGGTCCTAGAAAAAATTGATATAGCACCAAAATCAATTTTACCTAATAGGTGTAGATGCACCCAGTGGATAATCATATTTTAAATGTTTAAAAAAATCTAAAAAAATATGAGGGTGTACATTCATACATTTGTCATCTCCGTAGGGGACCGGTGGTCCCTGGATCCAATGGCTGGACCAGAACTACTGAGGCTTAAGGACCCTTCGTGGGGCTCTGGCCAAAAGCCTCTTCAAAGAACTGTCGACAACATCCACAGAAAAGACGGCCCCATCACCGAAAATGACTAGGATGGACGTGACCGGCAGCCAAGACCCGGCATGCACCTGTGCTCCTGACTACACATCGCATCTCGTCGGCAGATAGTTCCACACCGCAATGTCGAGCCCATATACGCGACACCTCACCACGTGGATCCAAGAAACGTCATGTGGTGACTCCTTGACAATATAAAAGGAGGCCCAGGCTACATGGAAATGGGGAAAGAAGGCTTACAAGGGAATGAACCGGCTGAACGAGCGTTGTATCAGTTGAGATCCACCATATACATCAAAGTTGCGGGATGTATGGTTTCGCACATCGTGGCCTGAACCTGGGTAGAAACATGTGTCCCTGTGTGATTCTACTCATCGTGTTGTTCGTCGACCAAGCTCGCCTGCTCTACACCCCTACCAAACTGAAAGGGGAACTCTATTCTCTGGTATTGGAATTCACGACAGGTAGGGGTGCAAGCAAGGCGGTTTTGTTCGTGCCTCTTTTTCAAGAGAAGGCAATGCATCGAATCCATCGATTAGGAGGAATCATCGCCACCTCAGAGCAGGAAAACAACCCATTGGGGGATTGATGGAAGCCTCCGAGCCATTGCATGTTCTAGCTCACGACACACTTGGAGGCTTGGTGGAGACCACCGAGCCTTGGCTTTCACTACCCCCCGGTGAGCTAGGGAAGCACTAGCAGGACCACTTGATTGGGTTGTTAGATCCTCGGCGGTGGCATCGAATATCGTTCTTCATGGGTGCCCTATCTACCATGCTTCGTGGAGACCCTGCTGGGGAATATTGTTGCCTCAAGGGAGGCACCGGCCTGGCAAAACTGATGAACTCCTAGAGCTACACCGACGATCGGGCGAGCGCCTTTGAGAGTTTCTATGTCATTTCAGCTTGATCCCCGACACCATGCATGATGCGCCACTAGCTATGTTCATCATGACCCTTCATAATGCGCTCATTCGGAGGGATTCGAAGGTCAGGTGTATCGAGACAATGTTGGAGCTACTCGCCCTGGTCGACCGGTGCGCTCATATCAAAGAAGATGAGTTGTCATTCGCAAAGAGTGAGAAAATCTTGGGTATGTGACTAGAGACCCACCTGAAAGGCCATTCCTGTAGTTTCCCCGGGAACGACATAAGGCTCATGGGGAGGAGCATCACCTTCATGTAGCTCAACTTGAGAAACAACATCTACGTGAGTTTAAGAAGATAAGTGCTCACGAAAGAACTACTCTCTAAGTTTTTGTAGTTTCGTCTTCTTTCGTTTCTCGTTTCCCTGGACAACTGAGTGTGTGCCTAGCCGTACAAAGCGCACCCAAGGGAGGGAGCGTCCTTGTGAGTGTTCGCTCGGGTCCGGCCCGGGGGCTTCAGCCTTGGGGCGCACTGATTGACATACAAATAGGTTTTGAAGCAGGGGTGCATCCCATAGTTAGTACTATTGGGCCTGATACTTAGTACTACGGTTGTTGCACGAGTGTTGACCAACACCCCTAATACCTTCGATCGGTATTACAGATGCAACATAGTAGCTTTTTGATACCTTCGATCCGGATTATGGATTGTAGTATGATAACATTTTTCCTTAGAAGATCTAGGTTTAACCGAACCTTGGTAAGCACTGCTAACGTGGTGTAAAGGAAACGTCTACAAGACTTTATAGTTGATTTTATTTTAGGTTTACCGACCTATCTTGTTTACTCTTAATTGGGTTGTGTTCAATGGATGAAAATAGACTAGGGTTAATGATTCTCCTACAGCTATGCATACATATAGAAATGAAGTACAAATGTGTAGTAAATAAAATAGAGATAAGAGATTTGTGAGCAGCACATCCGTAAATACTCTTGCCCCTAAAGCCAGAGGTGACAAGAGCCTCTTTGGTCCAACCACTATTCCCACAGCTGCGAGTAACAAAAATTATTAAGTAAATGACTACAGACCAAAGCATTAAGCTAGATGATTGTGTTGTTGATCCCGAATGAATCACTAAACATCTACCATTACTTTCCCCTTTCTGTCATAGAGGTTTCACTGTAGCATGCCGCGTTCTCCACTCATCCCACCTCTCCCCTTGATCGATCTGATAGACATGGGTACCTGTAGATCATCTAATCGAGACAAAGGGGAAAGGATACAAGATTGCGAAACTCCTATTCAATCCTTACACATATATTTGAGATTAGATGCATATAAATGTTGATAGGATTCACCTCAACCTTCAGCCCGTGAGGACTACTCACACATAATATCAAGATCAAAGATAGAAATCATTGCAGCAAATACTTGGATTGAAATCACAATATTCTTAGAATGGTCACCAATTCTCAAGAAGATCTCTATTACAATGGTGATGGCTATGGCTATGGAGGAGATGGGAGATGGAATAGATGAACTATGGTGGTGGATCTCCTCCGGTGTGGTGTATATGGATCTGATGGATGTCGGATCTGTTTGGCGATGAATGGCTCTCACCTTGAAATCGGGTCCTTCATAGAACTTACAGGGTTTGACCTTAGGAACGCTGCGGTGGCCAGTACGGGCAGACGGTATGGGCGGGGCTTGCCCATACCAGTGTCCGCTAAACCTTATGGAACTGACTTTTGATGCCTGGTCAACTTTGTTGCACTTGTGATGCGGTTTTCTTCAGTTATTGCAGGTCCATTTGTCATTATGACATGATTTCCTGCACACCATTCAAAGATAGAAGAGATTGCACATCTTTGCAACAATTAGTCATTAGTAATACATTGAGAGGTAAACTTAGTCAATTTATTGACTTAGATAAAGGTTTAAACGTAAGAAAAATTGGCGTATTTAATAGCCATCAACTTCCCCAAGCGTAAACTTGATCGTCCTCGAGCAAGAAATAAAGAACCATAAGGAACTTGGCATTTAAACCAAAATAACAGGAAAGTAAACTCACTTAAAAGTGGTATCCTTATGAGTCCGTCACTTCTTCCATTCGAAAGCTTAGCATAGTTAGAGAAGTGCCAAGAATATAATACCAGCAGCGGTAACTCGAGACAATCACAATAAAGATTTATGAGCATGCATAACTAGTTGTGTAAACAATCACTCTAGCTTAAGTAGTTAACTCTCATTATGCCAAGGAACACTAGGAAGTTTGTTATCATCAAAATTAAGTACGAGAATTCATATCAAAAGAGGTTAAGCAATCAAGTATATTATTTATGTCCACATTAATAGATCAAGACTATCAAAACACTTACTATATATTCATTGCTTTTCAAGAAAATTCATCTAATAGTAAAGAGTCCATGACAAGACTTAGAAGTGATACTTTTGGATTCCAATGATAGTTTCCAATCAAGAGTCATGAATGAACTTTTAGTAATATGTTTGTAACACTCAAGGGGCTAATAGTACACACGAGTAGCTTGCTACCCGTGCCTTCAACTCAATAGGTGAAACTATAATTTATACCTCAAATCATTCATAAGCCAGAGGAATTTTTAGCATCCCAAGAGTGTGCACCACAGTTTGTAGACAAGCTTTAAGAACTATTATACTTGAATCACATTACAGCTTGGCATGCATCTCAGCTACCGCTAGACTTCAGTTCTATCAAACAACTCCTATCAACAGTGCTATCAAGTCTATCACTATATCTATGGAGTTAAGTATCTCCAAAGTTAAACCCTTCAGACAATCAGCCATCATACAAGTCATAATTCTAGATATTTTCTTGTTTCTACTTGTTTGGCAATATTGTTTCCAAGGCAAAACTCGGTTAACTAAATCAACAAGAGTAAGAGCTTTTACAATTAATTAAGCACACAAATAAAAACTCTACTCCAATTGTTTCAAAGCAGTCCCACTAATATTATATTTTAACAAGTCTAATAAGTAGCATAAACAATTTCAAACTTTCAAAGTGGGAGACGCAAGACATACCTCTTATAGATGACTTCACATTTGTCTTCCTTATGATGTGCTCCTTAAAAACTCTTAGTAGATCACTCTCATTAATAATATCAAAGCAAAGAGGCAATTGCAAATCAACTTTTTTAAGAAAAAGTATAAAAGGGAAAAATCTTTTTGTATTTTGTGAACTTGGGGATGAGAGGAAAAAATAAAAGAGATTGGCGACAAAGTAAGGAACTTAAAACAAATAAAAGGAAAACAAACTAAAAATAGAAAGCAAATAAAAAGAAAAGTGTTGGAAAAAAAAACAGCACGAGTGTTTCAAAGCTCTTTCAAAGAGCTGGAGTATAAATTTATTCAACACAAATAAAAATGCTTGAGGAACACATCCCCAAGCTTAGGCTTTTGCAAGCCCTCTTGTTGGGCTCATTGTGACGGTGGAGGATAGTTCCGAAAGTTCCATTGGCTGATCCAATGAGTGACTGGGAAGCAAGATCGGTGGTGGAGTCTCGAAAAAGGTTGATGGCGAGGTTTCTCATGTTCTCAATGCTTCCTTCGAGCGCGTACATGTCCTGATAGGTGGTGAAGTGATGGAGTGTTTGTTGCTCTTGTTCAGGTCCTGCATGTTCTTGTTCAATTTCCTCTTCTCCGTGCGGTTCATTTAATTTGTTGTTGTGGTAGACTTGCCTCAACCTGCGCATCATAATGCAAACGCCTATCTCGATAGAGAATAGATCATTAGGCAAAGGGGCAGTGATCTAGTGAACATCTCCTGATATGTTGAAGTAATATCTACAATTTAATTTTCTAACCGTGCATACCATGGATGTATGTAAAATGCATGCATGAACTTTGTCCTTTATCATATCGAATTCCGACATATATTACAACATATATGATGATAATACCATATTTTACATTGATTTATGGCGATTTACCAATGGTCCCCTTTATTTGGGTTATAACGCTGTAGAACAGGAAAACCTTCATTTGTGTATTTTTCACTTTTAGAGACCTATACATAGTCAAATTGACCCGGGATTTTCGGAGCGTCACTTTTTCATCGGGAGAAGCAACATGGGCCCTGGAAGCTCACATAGAGATGCCTAAGGGCTAAAAGAGACCAGGATGGCATCGCCACCCATGCTCTTTTAAACGCCGATCGCCCGTTTGCCCTGATTCTTTCGCAAACCTACGTACTTCGCCTTAAAACGACTATATACACTAGTAAAATATGGGTCTTCTATAAAGATTTTAGTTCGTCAGCGAATGTGCAAAATCCTTCACGGAGAGGTCTTTCTGACGGTTTGCAGGATCGTGGAGGATCTCGCGTCATAGATGGCCATACTAACGGTTAGATTTTCCCGTCATGGATCCATGACGACCTGCCCAAGCCCAAAGTCCAGCCGGCCCACATAGTCGTGACGACGGATATCCGTCATAGGGGCGGTACCCCCTGGCGGAGACCATGGTGTCGGCTGTGTCAGACCAATGATTATGTTGTCGTGCCAATGATTATGGTGTCAGTCTTGTCGCGTGATGTCATCACACACACGTGGCCAATTTATATTTGCCATATGGGACAACTTTTTCGGCAGTAGTTTGCCGATTACATAAGCACATATGGCAACTTTGTACTTTCCACGCTGACCAATAAGAACCAACACGTACTGTCCACATGTGCCATGTTTTAGCTCGACACGTGTCGAATGGCCACTCATGCCATGTTTTGATTTGATGTCGACACGTTGGCCAATCCAAAACGGACACGTGGTAGTTGATTTGGGCTGTTTGCACTGTCTAGTTTGACCCATTTTGCAGAAACTACAGCCCATGTTGTACTTCCCTTGTGTTGGGCCTTCGCTCAGTGATCACGAATGGCCCATTATGACTTACTGTAGTCCATGAACAGAAGCCCAATTGTACAGAAAGTAAGGTCCATATAGTAGGCCCAGTCATCCAACGTCAATAAAAATTGATTATTGCCCACAGGAGGATGGCACGCCATTTCGTTTACACTGTTATGGGTTATGGCTGCCCATTTAGGACATACAAAAAACCCAGACAAAGAAGGCCACTTTACAAAATTCGGCCCAACTAATTATTGCAGCATGTTAACAGTGTCTCTAGCGGCCCACCTGGGTAGAACAAACCGGCCGATAAACATTCGAGGCCAATAGTGTGGCTCGCACAAACCTGCAGAACAGAACACTAGAGGATAAGAATACATGCTCCTACATATTATTACAGGTAAAATTTTCACTGTATCTATAATATAGTGCAATCTTTGTCCAATGAGCAGCATCGGAACTTTAGTTCAGTTAGCACCACCGCATCACCAAACAGTTCAACCGTCGAACACTGCACCACCAGGTCACCACGTTACCTGGATTAGAATTTCTAACTTTCCGTGAGCATTATCTGGCTTAACTGCTCAATCCTTGCCTCCATGATGGCACGATTATTTTCTCCTTCTTCTACCTTGCTACTAAGCTCATCCATTTGATCACGCTGACTACTCACAATATCCAGCAACTCCGCGCTTTCCCTCTTCTCTATCTCCAATCCTGCAACCAGGTTGCTAATCTTTGATCCAGAGGAACACACGAGCCCCGCATTTCGAAGAAAACTAGGTTTGGTTGTATTCCTTGAGAGGACCTCGGATACAACCTGGGCCTCACTCTTCTGTCCTCCATCTTCCGTAGGTTCAGAGAGCTGCTTTTCCATTTCAGCCTTGGTTTACAATTAATAAAATCAAAGGTTATCAAAAGCAACATGATACATCATTCAACTTACATGGAGGCAAAAGCTTACTTACAATTGCATCTTGTACTGTGGTGGAGAAGCCATTTTTCCGGCTGAAGTGGCACTCCTTGAATATTTCCAAAGGAGTGCGCTCTTTATTATTGTCCGGGTCTCCCTGAAATAATAGACATACATGAAGCAAGCACAAAATTGAAAATTATATTGTAGCGCAATGAATGTGATCAATGTAGAATTATCTAGCAATGCAAACTTGAAACATCCATCACAGTATTCCGTTCAGACGGGTTTTGGCTTACCAAATTCTGTAGATGCACTGCATAGCTGCGCGACCCAGTTGCTTGATGAAACTGGACTATTGCATGATTTTTTTGTTGTTAGCACATATCTTCTGCACGAATGGTAGAACTAGTAACTGTAGACATAATCATGTACAAGGCAAAGAATTGGTTGTAGAAAAGGAACTGACCTTCATTTGGGGTTTATTCTAGTGGTCCACAAGCGCTTTCCATTCATCGTTACTCATCGATGCAACGGGGCTTTCTTCCGGGGTGGGATGACCCAGGCTCCTGAAGGGTCCAACCCCCAAGAGATAGCGTCCTGCCCCTGGCACAGAGTGGTGTTATCGAGGATCGGCTGCATTCGTCCGAGGCCAGCTGGTTAAAGTTTCTACGGAAGCGGATACCCCTATCCGGGTGACATAGGCATCCCTAATGGGCCTGCCGAAGATGGTACCCAGGGTTTGTTGAAGGCCCATGAGTCGACGAATACGAAGCTCGGAAGCCCAATTAGTTGTTGACAAGGAAAGATAGAATTGTATTAGGAATAAAGAGATTTGTAACTTTACGGGTCGAACTCAAAGAGTCTCCCAAAATCTGTAAACTTGTGTAATACGAAACCCTCGGTTCCGCCTCCTATGTAAGGGGGAGTCGAGGGACAAAGAGAGGATCGATTTCATTGTCAACACAACCCTAGTTTCTTAGCAGTCGAGTACTTTTCCGGCTAAAACCTTCGAGATCTACTTGCCCTCTACTTCCAACTAAACCCTAGTCTACAATCCGTAGGCATTGACAAGTTAATACCTTGTCAATTGGCGTCGTCCGTGGGGATTAGAGGCGTCAAGGAGCTGATCTCGATGGCACATTCAACATCGTCAACATCATCGACAACATCTTCGGTGGCAAGCAATGCGATGGATAGAGGTAAACAGATCGAAACTGGTCTAATCGATTTTATACCTCACCCGCCCTCACGTTTGTATGCATATGCACATCTGGAGGAGCCCATGGAGATGGCGTTCGGAAAGTTCCACTTCCGCGTCGGGAAAGCCTGATCTGGCGTCAACTCGTTGGTCTTCGGCAGCAGAATCCAGAAAAGAACCTACCCAATGGGAACATCATAGTGAGAGATGGAAAAAAAGTAAATAAAGCAGAGTTCAAAACTCACGAAGCATACCCGCCATATCCAGGCTAGCATCAGTCATCAATTCAAGCATATAATGTTCTCGCGAAGTGGCTCGCGTGGCTTCAGCGATTGCAGCCTCCTTTAAAGCTAAGGCTTCCTGGGCCTGTTGAAGAGCAATTTTTCCCCTTCAGACGATTTTCGAGATTGTTCCATCATCATAAGTGTTTGTTTTTTCATCGACTGGAGTTGTTGTCGAAGTTCGTTCAATTCTTGTGTCTGATCAGCGGCTGATACGTCCAAAACGTATCTACTTTCCCGAACACTTTTGCTATTGTTTTGCCTCTAATTTGTGTATTTTGGATGCAACTAACACGGACTAACGCTGTTTCAGAACTGCTCTGGTGTCTCGTTTTGTGCAGAAATCCAACTTTCAGAAAATCCTCAATTTATGCAAAAGGCCCTATTTTCCATCGACGGAGCCGAGGGACAAGTCAGGTGGAGGCCCGAGGGCCCCACACCATAAGGCTGCGCGGCCCGGGGGCCCCCTCGGTGTGCCTCCGACGCCCTCCTTCGGACTATATATTGCCTTCGACCAAAAAACGCACGGAAGTCGGTCGCCGAAAGCCTCCAGAATGCGCCACATCGCGAAACTCCGTCTCGGAGCCAGAAGTCTCCGTTCCGCACTCCGCCGGACGGGAATTGGAGGAGATCATCACCATCATCACCGCCGACGCCTCTCCATCAACCAGCCATGCTTCCCCCATCCATGTGTGAGTAATTCCCCCGCTGTAGGCCGAAGGGGATGGTAGGGATTGGATGAGATTGGTCATGTAATAGCATAAGATTGTTAGGGCATAGTGCCTAGTGTCCGTAATTGGTACTTTGATGATATTGTTGCAACTTGTTATGCTTAATGCTTGTCACTAGGGCCCGAGTGCCATGATCTCAGATCTGAACATGTTATTATTTCATCATGATATTCATTGTTTATGGTCTTACCTGCAAGTTGTATACACATGTCGCTGTCCGGAACCAATGGCCCCGAAGTGACAGAAATCGGACAACCGGAGGGGATGGTAGTGACGTGAGGATCATATGTGTTCACGGAGTGTTAATGCTTTGCTCCGGTACTCTATTAAAAGGAGTACCTTAATATCCAGTAGATTCCCTTGAGGCCCGGCTGCCACCGGCTGGTAGGACAAAAGATGTTGTGCAAGTTTCTCATTGCGAGCACGTACGACTATAATTGGAACACATGCCTATTGATTGCTTTGTACTTGGACACCGTTTTATTATTATCTGCAAATGCCCTGCTATGATTGTTACATGAGTTTCTCTCATCCATGCAATGCCCGTCATCCGTCCCCGTGCCTACAGTATTTTAATCCTGTGTTTACTATAATCACTACTCACGTCGTTACTCTCGTTATTTCACTATCGTACGCTATAAACTGTTATCTTGATAAACTCTTGCGAGCAAGTCTGTTCCAGTGCAACTGAATTGACAACTCCGCTGTTAAGGCTTCCAAGTGTTCTTTGTCTCCCCTTGTGTCGAATCAATAAATTGGGTTATACTACCCGCGAAGACTGCTGCGATCCCCTATACTTGTGGGTCATCAAGACTGTTTCTGGCGCCGTTGCCGGGGAGCATAGCTTTATTTGGAAGTTCACTTGGATTGATATTGTTCGCTGCAAATTCTCCATCATGGGTAAACCTCGCGATTCTAAAGTCGCCATATTACCATCCACTACAAGAAAAGGTACAACTCTGAGTACCTCTACACTTGATTCACCATCGTGATAAGTCAACTTGTTTCACCGCCACAAGTACATGTGCTGAATCTGAAAACTCTCATAATATTGATAATGTTTCTCTGTGCTTGATGATAGTGGTTCGTTGGGATCCTTTCTAGATGCTACAATTGCTAGGTCTAGACAAATTGAAAATGCTGAAACTCCTAATGAAAATGCCACTACACCCGTTAGTTCACCCGAACTTGATTATTCTAGTGATGATCCTTGATGAAGATTATGTAGAGCTTAATGATGATCTTATTAATAGATGCAATGTTACTGCAAGAAAAATTAAAAAGTTTCTTACACAATATACTGTTAGACATAAGCTCTCCCGATCCTGAATTTGCCACATCTCCTATATGCATTAAGGATAAAGATTATGATTTTTCTCTTGATCTATCTCATATAGCTATTGTAGAGAAAGCCCCCTTTTGTGGTACTGAAAAAGAAAGTGTTGTAGAACACATGAATGAACTTTCTTCTATGAGTAGCTTGTTTTCTGATGATGACAAGATGCGTACTTATTTTGTCATTAAATTTTTTCCTTTCTCATTAAAGGATGATGCTAAAACTTGGTATAATAATTTGCCTCCTGGTTCTATTAAAAGTCCAACTGATTTGCGTGATGTTTTCTTTCTAAAATATTTTCCTGCTAGTGCTCAACATATTGCTTTACAGAGAATTTATAGGTTTGACCAGGGAGATGAAGAGAAATTACTGCGGCATGGGCAAGATTTTGTTCTCTTATCGAGCTCGACCTGGACATGATTTGGAAAAGAATGATCTACTTGATATATTTTATAGTGGACTAACCATTGAATCTAGAGCATATTTGGATAGTTGTGCTGGTTGTGTTTTCAGGAAAAGAACTCCAGACGAAGCTGAAGAATTATTGGCTAGAATAAGCCGGAATCATGATGATTGGAATACACCCGAACCAACTCCAACGCCAATATTGAAGAAGAGGGGTTTAATTGAATTGAATGATGAAGATATGAGGGAAGCTAAGAAGTCTCTCAAGGAGAAAGGTATTAAATCCGAAGATGTGAAGAATCTACCTCCCATAGAAGATATATGTGAGATAATTCCCCCTTCATCCATGATTGAGGTAAACTCCCTTCAACGCTTTACTAGGGAAGATATTCCGTATTTATATTTCTGATGCTGAAACTGAAAGTGGTAATGAACATGATAATGATAATGATAAGAATGATGCTTCTGATAAAGAAGAGGTAGAAGATGAACCTGAAAAGCATAATAAAAATAAAAAGTATACTAAAGAAGATTTTATTGCTAAGAAACATGGTAATGAAAGAGAACCTTGGGTGCAAAAGCAAATGCCTTTTCCTGCTAAGAAATTAAAATCAAAGGAAGAAGAACACTATAATAAATTTTGTGATTGGATGAAACCTTTATTCTTGCAAATCCCTTTGACCGATGCTATTAAATTGCCTCCTTATTCAAAGTATATGAAAGATATTGTTACTAACAAAAGGAAAATCCCCAATGAGGAAATTTCCACTATGCTTGCTAATTACTCTTTCAATGGCAAAGTGCCAAAGAAATTGGGCGACCCATGTATACCTACTATTCCTTGTTCTATTAAGAATAATTATGTTAAAACTGCTCTATGTGACTTGGGAGCGGTGTTAGTGTTATGCCTTTTTCTCTTTATAAGAGGCTTTATTTAGATAAGTTGATACCTACTGATATATCTTTGCAAATGGCTGATAAATCTACTGCTATTCCTGTTGATATGTGAGGATGTTCCTGTTCAAGTTACTAATAACTTGATATTACCTGATTTTGTTGTGTTGGAAATGCCTCGAAGATGATAATATGTCTATTATTCTTGGGAGACCTTTTCTTAACACCGCAGGCTGTTATTGATTGCAATAAAGGGAAGGTTACTTTCAATGTTGATGATAAGGAGCACACTGTCTATTTCCCCAAGAGGATTGATAAAGTATGTGGAGTCAATACTATTTCTAATGTGAGAACTATCAAAATTGGAACTATTGATTGTCCTATATATGAGCCTAAAGAAGGTTATCAAAATCTTATGATTGGATCCATATCAATACAATTCAAGGTAACATGATTGATTTGAGGTTTATTTCTTCATATGCTTATTATTCGGTGGCAAGACTTGATCAACCTTGTTAACGAATACTTTTTATATGCATAGAGGCGGTAAACAACATCTCTTTCTTCTTCCACTTGTATTACTTGCTGTAGCACTTTTGATTTGCAAAGTTCCTTAGTTAATTAGAGATTTCAAAAATTTTCCTGGCCAGTAATAATAAACTTAATACCCATAAATGTGCATTTTTCAAAGTTTTCAAAAATTCACAAAAATTATACCGTTGGTCCTATTTTTCGAAAATGCACCTGGGAGCAGAGGATGACCTATGGGGCACCCCAGGGCCACACCACCAGCCGGCGCGGCCAAGGAGGGGGTGCGCCACCCTGTGGTGTGGGCCCCTCCTTGCCCCACTACTTCATCTCTTCCTCCCAGACTCTTCTCTCGAAAAATCAACACCAGCTTTCTCTCACTCGCGTTTTTGCTCAAGAGCTCAGGATTTTTCGATCTCTTTGCTCAGCCCAGATTTTCTGAAATTTGGCACATTTGCTCTCCGGTATGTGACTCCGCCTATCCAAGTAGAATTTTGTTTGGTTGAGTATATCTTGAATATTTTGCTGCTGTAGGTAACATGTTTAGTGAGCTTGCATGCTTGTTCTAAGTTGTATAAACTAGTTTTGATGCATGATTAGCACTCTAGCAAGTTCCTATAGTAGTTCCCCTTGATTATATGTCACCAAATCAAATTTTATATTGTTTGTTGAAAAATTTCAGAAAATGGAGTGAATAGATATCAACTAAACCAACAAGAATTGGAGGTGCAACAATTCATGAGAGTGAACCGTGAAGAGGGAGTATACCCCTCTTACTACCCGTGCACAGATTTCATGAGAAGCGCAGAATATTGGAAGATGTTCGAGTCTAATTTCTCGTGCAGGGTTAAATGGTTTTGTTGATGGAGAACCATGCCAATATGCAAAATTGACTATGTCTGTTGTGCAGGATTTTAAGTTCAATTGGTCGCGATCCAACCCCACGGTTCAGTATAAGATTTATAATAAAACTATCAACTTGCCATTCAATGATTTTTGTACAACAATTAGAGTACCGCAATGGGGATCGTGCGAGAAGATACGGGGATCGCCGTGAGAGCTCCTAAGCCTCTTCGAGATGATTTGTCATGGAAGGAGTTTCTCAGAGGATGGTGGTAAAATTACTAGCATTCAACTCCCAGCTATCCGCTACTTTGCTTATTTCATTACTAAATGAGTTCTTGCTAGAAAGAGTGGTGGTAAACTATCTATCCAAGATTTAGCTTTTCTAGCTGCGGCACTGCAAGGTAGTAAGACTTATAATTTGGGGGCATTGATAGCTTATAGACTTGCTACTAACCGTGAGAAAGGTGGAATTTGTGGAGGTCTCATCGCCTCTCGTTTGCTAGCTTTGCATAATGTAGAACCTCACCATCTTGATATTCAACTTTTCATAGAAAAACTTGACATAGTCTCTATGATTAAACATGAATTTGTTTCTGCTTCATCTAATTTGGGTAGCCTATTTTACAAGATGACATTTTATAAGAAAGTTTGGAGAATAACTAAGAAAACTGAGAAACTAGTAAGATTGCCTGCGCCTGTTCTATTTAACCTTGATTCCAGGGAAGATTGGTCAGTCACAGAAGGTGCACTGAATGCACACATAGAGGGAGGAGGCCATCATGCAAGAGGCAACACGGAGGAGGCCGAGGAACACCTCGACTCATCATCCGATGCAGCAAGTTCCTCGCATCAACATGTTGGATATGTGGAGCCTCCACGCTTTTCTTCTGCACAGGAACCTTACTATGATTACGCCATGCATTATCCACCGGCGAGGAACAGCGACCCTCGTTGGGGTTGAACTTAGGCCAAAAGCCTAAGCTTGGGGGGAGGTATACCGGCATCACTCATTCTTTGCATATTATGATTGCTGGATACTTGTATATACTTGTTTTGTTGGTTTGAGTGGTTTTCTAATGAGAGGGAGATGATATTTGGGGAAGTGCTGCCTAAAAACAGATTCTGGACTGTTACCGAAAAAATTCCCAAAAATAGCCAGAACAGTATTTTGCGAAGCCAATTTTTGTGCATGTTCCCCAGGTTGTTATCTAACTTTCATTAGTTTAACAATTTTCGATTTGAGCAGTGGAAGAGATTATTAAGAAGCGGGTACTGTACTGCTGTCAAGTTTGACGAATTTCTGCTGCTTTGTGTTTATGTGACTTTTCTAGTTTGCCGTTTCTTGTTTTTGCTTTGTTTCCTTCCCAAAACACAAAAAGAACAAAAATATTTCTGTTGTTTCTCTTCACCATTTGTTTGCTTTGGTTTCTTGCATTTGTTTCGCTTTATTTGCTATTGCTAGTTTGCTATAAGAAAACCCAAAAAGATTTTGCTTTGTTTGCTTGTTTCCTTTTGTTCTTGTTTCCAAATTCGAAAACACCAAAAATATTTGCTGTTCTTCTTTGGTTTGTAAAGTTCATCTTGAGATCAATGGTCTTCGGTGGCTGGAGCGTGGTTTTCATTTCATATTATCCAAGCTACACAAGTGAAAGGCAATAATGACGATCTACGACAATTGGATTGTGGTGAGAGGCTGGTATGAACTCTATTTGTTTTCATTTTTGTACATATACTCATCCATGTGAGCATGCTTAGTTGGTTCATGTGAGGTATATGTCATTTGAGAAAGTCTAGTAGTTCATGATCTCTCATGTTTAGCTCCAATTTATTAATATGAGTAGCATGTCATGGATGTTTGCTTGCATTGTTTTATTCATAAGTAGGTATGGCATTGTGGTATCCTCCTCTGAATAATTCATTTATATCGACTTGGCACATGCTCACGCATGCATATGACTGAATAAAAGTCAATTAAGCCTCAATGATTTATATTGCTTCAGAGTTCTTGTATCACTTTTATGACTCTGTTAATTTATTTTGCCCAATGATGATTTATTACTGCTCTCTTGATTTGTCGCTCCCTAGTCTATTGCTAGCCTTCACTTGTATTGAGCGGGAATGCTGATCGTGCTTCCAAACACCTGAAAACCAAGTTGTTCCAAAGTGTCCACCATAAATACCTATGCATGGCATTTCAAACCATTCCAAGTAAATTCTCATGCGCTACCTTTAAAACCTTCAAAATGCTTCTCAATTTGTGTTAATGTTTCATAGCTCATGAGGAAGTATGTGGTGTTTAACTTTCAACCTTGTCATTTACTCTTGACGGACTTTCATTATGGACTAGTGGCACATCCGCTTATCCAATAATTTTGCAAAAAGAGCTGGCAATGGGATTCCCAGTCCCAAATTAATTAACCTAAATAGACACTCCTCCATGGTATGTGATTGTTGGACGGCACCCGAAGGATTCGGTTAGCCATGGCTTGTGTAAGCAAAGGTTGGGGAGTGTCATCATAATAAAACTAAAATAAAAAGGCACTCCTCCATGGTATGTGATTGTTGGCAGGCACCCGAGGATTCGGTTAGCCATGGTTTGTGAAAGAAAGGTTGGAAGGAGTGCCACATAAACATAAAAATAATTCATGGGAGCCGCTCTTGGGAGTCCGGTTGGCAAGGGTGTACCCATTACCATTCGTTGACACAACAAACACCTCTCAAAATAATTTTACTCGTTTTAAAAATGAAAAGCTCTAGCGCATGTTAATCCCTGCTTCCCTCTGCGAAGGGTCAATCTTTTACTTTTGTGTTGTGTCTCCATTCTTTCTTTGAGCACTATCTTGAGAGCACAACTGTCATTCTTAGTATAATATGCTTGTCTCAAAATATGATTGATTGAGGTATAACTTTGATGCTTTTATCTTTGACAATCACTACTTCTAGTCTTTCTATGAACTCCAGAGGTGCCTGGGCATTTATGTTTTGCCGATCAAATACGGCAAGCGAGATACCACTTTATCATACTCTCTTATGAACATTGCAATCCCGCTTATATACATGATTCATGATGCTTATTATTAATTGTTGGTACCTCTCCATGATTGACATAGCTGTTAGATGATCTTATTTGCATGTATCTCATTATGAACTGCTTAAGTATTAGCCATAGCATGAGAATATATACATCATATGAGCAAATGTGTTCGTGAAAGTTCTTTTATCGCTCAGTTGTTAATGAATTTGAGGACAAGCAATAAGCTAAGCTTGGGGGAGTTGATACAAAACGTATCTACTTTCCCGAACACTTTTGCTATTGTTTTGCCTCTAATTTGTGTATTTTGATGCAACTAACACGGACTAACGCTGTTTTCAGCAGAACTGTCGGTGTCTCGTTTTTGTGCGAAATCCAACTTTCAGAAAATCCTAATTTATGCAAAAGGCCCTATTTTCCTGACACTGACGGAGCGTAAGGACAAGTCGTGGAGGCCCGAGGGCCCCACACCATAAGGCGCGCGACCTGGGGGCCCGCGCGCTGGTGTGGCCCTCGGCCGACTCCGATGCCCTCCTTCGGACTATATATTGCCTTCGACCTAAAAACGCACGGGAGTCGAAGTCGCCGTAAGCCTCCAGAACGCCGCCACATCGCGAAACTCCGTCTCGGGAGCCAGAAGTCTCCATTCTAGCACTCTGCCGGGACGGGAATTGGAGGAGATCATCGCCACCATCACCACCGACGCCTCTCCATCAACCAGCCATGCTTCCCCCATCCATGTGTGAGTAATTCCCGCCGTAGGCCGAAGGGGATGGTAGGGATTGGATGAGATTGGTCATGTAATAGCATAAGATTGTTAGGGCATAGTGCCTAGTGTCCGTAATTGGTACTTTGATGATATTGTTGCAACTTGTTATGCTTAATGCTTGTCACTAGGGCCGAGTGCCATGATCTCAGATCTGAACATGTTATTATTTCATCATGATATTCATTGTTTATGGTCTTACCTGCAAGTTGTATACACATGTCGCTGTCCGGAACCAATGGCCCCGAAGTGACAAGAATCGGGACAACCGGAGGGGATGGTAGTGACGTGAGGATCACATGTGTTCACGAGTGTTAATGCTTTGCTCCGGTACTCTATTAAAAGGAGTACCTTAATATCCAATAGATTCCCTTGAGGCCGGCTGCCACCGGCTGGTAGGACAAAAGATGTTGCGCAAGTTTCTCATTGCGAGCACGTACGACTATAATTGGAACACATGCCTATTGATTGATTTGTACTTGGACACCGTTTTATTATTATCTCGCAAATGCCCCGGATTGTTACATGAGTTTCTCTCATCCATGCAACGCCCATCATCCGTCCCCGTGCCTGTATATTTAATCCCGCTGTTTACTATAATCACTACTCGCTGTCTCTGTCGTTATTTCACTATGCTACGCTATAAAACTGTTACTACGATAAACTCTTGCGAGCAAGTCTGTTCCCAGGTGCAGCTGAATTGACAACTCCGCTGTTAAGGCTTCCAAGTGTTCTTTGTCTCCCCTTGTGTCGAATCAATAAATTGGGTTATACTACCCGCGAAGACTGCTGCGATCCCCTATACTTGTGGGTCATCAGCGGCCGATGAATCTTCAACAAAATCACCAGCGGCATTTTTCTTTGAGTAAGAAGAAGCGGGCACAACATCCGAAGAACCGGGAATTGCGGTATAGTTGTCAAAAACTAACTGGGGAGAAATTTTTTGACATCAATCACTTCGGAAAATAAGCATTCCATTAATATTTTGGATATTCACACGTTCATTACAAGAAATGGTTCCTATTGAACCAAGGGCAAGTTGCCGCAATACATAGCTAAGGCGACAACATCAAAAGGAGCAAAATCAGAAAAACAAAGACAAGATGGTCTACTTGACCTCCGGCTTGGCGGAACTGGAAGGAGTAGCTGGCTTGTATCCGAGGAAGGAGAGGATCTTCTTCGAGTGCGGCTTGGCAGCCTTGTTCAAGGCTTGCCACCTCTCCCTACTGATCTTCTTCGTCTCGCCAGCCTTTGCCCAGTCAACGTTTTGTTGGCTCTCGGCAACTAAAGCTATAGTGCCTTCGACGCCAATCTTCGGGTTTTCTTGTCGAAAAGCTAGCCCAAGATCTTCCTCGGGAGTATAGCACTTGGCAAGCTCAGAGAAGGGTTCAGGCGCGCTTTTCTTCGGGAAGAAATAAGGAAAAAGGCGCGTAAAGGCAGTTCGCGCATCAACAATACTGTGACGCGCCAGGTCCCCGTGAATCTCAAGGAGAGAAAGGGCGTCGAGAAGACGGTCCCCTTCAGGCCTTTCAAGTTCAAAGTCGTGAACCATCCTTCCCGCTGAAACAAATTTTGGGTGAACAATAAATACAGCAAGAACCAATCTTGGAAGAAGTCTGATGAAAGGGATTAGTTAACTTACTGACGAAGCGCCTATTCTGCGACTCCAGACGGCCAATGACATCTTCCTCGCGCGCAGTTTGCCGAGATATATTTTCGTTTAAAGCAGCTTTAGCTTGGTGGAGTCTCTTCCGAAGATCTCCAACAGAGGCAGCTTCTTTCTCGACCTTCTCGCGAGCTTTTTCACTCTGTCCAAGCTTACTGGCGAGGTCATCGGCTCGCTTGTTAGCTTTGGCGAGAGACTCTAGAGGAAGGGAACATGGTAGCAGTGTGAAAAGATACACAACAAGATAGATCATTGCATGCAAAATAAAGACAGTAGAATGGTGTACCTTTGAAATTATTGACAGTATCGCGGTACCCAACAAATTGAGTACCAAGGCGAATGAATTCCTTCATCAGAGGCTGATCAAAGGAAAGTTGCAAGAACGGTTACAAGGAGAAAAACTCGACAGAAGATAAAATAATTGCGAGGGTACTTACGTCATCCAAAGGAGGAGGAGTCGAACTCCCGGCCAAGAGGTTCATTTCTTTGCCAAGTTCAACCCTCGCTCTCTTCGGCGAGGGGGCTCTGGTGGCAGGAGTAGACGTTTCCAGAACCTATTGAGGAGGCGAAGTTTCCTCCGGTGCGCGACGAGTTTCCGAAAGAACCAAGGTTTGGGACGTGCTCGTGGGAGCAGCAACATCGGGAGCAGGTTCTTCTTCTTTGTCACTGTCCACAAAAGATAATATGAGAAAATGCACAAGTAGTATGCAAAAAAGTAAAAGAAAGCAGGGCAGCTTACAAGCTAACAAGGGCTTCCTCGTAAGGATTGAAGGTTTCCTCCTCCTCGGAAGTAGTTTCTTCGGCAGGGGATTCACCGACTTTGGAGGTGCCGGAGTCTGCAACCTCATCCTTTTTCCTTTTGTTCTTTGGGAAAGCTACAGAAGGGAGATAAGGTACGGACTCGGTAGCCTCAGAATCAGCTTCTCTTTCAGAGGAAGCCGCGGATTTGTCAGAACCCGCAACTTCACTCTCAGGGGGAGAAGTACCCTGTATATACTCGGCAACAATGTCTCGATCGTCGACCTCCCCACCTTCAGGTAAGGGAGGCAACGACGAAGTGACTTGGTGGTTCTGTAAAAGGAAAAACAATAGCAAGAGAAATTTGAGGACAAAAGCCAACAACAAAATAACAAGATAGCAGTCGAAGTTTTAACCCAAGTCGAGAAAGCAAGATAAGCGATGTAGGAAATACAAAAATTCGAGAGGCAGATTTACTTACTTGGGGAAGAGCGTGGGAACCACTATATGGCTCCACGCGGCAGGAGGTTGGCACTGGATCTTTCTTGCTCAATGACGAAACACGTTGAACAAGCTTATCCAAGTCCTTCACAGAGAGATCTTTGGAGAGGCGGTCGACATCCTTCTCGCCAGCATACATCCACATGGGTTTTTTGCAGGCCTGTAGAGGCTGCACCATAATCCTAAGTAAATAGGCGGTGATTTGGATACCCGACAATTCTTTGCATTGGGTATTTTGCAGCTCCTGGATACGCTTCATCAGCGCTTCTGTCGCCGTTTTTTATTCTTCGGTGGCCTCTGCGTCCCATGATCGGCGGCGAAGAATTTTTGCGCTACCGTCAAAGGGGGCGATGTTGTATTCCAGCAAATCAGAGCACTCCTCGCGGACGTATAGCCATCTTTTGCGCCACCCTTGGATGGAGTTGGGGAATTTGACATTGAAATACTCGACGTCCGAGCGAACACAGATAACACCACCACCTATGTTATAGGAGATGTTGTGGGAGCCGTTGCGGCGAAGGAAGAAAATGCGTTTCCACAGGGACCAATTGGGTTGGGTCCCGAGAAAGCACTCACAAAGGGTGATAAAAATCGAGACGTGGAGGATGGAATTGGGAGTCAGCTGGTGCAGATGCAGCCCGTACACAAAGGGCAATCCATGAAGGAATTCGTGGATAGGGGTGGAGAGACCGCGGATGAGGTGGTCGACGAAACTAACCCGGTATTGGATGGGGGGCGTTGGGAAGCTTTCCTCGCTAGGGAAGATCAGTGCCTCCTTGTTCTTCATCAGGCCGAGATTTTTTATCAGATTGGCGTCTTGATTTGAGATCTTAGATCTCTCCCACTCGGAAGCACCCAGATCTTGTGCCGCCATACTTGCTTCGGGAGTGTTGTGCCTGGTGAGCCTTGACAGCGGTGGCATCAACAATGGCACTGGAAAGAGTATGGGAGTGGTTGAGTGCAGGAGTTTTTGGTTGCAGTGGAGGTTTTGCAGAGGGGATTTGGCGCAGCGAAGGGATTACCAGAGGAAGAAGAAGACCCTTTATGGCAAACCTACGAATCGACGTATGATACGTCCATTTTGCATCACTATTTTATATCATAATTTACTGTTATTCATTGATATATTTCATATTTAGAGATGATACTTATGTTATTTCACCTATTTTGCATGTTTCATGATTATTGGAGAATTACTCACCGAGTCGAATTCTGCTAGAAAAAGCACCGTCAGATACAATATTTCTCAAGATCAACAATTGACGGAAAATATACCGAAGCTCCTATTTTTCCAGATGATGGAGCCAGCCAAAAGGGGGAGGCCGAGCAGGGCCGCCATGGGCCCTCCCCATGGGCCGGCGCAGCACCAATGCCGGCGCGCGCCACGTGGGGAGGGCCCACGACCCCTCGGCCATCGCCCTTTCGCGTACTTCATCTCCCGAAACCCTAAGGTGCGGGGGAACATCGAGGATAGTCACGCCGCCTCCTCGAGGCGGAAAACACTAGAGAGAAGAGAGCTCTCCGGCAGGCAACTGGGGGAAATTCCCTCCCGGAGGGGGGAAATCGTCGCCATCGTCACCATCATCGAGATGGAATTCATTGGGATCATCATCATCATCTCCACCACCGACACCGTCATCTCCACCGCCGCACCTCATCTCCGCTATAACACTAGGGTTGAATCTTGAGTATTTCATAGGGGAAACTCTCCCGGTGTTGATTACTCCTTGTTATTGATGCTATTGAGTGAAACCGTTGAATCAAGGTTTATGTTCAGATTGTTATCCATCATCATATCACCTTTGATCATGTTCCATATGATGTCTTGTGAGTAGTTCGTTTAGTTCTTGAGGACATGGGTGAAGTCTAAATGTTAGTAGTGAACTATGTTGAGTAATATTTAATGGTTTGATATTTAAGTTGTGGTGTTATTCTTCTAGTGGTGTCATGTGAACGTCGACTACATGACACTTCACCTTTATGGGACTAGGGGAATGCATCTTCTATTCGTTTGCTAATTATGGGGTTGCCAGAGTGACAGCAACCTGAACCCCCGTTGGTATATCGATGCATGAGGGATAGCAGGATCTCAGAGTTTAAGGCTGTGGTTAGATCTATCTTAATTACTTTCTTGTATTGCGGATGCTTGCAAGGGGTTTAATCACAAGTATGTATTAGTCCTAGGAAGGGCGGTGCATTGGCA
This sequence comes from Lolium multiflorum, assembly GCA_030979885.1. Lineage (NCBI taxonomy): Eukaryota > Viridiplantae > Streptophyta > Magnoliopsida > Poales > Poaceae > Lolium > Lolium multiflorum. Next base: position 57,644,639 of record CM061751.1, read on the forward strand.
TAGGTTCACCCACACAACACTTATCAAAACAATGAAGATTAATCAACTATATGAAGCGAAAGCACTAGACTAAATTCCCGTGTGTCCTCAAGAACGTTTGGTCATCATAAGTAAACAAAGCGGCTTGTCCTTTGTGCTAAAAAGGATTGGGCCACTTGCTGCAATTATTATTCTCGCATTTTACTTACTCGTATTTTATTTATCTGCTATATCAAAACCTCCTGAAAACTTGTCTGTGAGCATTTACAGTGAATCATTCATCGAAACTGCTTGTCAACACCTTCTGCTCCTCGTTGGGTTCGACACTCTTATTTATCAAAAGTACTACGATACACCCCCTATACTTGTGGGTCATCAAGACTATTTTCGCCGCTGGGAGTGAAGCGCTATTGGTAAGTGGAATTGGTAAGGAAAACTTTTACTGTACGTGCTGATTTTTATTTCTGCCTGCTATAATTCATTATGGAGAGATCTTCTCTTGAATTCCTATTTGGAAAATCTACTACTACCGCAAAGGTAGTGGATGAGGCGCCAGGTGAGAAAGTGATTCCATATAAAATACCTATGAAAATTATTGAACGTGTTGTGGATAACCGCTATGAAGGGGATGGAACTGTCCATCCTGGAGATCATTTACTGTTTTTACATGAATTATGCGGGTTATTCAAGTGTGCAGTATTTCTATGGATGAAGTTAGGAAGAAACTATTCTCTACGTCGCTGTCTGGTAAAGCGGCGCATTGGTATAAACTGCTGAAGAATGGGCATTCTCTTGATTGGAAGGATATTATGCCTCTATTTTATTCAAAATTCTATCCTCCAGGTGAAATTCACAAAGACCGAAACCGCATATATAATTTCTGGCCTCGTGATGGAGAGAGTATTGCCCAAGCATGGGGGAGACTGAAGTCTTTAATGCTCAAATGCCCCATTCATGAGCTTCCTGGTAATATCATCATTGATAATTTTTATGCAAGACTTTCTTTTCAAGATAAAACCTTGCTGTATACTACATGTTCTGGATCATTCACATGCAACAAAGAAGATTTTAAATGGGACCTTCTTGATCGGATTCAGGAGAATAATGAAGGATGGGAGAACGACAAAGGTAGAGAGTCGGGTATAAATTATGGTTATGAATACATTGAAACTTTTAGGATACCGATAAATTTTGAAATATGAGTGCTACTTATGGTCTTGACTCTCAAGTTGTTGCAAATTTTTATAAAGCTTTTGCCTCTCATTTTGAATTGCCTAGGAAGAGTTTTAATAAGTATCATGAACCTTACAAAGATAAAACTGATTCACCTATAGGTAAATGTATTGAAGTTAAAACTGTTGATCACATTCTTCTTGAAGCTTATATTGAAAAATTCTTTTTCCTGCTAAAATGAAGGAGTATTCTGTTATAACTAGTGTGTTAACAAAAGTGCAAAGAAACCTATAAAACCTGAGAGCAAATAAATGTTGAACCTGCCGTTGCAATAGTTAAAGACCTTGTGACTGAAAATATAGAAGATGGTCACATCATTTTCTGTGAAGATGCTTCTAATATTGTTTCACATCCTAGTAAGTCTAGGAAAGCCATTGTTCCTATGCTCTCTGTTAGAATTGGTGATCATTGTTATTATGGTTTATGCGATATTGGTGCAAGTTCTAGTGCCATTCCTTATGAGCTTTACAGGGAAATCATGCATGAAATTGGTTCTTGTGAACTTGAAGATATTGATGTGGTTATTTGATACGCGTACAGCACGCGTCCGTTGGGAACCCCAAGAGGAAGGTGTGATGCGTACAGCGGCAAGTTTTCCCTCAGTAAGAAACCAAGGTTTATCGAACCAAGAGGGAGCCAAGAAGCACGTTGAAGGTTGATGGTGGCAGAATGTAGTGCGGCGCAACACCAGGGATTCCGGCGCCAACATGGAACCTGCACAACACAACCAAATTACTTTGCCCCAACGTGACAGTGAGGTTTTGTAGATGCTGTAACAAAGGATTAGATGTATAGCGTGGATGATGATGTTTGCAGAAAACAGTAAGAACGAGTATTGCAGTAGATTGTATTCGATGTTAAGAATGGACCGGGGTCCACAGTTCACTAGCGGTGTCTCTCCCATAAGATAAATAGCATGTTGGGTGAACAAATTACAGTTGGGCAATTGACACATAAAGATAGCATGACAATGCACATACATGTTATGATGAGTAGTGTGAAATTCAATTGGGCATTACGATAAAGTACATAGACCGCTATCCAGCATGCATCTATGCCTAAAAAGTTATCATCCGAACCCCTTCCAGTATTAAGTTGCAAACAACAGACAATTGCATTAAGTATGGTGCGTAATGTAATCAACAAATACATCCTTAGACATAGCATTGATGTTTTATCCCTAGTGGCAACACATCCACAATCTTAGAACTTTTGTCACTGTCCCAGATTTAATGGAGGCATGAACCCACTATCGAGCATAAATACTCCCTCTTGGAGTTACAAGTAACGACTTGGCCAGAGCCTCTACTAATAACGGAGAGCATGCAAGATCATAAACAACACATAGATGATAGATTGATAATCAACATAACATAGCATTCAATATTCATCGGATCCCAACAAACGCAACATGTAGCATTACAAATAGATGATCTTGATCATGTTAGGCAGCTCACAAGATCCGACAATGATAGCACAATGAGGTGAAGACAACCATCTAGCTACTGCTATGGACCCATAGTCCATGGGTGAACTACTCACACATCACTCCGGAGGCGATCATGGCGATGAAGAGTCCTCCGGAGATGATTCCCCTCTCCGTAGGGTGCGGAGGCGATCTCCCGAATCCCCCGAGATGGGATTGGCGGCGGCGGCGTCTCCGGAAGGTTTTCCGTATCGTGGCCTCGCGGAGTTATTCCACGAAGGCTTATGTGGCGGAAGGGTGAGGGGGCCACGAGGGGCCCACACAACAGGGCCGCGCCGCCCTAGGCCTGGCCGCGCCGCCCTACTGTGTGGCTGCCTCGTCGCCCCACTTCGTTTCCCTTTCGGACTTCTGGAAGCTTCGTGGAAAAATAATATCCTCTGGGCGTTGATTTCGTCCAATTCCGAGAATATTTCCTTACTAGGATTTCTGAAACCAAAAACAGAACAACAGCTCCCTCTGGCATCTTGTTAATAGGTTAGTTTGAAAATGCATAAATATGACATAAAGTGTATATAAAACATGTGTGTATCATCATAAAACAAGCATGGAACATAAGAAATTATCGATACGTTGGAGACGTATCAAGCATCCCTGTAGTTCCTACTCGTCCCGAGTAGGTAAACGATAACAAAGATAATTTCTGAAGTGACATGCTATCATAATCTTGATCAATACTATTGTAAGCATATGTAATGAATGCAGCGATCCTAAGCAATGGTAAAGACAATGAGTAAACAATTGAATCATATAGGAAAGACTTTTCATGAATAGTACTTTCAAGACAAGCATCAATAAGTCTTGCATAAGAGTTAACTCATAAAGCAATAAATTCATAGTAAAGGCATTGAAGCAACACAAAGGAAGATATAAGTTTCAACGGTTGCTTTCAACTTGTAACATGTATATCTCATGGATATTGTCAACATAAAGTAATATAATAAGTGCAAATATGCAAGTATGTAAGAATCAATGCACAGTTAACACAAGTGTTTGCTTCTAAGATGGAAGGAAGTAGGTAAACTGACTCAACATAAAAGTAGAAGAATGGCCCTTCGAAAAGGGAAGCATTGATTGCTATATTTGTGCTAGAGATTTTATTTTGAAAACAAGAAACAATTTTGTCAACGGTAGTAATAAAGCATATGTATTATGTATAAGATATCCTACAAGTTGCAAGCCTCATGCATAGATTACCAATAGTGCCCGCACCTTGTCCTAATTAGCTCGGATTTACATGGATTATCATCGCAATACATATGTTTTAACCAAGTATCACAAAGGGGTACCTCTATGCTGCATGTACAAAGGTCTAAGGAGAAAGCTCGCATTGGATTTCTCGCTTGATTATTCTCAACTTAGACATCCATACCGGGACAACATAGACAACAGATAATGGACTCCTCTTTAATGCATAAGCATTCAACAACAAATAATATTCTCATAAGAGATTGAGGATTGTTGTCCAAAACTGAAACTTCCACCATGGATCATGGCTTTAGTTAGCGGCCCAATGCTCTTCTCTAACAATATGCATACTCAAACCATTCAACTCATGATAAATCACCCTTACTTCAGACAAGACGAACATGCATAGCAACTCACATGATATTCAACAAAGGGTAGTTGATGGCGTCCCCAGGAACATGGTTATCGCTCAACAAGCAACTTATTAGGAAATAAGATACATAAGTACATATTCAATACCACAATAGTTTTTAAGCTATTTTTCCCAATGAGCTATATATTGCAAAGACAAAGATTGGAAATTTAAAGGTAGCACTCAAGCAATTTACTTTGGAATGGCAGAGAAACACCATGTAGTAGGTAGGTATGGTGGACACTAGTGGCACAGTTTTTGGCTCAAGGATTTTGGATGCATGAGAAGTAATCCCTCTCAATACAAGGCTTAGGTTAGCAAGGTTATTTGAAACAAACACAAGTATGAACCGGTACAGCAAAACTCACATAAAAACATATTGCAAGCATTATAAGACTCTACACTGTCTTCCTTGTTGTTCAAACCCTTACTAGAAAATATCTAGACCTTAGAGAGACCAATCATGCAAACCAAATTTTAGCAAGCTATATGTATTTCTTCATTAATAGCTGCAAAGTATATGATGCAAGAGCTTAAACATGATCCTTATGAGCACAACAATTGCCAAGTATCAAATTATTCAAGACATTCTACCAATTACTACGTAGCATTTCCCGTTTCCAACCATATAACAATTAACGAAGCTTTCAACCTTCGCCATGAACATTAAGAATAAAGCTAAGGACATATTTGTCCATATGCAACAGCGGAGCGTGTCTCTCCCACACAATGAATGCTAGGATCCAATTTTATTCAAACAAAACAAAAATAAAAACATACAGACGCTCCAAGTAAAGCACATAAGATGTGATGGAATAAAAATGTAGTTTCATTAGAGGAACCTGATAATGTTGTCGATGAAGAAGGGGATGCCTTGGGCATCCCCAAGCTTAGATGCTTGAGTATTCTTGAAATATGCAGCGATGAACCACCGGGGCCCCAAGCTTAGAGCTTTCACTCTCCTTGATCATATTGTATCATGCTCCTCTCTTGATCCTTGAAAACTTCCTCCACACCAAACTCAAAACAACTCATTAGAGGGTTAGTGCATTATCAAAATTCATATGTTCAGAGGTGACATAATCATTCTTAACACTTCTGACATTGCACAAAGCTACTGAAAGTTAATGGAATAAAGAAATCCATCAAACATAGCAAAACAGGCAATGCGAAATAAAAGGCAGAATCTGTCAAAACAGAACAGTCCGTAAAGACGAATTTTTTAGGTGCAACAGACTTGCTAAAATGAAAATGCTAAAATTGAATGAAAGTTGCGTACATATCTGAGGATTACTCACGTAAATTGGCAGATTTTTCTAAGTTACCTACAGAGATTACTGCTCAAATTCGTGACAGCAAGAAATCTGTTTCTGCGCAGTAATCCAAATCTAGTATGAACCTTACTACCAAAGACTTTACTTGGCACAACAATGCAATAAAATAAAGATAAGGAGAGGTTGCTACAGTAGTAACAACTTCCAAGACTCAAATATAAAATAAAAGTGCAGAAGTAAAATCATGGGTTGTCTCCCATAAGCGCTTTTCTTTAACGCCTAGGCGCAGAAAGTGTGAATCAAGTAACATCAAGAGACGAAGCATCAACATCATAATTTTCTCTAATGATAGAATCAAAAGGTAACTTCATTCTCTTTTTAGGGAAGTGTTCCATACCTTTATTGAGAGGAAATTGATATTTAATATTTCCTTCCTTCATATCAATAATAGCACCAACAGTTCGAAGAAAAGGTCTTCCCAATATAATGGGACAAGATGCATGGCATTCAATATCCAAGACAACAAAATCAACGGGGACAAGGTTATTGCTAACCGTAATGCGAACATTATCAACCCTCCCCAAAGGTTTCTTTGTAGAGTTATCAACAAGATTAACATCCAAATAACAATTTTTCAATGGTGGCAAGTCAAGCATATTATAGATTTTCCTAGGCATAACGGAAATACTTGCACCAAGATCACATAAATCATTACAATCAAAATAATTGACCTTCATCTTAATGATGGGCTCCCAACCATCCTCTAACTTCCTAGGAATAGAAGCTTCACGATTTAATTTCTCCTCTCTAGCTTTTATGAGAGCATTTGTAATATGTTTTGTAAAAGCCAAATTTATAGCACTAGCATTAGGACTTTTAGCAAGTTTTTGTAAGAACTTTATAACTTCAGAGATGTGACAATCATCAAAATCTAAACCATTATGATGTAAATCAATGGGATCATTATCCCCAACATTAGAAAAAAATTCAGCAGTTTTATCACAAGCAATTTCAGCAGTTTTAGCAGTTTCAGGCAGTTTTGCAGGCTTTGCATTAGAAGTAGAAACATTGCCAACACCAATTATTTTACCATTGATAGTAGGAGGTGTAGCAACATGTGAAGCATTAGCGTTACTAGTGGTGGTAATAGTCCAAACTTTAGCTACATTATTCTCTTTAGCATTTTCTTCTTTTTCCCACCTAGCACGCAATTCGCCATCAATCTTATATTCTCATTAATTCTAACTTGATGGCGTTTGCTGTAGCAAATGACTTAATATCTTTATTTTCATTAGGCATAACTTTCGATTTTAAAAGATCAACATCAGCAGTAAGACTATCAACTTTAGAAGCAAGTATATCAATTTTCCCAAGCTTTTCTTCAACAGATTTGTTAAAAGCAGTTTGTGTACTAATAAATTCTTTAAGCACGGCTTCAAGTCCAGGGGCATTCTATTATTGTTGTAAGAATTCCCATAAGAATTACCATAACCGTTACCATTATTATAAGGATATGGCCTATAGTTGTTACTAGAATTATTCCGATAAGCATTGTTGTTGAAATTATTATTTTTAATGAAGTTCACATCAACATGTTCTTCTTGAGCAACCAATGAAGCTAACGGAACATTATTAGGATCAACATTAGTCCTACCATTCACAAGCATAGACATAATAGCATCAATCTTATCACTCAAGGAAGAGGTTTCTTCAACAGAATTTACCTTCTTACCTTGTTTCCGTGTGCCATTCAGAGTAATTAATCATCATATTATCAAGAAGCTTTGTTGCAGCGCCTAGAGTGATGAACATAAAGGTACCTCCAGCTGCTGAATCCAATAAGTTCCGCGAAGAAAAATTCAATCCTGCATAAAAGGTTTGGATGATCATCCAAGTAGTCAGTCCATGGGTAGGGCAATTTTAACCAAATATTTCATTCTTTCCCATGCTTGGGCAACATGCTCATTATCCAATTGCTTAAAATTCATTATGCTACTTCTCAAAGATATAATTTTAGCAGGAGGATAATATCTACCAATAAAGCATCCTTACATTTAGTCCATGAATCAATACTATTCTTAGGCAAAGATAGCAACCAATCTTTAGCTCTTCCTCTTAATGAGAAAGGAAACAATTTTAATTTTATAATGTCACCATCTACATCCTTATACTTTTGTATTTCACATAATTCAACAAAATTATTAAGATGGGCAGCAACATCAGAACTAACACCAGGAAATTGCTCTCTCATAACAAGATTTAGTAAAGCAGGTTTAATTTCAAAGAATTCTGCAGTAGTGGAGCAATAGGTGTGCATAAGAAATCATTTTTATTTGTGTTTGTGAAGTCACACAACTTAGTATTTTCAGGAGTACCCATTTTAGCGACAGTAAATAAAGCAAACTAGATAAAGTAAATGCGAGTAACTAATTTTTTTTTGTGTTTTTAAGATGGAGAACGCAAACAAGATAGTAAATAAAGTAAAGCTAGCAACTAATTTTTGTGTGTTTCGATATAATGCAGCAAATAAATAGTAAATAAAAATAAAGCAAGACAAAAACAAAGTAAAGAGATTGGAAGTGGAGACTCCCCTTGCAGCTGATACGTCTCCGACGTATCGATAATTTCTTATGTTCCATGCCACATTATTGATGTTATCTACATGTTTTATGCACACTTTATGTCATATTTGTGCATTTTCTGGAACTAACCTATTAACAAGATGCCGAAGTGCCAGTTGCTGTTTTCTGCTGTTTTTGGTTTCAGAAATCCTAGTAATGAAATATTCTCGGAATTGGACGAAATCAACGCCCAGGGTCCCATTTTGCCACGAAGCTTCCAAGACCGAAGAGGAGACAAAGTGGGGCCACGAGGCGGCGGACTACGGGCGCGGCCCAGGTCTTGGCCGCGCGGCCCTGTCATCTGGGCCCTCGTGCCGCCTCCCGACCTGCCCTTCCGCCTACTTAAAGCCTCCGTTGCGAAACCCCAAGACCGAGAGCCACGATACGGAAAGCCTTCCGAGACGCCGCCGCCGCCGATCCCATCTCTGGGATCCAGATCGCCGGCACCCTGCCGGAGAGGGGATTCATCTCCGAGGACTCTACGCCGCCATGGTCGCCTCCGGAGTGATGTGTGAGTAGTCTACCCTGGACTATGGGTCCATGCAGCTAGATGGTTGTCTTCTCCCATTGTGCTTCATTGTCGGATCTTGAGCTGCCTAACATGATCAAGATCATCTATCCGTAATTCTATATGTTGCGTTTGTTGGGATCCGATGAATAGAGAATACTTGTTATGTTGATTATCAAAGTTATGTCTATGTGTTGTTTATGATCTTGCATGCTCTCCGTTACTAGTAGATGCTCAAGTAGATGCTTGTAACTCCAAGAGGGAGTATTTATGCTCGATAGTGGGTTCATGCCTCCATTGATATCTGGGACATGAAGTTCTAAGGTTGTGGATGTGCTGTTGCCACTAGGGATAAAAATTAGTGCTATGTTCAAGGATGTAGTTACCGATTACATTACGCGCAATACTTAATGCAATTGTCTGTTGTTAGCAACTTAATACCGAGGGGTTCGGATGATAACCCGAAGGTGGACTTTTTATAGATGCATGTTGGATGGCGGTCATGTACTTTGTCGTAATGCCCAATTAAATTTCACTATACTCATCATGATATGTATGTGCATGGTCATGCCCTCTATTTGTTGCCCAACTGTAATTTGTTCACCCAACATGCCGTTTATCTTATGGGAGAGACACTCTAGTGAACTGTGGACCCCGGTCTAATTCTCTATACCGAAATACAATCTACTTGCAATACTTGTTCTACTGTCGCAAACAATCATCTTCCACACAATACGGTTAATCCTTTGTTACAAGCCGGTGAGATTGACAACCTCACTGCTTCGTTGGGGCAAAGTACTTTGGTTGTGTTGGTGCAGGTTCCACGTTGGCGCCGATCTCTGGTGTTGCGCCGCACTACATCCCGCCGCCATCAACCTTCAACGTGCTTCTTGACTCCTACTGGTTCGATTAAACCTTGGTTTCTTATCGAGGGAAAACTTGCCGCTGTGCGCATCACACCTTCCTCTTGGGGTTCCCAACGGACGTGTCAACCACACGCATCAAGCAAATTTCTGCGCCGTTGCCGGGAGATCAAGACACGCCTGCAAGGGGAGTCTCCACTTCCCAATCTCTTTACTTTGTTTTTGTCTTGCTTAGTTTTATTTACTACTTTGTTTGCTGCACTAAATCAAAATACAAAAAAATTAGTTGCTAGTTTTACTTTATTTGCTATCTTGTTTGCTATATCAAAAATACAAAAAAAATTAGTTATTTGCATTTGCTTTATCTAGTTTGCTTTATTTACTACTGCTAAAATGAGTAATCCTGAAGTTGAAGTTCGAAGTTTAAGCAAGGGGAGAATGTTTAAGAGATGCTTGGTATAGAATTAGTGATGCCCATAATAGGTGCACTAAGAAACACTCCACTACTATCTTACTCAGGAATTTTTATGTTGGTATCTCTAGCTGGAATAGGTATGTTCTTGATAGTCTCGCAAAAGGTAACTTCCTAAGTACTACTGCATTAGAAGCTAGTTGCATTATTGAGAGTCTATTTGGAATACCTCCTGTTGATGAAGTTAAAACTGAAATCTCTCTTGAAGATGTCATGAAAAAATTGGAAACCATAGAGAAAAATTTCCAAGTATTGAAGCTAAATTGGAAATATTACTTGATAAAACTGATGAACTTGATAAATCCTTAGGAGGAATTGATGAAAGAATTAGTGTCCTAGGAACTTGTGTTGTCCATGACGATCAAAGCAATAGGATTGACGAACTTGAAAAAGCTATGGGAACCTTGGGTTCAACATTTTCTTCTCTTAAATACAAGGAGAAAGCTTATGTGGGTAAGGAGCAAAAGTTTATGTATGTCTCTAAAGTGCCTAAACCAAAGAAGTATTATTATAGGCCTAAAATTGACAAAGCCCTTAGTGCCACTACTGATGGGGGAGCTCATAATAACGACACGCCATCTCTTGATAATACTTGATACACACTTTCTGCGCCTAGCTGAAAGGCGTTAAAGAAAAGCGCTTATGGGAGACAACCCATGTTTTTACCTACAGTACTTTGTTTTTATTTTGTGTCTTGGAAGTTGTTTACTACTGTAGCAACCTCTCCTTATCTTAGTTTAGTGTTTTGTTGTGCCAAGTAAAGTCGTTGATAGAAAAGTTCATACTAGATTTGGATTACTGCAGAAACAGATTTCTTTGCTGTCACGAATCTGGGCTGTTTTCTCTGTATGTAACTCAGAAAATTATGCCAATTTACATGAGTGATCCTCAGATATGTACGCAACTTTCATTCAATTTGAGCATTTTCATTTGAGCAAGTCTGGTGCCTCGATAAAATTCGTCAATACGAACTGTTCTGTTTTGACAGATTCTGCCTTTTATTTCGCATTGCCTCTTTTGCTATGTTGGATGAATTTCTTTGATCCATTAATGTCCAGTAGCTTTATGCAATGTCCAGAAGTGTTAAGAATGATTGTGTCACCTCTGAACATGTTAATTTTTATTGTCGCTAACCCTCTAATGAGTTGTTCTAAGTTTGGTGTGGAGGAAGTTTTCAAGGATCAAGAGAGGAGTATGATGCAACATGATCAAGGAGAGTGAAAGCTCTAAGCTTGGGGATGCCCCGTGGTTCACCCCTGCATATTCTAAGAAGACTCAAGCGTCTAAGCTTGGGAATGCCCAAGGCATCCCCTTCTCGACAACATTATCAGGTTCCTCCCCTGAAACTATATTTTTATTCCATCACATCTTATGTGCTTTGCTTGGAGCGTCGGTTTGTTTTTGTTTTTTGTTTTGTTTGAATAAAATGGATCCTAGCATTCACTTTATGGGAGAGAGACACGCTCCGCTGTAGCATATGGACAAGTATGTCCTTAGTTTCTACTCATAGTATTCATGGCGAAGTTTCTCCTTCGTTAAATTGTTATATGGTTGGAATTGGAAAATGATACATGTAGTAATTGCTATAAATGTCTTGGGTAATGTGATACTTGGCAATTGTTGTGCTCATGTTTAAGCTCTTGCATCATATGCTTTGCACCCATTAATGAAGAAATACATAGAGCATGCTAAAATTTGGTTTGCATATTTGGTTTCTCTAAGGTCTAGATAATTTCTAGTATTGAGTTTGAACAACAAGGAAGACGGTGTAGAGTCTTATAATGTTTACAATATGTCTTTTATGTGAGTTTTGCTGCACCGGTTCATCCTTGTGTTTGTTTCAAATAAGCCTTGCTAGCCTAAACCTTGTATCGAGAGGGAATACTTCTCATGCATCCAAAATACTTGAGCCAACCACTATGCCATTTGTGTCCACCATACCTACCTACTACATGGTATTTTCCGCCATTCCAAAGTAAATTGCTTGAGTGCTACCTTTAAAATTCCATCATTCACCTTTACAATATATAGCTCATGGGACAAATAGCTTAAAAACTATTGTGGTATTGAATATGTAATTATGCACTTTATCTCTTATTAAGTTGCTTGTTGTGCGATAACCATGTGGGGACGCCATCAACTACTCTTTGTTGAATTTCATGTGAGTTGCTATGCATGTTCGTCTTGTCTGAAGTAAGAGCGATCTACCACCTTATGGTTAAGCATGCATATTGTTAGAGAAGAACATTGGGCCGCTAACTAAAGCCATGATCCATGGTGGAAGTTTCAGTTTGGACATATATCCTCAATCTCATATGAGAAAATTATTAATTGTTGTTACATGCTTATGCATAAAAGAGGAGTCCATTATCTGTTGTCTATGTTGTCCCGGTATGGATGTCTAAGTTGAGAATAATCAATAGCGAGAAATCCAATGCGAGCTTTCTCCTTAGACCTTTGTACAAACGCATAGAGGTACCCCTTTGTGACACTTGGTTAAAACATGTGCATTGTGATGATCCCAGTAGTCCAAGCTAATTAGGACAAGGTGCGGCACTATTAGTATACTATGCATGAGGCTTGCAACTTGTAAGATATAATTTACATGATACATATGCTTTATTACTACCGTTGACAAATTTGTTTCATGTTTTCAAAATCAAAGCTCTAGCACAAATATAGCAATCGATGCTTTTCCTCTATGGAGGACAATTCTTTTACTTTCAATGTTGAGTCAGTTCACCTATTTCTCTCCACCTCAAGAAGCAAACACTTGTGTGAACTGTGCATTGATTCCTACATACTTGCTTATTGCATTTATTATATTACTCTATGTTGACAATATCCATGAGATATACATGTTACAAGTTGAAAGCAACCGCTGAAACTTAATCTTCCTTTGTGTTGCTTCAATGCCTTTACTTTGAATTATTGCTTTATGAGTTAACTCTTATGCAAGACTTATTGATGCTTGTCTTGAAGTGCTATTCATGAAAAGTCTTTGCTATATGATTCACTTGTTTACTCATGTCATATACATTGTTTTGATCGCTGCATTCACTACATATGCTTTACAAATAGTATGATCAAGGTTATGATGGCATGTCACTCCGAAATTATCCGTGTTATCGTTTTACCCGCTCGGGACGAGCAGAACTAAGCTTGGGGATGCTGATACGCTTCCGACGTATCGATAATTTCTTATGTTCCATGCCACATTATTGATGTTATCTACATGTTTTATGCACACTTTATGTCATATTCGTGCATTTTCTAACTAACCTATTAACAAGATGCGAGGTGCCTGTCTTGTTTTGTTTCAGAAATTTAGTAACGAAATATTCTCGAATTGGACGAATCAATGCCTGGGTCCTATTTTGCCACGAAGCTTCCGAAGACCGAAGAGGAGACGAAGTGGGGCCACGAGGCGGCCAGACACAGGGCGGCGCCAGGTCTTGGCCGCGCGGCCCTGGCATCCGCCCTCGTGCCGCTCCGACCTGCCTTCCGCCTAAAGCCTCCGTTTGCCCCCACCGAGAGCCACGATACGGAAAACCTTCAGAGACGCGCCGCCGCCGAGCCCCATCTCGGGGATCGAGAGCCGCCGCACTCCGGCCGGAGAGGGGATTCATCTCCTGAGAGACGCATGGTCGCCTCCCGAGTGATGTGAGGTAGTCTACCCTGGACTATGGGTCCATATAGCTAGATGGTTGTCTTCCCCATTGTGCTTCATTGTCGGATCTTGTGAGCTGCCTAACATGATCAAGATCATCTATCTGTAATTCTATATGTTGCGTTTGTTGGGATCCGATGAATAGAGAATACTTGTTATGTTGATTATCAAAGTTATGTCTATGTGTTGTTTATGATCTTGCATGCTCTCGCTAGTAGTGCTCAAGTAGATGCTTGTAACTCAAGAGGGGAGTATTTATGTTCGATATAGTCCATGCCTCCATTGATATGGGACGGGACAAGAAAGTTCTAAGGTTGTGGATGTGGTTATTGCCACTAGGGATAAAACATTAGTGCTATGTTCAAGGATGTAGTTACCGATTACATTACGCGCAATACTTAACAATGTGTTCAACAAAACTAGCACATTTAATGATGATACTTCTTATGATAAGCGGATTTATTACATCTATGTACTTTGTCGTAATGCCCAATTAAATGCACTATACTCATCATGATATGTATGTGCATGGTCATGTCCTCTTTATTTGTCACCCAACCGTAATTTTCACCCAACATGTCGTTTATCTTATGGGAGAGACACACTCTAGTGAACTGTGGACCCCGGTCTCTCTATACCGAAATACAATCTACTGCAATACTTGTTCTATTGTTTTCGCAAACAATCATCTTCCACACAACGTGTTAATCCTTTACAGCAAGCCCGGTGAGATTGACAACCTCACTCTCTAGGGGCAAAGTACTTTGGGTTGTGCAGTTCCACGCGCGAATCGGGTGCCAGCGCCGCACTACATCCCGCCGCCATCAACCTTCAACGTGCTTTGACTCCTATCGGTTCGATTAAACCTTGGTTTCTTACTGAGGGAAACTTGCCGCTGTGCGCATCACACCTTCCTCTTGGGGTTCCCAACGGACGTGTCAACCACACGCATCAGCAGCGTGTCTTGATCTCCCCGGCAACGGCGCCAGAAAAAGAGCTTGATACACGTACATCACGCGTCCGTTGGGAACCCCAAGAGGAAGGTGTGATGCGTACGACAAGTTTTCCTCGTAAGAAACCAAGGTTTATCTAACCAGTAGGTGCCAAGAAGCACGTTGAAGGTTGATGGTGGCGGAATGTGAGCGGCGCAACACCAGGGATTCCGCGCCAACGTGGAACCTGCACAACACAACCAAATTACTTTGCCCCAATGTGACAATGAGGTTGTCAATCTCACCGGCTTGTTGTAACAAAGGATTAGATATATAGTGTGGATGATGATGTTTGCGGAAAACAGATTGTATTCGATGTTAAGAATGGACCGGGTTCACAGCTCACTAGTGGTGTCTCCATAAGATAAATAGCATGTTGGGTGAACAAATTATTGGGCAATTGACAAATAAAGATAGCATGACAATGCACTTACATGTTATGATGAGTAGTGTGAAATTCAATTGGGCATTACACAAAGTACATATCCAGCATGCATCTATGCCTAAAAAGTCCACCTTCGTGTTATCATCCGAACCCTTCCGGTATTAAGTTGCAAACAACAGACAATTGCATTAAGTATGGTGCGAATGTAATCAACAAATACATCCTTAGACATAGCATTGATGTTTTATCTAGTGGAAACATCACATCCACAACCTTAGAACTTTCTCACTGTCCCAGGTTTAATGGAGGCATGAACCCACTATCGAGCATAAATACTCCCTCTGGAGTTACAAGTAACGACTTGGCCGAGCCTCTACTAATAACGAGAGCATGCAAGATCATAAACAACACATAGATGATAGATTGATAATCAACATAACATAGCATTCAATATTCATCGGATCCCAACAAACGCAACATGTAGCATTACAAATAGATGATCTTGATCATGTTAGGCAGCTCACAAGATCCGACAATGATAGCACAATGAGGAGAAGACAACCATCTAGCTACTGCTATGGACCCATAGTCCAGGGTGAACTACTCACACATCACTCCGAGGCGATCATGGCGATGAAGAGTCCTCCGGGAGATGATTCCCCTCTCCGGCAGGGTGCCGGAGGCGATCTCCCGAATCCCCCGAGATGGGATTGGGCGGCGGCTCTCTGGAAGGTTTTCCGTATCGTGGCTCTCGATCGGAGTTATTATCGACGAAGGCTTATGTAGGCGGAAGGGTAGGTCGGGGGCGCCACGAGGGCCCACACAACAGGCCGCGTGGCCCCAGCCCGGGCGCGCCGCCCTACCGTGTGGCCGCTCGTCACCCCACTTCGTTCCTTTTCTGGACTTCGGAAGCTTCGTGGAAAATAAGATCCCGGGCGTTGATTTCGTCCAATTCAGAATATTTCCTTACTAGGATTTCGAAACCAAAACAGCAGAAACAGAATCGGCTCTTCGGTATCTTGTTAATAGGTTAGTGCCGGAAAATGCATAAATATGACATAAAGTGTATATAAAACATGTGTGTATCATCATAAAACAAGCATGGAGCATAAGAAATTATCGATACGTTGGAGACGTATCATTATTCGGCTAGCTAATAGAGAAACTATCTCACCTATTGGTATTGTTCAAGATGTGGAAGTTCTATGTGGTAAGATTAAATATCCTGCTGACTTTTTGGTACTTGGTTCTGCTGCTAGTAAGACTTGTCCTATCATTTTTGGTAGACCTTTTCTAAATACTTGTGGAGCTATTATAGATTGCAAGAAAGAGAAAATTGTGACTAAATTTGCTGGTGAATCTTATGAGTTTAATTTCTCTAAATTTGCCAAAGTTCCTTATGAAGCTGAATTTCCTAATGATGATTTTAGAGTTGAACAATTGCATCTATTGCTCTTGCTCCTAATAATCTTTGCAGCAACATTTGGAGGATCATGAGAGTGAAGTCTTTAGGGAAGAAAGGAATGAGCTTGATGAAATTTTCCTTCGTCAACCCATTCTTAAACATGACTTACCGGTCGAAGATCTAGGTACAACACCACCACCAAAGGAAGATCCTGTTTTTGATTTGAAACCGTTACCTAGTAATCTTAATTATGCTTATATTGATGATAAGAAAACATATCATGTTATTATTAGTGCTAAGCTTTCAGATTTTGAGGAAGAAAGATTATTGGAAATATTGAAGAAACACCGAGGAGCTATTGGCTACATTCTTGATGACTTGAAGGGGATTTCTCCCTCTATTTGCCAACATGCCATCAACATGGAAGATGATGCAAAGCCCGTTGTTGAACATCAGCATCGTCTAATTCCTAAGATGAAGGATGTGGTAAGGAATGAGGTATTGAAACTTCTTGAAGCTGGTATTATATATCCTATTGCGATAGTAGATGGGTTAGTCCTCTGCATTGTGTTCCTAAGAAAGGAGGAATAATTGTTGTACCTAATGATAATGATGAGCTCATCCCTCAAAGAGTAGTTGTAGGGTATAGAATGTGCATTGATTTTCGAAAGGTTAATAAAGTTACTAAGAAAGATCATTACCCTTTACCTTTTATTGATCAAATGCTAGAAAGGTTAAAAATACTCATTTCTGCTTTCTTGATGGTTATTCTGGGTTTTCACAAATTGCTGTTAAAGCTAAACATCAAGAGAAAACCACTTTCACTTATCCCTATGGAACTTATGCTTATATGCGTATGCCTTTGGTTTATGTAATGCTCCCGCTACTTTTCAAAGATGCATGTCTGCTATTTTTCATGGCTTTTGTGAAAAGATTGTAGAGGTATTCATGGATGATTTTTCTGTCTATGGGAATTCTTTTGATGATTGTTTGCGAAACCTTGATAAAGTTTTGAAGAGATGTGAAGAAACTAACCTTGTTCTTAATTGGGGGAAATGCCACTTTATGGTTAATGAAGGAATTGTATTGGGACATAAAATTTCCGAGAGAGGTATTGAAGTTGATAGAGCTAAAGTTGAAGCAATTGAGAAGATGCCCTATCCTAGGGATGTTAAAGGTATTCGTAGTATTCTTGGTCATGCTGGTTTTTATAGGAGATTTATTAAAGATTTCTCTAAAATTCAAAGCCTCTTACTAATCTTCTTCAAAAGATGTACCTTTTGTTTTTCATGATGATTGTAAGGAAGCTTTTGAAACTCTAAAGAAAGCCTTAACAACTGCTCCTGTAGTTGAACCTCCCGATTGGAATTTACCTTTTGAAATTATGTGTGATGCTAGTGATTTTGCTGTACTTGGACAGCGAGTAGATAAAAAATTGAATGTTATTCATTATGCTAGTAAAACTCTTGATGCTGCTCAAAGAAATTATGCTACAACTGAAAAAGAGTTATTAGCTGTAGTTTTTGCTTGTGACAAGTTTAGACCTTATATTGTTGATTCAAAAGTCACAGTTCATACTGATCATGCTGCAATTAGGTACCTTATGGAAAAGAAAGATGCTAAGCCAAGGCTTATTAGATGGGTGCTTCTTTTGCAAGAATTTGATTTACATATTGTAGATAGGAAAGGTGCTGATAATCCTGTTGCTGATAATTTGTCTAGATTGGAAAATATTGCTTATGATCCCGTTCCTGTTAATGATAGTTTTCCAAATGAACAATTGGCTGCAATAAAGGTGAGCTCGCGAGATAGTCCTTGGTATGCTGATTATGCTAACCTTATTGTTTCCAAGTACTTGCCTCCAACCTTTTCAGCTCAGCAAAGGAGGAAATTCTTTTATGACTTGAGGCATTATTTTGGGATGACCCACACTTATATAAAAAAGGAGTGGATGGTATTATGCGAAGATGTGTCCCCGAATATGAACAACAAGAGATATTGAGTGTCATGGTAGTGTTTATGGAGGACATCACGCCGGAGATAGAACCGCACAAAAGGTTCTACGGTCAGGTTTTTACTGGCCAACTCTCTTTAAAGATGCAAGAAAGTTCATTTTATCTTGTGATGAATGTCAAAGAGTTGGTAATATCTCTAGATGCAATGAAATGCCTATGATTTATACTCTTGTTATTGAACCATTTGATTGTTGGGGATTTGACTTCATGGGTTCTTTCCCTTCTTCAGAAGGTAACACTCATATACTTGTCGCTGTTGATTATGTTACTAAATGGGTGGAAGCCATACCCACAAAAAGTGTTGATGGTGAGACCTCTTTAAAAATGCTTTTAGATGTTATTTTTCCTAGATTTGGAGTACCTAGATATCTTATGACTGATGGAGGTTCTCATTTTATTCATGGTGGTTTTAGAAAAACTCTTGCTAAATATGGTATTAATCATAGAATTGCTTCAGCTTATCATCCTCAAACTAGTGGACAAGTAGAATTATCAAATAGAGAAATTCAATCTATCTTGCAAAAGACTATTAATAAATCTAGGAAAAATTGGGCTAGTAAGTTGAAGGAAGCGTTTTGGGCTTATAGAACTGCTTATAAAAATCCTATGGGTATGTCTCCTTATAAAATGTTTTATGGAAAAGCTTGTCATTTACCTTTAGAGCTAGAGCACAAAGCTTATTGGGTAAGAGAACTTAATAAAGATTTTAAACTTGCTGGTAAGAAAAGGTTGCTACAATTGAGTTCTTTAGATGAGTGGAGAAGTGAAGCTTATGAAAATGCTAGACATTTTAAGGAGAAAGTTAAGAAATGGCATGATAGAAGAATTATTAAAAGAGAATTTAATATTGGAGATAAAGTCCTATTGTATCGGTCTCATCTCAGATTTTTTACAGGGAAATTACTCTCAAAATGGGAAGGACCGTATGTCATTGTGGAGGTGTATCGTTCAGGGGCAATAAAAATTTCTTCGCTGAAATATGATGCCACACAAGTGGTGAATGGACAAAGACTCAAACATTATATTTCTGGAGATTCTTATAATGAAGATGTTGATGTTATTCGAGTGGTGACTCTAGAAACTTTCATCAAAGATCAAATTGATAGTTCTACGGAGTTCGACTTCGAATAGGTAACAGTTTTGGTAGTAAAAAGTCCGCGTTTAACTTTCTGAACAATATTTTTTCTATTTTTAGAAAATATGAAAAATTACGAGATCGAATCGGAGTGGAGGAGGCACACGAGGGCGATCCCCACGTGGTGGCGCGGGCCCCACCCTGGCCGCGGTGCCATATGGGGACGGCTCCTCGGAGTCCCTCTTCCACTCGGGTTCGACCTGGTACTTTCCTTTTGTTGTGAATTTTTTTGTTATATAATCCCCCGGATCCCCCGAGGTCCATATATCGTCTTCTCGTCGTGTTTTGTTTCGAGCTGTTTTCCACCAGATATTGTTTTCAGATCTAGAGCCACCATGGTCTCCAACAACAAGGGCAAGGGCCCTTGGAGGAAGATATTCAAGAACCCGAGTTGAAAGAAAAAGTCGAGAGTGAAGATGAAGGAGAAGTGGAGGAAGACCCGCGTGTATACCCGCGCGCCACCGTCGCAAGCATTGGGGTGGTGGCAAATCTGTTCAACCTCAAGATAGGCGCACGGATGAGCACGGGAAGAAAAGTCCCACGTCGCTTCCTAGCTCCAAGGACATCTTCTGCAGGCATTAATAACCCCTTCCACACTCTAATTCATAAGAGTCAAATTGAAAGGATTCCTGAGGCAGAATTTCCTAGTAGATGGGATATGGATCGTTCTAACAATGCAGGAAGGATGAAACCTGAAGCTGAGGAGTGGGGAAACAACTCCAAGAGTTGGGACTCGCCGTCTGACATACTCATTAACCGCGTCGAGCACAACTCGGAGCTGATCCGCAACCTCACCTACGAGATTGATGAGCTAAAGGAGCTTGTTAAGAAGCTTATCAAGAATTCAGCACCATCACCGAAGGAGTAATTCATCATTGGTATTGGCACCCCCTTGGCTTGTTCCAAGCTTGGGGGAGTGCCGCGGTATCACATCATCACTATCTTTTACCTTTTTACTATCAAGTAGTGTCATATCATGAGTAGGAAAGTTATCATATAAGATGGTTTGCGTGGAAGTATCTCTCTTTTAGTTGGTTATCTATGTATCCCTTGGTGTGAGTTATTGTTATGGAATATTAATGAGAAGTTTTATCATTTACGTTTTGCACACCTTATTTTAGTTTCCAATTTCTGTTATATGATTGATCTTGTTGTTAGTATTGATATCACTTTGGGAGCATCAAGTAAATCTATTTGGTTTTGGCAAACTTAGCATTGGTCAACAGCAAAAATACTTTGAGGCTTAAGTACAAAAGAGGGAAGTACATGTAGATATATTATTTCATTATCTTTCTTTCTTGTTAGCTAATGAGCTTAGTATTCTCAAGTTAAAATTGTTTGTGCTTACAAGTAAGATGCATGATTGTTTCTATCACATGTATATTTGTTTGTTTCCTCAACTCTTATGCTTGCTAACCAATCTTGCTAGGCAAAGACCTGTACTGAGAGGGAATGCTTCTCGTGCATCCAAAACCTTAAACCAAACCCATGCCATTTGTGTCCACCATAACTACCTATTATGTGGTATTTTTGTGCCACTCCAAGTAAATATTTCATGTGCTACCTTTAAACAATTAAAAAGTTATTATCTCTTATTTGTGTCAATGTTTTACAGCTCATGAGGAAGTATGTGGTGTTTTATCTTTCAATCTTGTTGGACAGACTTTCGCCAATGGACTAGTGGCATATACATCCGCTTGTCCAATAATTTTGCAAAAAGAGCTGGCAACGGGGTGCCCAGCCCCAATTAATAACTTTCATTAATAATTCTCTTCACATGTTTTGCCCCGATTTATCAGTAAGCAACTTAATTTTGCAATAGACACTCCTCCATGGTATGTGAAATGTTGGAAGGCACCCGAGGATTCGGTTAGCCATGGCTTGTGAAAGCAAAGGTTGGGAGGAGTGTCATCCATAAATAAACTAAAGTACATGTGTAAACAAAAGAGAAGAGGGATGATCTACCTTGCTAGTAGAGATAACGTCCTTCATGGGAGCCGCTTGAAAGTCTCAAGCTGACAGGTAGAGTGCCCACTACCATTCGTGGACAACAACAAACACCTCTCAAAACTTTATTTTTATGCTCTCTATATGATTTAAAAACTTGAAAAGCTCTAGCACATGATTTAATCCTGCTTCCCTCTGCGAAGAGCCTATCTTTTACTTTTATGTTGAGTCAGTAAACCTATTTCCCTCTATCTCAAGAAAGCAATTGAGTTGTTGTGATCCAACCATTTATATTGTGATATATTTAATCATGTCCTTTATTCTTCCTTGTTTAGTACAAATTTTATCTGAATGAATATGACTTTGAAGGTTATCAATGATTATGAGGAGATTGTTATGATTGAGCATGTAAGTTCTGCCATATAAGCTCTAATATAAAGGCTCTGCTCGAAAGATAAGTACAATCTGTTAATTGTTCTTCGACCAAGAACGAAGTTTGCCATCACCAATTATGATTTCCTATACACCTTTATTTGTGATTTCCCTTTACTTGTTTCAAGTTGAGTTATATGAGGAAGTTGTTTACTAGAATGTCTTGTGTGAATTAATAAATGTGATGCTTCTTGTCCGTATTTTATTTATCAACTCTTCACTCCATAAATATGTGGTCTTGTTTACATCGAGTTCAGTTGCTTGGGGAAGCAGGTCTAAGCTTGGGGGAGTTGATACATCCATTTTGCATCACTATTTTATATCATAATTTACTATTATTCATTGATATATTTCATATTTAGAGATGATACTTATGTTATTTCACCTATTTTGCATGTTTCATGATTATTGGAGAATTACTCACCGGAGTCAGAATTCTGCTCAAAAAGCACCGTCAGGATACAATATTTCGAAGATCAACAATTGACGGAAAATATACGAAGCTCCTATTTTTCCAGATGACGAGCCAGCCAAAAGGGGAGGTCGAGGAGGGCCGCCATGGGCCCTCCCCATGGGCCGCGCGACACCAATGCGCGCCGCCACGTGGGGAGGGGCCCACGACCCCCTCGCCATCGCCTCGCGTACTTCATCTCCCGAAACCCTAAGGTGCGGGGAACATCGAGGATAGTCATCACCGCCTCCTCGAGGTGGAAAACACTAGAGAGAAGAGAGCTCTCCGGCAGGCAGAAATCTGCCGGGGGAATTCCCTCCCGGAGGGGGGAAATCGTCGCCATCGTCACCATCATCGAGATGGACTTCATTGGGATCATCATCATCATCTCCACCACCGACACCGTCATCTCCACCGCTGCACCTCGTCTCCGCTGTAACATCTAGGGTTGAATCTTGAGTATTTCATAGGGGAAACTCTCCCGGTGTTGATTACTCCTTGTTATTGATGCTATTGAGTGAAACCGTTGAATCAAGGTTTATGTTCAGATTGTTATCCATCATCATATCACCTCTGATCATGTTCCATATGATGTCTTCGAGTAGTTCATTTAGTTCTTGAGACATGGGTGAAGTCTAAATGTTAGTAGTGAACTATGTTGAGTAATATTTAATGGTTTGATATTTAAGTTGTGGTGTTGTTCTTCTAGTGGTGTCATGTGAACGTCGACTACATGACACTTCAACTTTATGGGCCTAGGGGAATGCATCTTGTATTTGTTTGCTCATTGTGGGGTTGCCGGAGTGACAGCAACCTGAACCCCCGTTGGTATATCAATGCATGAGGGATAGCAGGATCTCAGAGTTTAAGGCTGTGGTTAGATTTATCTTAATTACTTTCTTGTATTTGCGGATGCTTGCAAGGGGTTTAATCACAAGTATGTATTAGTCCTAGGACGGGCGGCATTAGCATAGGTTCACCCACACAACACTTATCAAAACAATGAAGATTAATCAACTATATGAAGCGAAAGCACTAGACTAAATTCCCGTGTGTCCTCAAGAACGTTTGGTCATCACAAGTAAACAAACCGGCTTGTCCTTTGTGCTAAAAAGGATTGGGCCACTTGCTACAATTACTATTCTCGCATTTTACTTACTCGTATTTTATTTATCTGCTATATCAAAACCTCCTGAAAACTTGTCAGTGAGCATTTACAAGAATCCTTCATCGAAACTGCTTGTCAACACCTTCTGCTCCTCGTTGGGTTTGACACTCTTATTTATCGAAAGTACTACGATACACCCCTATACTTGTGGGTCATCAACGTACCGTTGGATGCAGAAGGAATGTATTTGATGACTTACACGTGTCTCCATGGGTAATAAGGTCTTTTCTGCGACGAACCGCGACAAACGTGTGCGAGTGCGGGAGGACGTGTGCCCACACGTCTCCCACGATAATTTCCTATGTTCCATGCCACATTATTGATGATATCGACATGTTTTATGCATACTTTATGTCATTATTATGCGTCCGGAACTAACCTATTGACGAGATGTCGAAGGGTCAGTTCTGTTTTTGTTTTTGGTTTCAGAAATCCTAGTAAGGAAATATCTGAATCACGAAATCAACGCGATCCTATTTTTCCACGAAGCTTGAACATCGAGAGTCGGAGGGGAGCCCTGGTGGGCCAGAGGTAGGCCGGCGCGGCCGGGCCCCGGCCGCGCCGCCTTACCCTCTCACCGCCTCTTCGACCCTCCGACTCCGCCTCTTCGCCTATATAAAGGTCCTCGACCTAAAACCTCGAGACGAAAAAGCCACGGTACGAGAAACCATCCGAGCCGCCGCCATCGGCCAAGATCTAGGGACAGAGTTCTGTTCGCACGCCGCCGGACGGGAAGTGCCCCGAAGGCTTCTCCATCGACACCACCGCCATCTTCAGCGCTGCGTCTCCCATGAGGAGGAGTAGTTCTCCATCGAGGCTCCTGGCTGTACCGGTAGCTATGTGGTTCATCTCTCTCCCTATGTACTTCAATACAATAATCTCATGAGCTGCCTTACATGATTGAGATTCATATGATGATGCTTGTAATCTAGATGTCATTATGCTAGTCAAGTGGATTTTACTTATGTGATTTCTCTGGAGACTCCTTGTCCCACGTGTGTAAAGGTGACAGTGTGTGCACCGTGGGGTCTCTTAGGCTATATTT
Organism: Lolium multiflorum; assembly: GCA_030979885.1. Classification (NCBI taxonomy): domain Eukaryota; kingdom Viridiplantae; phylum Streptophyta; class Magnoliopsida; order Poales; family Poaceae; genus Lolium; species Lolium multiflorum. Next base: position 57,669,317 of record CM061751.1, read on the forward strand.
CACAATACTTATTCACCGTTATGAGCATAGTGAAGTGCTTATTTATATCCCTTTATGATTACAATGTGTTTTGTATCACAATTTATCTGTGTGCTACTCTAGTGATGTTATTAAAGTAGTTTATTCCTCCCGCACGGTGTAATGGTGACAGTGTGTGTGTAGTACTTGGCGTAGGCTATGATTGTGATCTCTTGTAGATTATGAAGTTAACTATTGCTATGATAGTATTGATGTGATCTATGCCTCCTTTAGAGCAAGGTGACAGTGTGTGCTATGTTAGTACTTGGTTTGGTTATGTTGATCTGTCATGCACTCTAAGGTTATTTAAATATGAACATCGAATATTGTGGAGCTTGTTAACTCCGGCATTGAGGGTTGTGTAATCCTACACAGTTAGTGGTGTTCATCATCCAACAAGAGAGTGTAGAGTCTAGCATCTATCTATTTATTCTATTATGTGATCAATGTTGAGAGTGTCCACTAGTGAAAGTATGATCCCTAGGCCTTGTTCCTAAATACTGTTATCGCTGCTTGTTTATCGTTTACCGCATCGTACCGTCCGCAATATTACCACCATCAACCACACGCCAGTCCTGGGCAAAGCACTTTTCTGGCACCGTTACTACTGCTTATATTTATTCATACCACCTGTATTTCACTTCGCTGAACTAGTGCACCTATTAGGTGTGTTGGGGACACAAGAGACTTCTTGCTTTGTGGTTGCAGGTTGCATGAGAGGGATATCTTTGACCTCTTCCTCCCCGAGATCGATAAACCTTGGGTGATCCATTTAAGGGAAACTTGCCGTTGTTCTACAAACCTCTGCTCTTGGAGGCCCAACACTGTCTACAAGAATAGAAGCTCCCGTAGACATCAAGTACTTTTTCGCGCCATTGCCGGGGAGGAAGGTAAAGGCACTCATACTACTGTTCCAGTGTAACAGTACTTTTCCGGCGCCATTGTGTGTGTGCTCGAAGCTATTTCCTTTAGATCTCGCAATTGCATCTTTTGTTTCTTGTTTACACTAGTTAGGCATAATGGAAAACAACAAAAATATGAGAGATCTTTATGAACTTTATCTTGAATTAGGACATGATGTGTTTGAAGAGAGAATTAAAAAACCCATGGAACTTTATATGCATACTAATGGGAATGTTATTAATATGAATGCTTTGAATACTATTGTTGCTAATGCTATGGAAAATTCTAAGCTTGGGGAAGCTGGTTTTGATGAGCATGATCTTTTTAGTCCCCCAAGCATTGAGGAGAAAATTTACTTTGATGATACTTTGCCTCCTATTTATGATGATTATAATGATAGTAGTCTTTTGTTGCCACCTGTTATGGAGGATAAATTTGATTATGATTACAATATGCCTCCTATATTTGATGATAGCTACTTTGTTGAATTTGCTCCCACTACAACTAATAAAATTGATTATGCTTATGTTGGGAGTAGTAATAATTTTATGCATGGGACTCATGATAATAATGCTTTATGTGATAGTTATATTGTTGAGTTTGCTCATGATGCTACTGAAAGTTATTATGAGAGGAAAATATGGTTGTAGAAATTTTCATGTTACTAAAACACCTCTCTATGTGCTGAAATTTTTGAAGCTACACTTGTTTTATCTTCCTATGCTTGTCACTTTGCTATTCATGAACTTGTTTATTTACAAGATTCCTTTTCATAGGAAGCATGTTAGACTTAAATTTGTTTTGAATTTGCCTCTTGATGCTCTCTTTTGCTTCAAATACTATTTCTTGCGAGTGCATCATTAAAACTGCGAGCCCATCTTAATGGCTATAAAGAAAGCACTTCTTGGGAGATAACCCATGTTTTTGTTTTACTACAGTAACTTTTTTTTTATATTTGAGTCTTGGAAGTTGTTACTACTGTAGCAACCTCTCCTTATCTTAGTTTTGTGCTTTGTTGTGCCAAGTAAAGTCGTTGATAGTAAGGTTCATACTAGATTTGGATTAACGCATAAATTTCTTTTGTCCACGAATCTGGGCAAAATTCTCTGTAGGTAACTCAGAAAATTATGCCAATTTACGTGAGTGATCCTCGATATGTACGCAACTTTCATTTCATTTGAGCAAGTCTGGTGCCTCAATAAAATTGTCTTCCGTTTTGATGATTCTGCCTTTTATTTCGCATTGCCTCCTTTGCTATATGGGATGGATTTCTTTGTTCCATTAACCTCCAGTAGCTTTGGGCAATGTCCAGAAGTGTTAAGAATGATTGTGTCACCTCTGAACATGTGAATTTTTGATTATACACTAACCCTCTAATGAGTTTGTTTCGAGTTTGTGGAGGAAGTTTTCAAGGGTCAAGAGAGGAGGATGATACAATATGATCAAGAAGAGTGAAAGCTCTAAGCTTGGGGATGCCCCGGTGGTTCATCCCCGCATATTTCAAGAAGACTCAAACATCTAAGCTTGGGGATGCCCAAGGCATCCCCTTCATCGACAAATTATCAGGTTCCTTCTCTTGAAACTATATTTTTATTCGGTCACATCTTATGTACTTTACTTGGAGCGTCTGTATGTTTCTTGTTTTTGTTTTTGTTTGAATAAATGCTTGTGTGGGAGAGAGACATGCTCCGCTGGTTCATATGAACATGTGTTCTTAGCTTTTAATTTTCATGGCGAAGGTTGAAACTGCTTCGTTAATTGTTATATGGATGGAAACGGAAAATGCTACATGTAGTAATTGGTATGATGTCTTGAATAATGTGATACAATTGTTGTGCTCATGTTTAAGCTCTTGCATCATATACTTTGCACCTATTAATGAAGAAATACATAGAGCATGCTAAAATTTGGTTTGCATAATTGGTCTCTCTAAGGTCTAGATAATTTCTAGTATTGAGTTTGAACAACAAGGAAGACGGTGTAGAGTCTTATAATGTTTACAATATGTCTTTTATGTGAGTTTTGCTGCACCGGTTCATCCTTGTGTTTGTTTCAAATAACCTTGCTAGCCTAAACCTTGTATCGAGAGGGAATACTTCTCATGCATCCAAATACTTGAGCCAAACACTATGCCACTTGTGTCCACTATACCTACCTACTACATGGTATTTCTCCGCCATTCCAAAGTAAATTGCTTGAGTGCTACCTTTAAACAATTCAAAATTTATTACCTCTGATTTGTGTCAATGTTTTATAGCTCATGAGGAAGTATGTGGTGTTTATCTTTCAATCTTGTTGGGCAACTTTCACCAATGGACTAGTGGCTTCATCCGCTTATCCAATAATTTTGCAAAAAGAGCTGGCAATGGGATTCCCAGTCACAAATTAATTAACAAAAATAGACACTCCTCCATGGTATGTGATTGTTGGACGGCACCCGAAGGATTCGGTTAGCCATGGCTTGAGAAAGCAAAGGTGGGGAGGAGTGTCATCATAATAAAACTAAAATAAAAAGGCACTCCTTCATGGTATGAGATTGTTGGCAGGCACCCGAGGATTCGGTTAGCCATGGTTTGTGAAAGAAAGGTTGGAAGGAGTGCCACCCAAAAATAAAAATAACTCATGGGAGCCGCTCTTTGAAGGTTTGTCTGGCAAGGGGGTTAGAGTGCCCACTACCATTCGTTGACAACAACATACACCTCTCAAAACTTTATTTTTATGCTCTCTATATGTTTTCAAAACCAAAGCTCTAGCACAAATATAGCAATCGATGCTTTCCTCTTTGAAGGGCCATTCTTTACTTTTATTGTTGAGTCAGTTCACCTATTTCTCTCCATCTCAAGAAGCAAACACTTGTGTGAACTGTGCATTAATTCCTACATACTTGCATATTGCACTTGTTATATTACTTTACATTGACAATATCCATGAGATATGCATGTTATAAGTTGAAAGCAACCGCTGAAACTTAATCTTCCTTTGTGTTGCTTCAATGCTTCTACTATGAATTATTGCTTTATGAGTTAACTCTTATGCAAGACTTATTGATGCTTGTCTTGAAGTACTATTCATGAAAAGTCTTTGCTATATGATTCATTTGTTTACTCATGTCAATTACCATTGTTTTGATCGCTGCATTCATTACATATGCTTACAATAGTATGATCAAGGTTATGATGGCATGTCACTTCAGAAATTATCTTTGTTATCGTTTACTGCTCGGGATGAGCAGAACTAAGCTTGGGGATGCTGATACGTCTCCGACGTATCGATAATTTCTTATGTTCCATGCCACATTATTGATGATATCGACATGTTTTATGCATACTTTATGTCATTATTATGCGTTTCGGAACTAACCTATTGACGAGATGCCGAAGGCCAGTTCTGTTTGCTTTTGGTTTCAGAAATCCTAGTAAGGAAATGTTCTCGGAATCGGACGAAATCAACGCCCAGCATCCTATTTTTCCACGAAGCTTCGAACACCCGAGACTCGCCGTAGGGGAGCCCGGTGGGCCCAGAGGTAGGCGCGGCCCAGGCCCTGGCCGCGCCGCCTTACCCTCTCACCGCCTCTTCGACCCTCCGACTCCGCCTCTTCGCCTATATAAAGGTCCTCGACCTAAAACCTCGAGACGAAAAAGCCACGGTACGAGAAACCATCCAGAGCCGCCGCCATCGCGAAGCCAAGATCTGGGGGACAGGAGTCTCTGTTCCGGCACGCCGCCGGATGGGGAAGTGCTCCGGAGGCTTCTCCATCGACACCACCGCCATCTTCATCAACGCTGCTGTCTCCCATGAGGAGGGAGTAGTTCTCCATCGAGGCTTGGGGCTGTACCTGTAGCTATGTGGTTCATCTCTCTCCCTATGTACTTCAATACAATAATCTCATGAGCTGCCTTACATGATTGAGATTCATATGATGATGCTTGTAATCTAGATGTCATTATGCTAGTCAAGTGGATTTTACTTATGTGATCTCCGGAGACTCCTTGTCCCACGTGTAAAGGTGACAGTGTGTGCACCGTGGGTCTCTTAGGCTATATTTCACAGAATACTTATTCACTGTTATGAAGAGCATAGTGAAGTGCTTATTTATATCCCTTTATGATTACAATGTGTTTTGTATCACAATTTATCTGTGTGCTACTCTAGTGATGTTATTAAAGTAGTTTATTCCTCCTGCACGGTGTAATGGTGACAGTGTGTGCATCGTGTAGTACTTGGCGTAGGCTATGATTGTGATCTCTTGTAGATTATGAAGTTAACTATTGCTATGATAGTATTGATGTGATCTATGCCTCCTTTCGTAGCGTGAAGGTGACAGTGTGCATGCTATGTTAGTACTTGGTTTGGTTATGTTGATCTGTCATGCACTCTAAGGTTATTTAAATATGAACATCGGATATTGTGGAGCTTGTTAACTCCGGCATTGAGGGTTCGTGTAATCCTACACAGTTAGTGGTGTTCATCATCCAACAAGAGAGTGTAGAGTCTAGCATCTATCTATTTATTCCGTTATGTGATCAATGTTGAGAGTGTCCACTAGTGAAAGTATGATCCCTAGGCCTTGTTCCTAAATACGTTATCGCGCTTGTTTAATGCTTTTTGCATCTCGTATCGTCCGCAATATTACCACCATCAACCACACGCCAGTCCTGGGCAAAGCACTTTTCTGGCACCGTTACTACTGCTTATATTTATTCATACCACCTGTATTTCACTTCGCCGAACTAGTGCACCTATTAGGTGTGTTGGGGACACAAGAGACTTCTTGCTTTGTGGTTGCAGGGTTGCATGAGAGGGATATCTTTGACCTCTTCCTCCCTGAGATCGATAAACCTTGGGTGATCCACTTAAGGGAAACTTGCTGCTCTACAAACCTCTGCTCTTGGAGGCCCAACACTGTCTACAAGAATAGAAGCTCCCGTAGACATCATGCCCCACTTGCATAACGTGTCACAGACCGCAGGCTTTCGGACCCACAAGTCAGTGATAGGAAAGGACTCGCGTTTTCCCGATACAGTGGTCGTGGCTATCGTCAGCACTGATGTCACTTTAAAGAGAGAAATTTTGACTACGGTGTTCTGAGGATTGACGACAAAGATGGATTGATGATAATTTCGAGAGCCTTTGATCGAATACAAGTTTTTGATCAAATGCTCGGGGGCTACTTTTTACAGAAGGAAATCTCGAGTATGGCAAGACAGAAAAGGCGAGAGCCTATGATCAAATACAAGCATTTGTTCATATGCTCGGGGGCTACTCCCATCGGGAGCGCTGGTCGCGCACCCGATAAAGATGGAAGAATTCGAAAAGACGACAATATAACGACAAAAGATGTTACAATGGTGAGCTACTTGGTTGTAGCCTCGGGGGCTACTCCCATCGGGAACGCTGTTCGCGTGCCCGGTGAAATTATAAAAGGCATGGTGAGCATATTTCGAGTTATAAAAATAACTCTTCACATACTCCCATCGGGAGGACAAGATAAAAATATACAAGTCATCCGGTGAATCGAATAAATGTGCTATTCCAACAGCCGAAAAAGCACTCGACAATATATTCTCAGAGTGCCTCAGTCGCAAATTAATCTCGGAATGCCGCAATACTTTGCGAAGGTAAGTCCCCGGGATCCGTCCTGTGCGGCGTGGCACCGCCTCTGACGGTGCTTCGCTACTTTTTCCGTATCAGCAGATGCGAAGAAAAATCCTAACGGACGCGTTAGGTACCCGATAAAACATGACTGGAATTCGACGCTTGGTAAGACCTTAAGCGGCGCATGTCGAGTTACACCAGTATCGCGAGATCATGTCCAGGGACGTGATCTTGAAGTAGGTTTTTGGTGGATTGCCACAAGAGCAGTTAACTAGTACCTGATCCGTCAGATGAACTAGCCCCAATTACCGTTATCCCTGTACAATATACGACTGTTTTATTAAAGATATGTGCTAACTCGAAGAAGTTGTATGGTAACTTGTAAAGTTGGAGATTTTCCCTGATTCTCCGATTCAAGCAAAATCTCGGGGGCTACTAACATAGGCATCCCTAATGGGCCTGCCGAAGATGGTACCCAGGGTTTGTTGAAGGCCCATGAGTCGACGAATACGAAGCTCGGAAGCCCAATTAGTTGTTGATAAGGAAAGATAGAATTGTATTAGGAATAAAGATATTTGTAACTTTACGGGTCGAACTCGAAGAGTCTCCCGATATCTGTAAACTTGTGTAATACGAAACCCTCGGTTCCGCCTCCTATATAAGGGGGAGTCGAGGGACGAAAAGAGAATCGATTTTATTGTCAACACAACCCTAGTTTCTTAGCAGTCGAGTACTTTTCCGGCTGAAACCTTCGAGATCTACTTGCCCTCTACTTCCAACTAAATCCTAGTCTACAATCCGTAGGCATTGACAAGTTAATACCTTGTCACCGGGCTACATGCCGCCTCGACCGAGATATTGGGGTGGTCGCAGATGCTGAACAGAGTCGGAAACTGGTCTTTGAGGGGTCTTGGGCCCGCCCAAGAATCGAGCCAGAACTGTGTGCGCCTACCATCACGAACTTGATGTCTAGCTCCTAACTTGAAAAAGTGTTTGATTTTGTGTAACGCTTTCCAGAACGGCGAGCCCCCCGGCTTGTGCCTGAAAAAATGTCCCTGGCCTCAACATATTTGGCGGAGATAACCTGCGCCCAGAGCGAGTTGTCTCCTTGGTAGAGCTTCCAAATCCACTTTAACATAAGAGCCGTATTCATTTTCTTGGAGTTGATAATACCCAGCCTGCCTACTTTCTTGGGTCTACAGACAGCCGGCAGTTAACTAGATGGTATTTACGTTTCGTCCCAGCTCCTTCCCAAAAGAACCGGGCGCGGTGAGAATCAAACTTCGCATGGACTCCATTCTGAAGCAGAAACAATCCCATCGCGAACATAGGGAGGCTGGCCAAGCTAGAATTGGATAGAATGAGTCTTCCTCCCGAGGATAGAAACCTCCCAAGCCAAGTTTCAATCCTGGTACCTAATTTCTGGACATAAAACATCCATTGATCCATGGTGAGCTTACGATCGGAGATAGGTAGACCTAAGTAAACGAAAGGAAATTCTCCAAGTTTGCAATTGAGCATATCTGCAACCTTTTGCTAGATATCTGGAGGTTGCCCCATAACCATAACCTCGCTCTTATGATAATTAATCTCGAGCCCCGACATTTCTTCAAAGCACATGAGCAGAAACTTCAGGTTGGTAATCTGGTGTTCGTTGTATTGGATCAGAATGAGGGTGTCGTCATCATATTGTAAGTGAGAGATTCCTCCTGGAACCAAGTGAGACACAACTCCCTCAATGTGGCCGGCGGCGCACGCCTTGGAAAGCATAATCGATATGGCCTCCGCCATGAAGTTAAAGAGCAGAGGCGAGAGCGGGTCCCCTTGGCGCAAACCCCTTTTGTTGCGAAAAGAGGGACCCACCTCCCCATTGATGGATATGGCAGTGTGGCCGCCCGTGACAAGCTGCATAATCCTGTGGACTGCCCCATAGTCGAACCCTTTCGCACGCAGCACTTCCACCATGAACTCCCAATTAACTCTGTCATACGCTTTTTCGAAATCGATTTTAAGCAAGATGCCCCTAGCTTCTTGCGTTTGAGCTCGTGAATAATCTCTTGGAGATCTAGAGCACCGTCCAAGATGAACTTCCCCTTGATGAAAGCAGTTTGGTTAGTGCTGATGACTCTATGCGCAATGGGGTCGATTTTGAGGGCAAAGGCCGTTGATACAATTTTGAAAATCACATTGATGAGAGCAATGGGCCTGAACTGAGAGATCTTGTTCGCGCCCGGCACTTTGGGGATTAGGGATAGCACCCCACAGTTCAGATGGGCGATGTCAATCCTCCCGAGGATGAAATCGTTTAGAATATGTAAAACCCCGTGTTTCACAAGCGGCCATCATTTCTGGAAAAAATCCACAGGAAAACCATCAGGCCCCGGTGCCGTGTCCGTTTTCATTGCCTTGACGATCTCGGATAATTCAGCTTTGGAGAAAGTCAGGGCGAGGTTGAGGTTCTCCTCGTGGTTCACCCTGGTAGCCCCTCCCAAGCGTGACGAGATAGGCCACACCGCCGCGGAGGCACCGAACCTAACATGTCTCTATAAAAGGAATAGATGTGCTCTTGGATAAGAGTCTTATCAGAAATTGGTCCACCTTCAGTCATCAGAGAAGAAATGAAGAATTTTCGCCTTCTACCATTTCCCACTGCATGGAAATAGGCCATGTTCGCATCCCCTTGAAGCGACCACCGAACATGTCCCCTTTGACGCCAATACTCTTCCTTGCTGCGGTAAATATTGAGGAGTTGGTATTCAAGATAGTAGCGGAAGACCCAGCCCTCCTCCTCCAGGCCAGTCGAATCGGCCTCGTCATTCAACTGTTTAATTTGGTCCAACAGGTGAAGTTTCTGCGCTTTCTGATCCTTTCCCATAGTTTTACTCCACCCTCGGAGATATTGCCGTAAGCCCCCAGACATAAACTGCCACCAACCTGTGATATCTCCCCCTCCCACTTGTTGGGCCAACCTAGAACTACAATTCAATCTTTTAGTTGTTCCTACAGTCTGATTCACAAGAGATAGAAAAAGACAAGTGTTAGCCCCATTTAGCTTAAGCTCATCCACTCACCTCGACTTTGAATCCGACATGAAGAGAATTCCAGAAATCCCTATAATGCACGCATCATAGTCAAGCCAACCGACACATGCTCCGCAAGTCGAAATCAGTGAGTATCTCTCAAATTGGTTACCTTGATCGTTTCTTCGGTGAATCTATAAATACAGAATAAAATGTAATACACACAAATGAAATTAGAAAGATAGTAAGAACTTGAGATGTAAATTAATTATCACACATAAGTCTGGATTGGCATAGTTTTAAAGAAACTGGGCTTTAATTCTGAGAAATATTATGTGATCCATGTCTTAAGCAATCCAACAAAACATATCTCCCAGAAATTTACTCATATATTTGATCAATGACAGGTTGCTCAGGCAAGTAACATAGCACATCCAAATAAGGAATTGGGATTTATCCTCCCTTATAGACTGATTGGATTTTCATCGAACATCTTGCATGCATAGTTAAAAAGATTCTGCAAACACAAAGATGAGAGAGAGAAAGGAAACGAGATTAATCAGGAGAAAGAGAGGTGTGAGTACCTGCAAGAGAGGTGATGGTATGCTGAAGGAAGGATGGAGAGCCGGACCAGTCGGCGCACGCGGCGAAGAGGGTCGTTGGTGGAGGAAATGGAGCCTCTTCTTTTCTTCTATCTTGCCCTTATATCCTGTTTTGCCATCTCCTCCCTCTCTTGTGGTGAGGTACGAGGAGGCCAAGCCCGTCCTCCGCACGTGACAAAGATGGATAGGGATGGAGGAGGTGCTCGGGCCTAGTTAGGTCTAGACGGCGTCTGGGATGGGCAACACCCTCGAGTGGACCTAGGCCGCAGTAGGTCGGTGCTGGGGCAGCGAGAACTTAATGCGAAGGGAAGATGCGGCGGCGCGTTGGGAAGTAGACGAGCGCGAGAGACTAAAGCCGGCGGGGGAATGGGGAGAAAGTGGTCGGCTGCCGCGATGGAGTTGGGGAAGAGAGGTCGCCGGCGGAGCTGAGCAGCCACGGCGAGGAGTGCGGTTGAGACTTGAGAGGAGATGACGGGAAAGAAAGTGAGAGAGACGGACGTGGGGTTCAATGTAGAGCAGGCGTCCATTAATGATTAGGGGGAGCGAACACGTTTTCTCTCGCAGCTCGGTTGGCCTCAAGAAAATTACAGCTACCAAAAAAGACATACTCTAAGCATGACAGATAGGCCATGGGCTGGGACGGGCATATGTGCAGTGTACAACGGATAGTACATGCGCGGTATTGGTGCACCCACCCCTCTGCCACACCACAGACAGCGGCACATGGTTGCTTGAACGCACAATAAAGCGTACCCAAGCGTACAATAACAGGCCGATCAACAAAATGCTCTGGCCCATGGGCAGTGTGTAGAGGGTAGAGAAAATGTGGTTTTGCTCAGCTGCATTTAACCAAAAGGCACCAGACGAAAGAGGCGCCGAGGTAGCTCTTCGATGAATCAAAACAAACAACCCGGTGCAAATCGCTATCGTGGAAGGCTCTGGCATAGGGCTAGTACATACGCATTTGCTTGTTCTCAATATGCACGGTTCCTTTGCAAATAGGCCTCTCCTTTATCACGCCTTCATCTTTTGTACTCACGGCTCCTTTGCAAATACACTTCTCGCTGATCTTGAGTCATTTGCAGATATCTTTCGCGATCACGACAACGCTTGCGTTGAGATGAACTCATGTGTATAACACTATTTTCTACCATTGTAGAAAATTCAGCTCGCCTGCAATAACTAATAAACAACAACAAAAAAATACGGAGTATCATTCTTTTATAACCGAGAATAATACTTAGAGATTGTTATAAACATCTATTCTGTGTCTTATTTCGCTTTTGATGATGACGAAGATGCGGAATCAACCATGAAGATATTTATAATACTAGCAAACTGCCCGCGCTTTGCTGCGAACTTTTCGCTCTCCATTTTTTAAACTGGGCCTACACTATATTGTGTTATGCCATTGTGTATAATGCAACCAACCATGATACTAATCAGGTATACAAATGTGTTAAAGACGATATATTGGATTTTCTTCTCTCGTTCACTCACATTACTCTTGTTCTTAGTCACCATCTTTGTGGCTACTATGCCAGGTATATTTGTAAAATGTGTTTGCTCCGGTGCAACCTCTTTCCATAAATTCAAACACAAAAATATCTGAGATTATTCGATACTCTTTATAATTAAGACATGGTGGTCTTTTAAACAATTAAACAGATATACATAGCCCTTTACAAAACCCAGATGGCCCAACTTGTATGCATGAATATAGCACAATACTTGCGTTGCAACCGTCCATCAAATAAAAAAAATGAAAATAAATTATTTAAAAGATTTCATCTTCATTGCGAATGAGAATATTCTTTACCGAGAGCAACCATTATGTCGGTATTCAGTTTTGCGGGACCCTTTTTTCATCTTGTCCAGCGATACCGATCCAATGCTCAATCGACCAATCTAATTTGATCCTCAATCAATTGAATGATCTGGTTTCACATGTTCTTTCAATCTCGGAATACCATTTTGTTGCCATGGGACAACAATACATGCAATGTCTTGTTTGGATGTATGTATTCAACCTTGGAATTGAATTAGAGTTGGAATATGAAAACCGAGCTGGAAAATAAATGGCCTCCAATAAAAAGGTGTCATCCAATTCCAATTCATGTTTGATGTAGAAACCCGTTGAATTGGAAGTTTTGTTGATTTTTTACAATATAGAGTTGTCTAGTACATGTATACAAAATAGTCGTGTTTATATTATATTTTTTATACATAAGGAAAAATACCTGTGTGTTGCCACGACCGAAGAAATTTAGACATAGATATGCAAATAATAATCAATCTCTTATTAAATTTAAACAACCAGATGTATAGATAGGTCCTTGCAAATTTTGAAGGACACAGTATAGTCCTAAACAATTACAGGAAGCAGAAGAATCTATAAGTAACAAAGGATGGCTGAATGAGAAACACTAACCCCTCCTTTCTCATTGTGAATGAAAATAAAAATATACGCTTATTAGGCCACCTCCTATTCAACTCTGATGTACGTCAGGTAGACTCCAAATAAAAGGCAATCTTATTCAAAAGTTATTTGCTTGATGCCTCCATCCACCAACTCTCTCTATTACCTCTTCAGTAATCCGTTGAATTGTGGGCTATTCCACCCTTCGTGACAGGCACCAAATTATTGCTTTCCTTACCCTGCGCTAGTAAGTAAATAAAATCAACCTAGCTACCTCCTCAATACTGGTCTACCAGAGAACAGAGATTGGCGCACCTGCCAGTTTCCAAAGCACGAATTCGTCTTTTATGCGGCTGATTAGGCAGTTCATTGACCGCTTCTTTTTAACGAAACTTGACCTATTTCTTTCTTTGTATTTGTACAATCAAAGACGCAACAGCACGGCAGGTCCCCGCTCTGCTCTTTCATGCAGCAAACAATCTCTTTGAGCTCATTCAGCAGCATGCAAGCAACGCATAGTGGAATCTCTGGCTACTGTCAGGTGTCTCCTCTCCGACAGTAAGGCATCACGGAAGCAAAGTAGTCAGCTCGCGATCTCTCCGCTCGTGATGTCCATCTCAAACAAACAGTAGTACACTACCATCTTCTCTTAATGGTGACACGATCTGTCCCAATCTTCTCATATGTGGGCATGCATCACCCCAAAACCCCTTTGATTCACTCTCATAAACCAAGCACATCAGCACATCTTCTCTCTCTCTCTCTCTGATGTCGTTCGAAAAAACAGTTGCCTTTCCACCGCCGGCCTCCGGACTCCATCTCCTGCACGCTGTAGTTGCCGGACAATGGAGCCAGCAGATCGATCCACAATGGCTTCACCCCTTGTACAATCGTTTTCAAACGTCTAAGATGCGGCAGCTCACACGGGTTTGAAGGAGACGGAGGTGATGCAAACGCTACCCGCCGTAGTGGGAAACGGTGTCGATTCGCTCGGTTGAGGGCACCTCCACTCGATTCCTTCGGCCAGGACAACCAGCACGTCGGCGGGGACGTGTTTGGCGAGGTTGCGAAGGTCCTTTTATCTCGCGTCGTGAACTCGTGATAGTTGCCAGTTTGATTGGGTGTCGGTTTCCTTATATCTCGCGGTGCAATGTAAACCAGACTTCAGCATTGTTTGCCTATTGCGGCCCAGTCTAGGCGTCACGATTGATTGGGCCAACTGAATTAACAAATCTTGCCCCAAATAAACACAGGCCCAAGTGTGACACCAGGCAGCCACCTATTCCAATTTAATAGTAAAGATACCTGAAAGGAGCTCGACCTTCCATTGTATATGACCTTTTTTCTTTTCTGGATACTTATTCAGTTTTAGATACTTGATTATCCAACATAAAGAGAAGACATGGGTAAGAAATATGTTAATGAAGAACATCATTCCGTGTATACTACCAAATGGTCTTGCCAATTAGCAGGCATCATTTTTCAATACAGATTACAGAGTGTCCAGCTAAACAACAATTACTTTAGTAACTGTTATCTTTTGAAGAGAATACAATGATGCGTTATGGACATCATAGACTATATATACTACCAAATGGTCTTGCTATTTGACAGGCATCATTTTCAAATCTTGAGCGTGCAGCTAAATAATAATTTCTTTAGTAACTGCTATCTTTTGAAGATGCTACAATGATGTGTTATGGGCATCATATATCGATTTGACAAAAATACAAACACTTGGTGTGCACTAATAAAATTGCAGTATCACAAACAACGACCAGTGCTATTTTCGTTGAATCAATTTACCAAGCAGCAAAACAAATAACAACAATCATGTCACGAACTCCCCTTGATCTAGGCGAGATCGGACATGGAAGTAGAGGGAGATGGGAGAAGCAAGCAGGGGATGAGCGAACAGAGCTGGAAGAAGAGAGATACGTCACCAAGTTCTATTCCTCGATACCGTTCGCGTTACAGGTTCTGGTATTTGCCTATTTCAACCCACGCACGCGACACACGCCTGGCTCATTTGGCCCAACACAAGACACCGGCCCACGGCCCACAGCACCCATGCTCTCACTTGACACACCTTAACTGACGACACTAATCCGGTTCAGGTTCAGGTGTGACAATTGCCTCCTCTTGAGATGTAGACCCATTCCAGATGCTTGCATTTGGATAATGAAGCTTCAACACATCAGCATCTTTCCAGGTGGCTTCTGCAACAGAATGATTGGACCACTGAATCAACAGCTGTGCCACTGGATCATTACCTTTCTTCCTTAACGCCTGTCCACAATCTCCATTGGAACAACATCCCCCTTTGTGAGATCAGGAGTCTTTGGCAGCTCAGCAAAGACTGGAGTATAGTTTGGCGTGAAGGGCTTAAGCTGTGAAACGTGAAACACAGGGTGCACACGAGCATTAGCCGGCAATGTCAACTTGTAAGCCAGTGAGCCTACCTTTTCTTCCGCAGTAAACGGGCCAAAGAATTTGTATGACAGTTTACGGCATGGACGATTCACCACGGTGGACTGAGCATAAGGTTGCAGCTTCAGAAGTACTTGTTCTCCCACTGCAAAAGATCGCTCTGTGCGATGCCTATCAGCTTTTTTCTTGAAACGATCCTGGGCACGAGCTATCTGAGCTCTAATCAGTTCTGTGTGAGTATTCCAGTCTAAATCTTCATGTCTCACAGCAGTGACACCCCAGTGGACCATCATGCCTAGATTTGGCTCCCTTCCATAGAGTGCTTTGAATGGAGAACAGGCAAGTGAAGCATGATGGCTCGAATTGTACCAGAATTCTGCAGCTGGTAACCAACGACGCCAATGATTTGGAGTATCTTGAACAGCGGAACGCAAATACATTTCCAGACACTGATTAACACACTCTGTTTGTCCATCTGTTTGCGGATGATAGGTTGTGGAGTATAAGAGTTTAGTGCCAGTAGTTGACAGTAAATCACGCCAAATAGCACCGGTGAAGATGTTGTCGCGATCGGAAAGAATCGTCAAGGGAATGCCATGAAGTTTGATGACGTTATCCCACAAAACTGTCGCCACTTGTGATGTATATGGATGCTTTAATGGGACAAAGTGTGCCACTTTTGTCAGCCGGTCAACTACCACCATTATCGAATTATATCCATCTGACTTTGGAAGGCCATCCACAAAGTCCATGGATATATCATCCCACGGTCCAGTTGGTACAGGCAAAGGTTGCAAGGTACCAGCAGGCTTGATGAGCTCATGCTTAGACTGTTGACAAATTTGACATTGCCTAACATAATCTTCCACCGATGATTTCAACCCAGTCCAAGTGAATAGTTTCTTAACTCGCTGAAAAGTAGCAGTGACGCCAGAGTGTCCCCACACTGCACTCTGATGCAAAGCACTAATCAGCTTAGTTTGTAAGGCTATATTTGATCCAATCCAGATACGATTGTGCAGACGAATGACTCCTTGATGTAACGAGTATCCTTCCTCTTCTGGGCTCAACACTGTTAGTCGAGTCAACATTTGCTGAGCTTTAGGTTCAGTTTCATATGAGTACGCAACCTCTTGCAACCACTTTGGCTGACAAATAGACATAGCATTGGCAGACATCATGTGACCCACTCTGGACAGAGCATCAGCCGCCCCATTATCAACACCCCGTTTGTACTGAAATTTAAATTGCAAACCCACTAATTTTGACATGGCTTTGCGCTGAATATCTGTTTCCAATTGTTGGTCTTCGAGGTTGCAAAGGCTCTTGTGGTTAGTAACAATTGTAAAAGGTCCTCGCTGCAGGTAGGCCTGCCACTTGTCAACTGCAATCATCACTGCCAGGAATTCCTTTTCGTATGTTGAAAGTTGTTGATTCTTGACCCCAAGAGCTTTGCTGAAGTATGCCACTGGATGCTTATCCTATACTAGCACTGCACCTACACCGGTCGCACAAGCATCCATCTCAATAGAGAAAGGTTTGTGAAAATTAGGAAGCACCAAAACAGGGGTGTTGATCATAGCCTGCTTGAGCTGATCAAATACTTGTTGTGCTTGGTCAGACCACTGAAACCCTTTTTTTGTTAACAACTGAGTTAATGGCTTTGCAATTATGTCATATCTAGCTACAAATTTCTATAGTAGTCGGTCAATCCCAAAAAAAAAACCTTAATTCAGTAGCACTTGTGGGCACTGGCCAATTCTGCATTGCCTGTGTTTTAGAGCTATCAGTAGCCACGCCTGCCTCTGAGATGATGTGTCCCAAGTACTCTATTTTACGCTGAGAAAACGAACACTTGGTCAATTTGGCAAATAACTGGTGTTGTCTCAACAGCTCAAAGACCAATCTCAGATGTTGTTGATGTTCTTGTAAAGAGAAACTGTACACCAAAATATCATCTAGAAAGACAATAAGAAACTTGTGTGTGTGCTCTGCAAATATTTGATTCATCAAACACTGAAAAGTAGCAGGCGCGTTTGTAAGTCCAAACGACATCACTCGAAAATGAAAATGCCCATGATGCGTTTTAAACGCTGTCTTCTCCTCGTCTTCTTCACGCATACGAATTTGATGGTAGCCAGCACGAAGATCCAATTTGGAAAAGAAGGTGGCACCAGCCAATTCATCAAGCAACTCATCCACAATGGGCAGGGGAAACTTATTTTTGATTGTTATCAAGTTTAACCGGCGAAAATCAATGCAAAATCGCCAACTGCCATCCTTTTTTCTTGACTAAGAGAACAGGTGCTGCGTAAGGACTCATGTTGTGTGTAATAACCCATGTGCGTAACATTTCCTGCACTTGTCTTTCGATCTCGTCTTTTTGCATAGGCGAGTATCGATAAGGTTTCACATTGGGTGGTGAGGCGCCCTCTGTCAGTGTGACTGCATGATCATACTTGCGATGGGGTGGCAATCCTTGCGGCTCCGCAAACGCATCATTGAACTCAGTTAGAATCGCCCGAATTGAGGTTGGTAGAGCTTCCGGGTCATTGACTAAATCCTGCCAATTTTCTAGCACCGCCATAGACCATATCTCATTATCTGAATGCAGCTGCTGTATAGTTTCAAAGTCCATATGCTCTGCAATTACGTTTTTCACTGGTAAAAGCCCTTGCAGCATGACTGTTTTGCCCTCATGCTCAAATTCTATTTTGTTTTCACTCCAGTAATAGGTCATAGGACTGAAAGAATCCAGCCAATCCTTGCCAAGAACGCCATCATAGGCTCCCAATTCCAGCACCGTGAGATCAGTCGTAAACACAACACCTTGACAAGACCACTGTAATGCTGGCACCATTGTGTCACTTTTGATATATTGACCATTGGCCACCTTAACAGAAACAACTGGAAGAGGTACTGTTAGCAGCCCAGCACTGTCAGCAAAAATTTTGTTCACGAAACTATGAGAACTGCCCGAATCGAGAAGCAATAGCATTGTTTTATTCCCCACTCTCACAGGTAAACGAAAAGCAGTTGGGGCTTCAGACCCTGTGGTAGCATGAGCTGACAGCATACAACATGCAGCTGGTGTTGACTGAGCAACTGGTTCATAGAGCAACTCTAGTGCATGAACTGCCTCATCATCCAACAATTCTCCAAACTCGCCCACTTGAATAGTCAATAACTGTGCTTCTTGACGCTTGCATTGGTGACCTTGTAGGGATTCGCTGCATAGAAAACAAAAAATTTCCTATCGCGAGAACGCAAACCAAGCCAAGATGCAATCTAGAAGACGGTAGCAACGAGGGGATGAACGAGACTAACCCTTGAAGATTTCCAAAGCCTACGAGAGGAGGCTCTCGTTGTTGCAGTAGTCGATCACTTGCCGCTTTCAAAAGCGCGTAGAAGATTTTGATGGTGCCACAATCGGGCAGCACCTCCCCGTTCGGTTCGTTGATGAAGACCACGTCCTTCTCCCCGTTCCAGGGGCAGCGGAAGTAGTAGCTCCTCCTTGAATTCCGGCAGCATGACGGCGTGGTGGCGGTGTCGATGGAGATCTCCGGCGGAGCTTCGCTAAGCGTTTGCGGGAGAGGTGGAGGAGGTGGGGCGGCTAGGGTTTGGGAGAGGGGGTGGTCGGCCCCCTCCCCTTGTCCTTCATTATATAGGTGAAACACCCAAGAGTTGGTCTACAAGTCTTCGAATAAGACCCCAAACCAAAACCTTCCATATTACATGAAACCTACCCAAGGTGGGATTCCCACTTGAGGTGGGATTCCCACCTTCCTTGGGAGGGGGGGCCACCTTGGTGGAGTCCACCTGGGACTCCACCCCTCTAGGGTTGGCCGGCCAAGCTTGGTGGAGTCCCTCCGGGACTCCACCTTCCATAGTGATTTATTCCGGAATTTTCTAGAACCTTCCATAAATGCACCGGATCATTTTCAAACTTACAAAATGACTTCCGATATATGAATCTTATTCTCCGGACCATTCCGGAACTCCTCGTGATGTCCTGGATCCCATCCAAGACTCCGAACAAAACTTCGAACTCCATTCCATATTCAATATCTACTAATACGACATCAAACCTTAAGTGTGTCACCCTACGGTTCGCGAACTATGTAGACATGTTTGAGACTTCTCTCCGACCAATAACCAATAGCGGGATCTGGAGATCCATAATGGCTCCCACATATTCAACAATGACTTAGTTATCGAATGAACCATTCACATACGATACCGATTCCCTTTGTTACGCGATATTTTACTTGTCTGAGGTTTGATCATCGGTATCTCTATACCTTGTTCAACCTCGTCTCCTGACAAGTACTCTTTACTCGTACCTTGGTATGTGGTCTCTTATGAACCATTCATATGCTTGCAAGCTATTAGACGACATTCCACCGAGAGGGCCCAGACTATATCTATCCGTCACCGGGATGGACAAATCCCACTGTTGATCCATATGCCTCAACTCATACTTTCCGATACTTAATCCCACCTTTATAACCACCCATTTACGCAGTGGCATTTGATGTAATCAAAGTACCTTTCCGGTATAAGTGATTTACATGATCTCATGGTCGAAAGGACTAGGTAACTATGTATCGAAAGCTTATAGCAAATAACTTGATCTTATGCTACGCTTAATTGGGTGTGTCCATTACATCATTCATATAATGACATAACCTTGTTATTAATAACATCCAATGTTCATGATCATGAAACTATGATCATCTATTAATCAACAAGCTAGTTAAGAGGCTTACTAGGGACTCATTGTTGTTTACATAACACACATGTATCAATGTTTCGGTTAATACAATTATAGCATAGTATATAAACATTTATCATAAACACAAAGATATATAATAACCACTTTTATTATTGCCTCTTGGGCATA
Source organism: Lolium multiflorum (assembly GCA_030979885.1). Taxonomy (NCBI): domain Eukaryota; kingdom Viridiplantae; phylum Streptophyta; class Magnoliopsida; order Poales; family Poaceae; genus Lolium; species Lolium multiflorum. The sequence goes on from CM061751.1 coordinate 57,689,207, forward strand.
TCTCCAACTCCCACTTGCACTAGAGTCAATAATCTAGATTACATTGTAAGGTACCTAACACCCATGGCATTCTGGTGTTGGTCATGCTTTGCCCTAGGGAGAGCTTTAGTCAACGGATCTGCTACATTCAGATCAGTGTGTACTTTGCAAATCTTTACTTCTCCATCTTCGATGTACTCGCAAATCGAATGATAACGCAGCTCGATATGCTTCAGCCTCTTGTGTGACCTTGGTTCTTGTGCATTGGCGATGGCACCCATGTTGTCACACTAGATGACTAGTGGGTCCAATGCACTAGGAACCACACCGAGCTCTACAATGAACATCTTCATCCATACCGCTTCTGATGAAGCCTCTGAAGCCGCTATGTACTCCGATCTGTTGAAGACTTCACCACCGTGCACTGCTTCGAGCTTGCCCAGCTTACTGCAGCACCATTCAATATAAACACGTACCCGGACGAGACTTAGAGTCATCAGATGTTCCAACTTGCATCGGTGTAACGGGTTACAACGAGCTCTTGGTCACCTCCATAACAAAGAAACATATCCTTAGTTCTTTTCAAGTACTTCAGATATTCTTGACCGGTCCAGTGTTCCATTCCTGGATCACTTTGATATCTGCTAGTCAAACTAACAGCATGTGCTATATCCGGTCTAGTACATAGCATGGCATACATGATAGAGCCTACTGCCGAGGCATAGGGGATCTGATTCATCCTTTCTCTTTCTTGTGCTGTAGCTGGACCTTGAGTCTTACTCAAGACCTTACCTGGTAACATAGGTAAAAACCCTTTATTACTTTCGTCCATTCTAAACTTCTTTAGAATCTTGTCCAGGTATGTACTCTGTGAAAGCCCTATTAGGCGTCTTGATCTATCTCTATAAATCTTGATGCCTAATATATACGATGCTTCACCAAGGTCTTTCATTGAAAAACTATTATTCAAATAACCTTTTACACTGCTTAATAGTTCTATATCATTCCCAATCAATAATATGTCATCTACATATAATGAATGCTACAGAGCTCCCACTCACTTTCTTGTAAATACAGCCTCTCCATGACACCGTATAAACCCGAAGTCTTTGATCACCTTATCGAAGCGGTCTCAACTTCTGGATGCTTGCTTCAGTCATAAATTGAACGCTGAAGTTTGCACACCTTGTCAGCATTTTTAGGATCGACAAAACCTTTGGGTTGTACCATATACAACTCTTCCTCAATGTCTCCATTAAGGAACGCCGTTTTGACATCCATCTACCAAATCTCATAATCGAAAAATGCAGCTATTGCTAACAAAATCCTCACAGACTTTAGCTTCGCTACAGGTGAGAAAGTCGCATCGTAGTCAACACCTTGAATTTGTCGGAAACCCTTTGCGACAAGTTGAGCTTTATAGATAGTAATATTACCATCAGCATCTGTTTTTCTTTTGAAAATCCATTTATTCTCGACAGCCTTGCGGCTATCAGTAAGTCTACCAAAGTCCACACTTTGTTATCATACATGGATCCCATTTCGGATTTCATGGCTTCTTGCCATCTGTTGGAATCTGGGCTCATTATCGCTTCTTCATACGTCGCAGGGTCTTCATCATTGTTGTCCACAATCATGACATTTCGACAAGGATCATACCAATCCACGTGTTGTTGATCTGCGAGGTTCAGTAGCTATCTCATTCGACGTTTCATGATCATTATCATTAGCTTACTCTGTTGCAGCGGCACAGGAACAACTTCCGTACAGCGCTACTCTGATCAACGAGTGAAGATTCAGTAATCTCGTCGAGTTCTACTTTTCTTCCAGTCACTTCTTTAGTGAGAAATTCTTTCTCAAGAAAGGTTCCTTTCTTAGCAACAAAGATTTTGTCTTAGGATCTGTGATAGAAAGTGTACCCTATTGTTTCTTTGGGTATCCTATGAAGACGCATTTCTCCGCTTTGGGTTCTAGCTTGTCCGGTTGTAACTTTTTTACATAGGCTTCACAACCCCAAACTTTAAGGAACGACAGCTTAGGTTTCTTATTAAACCATAATTCATACGGTGTCGTTTCAACGGATTTAGATGGTGCCCTATTTAAAGTGAATGCAGCTATCTCTAATGCATAACTCCAAAATGATAACGGCAAATCAGTAAGAGACATCATAGAACGAACCATATCTAAGAGAGTTCGATTACGACGTTCGGACACACCGTTTCGTTGTGGTGTTCCCGGCGGTGTCAATTGTGAAAGTATTCCGCATTTCTTGAAATGCATGCCAAACTCATAACTCAGATATTCACCTCCGCGATCAGATCGTAGAAATTTAATCTTCTTGTTACGTTGATTTTCTACTTCACTTTGGAATTCCTTAAACTTCTCGAAAGTTTCGGATTTATGTTTCATGAAATAGATATACCCATATCTACTCAGATCATCTGTGAAGGTTAGAACATAACGATAACCACCGCGCGGCTACACTCATTGGTCCGCACACACGGTATGTATGATTTCCAATAAGTCTGTAGCTCGCTCCATAATACCAGAGAATTGAGTCTTAGTCATTTTTCCCATTAGACATGCTTCGCATCTATCAAGTGACTCAAAGTCAAGTGATTCAAGTAATCCATCGGTATGGAGTTTCTTCATGCGTTTCACTCCAATATGACCAAGACGACAGTGCCACATATAAGTAGAATTATCATTCAATTTAATTCGTTTAGCATCAACGTTATGAACATGTGTATCACTACTATCGAGATCTAATAGAAATAAACCATTCTTCTCAGGTGCTCGACCATAAAAGATATTATTCATAAAAATAGAACAACCATTATTCTCAGACTTGAATGAATAACCGTCTTGCATTAAACAAGATCCAGATATAATGTTCATGCTCAACGCGGGTACAAAATAACAATTATTGAGGTTTAAAACTAATCCCGAAGGTAGATGTAGAGGAGTGTGCCGACAGCGATCACATTGACCTTGGATCCATTTCCAACGCGCATCGTCACTTCATCCTTCAATAGTCTTAGTTTATTCTTTAGTTCCTGTTTCGAGTTACAAATATGAGCAACCGAACCAGTATCAAATACCCAGGTACTACTACGAGAACCAGTAAGATAAACATCTATAACATGTATATCGGATATACCTCTTTCTTCTTCTTCTTGACAAGGCCGCTCTTCAGATCAGCCAAATACTTGGAGCAATTACGCTTCCAGTCCCTTCTCCTTGCAGAATAGCACTCAGCATCAGGCTTAGGGCCATTCTTAGGTTTCACAGGAGGCGTGGCAGCTTTCTTGCCACCCTTCTTGAATTTGCCTTTAGACTTGCCCTGTTTCTTGAAACGGTGGTCTTGTTGACCATCAACACTTGGTGCTCTTTCTTGATCTCAATCTCAGCAGATTTCAGCATGGCGAAGAGTTCAGGTAACTCTTTGTTCATGTTCTGCATATTGTAGTTCATCACTAAGTTCTTGTAACTAGGTGGCAGTGGTTGAAGGACACGATTAATCCCTAGTCTGTTAGGAATCACTATTCCCAAGTCACTGAGTTTCTTCGCATGCCCGGTCATGGTGAGCATGTGCTCACTAACGGAGCTGCCTTCTTCCATCATGCTACTGACGAAGTGTTTCGATGCTTCATAGCATTCCACGGCCGCATGAGTTTCAAAGTTAGCTTTCAGCTCATTGACCAACTCATGAGGATCGTGGTGCTCAAAACGTTTTTGAAGATCGGCTTCCAGACTGCATAGGATGGCACACTGAACTTGAGAGTACCGAGTGCATCAAGCACATATTGCAGGTTTCCACCAGCGAGGAAAATCCTCACATGACGGAACCAGTCGGTGAAGTTGCTACCGTTGCTCTTAAGCTTTTCTTTCTCTAGGAACTGGTTAAAATTGATTGGGGACGCCATAATCTACAACATATATTTGCAATAGTTTAGACTAAGTTTATGACAAATTGAGTTCAAATTTTAATTCAACAAAATTAAAAATCTAGGTGAACTCCCACTCAAAACAATATCCCTCGAATTGTCTTAGTGATCACACGAACCAAATCCACCACACCAAGTCCGATCATCACGAGACAAGATGTAACTTCAATGGCGAACACTCAAAGTGTTCATCATATCAATCATATGATTCATGCTCTACCTTTCGGTATCACATGTTCCGAGACCATGTCTGTACATGCTAGGCTCGTCAAGGCAACCTTAGTATCCGCGTGTGCAAAACTGGCTTGCACCCGTTGTATACACTTGTTGAATCTATCATACCCGATCATCACGAGATGTTTCGAAACGACAAGTATTGGTAACGGTGCTACTAAGGATGAACACTTTATTATCTTGATATTTTAGTGAGAGGGATCATCTTATAATTCTACCGTCGCGATCTAAGCAAAATAAGATGCATAAAAAGGATTAACATCACATGCAGTTCATATGTGATATGATATGGCCCTTTGTCTTTGCGTCTTTGATCTTCATCAAAGCACGGACATGATCTCCATCATCAACGGGCATGATCTCCATCATCGTCGTAGCGTCCAGGTCAATGGTGCCGTCTTCATGATTGTTCTCCCATGTAGCAACTATTACAACTTCTTTGAAATACTACCCAACATGAAATTTAAAGACAACCATAAGGCTCCTGCCGGTTGCCACAATACAATAATGATCATCTCATACATATTCATCATCACATTATGGCCATATCACATCACCAAACCCTGCAAAAACAAGTTAGACGACTCTAATTTGGTTTGCATATTTTACGTGGTTTAGGGTTTTCGAGTGAGATCGAATCTACCTACGAACATGAACCACAACGGTGATACTAGTGTTGTCAATAGAAAGAGTAAGTTGAATCTTCACTATGGTGGGAGAGACAGACACCCGCAAAGCCACTTATGCAATACAAGTTGCATGTCGAGCGTGGAGCAAATCTCATGAACGCGGTCATGTAAAGTTAGCCCGAGCCGCTTCATCCCACCATGCCACAAAGATGCAAAGTACTCGAACTAAAGACAACAAAGCATCAACGCCCACAAAACAATTGTGTTCTACTCGCGCAACCAATCTATGCATAGACACGGCTCTGATACGCGTGCAGCACGCGTCCGTTGGGAACCCCAAGAGGAAGGTGTGATGCGTACAGCGGCAAGTTTCCCTCAGTAAGAAACCAAGGTTTATCGAACCAGAGGAGCCAAGAAGCACGTTGAAGGTTGATGGCGGCGAGTGTGTAGTGCGGCGCAACACCGGGATTCCGGCGCCAACGTGGAACCTACACAACACACCAAAGTACTTTGCCCCAACGAAACAGTGAGGTTGTCAATCTCACCGGCTTGCTGTAACAAAGGATTAGATGTATAGTGTGGATGATGATGTTTGCAGAAAACAGTAGAACAAGTATCGCAGAAGATTGTATTCGATTAAAACAATGGACCGGGGTCCACAGTTCACTAGAGGTGTCTCTCCCATAAGATAAATAGTATGTTGGGTGAACAAATTACAGTTGGGCAATTGACAAATAGAGAGGGCATGACCATGCACATACATGATATGATGAGTATTGTGAGATTTAATTGGGCATTACGACAAAGTACATAGACCGCTATCCACATGCATCTATGCCTAAAAAGTCCACCTTCAAAGTTATCATCCGAACCCCTTCCGGTATTAAGTTGCAAACAACAGACAATTGCATTAAGTATGGTGCGTAATGTAATCAACAACTACATCCTCTGACATAGCATCAATGTTTTATCCCTAGTGGCAACAAAGACATCCACAACCTTAGAACTTTCTGTCACTGTCCCATTTAATGGAGGCATGAACCCACTATCGAGCATAAATACTCCCTCTTGGAGTTAAGAGTAAAAACTTGGCCAGCCTCTACTAATAACGGAGAGCATGCAAGATCATAAACAACACATAGGTAATAGATTGATAATCAACATAACATAGTATTATCTATCCATCGGATCCCAACAAACACAACATATAGCATTACAGATAGATGATCTTGATCATGTTAGGCAGCTCACAAGACCCGACAATGAAGCATAATTAGGAGAAGACGACCATCTAGCTACTGCTATGGACCCATAGTCCAGGGGTGAACTACTCACTCATCACTCCGGAGGCGACCATGGCGGTGAAGAGTCCTCCGGAGATGATTCCCCTCTCCAGGGTGCCGGAGGTGATCTCCTGAATCCCGAGATGGGATTGCGGCGGCGGCGTCTCCGGAAGGTTTTCCGTATCGTGGCTCTCGGTACTGGGGGTTTCGCGACGAAGGCTATAAGTAGGCGGAGGAGATAGGTCAGGGGGCCACACGAGGGCCCCACACGCTAGGTCGGCACGGCCAAGGGCTGGGCCCCGCCGCCCTAGTGTGTCGCTAGCTCGTGGCCCCACTTCGTATCATCTTCGGTCTTCTGGAAGCTTCGTGTGAAAATAGGCCCCTGGGCGTTGATTTCGTCCAATTCCGAGAATATTTCCTTACTAGGATTTCTGAAACCAAAAACAACAAAAAAACAAACTGGCTCTTCGGCATCTCGTTAATAGGTTAGTGCCGAAAATGCATAAATATGACATAAAGTATGCATAAAACATGTAGATATCATCAATAATGTGGCATGGAACATAAGAAATTATCGATACGAGACGTATCAGCATCCCCAAGCTTAGTTTCTGCTCGTCCCGAGCAGGTAAACGATAACAAATAATTTCTGGAGTGACATGCCATCATAACCTTGATCATACTATTGTAAGCATATGTAATGAATGCAGCGATCCAAACAATGGTAAATGACATGAGTAAACAAATGAATCATATAGCAAAGACTTTTCATGAATAGTACTTTCAAGACAAGCATCAATAAGTCTTGCATAAGAGTTAACTAATAAAGCAATAATTCAAAGTAGAGGTATCGAAGCAACACAAAGGAAGATGAAGTTTCAGCGGTTGCTTTCAACTTGTAACATGTATATCTCATGGATAGTTGTCAATGCAAAGTAATATAACAAGTGCAATATGCAAATATGTAGGAATCAATGCAGTTCACACAAGTGTTTGCTTCTTGAGATGGAGAGAAATGGGTGAACTGACTCAACATAAAAGTAAAAGAAAGGCCCTTCGCAGAGGGAAGCATTGATTGCTATATTTGTGCTAGAGCTTTGGTTTTGAAAACAAGAAACAATTTTGTCAACGGTAGTAATAAAGCATATGTGTTATGTAAATTATATCTTACAAGTTGCAAGCCTCATGCATAGTATACTAATAGTGCCCGCACCTTGTCCTAATTAGCTCGGATTACCTGGATTATCATCGCAATACATATGTTTTAACCAAGTGTCACAAAGGGGTACCTCTATGCCGCCTGTACAAAGGTCTAAGGAGAAAGCTCGCATTGGATTTCTCGCTTTGATTATTCTCAACTTAGACATCCATACCGGGACAACATAGACAACAGATAATGGACTCCTCTTTTATGCGTAAGCATTCAACAATTATTAATTTTCTCATATGAGATTGAGGATATTTGTCCAAAACTGAAACTTCCACCATGGATCATGGCTTTAGTTAGCGGCCCAATGTTCTTCTCTAACATTATGCATGCTCTAACCATTCTAGTGGTAAATCTCCCTTACTTCAGACAAGACGGACATGCATAGAAACTCACATGATATTCAACAAAGAGTAGTTGATGGCGTCCCCAGAACATGGTTATCGCACAACAAGCAACTTAATAAGAGATAAAGTGCATAAGTACATATTCAATACCACAATAGTTTTTAGGCTATTTGTCCCATGAGCTATATATTGCAAAGGTAAAGGATAGAAATTTTAAAGGTAGCACTCAAGCAATTTACTTTGGAATGGCGGAGAAATACCATCTAGTAGGTAGGTATGGTGGACACAAATGGCATAGTAGTTGGCTCAAGGATTTTGGATGCATGAGAAGTATTCCCTCTCGATACAAGGCTTAGGCTAGCAAGGTTATTTGAAACAAACACAAGTATGAAGCGGTGCAGCAAAACTCACATAAAAGACATATTGTAAACATTATAAGACTCTACACCGTCTTCCTTGTTGTTCAAACTCAATACTAGATATTATCTAGACCTTAGAGAGACCAATGATGCAAACCAAATTTTAGCAAGCTCTATGTATTTCTTCATTAATAGGTGCAAAGTTTATGATGCAAGAGCTTAAACATGAGCACAACAATTGCCAAGTATCACATTATTCAAGACATTTTACCAATTACTACATGTATCATTTTCCGTTTCCAACCATATAACAATTTAACGAAGAAGATTCAACCTTCGCCATGAATATTATGAGTAAAGCCTAAGGACATATTTGTCCATATGCAACAGCGGAGCATGTCTCTCTCCTACACAAGGAATGCTAGGATCCATTTTATTCAAACAAAACAAAAACAAAAACAAACCGACGCTCCAAGCAAAATACATAAGATGTGACCGAATAAAAATATAGTTTCAAGGGAGGAACCTGATAATTTGTCGATGAAGAAGGGGATGCCTTGGGCATCCCCAAGCTTAGAGCTTGAGTCTTCTTGAAATATGCAGGGATGAACCACCGGGGCATCCCCAAGCTTAGACTTTTCACTCTTCTTGATCATATTGTATCATCCTCCTCTCTTGACCCTTGAAAACTTCCTCCACACCAAACTCAAAACAAACTCATTAGAGGGTTAGTGCATAATCAAAAATTCACATGTTCAGAGGTGACACAATCATTCTTAACACTTCTGGACATTGCACAAAGCTACTGAAAGTTAATGGAATCGAAAAATCCATCAAGCATAGCAAAACAGGCAATGCGAAATAAAAGGCAGAATCTGTCAAAACAGAACAGTTCGTAAAGACGAATTTCTAAGAGGCACCAGACTTGCTCAAATGAAAATGCTCAAATTTAATGAAAGTTGCGTACATATCTGAGGATCACTCACGTAAATTGGCATAATTTTCTGAGTTACCTACAGAGAATTAGGCCCAGATTCGTGACAGCAAAGAAATCTGTTTCTGCGCAGTAATCCAAATCTAGTATGAACCTTACTATCAAAGACTTTACTTGGCACAACAATGCACAAAACTAAGATAAGGAGAGGTTGCTACAGTAGTAACAACTTCCAAGACTCAAATATAAAATAAATGTACTGTAGTAAAAACATGGGTTGTCTCCCATAAGCGCTTTTCTTTAACGCCTTTCAGCTAGGCGCAGAAATTGTATATCAAGTATTATCAAGAGACGAAGCATCAACATCATAATTTGTTCTAATGATCGAATCAAAAGGTAACTTCATTCTATTTCTAGGGAAGTGTTCCATACCTTTCTTGAGAGGAAATTGATATCTAATATTACCTTCCTTTATATCAATGATAGCACCAACAGTTCGAAGAAAAGGTCTTCCCAATATAATGGGACAAGATGCATTGCATTCAATATCCAAGACAACAAAATCAACGGGGACAAGGTTATTGTTAACGGTAATGCGAACATTATCAACTCTCCCCAAAGGTTTCTTTGTAGAATTATCAGCAAGATTAACATCCAAATAACAATTTTTCAATGGTGGCAAGTCAAGCATGTTATAGATTTTCTTAGGCATAACGGAAATACTTGCACCAAGATCACATAAAGCATTACAATCAAAGTCATTGACCTTCATCTTAATGATGGGCTCCCAACCATCCTCTAGCTTCCTAGGAATAGAAGTTTCACGATTTAATTTCTCTTCTCTAGCTTTTATGAGAGCATTTGTAATATGTTTTGTGAAAGCCAAATTTATAGCACTAGCATTAGGACTCTTAGCAAGTTTTTGTAAGAACTTTATAACTTCAGAGATGTGGCAATCATCAAAATCCAAACCATTATAATCTAAAGAAATGGGATCATTATCCCCAATGTTGGAAAAAATTTCAGCAGTTTTATCACAGGCAGTTTCAGCAGTTTTAGCAATTTCAGGCAGGCGCTTTGCATTAGAAGTGGAAATATTGCCAACACCAATTCTTTTACCATTAATAGTAGGAGGTGCAGCAACATGTGAAGCATTAGCATTACTAGTGGTGGTAATAGTCCAAACTTTAGCTATATTATCTTCTTTAGCATTTTCTTCTTTTCCCACCTAGCACGCAATTCGGCCATCAATCTTATATTCTCATTAATTCTAACTTGGATGGCATTTGCTGTAGTAACAATTTTATTATTATGATTTTCATTAGGCATAACTTTCGATTTCAAAAGATCAACATCAACAAGACTATCGACTTTAGAAGCAAGTATATCAATTTTCCCAAGCTTTTCTTCAACAGATTTGTTAAAAGCAGTTTGTGTACTAATAAATTCTTTAAGCATAGCTTCAAGTCTAGGGGGTGTGTTCCTATTATTTTTTTAATAATTCCCAATTACCATAGCCGTTGCCATTATTATAAGGATATGGCCTATAGTTGTTACTAGAATTGTTCCGATAAGCATTGTTGTTGAAATTATTATTTTTAATGTAGTTTACATCAACATGTTCTTCTTGAGCAACCAATGAAGCTAACGGAACATTATTAGGATCAACATTAGTCCTATCATTCACAAGCATAGACATAATAGCATCAATCTTATCACTCAAGGAAGAGGTTTCGACGAATTTACCTTCTTACCTTGTGGAGCTCTTTCCGTGTGCCATTCAGTAATTAATCATCATATTATCAAGAAGCTTTGTTGCTTCGCCAAGAGTGATGGACATAAAGGTACCTCCAGCAGCTGAATCCAATAGGTTCCGCGAACAAAAATTCAGTCCTGCATAAAAGGTTTGGATGATCATCCAAGTAGTCAGTCCATGGGTTGGGCAATTTTTAACCAAAGATTTCATTCTTTCCCAAGCTTGTGCAACATGCTCAGTATCCAATTGTTTAAAATTCATTATGCTACTCCTCAAAGATATAATTTTAGCAGGGGGATAATATCTACCAATAAAAGCATCCTTGCATTTAGTCCACGAATCAATACTATTCTTAGGCAGAGATAGCAACCAATCTTTAGCTCTTCCTCTTAATGAGAAAGGGAACAATTTTAATTTTATTATGTCACCATCTACATCCTTATACTTTTGCTTTTCACATAATTCAACAAAATTATTGAGATGGGCAGCAGCATCATCAGAACTAACACCAGAAAATTGCTCTCGCATAACAAGATTCAGTAAAGCAGGTTTAATTTCAAAGAATTCTGCTGTAGTAGCAGGTGGAGCAATAGGTGTGCATAAGAAATCATTATTATTTGTGGTTGTGAAGTCACACAACTTAGTATTTTCAGGAGTACCCATTTTAGCAACAGTAAATAAAGCAAACTAGATAAAGTAAATGCAAGTAACTAATTTTTTTGTGTTTTTAATATAGCAAACAAGATAGCAAATAAAGTAAAACTAGCAACTATTTTTTTGTGTTTTGATTTAGTGCAGCAAACAAAGTAGTAAATAAAGTAAAGCAAGACAAAAACAAAGTAAAGAGATTGGAATGTGGAGACTCCCCAATTAATCATCATATTATCAAGAAGCTTTGTTGCTTCGCCAAGAGTGATGGACATAAAGGTACCTCCAGCAGCTGAATCCAATAGGTTCCGCGAACAAAAATTCAGTCCTGCATAAAAGGTTTGGATGATCATCCAAGTAGTCAGTCCCATGGGTTGGGCAATTTTTAACCAAAGATTTCATTCTTTCCCAAGCTTGTGCAACATGCTCATTATCCAATTGTTTAAAATTCATTATGCTACTCCTCAAAGATATAATTTTAGCAGGGGGATAATATCTACCAATAAAAGCATCCTTGCATTTAGTCCACGAATCAATACTATTCTTAGGCAGAGATAGCAACCAATCTTTAGCTCTTCCTCTTAATGAGAAAGGGAACAATTTTAATTTTATTATGTCACCATCTACATCCTTATACTTTTGCATTTCACATAATTCAACAAAATTATTGAGATGGGCAGCAGCATCATCGAACTAACACCAAAATTGCTCTCGCATAACAAGATTCAGAAAGCAGGTTTAATTTCAAAGAATTCTGTGTAGTGGAGCAATAGGTGTGCATAAGAAATCATTATTATTTGTGGTTCTGAAGTCACACAACTTAGTATTTTCAGGAGTACCCATTTTAGCAACAGTAAATAAAGCAAACTAGATAAAGTAAATGCAAGTAACTAATTTTTTTTGTGTTTTTAATATAGCAAACAAGATAGCAAATAAAGTAAAACTAGCGAATATTTTTTGTGTTTTGATTTAGTGCAGCAAATAAAGTAGTAAATAAAGTAAAGCAAGACAAAAACAAAGTAAAGAGATTGGAATGTGGAGACTCCCCTTGCAGCGTGTCTTGATCTCCCGCAACGGCGCTAAAAGAGCTTGATACGCGTACAGCACCCGTCCGTTGGGAACCCCAAGAGGAAGGTGTGATGCGTACAACGGAAAGTTTTCCCTCAGTAAGAAACCAAGGTTTATCGAACCCGTAGGAGCCAAGAAGCACGTTGAAGGTTGATGGCGGCGGAGTGTAGTGCGGCGCAACACCAGGGATTCCGGCGCCAACGTGGAACCTGCACAACACAACCAAAGTACTTTGCCCCAACGAAACAGTGATGTTGTCAATCTCACCGGCTTGCTGTAACAAAGGATTAGATGTATAGTGTGGATGATGATGTTTGCAGAAAACAGTAGAACAAGTATCGCAGAAGATTGTATTCGATTAAAAGAATGGACCGGGGTCCACAGTTCAGTAGAGGTGTCTCTCCCATAAGATAAATAGCATGTTGGGTGAGCAAATTACAGTTGGGCAATTGACAAATAGAGAGGGCATGACCATGCACATACATGATATGATGAGTATTGTGAGATTTAATTGGGCATTACGACAAAGTACATAGACCGCTATCCAGCATGCATCTATGCCTAAAAAGTCCACCTTCAGGTTATCATCCGAACCCCTTCCGTATTAAGTTGCAAACAACAGACAATTGCATTAAGTATGGTGCGTAATGTAATCAACAACTACATCCTCGGACATAGCATCAATGTTTTATCCCTAGTGGCAACAGACATCCACAACCTTAGAACTTTCTGTCACTGTCCCAGATTTAATGGAGGCATGAACCCACTATCGAGCATAAATACTCCCTCTTGGAGTTAAGAGTAAAAACTTGGCCAGCCTCTACTAATAACGGAGAGCATGCAAGATCATAAACAACACATAGGTAATAGATTGATAATCAACATAACATAGTATTCTCTATCCATCGGATCCCAACAAACACAACATATAGCATTACGTATAGATGATCTTGATCATGTTAGGCAGCTCACAAGACCCGACAATGAAGCATAATTAGGAGAAGACGACCATCTAGCTACGCTATGGACCCATAGTCCAGGGGTGAACTACTCACTCATCACTCCGGAGGCGACCATGGCGGTGAAGAGTCCTCCAGATGATTCCCCTCCCGGCAGGTGCCGGAGGTGATCTCCTGAATCCCGAGATGGGATTGGCGGCGGCGGCGTATCTGGAAGGTTTTCCGTATCGTGGCTCTCGGGTGGCCGGACGAAGGCTATAAGTAGGCGGAGGAGATAGGTCAGGGGGCCACACGAGGGCCCCACACGCTAGGTCGGCGCGGCCAAGGGCTGGGCCGCGCCACCCTAGTGTGTCGCCAGCTCGTGGCCCCACTTCGTATCATCTTCGGTCTTCTGGAAGCTTCGTGTGAAAATAGGCCCCTGGGCGTTGATTTCGTCCAATTCCGAGAATATTTCCTTACTAGGATTTCTGAAACCAAAAACAACGAAAACATCAACGGCTCTTCGGCATCTCGTTAATAGGTTAGTGCCGGAAAATGCATAAATATGACATAAATTATGCATAAAACATGTAGATATCATCAATAATGTGGCATGGAACATAAGAAATTATCGATACGTCGGAGACGTATCAGGCTCTGATACCACTGATGGGATTCGTAGCATAGAAAACAAAAAATTTCCTACCGCGAGACCGCAATCCAAGCCACGATGCAATCTAGAAGATGGTAGCAACGAGGGGATGAACGAGACTAACCCTTGAAGATTTCCAAAGCCTACGAGATTAGATATCGTTGTTGCAGAAGATGATCACTTGCCGCTTTCAAAAGCGCGTAGAAGATCTTGACGGTGCCACACGGGCAGCACCTCCGTACTCGGTCACACGTTCGGTGTTGATGAAGACGACGTCCTTCTCCCCGTTCCAGCGGGCAGCTGAAGTAGTAGCTCCTCCTTGAATTCCGGCAGCACAACGGCGTGGTGGCGGTGTGGAGATCTCCGGCGGAGCTTCGCTAAGCGTTTGTGGGAGAGGTGGAGGAGGTGGGGCGGCTAGGGTTTGGGAGAGGGGGTGGCCGGCCACTATGGGGTGCGGCCAAGCTATGGGCTTGAGGTGACCGACCCCCTCCCCTTGTCCCTCATTATATAGGTGGAACACCCAAGAGTTGGTCTACAAGTCTTCGAATAAGACCCCAAACCAAAACCTTCCATATTAGATGAAACCTACCCAAGGTGGGATTCCCACTTGAGGTGGGATTCCCACCTTTCCTTGGGAGGGGTGGCCGGCCACCTTGGTGGAGTCCACCTGGGACTCCACCCCTCTAGGGTTGGCCGGCCAAGCTTGGTGGCCTTCCATAGTGATTTATTCCGGACTTTTCTAGAACCTTCTAGAACCTTTCATAAATGCACCGGATCATTTTCAAACTTATAAAATGACTTCCTATATATGAATCTTATTCTCCGGACCATTCCGGAACTCCTCGTGATGTCCTGGATCCCATCCGAGACTCCGAACAAAACTTCGAACTCCATTCCATATTCAATATCTACTAATACGACATCAAACCTTAAGTGTGTCACCCTACGGTTCGCGAACTATGTAGACATGGTTGAGACTTCTCTCCGAGCAATAACCAATAGCGGGATCTGGAGATCCATAATGGCTCCCACATATTCAACGATGACTTAGTGATCGAATTAACCATTCACATACGATACCGATTCCCTTTGTCACGCGCTATTTTACTTGTCCGAGGTTTGATCATCGGTATCTCTATACCTTGTTCAACCTCATCTCCTGACAAGTACTCTTCTCTTACCGTGGTATGTGGTCTCTTATGAACCATTCATATGCTTGCATGCTATTAGACGACATTCCACCGAGAGGGCCCAGAGTATATCTATCCGTCATCGGGATGGACAAATCCCACTGTTGATCCATATGCCTCAACTCATACTTTCCGGATACTTAATCCCACCTTTATAACCACCCATTTACGCAGTGGCGTTTGATGTAATCAAAGTACCTTTCCGGTATAAGTGATTTACATGATCTCATGTTCGAAAGGACTAGGTAAGTATGTATCGAAAGCTTATAGCAAATAACTTAATGACGTGATCTGATGCTCCGCTTAATTGGGTGTGTCCATTACATCATTCATATAATGACATAACCTTGTTATTAATAACATCCAATCTTCATGATCATGAAACTATGATCATCTATTAATCAACAAGCTAGTTAAGAGGCTTACTAGGGACTCAATGTTGTTTACATAACACACATGTATCAATGTTTCGGTTAATACAATTATAGCATGGTATATAAACATTTATCATAAACACAAAGATATATAATAACCACTTTTATTATTGCCTCTTGGGCATATCTCCAACAGACCTCCAGTATAAGGTTCACCACACTTGAAGCACTGGTTATTTGCACGTCGAAAATCACTCAACTGACACTCTCTTGCATAGTCATCCGGTGTTGCGCGAGGACGAGGAACAGAGGCTATCGCTGGTGGTGGTCGACCTGCTGGAGCCGGACGATGCCGAGGTCTGACTGCTTCCAGTTCCTCCTCTTGAATACGAGCAAATACAGTTGCTCTAGTGATACTCATTGGAGCTTGAATACGAACAACAGCTCTCAACTCATCCTTCGGTCCAAGAACAAACTGAGTGACGAAAAACTTGGGGCTAAGAGAGGGATCCGGTGCTAACTGATGATACATATAAACCTCAAACTGCACTCTGTATTCAGTGACTGACCCTGTCTGTTTGAGCTATAACAACTTATGCATCTGTTCCTCGAACTCATCAGGCCCAAATTCCTCCACAACGGCCTGAGAAAATCTAGTCCAACTCCCTTGAGAGTGTTGTTGCCGGTGGGCCTGGAGCCATAGTGCGGCATGCCCATCGACATACATCGATGCCATGGTCACCCAATTCTGGGGACGAACTTTGTACATCTCAAAGTAAGCCTCACAGCGATCAAGCCAGAGATTCGGAAGCGCACCATCAAACCGAGGAAAATCGTGCTTCGGCGGCTTCAAAAATCCGTGCTCGTCCTCCTGTTCATGCCGATGGCGTACGTCTGCATTGTGTCGAACAGGTTGCGGCCGCTGCAGCAGAGCCTGCTGCGTTTGTGGTAGCAGAGGTGCACCGTCGTTGGCAAGACGTGGGTAGCCTTGAACCCCAATTCATGATGCCACGAATGCCGCCGCTGCGGCGCGATGGTCCACCGCAGGTGCGTGCGGTGCCCCCGGGGCAACCGTTGTAGCGGATGCATGGCGTGCTTCATCCACATCGGATTGGGTGAGGTCGATCTGCTTGCGCATGGCCTGTAACTCCTGGGAGACGGTGGCGTTGATGGCAGCTTGCTCGTCGTAACGCTTGAGGCCGAGCGCGGCGCCGTCATCGAGCCGCTTGAGGATCTGGTCCAAAAGTGCTCGCGTCTCCGCTCCGCTCGTATCCAACGCCATGAGGACTTGCTGCGTTTGCGCGGTGCTCTTTGCTGGCGCCGTTGCGACTCACTCCCAGCAGATCGAACCGAGCTAAGGATTCCGCGGAGAGATCACCGAGATGAACCTCCACCTTTCGCTCGGATTTACGGATCGATGCGGAGAGGAATTAGAGCGCAACCACGAGCAAAATTTCCACCGCACCAAGCTGGCTCTTGATACCAAATTGTCATGAACTCCCCTTGATCTAGGCGAGATCGGACATGGAAGTAGAGGGAGATGGGAGAAGCAAGCAGGGGATGAGTGAACAGAGCTGGAAGAAGAGAGATACGTCACCAAGTTCTATTCCTCGATACCGTTCGCGTTACATGTTCTGGTATTTCAACCCACGCACGCGACACACGCCTGGCTCATCTGGCCCAACACAAGACACCGGCCCACGGCCCATAGCACCCATGCTTTCACTTGACACACCTTAACTGACGACACTAATATGGTTCAGGTTCAGGTGCGACAAATCATCAGAAGCAAAAGACACTCACTGGCTGTAGGCTGTAGGCTGTAGCAGTTCCGATTAGCTAACCAGTGCAAGGAAGCAAGCCCAAGGTTGCCTAGCTACAGTGGGAGAGGCGGCAAGCTCGCATCAAATTGACCCCTGCAGCAATGGGCGTTCAATTAGAGGTAGGGCCACGCTCCAAAGCCGCCTAGCTCCAGTGGGGAAGGGGCGGCAAACTCGCACCGGATCGACCCTGTAGCAATGGGCGTTTAAGGACTCGGAGGTAGGGTGAGAGTGGACGCGCATGTTCCTCAGGGCCGGCGAGGGTTCAATGCGGTGGTGAGGATGCACGAATGCACAACGGGGCAGTTTCCGGTCTGCAGATTGTTGTACGGATTGCAGAACAGTTTCCGATCTGCACTTCTGAGAGAATAAAGCAACTACATCGCTGCAATGTTACGGCCGCTGGAAAACTTATGACTGCATCGAGAATTATCGGGAAAGCCATAAAAGAAAAGAACAATCGGGAAGCACCTAGCAGACTCTTCCATCGTTGGCGCAAGCCTAGCTGACGCTAGGCGGGAACACTGTAGCAGCGAATCCGGGAGATGTGGACCGTTAGATAACCACACATCAACGGCTGATATACATTATGTAGAAACAAGTTTTTTTTTGACACAAACACAGTAGGGAAAGGCTCCCTACTGTGTCATTTTATATTAATATAAATGGGGTATATACAATGAGTCTATATGCTACTAATACTTATTACACACTCATAAAGTGTCAAGCTAGGATTGCATTCCTTCTCTAAGACTAGGCTTAGCTCTATGCATTGTAAGGGTGAAGGTGGCTTTGAATCTATCAATACATGTCTGCACATTTGGGTAATGTGCATTGAAGATAGCATCATTTCTTTGGCCCCAAATACTCCAGCATCCAGCAATCATGACTTCCATGAAAGAATTCAGGGATAATCTTTGTTGTGCTTCATCTATCATCTGATGTAGACTCATATCCACATTCCATTCCAAACCAAGCGCCCACCAAAAGCTCTGACTGAATGTACATTCAAAGAATAGGTGCATACTTGTCTCTTCTAGGCAAACTTCACATAGTATACATTCAGAGAACTCTACATAAAAAATTCTTGTGGTTCATCATCTCCTTAGTGTTTAATCTACCATTTAATAATAACCAGAAGAAGAATTTGTGTCTTGGAATAGTGCAGGATTTCCAAATTGCTGATATACTGTTTGACACATCATGATTACCAATTAGTTCTCTGTATACTCGTTTTGTGGAGTATGAACTTCCCAGTTGAAAGACCAAATATCATGATCCCCTGTGATTTCTAGATCAGTGAATTCTTGTTCCAAGTTATGAAGCTCCTCATGGGCAATAGTACTTAGAGGTAGATGAAACATATCATATACATTTTCATTGTTGATCCCCATAGCCCTGTCAATACCGATGTTTTGATTTTTAGCAAACGAGTGTAGATGAGGATATGTATCCTGTCTTATGGAGTTGTTCCAATTATCCTTCCAAAGAATTACAGATTTTCCACTTTGGATGTCCACTGTTGTCAATTCTTTATATTTGTCATGCAGTGTCAACCAGTCCCTCCACCAAAATGATGTCTTTGGGTTAATAGTCTGAGGAGTACCTCTGTTCATATAGTATGCTTGCAAAATTAAATTAACCTAGGGAATATCTTCATGATTATAAAATTTGTGCAAATTTTTCATAAGCAGTGCTTGATTTTGTAGCATGAGATTCAATATTCCTAACCCCCTGATCTTTTGGCTTGCACATCATATCCCAGCTTGCCAGGCACTTCCCTTGTATCCTGTTTTCTCTGTCAGACCACAAGAATTGCCTTCCACTCTTTTCAAAATGAACAAAAATAGTAATGGGTACCTTGAAAGAGCACATAGCATACATGGGTAGTGATTGTATCACATAATTCAGTAGTGTGAGTTTGCCAGTGTATGACATCAGAGAAGATATACCAGATAGCTTTTTGTCAATTCTTCAAACAATTGGCATAAGATCAGAAACATATGGTCTTGTGGTGCCCAATGGTAATCCCAGATATGCAAAAAGCAAACTTTCAACTTTGCACCCAAAAATGTTGGCCAACTCATTTGCTCTCTCACTGTCAATATTGATGGGAACAAGTGTTGTCTTGTGGAAATTCACATGTAGTCCAGTAGATTGAGTGAAAATTTGTAGCACTTACTTTAGAAGAAACAACTGTTGATTATCTGCAGGCATTATCATTAAGGTATCATCTGCATACTAAACAATTGGATATTTCTGACCAAAATCATCCATAATTGGTAAATCAATAAGTCCATTTTCCAAGCTTTATTAATAAAACTCTGTAGTAAGTCTGCAGTATTGACAAAGAGAATTGGTGACTGGGGGTCTCCTTGCCTCACTCCCCTCTTGAAGATAATTTTCTTTCCTGGTACCCCATTTAGGAGAACTGAAGTTGATGCTGAGTGGAGGATTTTGTATATGAGTTTGATCCATTTTGGTCCAAATCCTCTAGCCTTTAGCATAGCAATAACTGCATTATGATCCACTTTATCAAAAGCCTTCTCGAAATCAATTTTCAGAATTATAATAGGCCTTTTGGAGAGGTGACAAATATGCAAATATTCAAAAGCCCATCCTAGGCAATCTTGTATATTTCTTCTCTTAATGAATCCATATTGGTTTTGATGTATCAAAGGGATGATCTCTTTTTGCATTCTATTTGCCATAAGCTTAGTAATAATCTTGATAGGAAGACTAACCAAAGAGATGGGTCTATAGTCATTCATATCTTCTGGATCTGTTTTTTTTTGGGATAAGTGTGATGAAAGCAGTATTAATACTCTCCAGATTAATTTTCTCATTATAGAAATCATCAACGAGCTTGTAAAAATCCTCCTTAATAATTGGCCAACATTTTTTGAGGAATTTTCCATTAAATCCATCTGGACCTGGTGCTTTATTTATTGGAAGATCTTTCACCACATTATCTATTTCCTCTCTGGTAAATGGAGCATCAAGATGAGCAAGATCCACTGGTTGTATAATTTCCTCCAAATTATTATTCATTGTAGCATTATCACTTACACCAAGCCTTTCCTTATAGGATTCCCAAATAATAGCAGCCTTGTGATCATGATTATAAACCATGGTTCCATCAGAGGATTTAATTTATGTAATGAGATTTCTTATGTAGCTTTTTGTTGCAATATTATGGAAATATTTAGTATTCTCAGCACCCAAAGTTGCCCATCTAATTTTGGCTCTATTTTTCCAATAAATTCTCCTTGCTTCTGTCAATTTTCTTGTATGCTCTTGCAAGATTTTTTGGAATTTATTTTGTGCAGTAGAGAGTATTCTTTTCTCTTCCAATACATCAACAAGGGCCAGGGTAAAATTGCATTTAGTAATAAGATTTGCAACATTTGATATATTTCTGCTCCATTTCTTCAGTCCATATCTGAGCTTCTTGAATTTTCCATTAATCATCATTGCAGAATCTTTTTTATATTCAGAGGATGTCCAACAATTGCTGACAGTGTCATGAAATCCATGAAAATCTATCCAATAATTCTCAAACCTGAAGAGATTGGCTTTAGGAATATCTGTTCCAATTTGCACATGTATGGGTATATGATCAGAACCCAATCTAGATAGAGGGAAGGATAGTGTATTGGGGAATTCAGAGGTCAAGTTAGCAGAGGTAAAAACCCAATCAAGCTTTTCAAGGAGTGGTGATTGCTGCATATTACTCCATGTAAAAGATCTTCCCTTAAGAGGTATTTCTTCCAAGTCATGAATTTGAATGACAATATTAAAAAGAAGCATATTGTTTATATCACCACCTGTTCTGTTTCTATCAGCTGGGTTTCTCATCAAGTTAAATTCTCCAAGTATCATCCAATAATGAAAAGAAGAGGAGTCCAACTCAGCCATCCAATTAAAGAAATCCTCTCTGTTGTCATTATGAGCGGGCCCATAAATATTTGTTAAGTACCAGATTTTGCCAGATAATTTGAATGTGAACTCCACAGTAACTTGAAAGAGATTTTGGGAAACAATTCTTCCATCAAATATATTCCCATTCCATACTGTAATAATACCACCAGAATATCTAATTTTAGGATTAAATGCAAAATTGTTGAATTTCATGTGACAATTGAATATATGACTGTTCAAAGTGCTCTCTTTTTGTTTCCTGCAGACATATAATATTGCAGTTGCATTATTCCACCCTCTGTTTAATGTCATCCCATCTCTCCTGGGAATTAATCCCTCTAATATTCCAATCCAATATATTCCATGATAACCTCATTATGTACTCTCCATATAGAGTGTTCTCATTGGGTAAATCACCTCACTTCCATAAGTAACAAAACCACCATGAAAAATATCACAGAACACAAAAGCATAAATATCATAAGAATGCCCATTATAGCTGGCATGGATGACATAACTGACATAAGTGGCATAATTCATAACACCGCTGGTACTTATTACATGACTGGATAAAGTTCTCATCCAGGAGGTAGTAAAATGATAGGAAATATAACTAGGGATAACTGGACTGTATAGCAGACAGTCCCACTAATAAGATACACGATGGCTACACATCTAGCCACCATTGGCAAGTAATTTTTCCTCAGACACCTCACTAGGAGGGATCTTACATTGATCAACAGCAATTGACTGAATTGTTTTGATGGGCAGCTCTGGTGGTGGTGGTGCAGACTTGTCTATGACATCCACTTCAAATTCCTTTGTGAGGTTCTTCTTGGTCATCCTTGTCACTATCTTCTTTTTATCCTTCTCTTTTTCTTTCACTTTTTTATTATTTTTCTGCATATTCTTCTCAACTTCCCTGGCAAGTGCAGCATCAACAGCTTCTTTATCTTTATAACCTGCATTTATGACAGCAATTCTCCTGCTGCACCTGACCTCCTTGACATCAACTGGAGCCTCTTCATTCTTCCTCTTATAAGCAGGTGTAGCAAGAGGTGTTAAACTGATGATCTGTTGCTCATTCATTTTACATCCATATCAGTGTCTGGGAGCATATCATCAAGACCAACAGTCTCATTGGCAGGTGTATCTGGGACAAACAAACTACCAGCAGTAATCTCATTATCATCATAGATTTCAGATATAGTGACTGATGAATTAGCAAAGGTTGCCTCATGTGCAGTGAACACAATGACAATGCTTTTTCTTTCAGCATATCCATCTGCAGTAACATCAAGCATATGTATCCTGGCACCAGTGACATTGTCATGAATAATTTTGTCCAGTGCATCAGGAAATGTTGCCAGCACATCAGTGATCATCTTATGACAAGCAGCTAGAGCATCAGTTGCTTCAACAACTGTCTTCACCTCCTTGTTGTTCTGGTCATTGTCTTGGGGAGGTGTGTGAACCATCGGTTCACAATCAGCAGCAGGTGCAACATTTCCTCCACCAGGTGCAACATTTCCCATATTTGGTGCAACATTTTCACCCAAATTGTTATTACCATCAACGAGATCATCCCATATGCCTCCAAAGGGGATATTTGGTAGAGGATGTGGGTTTCCTCCATCAGGAGGCACATGATCCTCATCTCCCCCAAGTCCACCAATCAGTTTGGCTTGCAGAATGTAATTAACAACTGTCCAGGAGTGTCCATGGCCCTCATCACTATCATTGTGGCATAGCACTAAGCTGATAGGTATTTCTAGCAAATCAGGAACTCTAATCTTAACCAAGATTCTTGCTCTATTAGATCCATCACGATTCCAGACTAGAAACTTCCCAAATTCACTAACAGGTTCTTTAAATTTTTCTACATGCCAAGCCTCTTGAGGGAAATTAACCATCATAAGCCAGACATCATGTGTGAAAGTGCAATTTCTATGGTTAAGACCACGGTTTTGGGGAATCACCCTAAGAATGCTATCACCAATGAAGAAAGGGCTTCGATCTATAGAAACATCCCTAGAGCAGGTGTCAGTAAACTGTACCAGAGCAGCCCCCATAGCAGATCTTGTCATCTGACGAACATGATGCCCTTGGCCGCTGAGGAAGGGACGGATGAGTGCAGCAGCACCAGCGAATTGAGCAGGGTCAGATTCTGGCTCGAGAATGACGATCGCCCAGTCATCGCAGTTGATGAGAGGGGTGTTGGTGAAGACGTGGAACGCGCGTCAACGGCGATGGATGCAATGCGGCACAATGTCCGCACCAGGAGGAAGGTGAGGGTGGGGATCACAGGGGTAGTTGTCCATGGAGTCGTCGTTGTCGTCGACGAGGTGGTGGCAGCAGGGCGGAGGTGGTGGCAGTGCAGCAGATGAAGTAGGGTTAGGAGGCGGAACGATGGGGGTCAAATCAGGGGATAAATCGGTGTCCTTCCCAGGTGGTTTCCCAGAAACAAGTTGTGTCGATTCAAAAGTTCAAAAAGAGATCTATTATAGAGTAGTATAGATAGGATTTGAAGGCTGAAGCTTAAAGTCCAGCAAAAATCTCTTGAAATATTATGTGCATAGTGTGAATTGTTGATTTTGCACAGGTCTAGAGAGAATCAGTCTGTACTAATTGTTCAGATTGACTTGCGATTTTTCTTAGTTGTGTTTTTATCAGCATATTTTCTTTTGCTCGACTAATCAGGACATTGGTCTAGAAACGATCATTTGACCTTGTTTTGCTTGGGTATATGACGTTAGCACTATCACTTTCTCTTTACAATGAATGTTGAGGGTACTGATAAGCGAGCCTCCCTCGCACTCGACCGCCTGCGCGGTTAGTTTTGCTCCACGGGGAGCGCTCACGCGAAGGGCTTGCCGTTTGTTTTTTGTCGTTTTCTTCTGTCTAGTCGTTTCCCTTTTTCTTTTCGGGAGGTTGACCCGGGGTGCGGATGGAAGACCGGCGACCGTCGAAAAACTGCGGTAGTCGGCGGAGCGGAGCCAGGCTGTGGGCTAGGCGCACCGGATGCGG
This sequence comes from Lolium multiflorum, assembly GCA_030979885.1. NCBI lineage: Eukaryota > Viridiplantae > Streptophyta > Magnoliopsida > Poales > Poaceae > Lolium > Lolium multiflorum. The sequence continues at coordinate 57,713,520 of CM061751.1, forward strand.
GGAGAGAAGCTGGGCTGGAGCACGCGGAGATGGACGGGATGGAAGGCCGGCGCCCCCGGCCAGTGCAGATGCACCGCACCATGGTCTTGAGGCGAGGGGGCAGGGATGCAGCGCTTGCTGCGCGCGGATATGTGGCGGGGTTGGAGGTTGAAGGAGCCAGCGAGGCTCGATTGTGAGCGACAGGTGACCATGGGCATCGGGAGATCGAGCGGAGGCGCCATTGGGGACGAAGCAGCGAGATGGAGAGAGATTTTGAGAAAAAAGAGCGACAGGATTTATCTTTTGTTTTCGCTTCAGGAAACACCATCGGAAACGAAACCAAAAGCAGCCGGATGGGCCTAGGGTAGTTGGGCTGTTTTGGAGGTTGCTCTTTGGCCTTCTTGACCGTCTTTTTTTTGTTTGCTTTATACTCTTTTTTCGCTCTTATTTCTATATATCGAAGATTATATTATTTGAGCATGTTTATTTGCAATTCCTTTTTTCAATTCCCTTTATTTGTTGGTACCATAACTCATGTTTCTTTTGTTGTTATTACTTTATATCAAAATTTATATTTGTTGGACTATTTTTTTTAATTCCCATATTCGGGTTAGTGGGTTTTATGGGAGAAATAACGGGTGGGGAAATAACTTGCAACTCAAATAAACTAACACTTGCAACTTAAATAAATTACTACTTTTCACTCAAATAAACTACTACTTTTTGGGCCGATAATTTTTCATATTTACCGTATATAAATAAAGGGCAGACAGAGGGGGTTGATAAATTTGAGAGCTAAAAAATGTCCTACAAATATTCTAAATATAATTAGCTTTTCAGGTCGATAAATTTTCATATTTACCGTTGATAAATAACTGACATAGGGGTTGATAAATTGTGAGCTAAAAATATCCCCAAAATATTCTAAATAAAATTAGGTTTTCGTGTCGATAACTTTTTCACATTTACCATTGATAAATAATGGGCGGAGAGATTGATAAATTGTGAGCTAAAATGTTTTCTAAAATATTCTAAACGAAATTAACTTTTTTGGGTTGACAGCTCTTCACATTTATAATTGCTAAATAAAGAATAGAGTGGTTGATAAATTGTGAGAAAATAAATAATCTAAATAAAATTAGCTTTTTGGATCGATAACATTTCACATTTACCGTTGATAAATAATATGCAGAGGGGTTGATAAATTGCGAGCTAAAAATATTCCCAAATATTTTAAATAAAATTAGTTTTCCGGTCGATAACTTTTCACATTTACCGTTGATAAATAACGGGCATATGAGTTCATAAATTTGAGAGCTAAAAAATTCTCAAAAATAATGTAAATAAAATTAGGTTTTTGGGTCGATAACTTTTCACATTTACCACTAATAAATAACGGGTGGAGAGGTTGATAAATTGTGAACTAAAATGTTTTCCAAATATTCTAAATGAAATTAACTTTTTGGGTTGGTAACTCTTCATATTTACCATTGCTAAATAACAAATAGAGGGGTCGATAAATTGTGAGCTAAGAGAACCGCTAAAATATTCTAAATGAAATTAGATTTTTGGTTTGATAACTTTTCATATTTATCGTTGATAAATAATTGGCAGATGGGTTAATGAATTGTGAGCTAAAAACGTTCCCAAAATATTCTTAATGAAAGTAGCGTTTTTGGGTCGATAATTTTTTACATTACCATTGATAAATAACGGGTAGATGGGTTGATAAATTTGAGAGCTTAAAACGTATGTGAGCTAGAATGTCCCTATAATATTCTTGTCGATAATTTTGAGAGCTTAGAACGTATGTGAGCTAGAATGTCCCTATAATATTCTTGTTGATAAATTTGAGAGCTTAAAACGTATGTGATATTTTGGACAAAAAATATTTTTTTGTCGATAATTTTTTAACATTTACCGTTAGTAAATAATTGGCGGAAGGGTTGATAAACTGTGAGCTAGAATGTCCCTATAATATTCTAAGTGAAATGTTGCATGCATCATATTGCATTTGACAGGGAATTGTAAAATTAAATCAATTTTTTCGGTTTGCTTGCTATGGTTTTTCTGATTTAGAACGAATTCATGGCTTACTGTATGTGTTAATTGTACTCGTACAAATAGGGTGCGTCATAGGTTTATGACAGAAAGCTCTGGTAGCTCAGCTGGTGAGAGCGGTATTCACGTGCGCCTGCCTCCCTGAGGAGCGCTTGTTCGATTCCCTTGCGTTGCGATTTAAATGATTGGATTTCCTTTTTTAGAAATGCGGAAAGTGACTGCTCGGAACAGTTTTGGTGGACGATCGCTAATTAGGGTTGCCCACTGTTTGTTTTTTTTAGCTCAGCTGGTGAGAGCGGTCTTCACGTGCACCTGCTGCCCTGAGGAGCGCTTGTTCGATTCCTTGCATTGCGATTTAAATGACTGGATTTCCTTTTTTAGAAACGCGGAAAGTGACCGCTCGGAACAGTTCTAGTGGACGACCGCTAATTAGGGTTGCCCGCTCATAAGCTCCTTTTTTGTTTTTTTTAGATAAAAGGTCGTTGTTTGCTCCAAAAACAATGTCCCCAACAGGTAGAACGATGTTGCGCGCCACCATCATCCGATCCGGGACACCCAGATCTAGGGTTTCTCCCGGAGCAGCCCAGGAGAGGAGAAAACGTAGACTGCAGAGACGATGCCTTCAACAAGGTAGAGACGAACAGGCGCCGCCATCATCCGCCATGACCGAAGTCAGGACCGGCTTTCACCGGCAGCCACGCCTCGCCGTCGGGGACTAGATGATGGATCACAAGACCCGCCAAAATAGCCACAAAACTAGCCAATCTTCTCCGACGAAAGAGGAGACCACCACCGCCATGGATTCCTCAAGCCTCAGGCCGACCACCTCCGGCGGAGGGGAAGGACACTGCCGCTTCAGAACCCGGCCGTCCTCGGTGATGCGGAGGTAGCCAAGGGAACTTCATGCCGATGGAGAAAGAGGGATATGCCCGCCTACCCAGGCCCAACGGACCCAAATCGGGGCGCACCACCCACCCGCCACCAGCCGCCGAAGATCCGCCCCAGCCACCGCTACCCCGCCTCACCGTCGCGAGGAAGGAAGAGTCGGTCGCCATCGCACCCTCCGATCTGCAACCGAGGAAGACCGCCGCCGCCGCGCCACCTGGGCTTTGCCCTGGACGGCGGGAGAGGAGGTCGAGGGAGAGAGGAGCGATGGCCGCCCGGCGTGGCGCGCCGCCGCCGCGCGGGTGCGGGAGCTAGCCCTCGCCCTCTCTTTCGAATTATCCATCTAGTGCATCAATGATTTGGAAGTTTGCGATTGGTCCACGGTACATCCTGACCCATGAGATGCAGTCCTTTTCAGTTATGTACAGTACCACTGTTTCCTTTTCTATTTTTCTTCTCTTTTAATCGGTAGGCCAGCATTGTACATTTGGTAGACTTTCTTCTCATCACACCTACGGGGAAGTTCTACGTAAAAACTCCTACGGGATGACGTGTAGTCCGACTTGGAAGCCACGGCCGCTCGGCGTTAGGAAAGGGGTTGAAGGAAAGAAAAGAAAAAAAAAAAGGAGGATGTACCGCTAATTATGCAAGGAAAATCCCTGTACTGCTCGATTTGCCTTTGTTCAGATTGAACAGGGCGCCGCCTCCTTTCTTCTTCCAAGTTCGCTGTTCGACGCGACGTTCACCGGCGAGCGATGTCAACAAGGGGATTGTCCGCCTACTGACCGAGCAGGGCGCCTGCGCCATTTTAGCTACCCCTGTCATTTTCCCCTCAGCAGTTCGAACGCTAGCAGATCAATCGAAGCAAGCAACTTCATTGCCGCTGATTATCCATCAGCAACAAATGCATCATATAGAATCAAAGTTGTGAACTGCGGTTGGCTACTCATCTCACAAGTGGCTGGATTCAGTTTTGGCATGGTTAGCAAGTTGATTACAGCAAGGCATGGCCCGGCAACTAGTGAAAGGAATAAGATGGAAGGAAGAAAAAAACTGCAGAGTATCTGCATGCCTTTGATGAATATTGCACATGAAGAAACCCAGGCTTCATACTAGTGAAGATATGAGAATATCTTCCAGGCGGCTTCACTGTTTATTTGTCTGACTGAAGAATTTTCCATCATAGTACATGATTCTTGTTGATACATATGCCAATCCTGAAGCTTTTGTGTGTAAGTGTTTCTTGCGTAACTTCAATGTATTTAAGCTATGAGGATGTACCAAATAAGACTGAATCTCCGATCAAACACAGGGGAAGAGGCGTCTGGACAAGGCAGACAGCTCGCCTTGCCGATCCTCGGAGGACCTCCCGGCGTCGCGTCGTGGGTCCTTGCATCTCATGCCATTGAGGAACCTTGCTGCTCACGCCGATGATGAGTACGGGCCCGCCGCCGGCCAGAGAGAAGGGACGGGGATTCTGGTGATTGGGAGATGATAGAAGTGATTTCCGTTACTTTGACTTCTTCTCTGGTTCATTCCCATAAATCTCTCAGCCTCTTCCTTCTAGCGATCGTAGCCTTCAAGTCGGACTACACGTCATCCCGTAGGACTTTTTAGGTAGAACTTCCCCACAGGTGTAGCATTATTGCTTTCATCTACTAGCTTCTAGAGTGCAGGTGTGGCTTCTTTTGTTCTCCCCTGGTCGCTAGAAGAGGGGATAAACTCACAGGCAGCAGCGCTGCTAGTTTCCCTTTCTTTTCTCCGTTCTTGATGTGCGCCTCTTTGATTTCTTGATCTGCTACTGGTGTTGCTAATTCCCGCTAGCGTCAGTTTGGTATCACACGTCGGCTTCATATTAAGTTGAGGCGCGTTTTTCCCTCGCCATCGGCCTTGCGATGTGATGTGCACCCGCATCCCTGTACACACCGACGGAGATGGATAGACGTCGCTTGCGTCGCGGTACAAGTCCCGTCTCATTCACTATATGCCTCGTCTTTCAACAAGAGGTAAATTAACTTGTGGTTTTGATGGACACACGTGTCTTTAGTTAGGCCAACACTCGCAGAAATCGAGTGGCTGTACAGATCCTAGAGTTCCCGGCGGCCGGGCACTTCCTACTTAATTGGACCTTTACGTGAAGACCGGCACAGCTGAGACGAGTGCAAGATCACACAAAGCATATGGAAGGCGATTCTCGCACGCACATAATTCTGGTGCACGGCGCATGCCACGGCGCCTGGTGCTGGTTCAAGGTGGCCACGCGGCTCAGGTCGGCGGGGCATCGCGTGACCACGCCGGACCTGGCGGCGTCCGGCATCGACCCCCGTCCGCTGCGCGAGGTGCCGACGTTCCGCGACTACACCCAGCCGCTGCTGGACATCCTGGCCTCGCTCCCGCCTGGGGAGAAGGTCGTGCTCGTCGGCCACAGCCTCGGCGGCATAAGCATCGCCCTGGCCTCCGAGCTCTTCCCGGAGAAGGTCGCCGCAGCGGTGTTCCTCTCTGCCTTCATGCCGGACCACACGCTCCGGCCGTCGCACGTGATCGAGAAGGTGCAGTGTGTACCTGTGCGCGCGTGGCCGTGGTGACCAACACCCGGTCCCCCAAAATTCACATCCTCTGCAGAAAACTATTTTGGGCACGTTAACGTGACTTAATTTGTGTTCGATCTGCTCTTGTTTACCCTTCTAAATTAAAGGTGAGGTCGGCGACGGATACGATGGACACCGAAGTGAAGCCACAAGATCCAGAGGGCAAGCTGCCAACATCCCTCCTGTTCGGGCCGCAGTTCACACGACAGAAGGTCTACCAGTTGTGTTCCTCCGAGGTACCGTATCTTCCTTACTACCACATGTAGCTCTGCCTTCTACGGTGGGCACCTAAATTATTTTATTGTGGTAACACTTTAATTAGTAATTTAACCTTATGTGGCAAGTTCGACTCTACTGGTGGTACTCCTACATTACAGGGATTTATAACTCTCTTGAAAAGAATTGGGATTTGCACCTGACAAAATGTTCCACACATAATAATTTCCAGAACTTCGTAGCCGGTTACTCCATATGTTTTTACTCCTTCCTGTCCGGGCCGCAGGTTTTTTTTTTATAAATAGAAGGCCCTCCGGCCCGGCTTTATATATAAAGTCCACATGGGATAAGACATGGTTCGATACAACTCCACACACACACGCAGCAACGAATGTTCAAATACCAGTTCATACAACACAGTGCTCCCAGCAACACACGACATGATAAGACACGAACACCCCGACCCCTGAAAGTAGCCACAGCCTCGACGAAGGTGATCACGGACTCGGTGTCGTCCTCATGTCGACTCAGACCGCGTCCGAGCGTAAAGTCTCCTGACGTCGCCCACCGCCAAGTCCAGCAGGTCCCTGTCCCTCGGTCTGACCAGAACCCTCCAGCACTGCATGTGTAAAGACAATTGATAGAAGATATCAGCCGGGTTGCCGATCAGCTTTCCCTCTATAGCTAGCTTATTCCGAACGTTCCAAAGAGTCCAACATTGCGCCGCAAACGTGAACCAAGCTAGCCTACGGAGGGGGTTATTTAGGCCCTGAGTAAGAGCAATGAAGTCCCCTGCCCCTGCAGGGTTCCAGTCGCAAGAGAGGAGCTCCCTCACCCCCGCCCACATGAGTCTCGCGGTAGGGCAGGTGAAGAAGATATGATTGCAGTCCTCCCAAGCATCGCAAAGCGCGCATCTCCCGTTGGAAGGCCCCTGCCGCTTGAGCAGCTGCTCGCCCGAGGGAAGCCGCCCACGAATCAGTTGCCAGAGAAACACCTTTATCTTCGGTGGAACTTTGGTTCTCTAGACCTCCTTGAAGGACGCGGTAGCCGCCCCCTGCGCCAAACTCGCGTAGACGGAGCTAGTGGAGAAGATGCCAGAAGGCTCAAGGGCCCAGGACACCTCATCCTCCTCTGGGCTAGTAGGGAGTCCCTGAACCTCCCTGCATAGGTTATCCCACTCCACCGTCTCGGCCAGCCCAAACTGCCGCCTAAAACGAAGGCGCCATTCCCCTGGCACCCCGTCGAGCACCCTTGCCCCATCGACTGTGATGAACGGAGACTCACAGCAGCTGAAGAGCCGAGGGAATCTCGCCCTAAGTGGGCCGTTCCCCGTCCACCAGTCCGTCCAGAAATAGGTCCTTCTCCCGTTCCGGACCCTATGCTTCGCCCCCAATTTGAAATGCCATTTAACCTTTTGAATCGCATTCCAAAATTGGGAGCCGTGTGTTGGGACCCCTCCCGCATAGAGGTCTCTGCCTCGCAGATACTTGGCCCTGATCAGATCTGCCCACAGACCTTCCGCACCTTGATACAACTTCCAAATCCATTTTACCATGAGGGCAATATTCATGGACTTGGTGTTCATAACCCCGAGACCCCCCAGCGTCTTGGGTTTACACACCGTGGCCCACTCCACCATGTGGTACTTACGTTTGTCCCCGACGCCCTCCCATAGGAAACGTGAGCGCGGTCTGTCCATCGCCTTGTGTGTCCCGTCATGGAGCAGGTACATACTCATGGCGAACAAAGGTAGGCTGGACAGGCAGGAGTTAGTAAGCTCCAGGCGCCCTGCCATCCCAAGGTACGACCCCTGCCACGGATCAACCCTCCGCGCCACCACCTCCGGAAGGAAGCTCCAATCCGCTACCCTAAGCGGCTTATCACTTATAGGCAATCCCAAATAAGTGATAGGGAATTTGCCCAGGCGGCAATTGAGCAAGTTTGCTACCCGCTGCTGGGCCGCCGCGGAGATCCCCATGACCACGGCCTCGCTCTTGTCGAAGTTAATCTTTAGACCCGACATGTTCTCGAAACAAAGTAGCAGGGTCTTCAGATTAGCGATCCCCACCCCTGTGGGTTCCACCAGAATCATGGTGTCGTCCGCGTATTGCAATTGAGTCACCCCCCTGGGATGAGGTGCGGCACAAGACCCTTGACATGTCCTGCGGCATTGGCCTTGGTAATGATTGCCGCCAATCCATCCACAAGGAAGTCAAAGAGAATCGGTGAGAGTGGATCCCCTTGTCTCACTCCACGCGCGTTCCGGAAGAAATGCCCTATTTCCCCGTTAACATTGATCGCCGTTTGGCCACCCCTGACCAATTGCATCAAACGATGGACCATCATAGCGGAGAACCCTTTCCTAAGGAGGATCTCCTGCATAAAGTCCCAGTTGACCCTATCATAGGCCTTCTCAAAGTCGAGTTTCAGGAGCAAACCCTTTTGCTTCCTGACATGCAACTCATGCACAATCTCGTGTAGGGCAAGCGCCCCCTCGTGTAAGCATCGCCCTTTAATGAAGGCAGATTGTGAACGATCTATAATCCTATGCGCCACCGGAGCAAGTCTAATAGCGTACGCCTTAGCCACAAACTTGAAAATGACATTAATGAGCGTAATCGGCCTATACTGTCTGATGTTATCTGGCCCCTTCACCTTAGGAATCAAAGTGATAATCCCATAATTAAGGCGCGCCACATCAACCCTCCCTAGGGCAAAATCATTCAGGATCTGGAGGATCGGTCCGCGGAGGGTTCCCCAGAACCGTTTGAAGAACATCACCGGGAGACCGTCAGGGCCCGGTGCCGAGTCTTGCTTCATGCTAGCCAGAACCTCGTCCAGCTCATCCGCAGTGAAAGTCAACTCGAGTTCTTGATTTTCCTCCGGGGACACCCTTTGGATCCCTTCCCAAAGGTGATGACCCAGGGCAAATCTCCTAGTCTCCCCTTCCGATCCCATGAGCCCCTGGTAAAACAAGTATATGTGGTCCAGGAGCTCCCGCTGCTCTCGGATCTCCCCTTGGTCCGTGAGCAGCCTAGGGATCGCGCATTTCCGCCGGCGTCCGTTCGCAATGGCATGGAAGTACGCCGTGTAGGAGTCCCCCTGAAGCGTCCACCGCACCCGACTGCGTTGGCGCCAGTACTCCTCGTCAGCCCGATCCAGTGCCGAAAGTTGGTCCTCAAGGTGGTACCTAAGCGCCCAACCATCCTCATCTAACCCCGTAGTATCGGCAACCCGATCGAGCTCGGAGACCTGGAGGAGTAGATTTTCCCTAAAATCCCTCTTCTCCTTACCCAAATTGGCTCCCCATCCCTTGAGGAATTGCCGAGAATTGTGGGCCACACATTGCCACAACTCAATTTGGCACCTGTGCGGACCCCGCTCCGAGATGAAGCACCCTAGCTTCGCCTAGATGAGGTCCCCAAACCCCGGAACGCCAAACCACCAAGTCTGGAAGAAGAATCTCGGCGGCACGCGCCTAGTCTCTTCACCACTAGACAAGAGGAGAGGGGTATGATCCGAACCAATCCTTGTGATCGTCAGCTGTTGATATTGTCATTGCTTTTCTCGTCAGCTGTCCGGATGAGGTTAAAATCCCCCGATAACCACCGGGTAGTTGCACCCTGCAACCGCTTGGGTTAGTTCTCCCAGGAACTCCTCCGTGCGGCGATGATCCGCTGGCCCATACACAAGGAAGAAACACCACTTCATATTATTCTTCCGCTGTAGTATGGTCGCCGAGATGAAGAAGGTCCCCTGCCTCCAAGCCCCGACGTCAAAGCATTCGTTGCGGAACCCCAGGAGCATACCCCCGGAGCGGCCCTCCGCCGGCAGCCAGTTCCACGCAAACTGCCCGCCAAATTCCAGACTCCGCAGCTCAGCCGTCGAAAAGTCAGCTTTGATGGTCTCCTGGAGCCCGATAATGTCCACCCTTTCCCCTCGGATGTAAGATTTGAGTTGTGTTCGTCGCCCTGCTCCCCGAACCCCCGAATGTTATAAATCAAAGCCCTCATAGCTCTTTCGTCCGTTTACTCCTCCCCTTACGCATGGTCAGATTGGACCGCCTCCCTTTTTTCCTGAGGGGTCTGGAGCTCGTACGGTGCGTGGCCTCCCTGGCCTCCGAGTCCGATCCCAACGAGGGGCTCCCCGCCCCCGTACCGTCGGTCTGTGACGGGCCTCGCCCCATGGCCGGGTCCTGGTCCGTCGCTGTCCCCGGAGCCGCCGCCTCCCCGGCGGCAGTCTGGTCCCCAAGACACTCGTCGGAGGCTTCCCTCGCCTCCCGTTCTCTAGCCAGGCTCGCCGCCACCCTGGCCAGCGCCGCCTGAGCCTCCTCCTTCGCGCGTAGGAGCGAGATGGCCTCCATCGGTGTCCCCGCCGATGGAACAAAGAGAATGCAGCTATCCGTGATGACCACGCCTAACTGTTCGTCCGACCTAGCGTCAAGGATAGAGAAGTCGTCAGTGTCCGTACCTGCCATAGCCGGGTCGAGGTTCCGTTCCGCCGCGAGCTTCTTCGCCTTCTCCATGGCCGAGGTCACCGCCGCGCCACCGTTGCGTGTGCTCTTCCTGCTCGGGGTCGCCAACGCCTTCTTCTTGATCGCCTTGGTGGGCGCCATGGAAGCCACGGTCTTGGTCCTCTTGCCTTGCGCCATAGGCGCCACTGCCGTGACGACGGAGCGGAGGTCCGTCATCGGCAGCGGCCTCCCCTGCACGAGCGAAGCCTCATCCACGCCTCCCTCCTCACCCACCCCCATCTCCACCTCGATGACCGGCAGCTCCTTGGACGCCGCCAGCCCTCCCTCGAAGCCCACCAGCGTCGTCTTCAGCGGACTGTCCAGCAGCCACTACTGAACAGGGTCAGTCACCTGCGAGGAGGTCTCGCCCGAAGCAGCTGGCAGCTCCACCGGGCCGAACAGCTCACCCTCGCAGCCCTTCTTCGAGCCCCCGTCCTGCGCCTCCTGGAGAGCAGACGCCAGCCCTGCCTTTCCCAGGGGCAGCGCCGGGAAGAGGTCCATGTTGGACCCGTACTGCCCTGCGAAGCGACCCAGTGGTGGCGCGCTGCGAGCCCCGCCCGTGGCAGCCCGCTGCGAGCCTCCACCCCCGCCCCCGGACCCTTGTCCCGCCGGTGGCGCCGCTCCCTTGGCCTTGTCGTTCTTGCGGTGTCTGTTCCATCTCTCGCCATCCGTGCTCCTTGGCCTCGTACGACAGAATTGCTGTTTCCATATGTTTTTATCAATATGACATACAAAATACTTTTCTTGATACTCCCACTAATTGTACTACTAGCTTAAATGTCCAAACGTGAATGGTAAGAAACATTGAGACGCTATCTCCAACAATCCGCTACTCTGCATTGTGACAGCCACAAACCCTATGGAAGCCACTACATATAATTTTTATTTTACTTGGATTTTTCACTCAACAAGTTAAATAACCAATGACCCAAACAAATTATACTGGTTAGTGGGTTCAAATCCTATAGCCTCTTGGGTGATTTACAATAACCATGCACCATAATAAGTGAAATTTGAATAGCATCATCATTTTTGTTTTTTGTTGCATCCAACTTGTTTCATAATTAAGATGGTTCGTGATTAAAACTATACTACACCTCATGATAGTATGACATGAAGCTTTTGATTTTTTAACAGCATCTTTGATCGACTTCAAATTTCATTGTCAGTGGCCAAGACATCCGGATGCACTTGAGCCTCATAGTATGATTTTACTACATATTCTTCATTTCTAAGGTCGATTCCAACAAAATAGTATATTTCTTATTGCACTTCGCTTGGATGATAACTTATTTTTTAAACCGGAGCATACTTTGCACCGTCTCAGATGCTTGATATCAATATATTACCCTTATCGGAAAATATCGTACTTTGACCATTTTGCTAACTTATTCTCTATCTAGAAAAGTTCCGCTAAAATCCATCTTTGTGGTTGCTGGGTTTGCCTAAAGTTAGACATGAAAAGCTTAATTTTGAATCAAGCATATCATTTGTTATACAAGTAACTGTATTGTTTAGACAAGATATATTTCCCAACCTCACCAACCAAGCGTCATCCGAGTCTGGTCTACCGTCTTGTTTGGATATCTCGGGAATTAAATATGTCAGAACCTACATAATAATTCTACTAGTGAGATGTAGCTGTCAGAGAGGCGGCGAGGAATTTGTGGATTCTCTAACAGAGTTGCCGGAACCATGTGGCAGGACCTCACCCTCGGTGCATCTCTGATGAGAGTTAGTTCGTACTTTGTTGAAGACCTGCAGCTGCAGCCGCCGTATTCCGAGGACCATTACGGCTCGGTGCGAAAGGTGTACATAGTCGGCAAGGATGACCTTGCCATCATCGAGGCATACCAACGGTGGATGATAGAGAACAACCCGGTGCAGGAGGTGAAAGAACTCAATGGCGCAGACCACATGTCGATGCTCTCGAGGCCAGACGAGCTAGCGCAGTGCCTCGCCGACATTGCTGAGAAGTATGTTTGATGCCGATGACATGGAAAGATGATTGTTTATCTATAAGTTTTCCGTCTTTCTGAGGGCCTGTCATATATGCACTGTTGTCTTGCAAAATTGTTGTAGAGCAAGCATGAACATTAGAAATTTATGGCAAATTGAAATAAAAGAAAGAACGGACAAGATGTTTAGGTCCTGTTTGGGCAAGTGTTTTTGAATGAACACCTTGTGTACGGAGATTTTATTTGTCACACGCTATTGTAAATTTCATAATCTATTAATAAACTCTCAAAAGGTTGTGTGAGGACGACGTGGGCTTAGCCCAGTGGTTGTGGTCGCAGTGGCGCACCCCAACGACCAGAGTTCGATTCCTATCAGGAACGAATTTTGGAATTGTCACGCCAAGTCCCGCTTCTACTATATCAAAAAGTGTCTAGTTCCTCCTAGACACGGTTTCATTTTTTTTTTTAAAGGTTGTGTGAGAAAGCAATTGATTGGATTGCCACTATAACTAGTGGATTATTATTTATTATTAAATCATCATTTTGTATCAAAGCTTTACAAGCAAGAGAGTTACAACTATACAGAACAAGATGCATACAACCCATAAAAAAATAGTTTGGTGGTACTCTTAACATGTGATAGAGGGACAATACCTAGAATACGCCACCATCCAGCATTTGTAAAGACCTCCTTTCACTGCCTACTCCACCTGAATGCATATGTCATCATGAATATATCCATGTCTTTTGGCCAATGCTTAGAGTACGTTCTCACCGGAACTCTTCGACCATTTCCCCTGCTCCTTGCTTATGATAGTAGGCCTAGAAGACCGAGAAGTTTTAAATTTGAGAATTTTTAGATTCGTCTCACGTTGTGGTGCAGCAAGGTTGGAATGAGCCAACCGGGCACAAAGAGCTTTATACAAATCTATTCAAAAAGCCAAGAAACACGGGGAAATGCCTTGCCACTTGGAGCCGTAAGGTTGTGCCAAAGACCAATGTGCTCATGTTTCCCTTCTCGTCAGCCTCCAACTTGACATAGCCCACGGACGCGCATGATCTTCGAGCCTCCATCGAAAGGAGAATTATTAGTTTGGCAACAATTGAGCATGCAAAGAAAAAAGCATGTGAAAGAATTCCTCACAAAAAAGAAGGAGATGCTAACACAAAGTTTTCCCACTTGAAGGTGAATTCTTGAAGAAGAGAAAACCATCTATACCGCCTTAAGGACAATAATGGATGAGTCGCCGAGTATGCACAAAAGGAGGGAATAATTCATGATCACTTTGCTTCGATGGTGGAAAGAGGCCCTACTAGAAATCCCAACTTAAATTGGGAAAGCCTTAATTTGGCGAACATGGATATGGAGGGCATTGCCGCACCCTTCTTCATGGAGGAGGTCCAACAAGAAAATTAGCCAAATGCCCCCCCCCCCCCCCCGACAAAGCACCTGGTCCGGATAGCTTCACTGGGGTCTTCTTCGAGAAGTGTTGGATTATTATCAAGGATGATGTCTTCTCCATCCATCAATTCAACAACCTCCATATGGCACACCTTCAATGGGTAAATTCGTAAAATATTGTTTTGTTGCCAAAAAAAAGTGACCAAGAGCATCTCCGACAATAGACCTATTAGTTGATTCATGCCATATCAAAAACTATTACCAAGATGGTTGCTATCTAGTTAGCCCCGCTCATGAATGACATTGTCTACAAAACCCAAAGCGCCTTCATTGAGAAAAGTTATCCTGTATGTACTCAACCTTTTAAGACGCCTCCACAAAAGTAAAATTCTTATGCTCCCCTACAAGCTAGACATCCGCAAGGCCTTGAATTCCGTGAGATGGGAGGTCATTTTTGATATCCTCAAGAGACACGACTTCCCACCAAAATTCCGTGATTAGATTGTTGGATTTCTTTGGTTGGCCGCAGTGGTAAGTATCATGTAATAGTATCTTTATAGTGGGCAGTATCATGTAGTAGTATCATAGTCATGCTATATTTATTGCTTTTTAGAATATCAATGCAAATTTATGTACAAGATTTGTTTGGTATTAAATTTTCTCCTGATATGCGTTATGATATAGTATATACCTATGTTACTCTCTCCTCTCTCCTCTTAAATTAGTTGCCACATCAACATTTTTGTGGGATCAATCTAAGATACTAGCACTACGGCTACCCTTACATCCTCCTCCTCAAGGGTGCCCCTCAATGGGGTGGACGGCCTCCCCTTCAAGCATGGGCAAGCCTTGATCAAAGGAGACCCTTTATCAAATCTACTCTTTGTTCTTTCCATTGACCCCTCTAACAAACCCTTGAGTTGTTTGGTGAAGTTACCGGTCTTGAGACAAATTTCCAATAGAGCATGGTGGCTCCAATACGGTGCCAAGACATTGATATTGATGATGTGCATGTGGGATTACAGTCTATCTGGGCTACGTTCCCTATACAATATCTTGGTCTCCCACTCTCGGTTTGGAAAATCAAGAGGCCAGACTTTCAAAGATGGAAGGGGAAGAGAGACTTGTCACTTGGGATGTGAAGAACATCAATGTGGCTATGCACGGGACCCTAGTCAAGTATGCCATCACATCACAAGCCATCTTTCACCTCACGCCCCTCACCATCCCACCGGGTTGCTTCACAAGTGTTGCCATGTCTCTTAATCTTCAACAATTGGATTATTTGTGAGCTTTGTCTGGAACCCACCAAGTAAGATGGAGGTTACTGCGGTCTCTTTACTTGTCAGGATATATGAATCTGCTCAAAGGCCAGTTAGACATCCGGTGCGGTCAGTAAACATCAATTTGCAGTTATCTTGGACTACTCATTAACTTTCATCAAACTCTCAACCGAGACTGAAAAAAACCGAGTCGCTCCTGCAGGCGACCGAGAGGGGCAAACCCTAGCCGTAGCCCAGTCTGTCCTCCCTCCCCTCTCCCCCTCCTCGTCGCCCCCAGAGGTGCTGCTGACCGAAGGCCGTGGCGCCGGTGAAGGGGGCAGTGTGGATCTGGCCCTCGGCTGCGCCCCTTGGCTCCTAGCACGGCCGCATGGTAGGAAGGTCGTTGTGCTGGGCTGGTCGGGGCAGAGGCCGCAGCCCGGCGATGCTCTCCATCCCCGACGCGTCTCCCCCTTGGCCGGTGACTCCGGCAGCCGTTCCTCTGTCCGTGGTGGCGGGTGGCTCTCGGGATCTGACGGCTTGGTGGCGGTGGCCTTCGGTGCTGGAGGTGTGATACACGTACAGCACGCGTCCGTTGGGAACCCCAAGAGGAAGGTGTGATGCGTACAGCAGCCCTCGTAAGAAACCAAGGTTTATCGAACCAATAGGAGCCAAGAAGCACGTTGAAGGTTGATGGTGGCGGAGTGTAGTGCGGCGCAACACCAGGGATTCCGGCGCCAACGTAGAACCTGCACAACACAACCAAAATACTTTGCTCCAACGTAACAGTGAGGTTGTCAATCTCACGGGCTTGCTGTAACAAAGGATTAGATGTATAGTGTGGATGATGATGTTTATAGAGAACAGTAAGAACAATGTTTGCAGTAGATTGTATTCGATGTAAAGGAATGGACCGGGTTCCACAGTTCACTAGTGGTGTCTCTCCGATAAGAAATAGCATGTTGGGTGAACAAATTACAGTTGGGCAATTGACAAATAGACATGGCATGACAATGCACATACATGTTATGATGAGTAGTGTGAGATTTAATTGGGCATTACGACAAATTACATAGACCGCTATCCAGCATGCATCTATGCCTAAAAAGTCCACCTTCAGGTTAGCATCCGCACCCCTTCCAGTATTAAGTTGCAAACAACAGACAATTGCATTAAGTATGGTGCGTAATGTAATCAACACAAATATCCTTAGACAAAGCATTGATGTTTTATCCCTAGTGGCAACAGCACATCCACAACCTTAGAACTTTCTGTCACTGTCCCAGATTTAATGGAGGCATGAACCCACTATCGAGCATAAATACTCCCTCTTGGAGTTACAAGTAACGACTTGGCCAGAGCCTCTACTAATAACGGAGAGCATGCAAGATCATAAACAACAAATAGATGATAGATTGATAATCAACATAACATAGTATTCCATATTCATCGGATCCCAACAAACGCAACATGTAGCATTACAAATAGATGATCTTGATCATGTTAGGCAGCTCACAAGATCGAACAATGATAGCACATGAGGAGAAGACAACCATCTAGCTACTGCTATGGACCCATAGTCCAGGGGTGAACTACTCACATCACTCCGGAGGCGATCATGGCAATGAAGAGTCCTCCGGGGATGATTCCCTCTCCGGCAGGTGCCGGAGGCGATCTCCGAATCCCCCGAGATGGGATTGGCGGCGGCGGCCTCTGGAAGGTTTTCATCGTGGCTCTCGACGGGGTTTTCTCGGCTATATGTAGGAAGAGTAGGTCGTGGGCGTCACGAGGGCCCACACAACCGCGCGGCCAGGCCCGGGGCCGCGCCGCCTGGCGTGTTGCCGCCTCTTCGCCCCACTTCGTTCCCCTTTCGGACTTCTGGAAGCTTCGTGGAAAGATAAGACCCTGGGCGTTGATTTCGTCCAATTCCGAGAATATTTCCTTACTAGGATTTCTGAAACCAAAAAAAACAGAAAACAACAACTGGCTCTTCGGCATCTTGTTAATAGGTTAGTGCCAGAAAATGCATAAATATGACATAAAGTATGTATAAAACATGTGAGTATCATCAATAAAGTAGCATGGAACAAAAGAAATTATAGATACGTTTGAGACGTATCAGCATCCCCAAGCTTAGTTCCTACTCGTCCTCGAGTAGGTAAATGATAACAAAGATAATTTCTGAAGTGACATGCTATCATAATCTTGATCAATACTATTTGTAAGCATATGTAATGAATGCAGCGATTCGAAGCAATGGTAAAGATAATGAGTAAACAACTGAATCATATAGCAAAGACTTTTCATGAATAGTACTTTCAAGACAAGCATCAATAAGTCTTGCATAAGAGTTAACTCATAAAGCAATAGATTCAAAGTAAAGGCATTGAAGCAACACAAAGGAAGATATAAGTTTCAGCGGTTGCTTTCAACTTGTAACATGCATATCTCATGGATAATTGTCAATGCAAAGTAATATGATGAATGCAAATATGCAAGTATGTAAGAATCAATGCACAGTCAACACAAGTGTTTGCTTCTAAGATAGAAGGAAGTGGGTAAACTGACTCAACATAAAAGTAGAAGAATGGCCCTTCGAAGAGGGAAGCATGGATTGCTATATTTGTGCTAGAGCTTTTATTTTGAAAATAAGAAACAATTTTGTCAACGGTAGTAATAAAGCATATGTGTTATGTATAAGATATCCTATAAGCCTCATGCATAGTATACCAATAGTGCCCGCACCTTGTCCTAATTAGCTTGGATTTACATGGATTATCATTGCATAACATATGTTTTAACCAAGTGTCACAAAGGGGTACCTCTATGCCGCCTGTACAAAGGTCTAAGGAGAAAGCTCGCATTGGATTTCTCGCTTTTGATTATTCTCAACTTAGACATCCATACCGGGACAACATAGACAACAGATAATGGACTCCTCTTTAATGCATAAGCATTCAACAACAGATAATATTCTCATAAGAGATTGAGGATTGTTGTCCAAACTGAAACTTCCACCATGGATCATGGCTTGAGTAAGCGGCCCAATGTTCTTCTCTAACAATATGCATGCTCAAACCATTCAACTCATGATAAATCACCCTTACTTCAGACAAGACGAACATGCATAGCAACTCACATGATATTCAACAAAGGATAGTTGATGGTGTTGATACGCGTACAACACGCGTCCATTGGGAACCCCAAGAGGAAGGTGTGATGCGTACAGCGGCAAGTTTTCCCTCAGTAAGAAACCAAGGTTTATCGAACCAGTAGGAGCCAAGAAGCACGTTGAAGGTTGATGGCGGGAGTGTAGTGCGGCGCAACACCGGGATTCCGGCGCCAACGTGGAACCTGCACAACACAACCAAATTACTTTTCCCCAACGTGAGTGAGGTTGTCAATCTCACCGGCTTGCTATAACAAAGGATTAGATGTACAGTGTGGATGATGATTGTTTGCGAAAACAGAGAACAAGTATTGCAGAGATTGTATTCGATTAAAAGAATGGACTGGAGTCCACAGTTCACTAGAGGTGTCTCTCCCATAAGAATAAGCATGTTGGGTGAACAAATTACAGTTGGGCAATTGACAAATAAAGAGGGCATGACCATGCATATACATGATATGATGAGTATAGTGAGATTTAATTGGGCATTACGACAAAGTACATAGACCGCTATCCAGCATGCATCTATGCCTAAAAAGTCCACCTTCAAGTTATCATCCGAACCCCTTCCATTAAGTTGCAAACAACACAATTGCATTAAGTATGGTGCGTAATGTAATCAACAACTACATCCTTAGACATAGCATCGATGTTTTATCCCTAGTGGCAACAACACATCCATAACCTTAGAACTTTCTGTCACTGTCCCACATTTAATGGAGGCATGAACCCAAGATCGAGCATAAATACTCCCTCTTGAGTTAAGAGCAAAAACTTGGCCAGAGCCTCTCCTAATAACGGAGAGCATGCAAGATCATAAACAACACATAGATAATAGATTGATAATCAACATAGCATAGTATTCTCTATTCATCGGATCCCAACAAACACAACATGTAGCATTAGATAGATGATCTTGATCATGTTAGGCAGCTCACAAGATCCAACAATGATAGCAAAATTAGGAGAAGACGACCATCTAGCTACTGCTATGGACCCATAGTCCAGGGGAACTACTCACTCATCACTCCGGAGGCGACCATGGCGGTGAAGAGTCCTCCGGAGATGATTCCCCTCGGCAGGGTGCCGGATGCGATCTCCTGAATCCCCCGATGGGATTGGCGGCGGCGGAGTCTCTGGAAGGTTTTCCGTATCGTGGCTCTCGGTTTCGCGACGAAGGCTTTAAGTAGGCGGAAGGGCAGGTCAAGAGGCGTCACGGGGGCCCCACACAGTAGACCCGCGCGGGCCCCCTGTAGGCAGCGCCGCCCTACTGTGGCGGCGCCCCGTGGCCCCACTTCATGACTCCTTCGGTATTCTGGAAGCTTCGTGTGAAAATAGGCCCCTGGGCGTTGATTTCGTCCAATTCCGAGAATATTTCCTTACTAGGATTTCTGAAACCAAAAACAGCAGAAAACAGCAACTGGCTCTTCGGCATCTGCATAAATATGACATAAAGTATGCATAAAACATGTAGGTATCATCAATAAAGTGGCATGGAACATAAGAAATTATCGATACGTTGGAGACGTATCAGGCGTCCCCAGGAACATGGTTATCGCACATCAAGCAACTTATTAAGAAATAAGATACATAAGTACATATTCAATACCACAATAGTTTTTAAGCTATTTTTCCCATGAGCTATATATTGCAAAGACAAAGAATGAAATTTTAAAGGTAGCACTCAAGCAATTTACTTTGGAATGGCAGAAAATACCATGTAGTAGGTAGGTATGGTGGACACGAATGGCATAGTTTTTGGCTCAAGGATTTTGGATGCACGAGAAGTAATCCCTCTCAATACAAGGCTTATGCTAGCAAGGTTGTTTGAAGCAAACACAAGTATGAATCGGTACAGCAAAACTTACATAAGAACATATTGCAAGTATTATAAAACTCTACACCGTCCTCCTTGTTGCTCAAACCCTTACCAGAAAATATCTAGACTTTAGAGAGACCAATCATGCAAACCAAATTTTAGCAAGCTCTATGTATTTCTTCACTAATAGGTGCAAAGTATATGATGCAAGAGCTTAAACATGATCTATATGAGCACAACAATTGCCAAGTATCAAATTATTCAAGACATTATACCAATTACCACATGTAGCATTTTCTGTTTCCAACCATATAACAATTAACGAAGCAGTTTCAACCTTCGCCATGAACATTAAGAATTATGCTAAGAACATATGTGTTCATATGCAACAGTGGAGCGTGTCTCTCTCCCACACAATGAATGCTAGGATCCAATTTTATTCAAACAAAACAAAACAAGAACATACAGACGCTCCAAGTAAAGCACATAAGATGTGACGGAATAAAAATATAGTTTTACTAGAGGAACCTGATAATGTTGTCGATGAAGAAGGGGATGCCTTGGGAATCCTCAAGCTTAGATGCTTGAGTCTTCTTGAAATATGCAGGGATGAACCACGGGGCATCCCCAAGAGCTTTCACTCTCCTTGATCATATTGTATCATCCTCCTCTCTTGATCCTTGAAAACTTCCTCCACACCAAACTCAAAACAAACTCATTAGAGGGTTAGTGCATAATCAAAAATTCACATGTTCAGAGGTGATATAATCATTCGTAACACTTCTGGACATTGTACAAAGCTACTGAAAGTTAATGGAATAAAGAAATCCATCAAGCATAGCAAAACAGGCAATGCGAAATAAAAGGCAGAATCTGTCAAAAACAGAACAATCTGTAAAGACGAATTTTTCTGGGGCACTAAACTTGCTCATATGAAAATGCTCAAATTGAATGAAAGTTGCGTACATATCTGAGGATTACTCACGTAAATTGGCAGATTTTTCTGAGTTACCTACAGAGAATACTGCTCAAATTCGTGATAGCAAGAAATCTGTTTCTGCGCAGTAATCCAAATCTAGTATGAACCTTACTATCAAATACTTTACTTGGCACAACAATGCAATAAAATAAAGATAAGGAGAGGTTGCTACAGTAGTAACAACTTCCAAGACTCAAATATAAAACAAAAGTGCAGAAGTAAAATCATGGGTTGTCTCCCATAAGCACTTTTCTTTAACGCCTTTCAGCTAGGCGCAGAAAGTGTATCAAGTGTTATCAAGAGATGAAGCATCAACATCATAATTTGTTCTAATAATAGAATCAAAAGGTAACTTCATTCTCTTTCTAGGGAAGTGTTCCATACCTTTCTTGAGAGGAAATTGATATTTAATATTACCTTCCTTCATATCAATAATAGCACCAACAGTTCGAAGAAAAGGTCTTCCCAATATAATGGGACAAGATGCATTGCATTCAATATCCAACACAACAAAATCAACGGGGACAAGGTTATTGTTAACCGTAATGCGAACATTATCAATCCTCCCCAAAGGTTTCTTTGTAGAATTATCAGCAAGATTAACATCCAAATAACAATTTTTCAATGGTGGCAAGTCAAGCATATCATTGATTTTCCTAGGCATAACGGAAATACTTGCACCAAGATCACACAAAGCATTACAATCAAAATCATTGACCTTCATCTTAATGATGGGCTCCCAACCATCTTCTAACTTCCTAGGAATAGAGGTTTCACAATTTAATTTCTCTTCTCTAGCTTTTATGAGAGCATTTGTAATATGTTTCGTAAAGGCCAAATTTATAGCACTAGCATTAGGACTTTTAGCAAGTTTTTGTAAGAACTTTATAACTTCAGAGATGTGACAATCATCAAAATCTAAACCATTATGATCTAAAGCAATGGGATCATTGTCCCCAACATTTGAAAAAAATTTAGCAGTTTTATCACAGGCAGTTTCAGCAGTTTTAGCAGTTTCAGGCAGTTTTGCAGGCTTTGCATTAGGAGTAGAAACATTGCCAACACCAATTATTTTACCATTGATAATATGAGGTGTAGCAAAATGTGAATCATTAGCATTACTAGTGGTGGTAATAGTCCAAACTTTAGCTACATTATCTTTAGCATCTTCTTCTTTTTCCCACCTAGCACGCAATTCGGCCATTAATCTAATATTCTCATTAATTCGAACTTGGATGGTGTTTGCTGTAGCAAATGAATTAATATATTTATCTTCATTAGGCATAACTTTCAATTTTAAAAGATCAACATCAGCAGCAAGACTATCAACTTTAGAAGCAAGAATATCAATTTTGCCAAGCTTTTCTTCAACAGATTTGTTAAAAGCGGTTTGTTTACTAATAAATTCTTTAAGAATGTCTTCAAGACCAGAGGGTACATTCCTATTATTGTTGTAAGAATTCCCATAAGAATTACCATAACCATTACTATTATGAGAAGGATATGGCCTATAGTTGTTACTAGAATTGTTCCGATAAGCATTGTTGTTGAAATTATTATTTTTAATGTAGTTCACATCAACATGTTCTTCTTGGGCAACCAATGAAGATAAAGGAACATTATTAGGATCAACATTAGATCTACCATTCACAAGCATAGACATAATAGCATCAATCTTGTCACTCAAGGAGGAGGTTTCTTCGACAGAATTTACCTTCTTGCCTTGTGGAGCTCTTTCCGTGTGCCATTCAGAGTAATTAATCATCATATCATCAAGAAGCTTTGTTGCGGCGCCTAGAGTGATGGACATAAAAGTACCTCCAGCAGCTGAATCCAATAGGTTCCGCGAAGAAAAATTCAGTCCTGCATAAAAGGTTTGGATGATCATCAAGTAGTCAGTCCATGGGTTGGGCAATTTTTAACCAAAGATTTCATTCTTTCCCATGCTTGGGCAACATGGTCATTATCCAATTGCTTAAAATTCATTATACTACTTCTCAAAGATATAATTTTAGCAGGAGGATAATATCTACCAATGAAAGCATCCTTACATTTAGTCCATGAATCAATACTATTCTTAGGCAGAGATAGCAACCAATCTTTAGCTCTTCCTCTTAATGAGAAAGGAAACAATTTTAATTTTATAATGTCACCATATACATCTTTATACTTTTGCATTTCACATAGTTCAACAAAATTATTAAGATGGGCAGCATCATCATCACACCAGAAAATTGCTCTCTCATAACAAGATTTAGTAAAGCAGGTTTAATTTCAAAGAATTCTGCTGTAGTAGCAGGTGGAGCAATAGGTGTGCATAAGAAATCATTATTATTTGTGCTAGTGAAGTCACACAACTTAGTATTTTCAGGAGTACCCATTTTAGCAATAGTAAATACAGCAAACTAGATAAAATAAATGCAAGTAACTAATTTTTTTGTATTTTTAATATGGAGAACGCAAACAAGATAGTAAATAAAGTAAAGCAAGTAACTAACTTTTTTGTATTTTGATATAATGCAGCAAACATAGAAAAGCAAGACAAAAACAAAGTAAAGAGATTGGAAGTGAAGACTCCCCTTGCAGCGTGTCTTGATCTCCCCGGCAACGGCGCCAGAAAAAGAGCTTGATACGCGTACAGCACGCATCCGTTGGGAACCCCAAGAGGAAGGTGTGATGCGTACGAAGCAAGTTTTCCCTCGAAAGAAACCAAGGTTTTTCGAACCAGTAGGAGCCAAGAAGCACGTTGAAGGTTGATGGTGGCGAGTGTAGTGCGGCGCAACACCAGGGATTCCGGCGCCAACGTGGAACCTGCACAACACAACCAAAATACTTTGCCCCAACGTAACAGTGAGGTTCTCAATCTCACCGGCTTGCTGTAACAAAGGATTAGATGTATAGTGTGGATGATGATGTTTGCAGAGAACAGTAAGAACAATGTTTGCAGTAGATTGTATTCGATGTAAAGGAATGGACTGGGGTCCACAGTTCACTAGTGGTGTCTCTCCGATAAGAAATAGCATGTTGGGTGAACAAATTACAGTTGGGCAATTGACAAATAGAGATGACATGACAATGCACATACATGTTATGATGAGTAGTGTGAGATTTAATTGGGCATTACGACAAATTACATAGACCGCTATCCAGCATGCATCTATGCCTAAAAAGTCCACCTTCAGGTTAGCATCCGCACCCTTCCAGATTAAGTTGCAAACAACACAATTGCATTAAGTATGGTGGTAATCAACACAAATATCCTTAGACAAAGCATTGATGTTTTATCCCTAGTGGCAAAAGACATCCACAACCTTAGAACTTTCTCACTGTCCCAGATTTAATGGAGGCATGAACCCACTATCGAGCATAAATACTCCCTCTTGGAGTTACAAGTAACGACTTGGCCAGCCTCTACTAATAACGGAGAGCATGCAAGATCATAAACAACACATAGATGATAGATTGATAATCAACATAACATAGTATTCCATATTCATCGGATCCCAACAAACGCAACATGTAGCATTACAAATAGATGATCTTGATCATGTTAGGAAGCTCACAAGATCGAACAATGATAGCGCATGAGGAGAAGACAACCATCTAGCTACTGCTATGGACCCATAGTCCAGGGGTGAACTACTCACACATCACTCCGGAGGCGATCATGGCGATGAAGAGTCCTCCGGAGATGATTCCCTCTCCGGCAGGTGCCGGAGGCGATCTCCGAATCCCCGAGATGGGATTGGCGGCGGCGCGTCTCCGAAGGTTTTCCATATCGTGGCTCTTGGTACTTCTCGACGAAGGCTATATGTAGGCGGAAGGGTAGGTCAGGCGTCACGAGGGCCACACAACGGGCCGCGCGCCAGCCTGGCCGCGCCCCCGGCGTGTCGCCGCCTCGTCGCCCCACTTCGTTTCCCTTTGGACTTCTGGAAGCTTCGTGGAAAGATAAGACCCGGCGTTGATTTCGTCCAATTCCGAGAATATTTCCTTACTAGGATTTCTGAAACCAAAAACAGCAAAAAACAGCAACTGGCTCTTCGGCATCTTGTTAATAGGTTAGTGCCGGAAAATGCATAAATATGACATAAAGTATGTATAAAACATGTGAGTATCATCACTAAAGTGTAGCATGGAACATAAGAAATTATAGATACGTTTGAGACGTATCAAGGTGCTGCAGGTGGTGTTCTCGGCGGGGGCCCTAGACGCCAGAGCGGTGGCTTCGGATGGTAGCAGCGGCGCCGTCTTGTTCGCGATGATCGGTGTCCATGAGTGCTGGCCCGTGGCCCTGACCGTGTGGGCGGCAAGGTGGCGGCAAGCGTTAGTGCGGCGTGCGAGGTTCTCCGTCGACCCTCGATGACAGATCTAGGGAGATCTCCATCGTTGACCGGTGAAACTCTTGTCCTCCAGCTTGATCTGCGATCTCGCCGACTGGATGGTGGTGGGGTTTTCGGGACGGGGGAAATCCTTGGCCAGCGGTGGCCACGATGTCGTCGATGCCTCTAGCGTCGGTTCTCTCCTTGCATGCTTCGTTGAGGATCCCCTTCCCCCACCCACCCCCTGCTGTTAAGGTTCTTCTACCTCCAGATACACCTCACAGGGGTTCGAGTACATCAATGGAGAAAGAGACCAGATTTAGAGGACAACAGTTGGGAAGAAGGAGGAAACACGGGGAGGAGATAGAGTTAGTTTACAACTTGGTCCAACGACAATTTCTCACACACACGCACTCGCTAAGTAACCAGCTTGACCAGCTTGTTGCGTCACAGCCACTACGTGGCAACACCTGATTGGTCGCTCACCGCGTCCATTCTGGACCGTTGATCCTGGCAGGTCTTCGTCCTGCGCGCCTCAATCTCCTCTGTTGCTTCCCTGAAGCTGATTTGGCCACGTCTTCCATCTGGTCCATGACATTACCTCCTCCTTTAGAACCAGTTTGTCCCCAAGCTGGATGTCCAGGGAATCGGAGCAGCAGTTCATATTTGTCTTCCCATGTTGCCAAAGCATCAGGCAATCCTTGCCAACGGACCAGTAATTGACAACTTGGCTCACCGTCTTTGCGCCTCCAACGTGTTCCTAACACCATATCCGGCACCGCTTCTTTGTACGTTACAGTAGGTAAGTGAGGGAGTACCTTTGTATCCCTTCTGACGGCTTTCTTCAGTTGGGAGACATGTATGACAAGATGATTTGCAAATGTGGTGGCAAGTCAAGTTTGTAAGCCACCTTGCCAATCTTTTCCAACAACTGAAAAGGCCCATAAAATGGAAGGCAAGCTTACGCGTGCCTTGGTTAGCAACAGATTTTTGCACATAGGGGTGTAATTTGAGGTACACCCAATCACCAACAGTGAAATGCATCTCCGTCTGGTGTTTATCAGCTTGATGTTTCATGCGCAGATTTTGTCGCTCAAGGTGTTGTCGCAACAATTCTATCATCATCTCGCGGTCCCTCAACCATTGTTGCAGATCAGGTATGGCACACGAGTCTACCACATTCACTCCGAAGTGGCGAGGAGCATGTCCATAGAGAACTTCAAAGGGGGTTTTACCCCAGCGTGGAGTATAATGTTGTGTTATACCAAAATTCTGCTAAGTGCACCTAGTGAACCCACTGTTTCTGACAAGAACTGACAAAACACCTCAAGAAGCCCTCCAAACACTGATTGAAGCTCTCTGACTGTCCATCCGTCTCCGGATGACGCGCTGAACTCATACGCAATTTAGTTTGGGTCAGCCTAAATAGTTCTTTCCACAGGGTACTTGTGAAAACTGGATCACGATCCGATACAATAGCCAGGGGCAACCCATGCAAACGATAAATTTCTTTCACATAAAGTGTGGCTACTGATAGAGCAGTAAAAGGATGTTTCGGCGGTTGAAAGTGAGCATACAATGAGAATTTGTCCACCAAAACCACGATACAGTCAAACCCGGAGGATGGAGGCAACCCATGATAAAATCCATGGTGACTACTTGCCAAGCACCTTTAGGGGTTTTCAGCGGCTCTAACAGGCCAGGGTAGGGCAACCGTTCTACTTTAGCTTGTTGGCATATTGTGCATTGCACTAGAAACGTGCTGACATGTTTTTTATGTCTTGGCCAAGAGAAAGTTTGTGTGACTCTGTGATAAGTAGCATGAAATCCTTAGTGCCCACCAATAGGACTGGAGTGCAGAGCATGGAGTATCTCCTGTTGCATCACTGTATTATTTCCAATCCAGATGCGCCCTTTACATCTGATGATCCCTTGCTGGAGTGTGTAGTTGCCACCGGAGGTTTTGACTGCTACTTGGGCTAGTTTTTCTGTCGCCACAGGGTCTTGCAGATAACCTTGTGCAACTGCCTCAAGCCAATCTGCTTTACATTGAGAAACCGCCAGCAATTCCTCCGTGTCCACGTGAATGTACCTGGAGAGGGCATCGGCCACACGATTATCCACACCCTTTTTATACACTATCTTATAGGTAAGCCCCAGCAGCTTGGTCAATGCCTTGTGCTACCATGGTGTTGATAATCTTTTATCATCCAGATGCATCGGACTTTTGTGATCAGTTCTGATGATGAATTCTGCGTGTTGTAAGTACGACCTCCATTTCTCTACAGCCATAAGTATCGCCAGACACTCCTTCTCATAAGTCGAGAGCCCTTGTAATTTCGACCCCAACGCCTTGCTGAGAAAGGCAATGGGATGGCCATTTTGAAGCAGCACAACGCCAATTCCTTTGCTGCAAACATCGGTTTCCAGTAAAAATGTTTGAGCAAACTCCGGCAATGCCATAACTGGGGTGGAGCTTAGAGCTTGGTTGAGCGCTTGAAATGCTGATTCCTTCTCTGAATTCCAAACGCAAGGAACACTCTTTTTCAACAAGTCGGTAAGGGTTCTACTGATGATCCCATACCCCTGATGAATTTACGGAAGTACCCCGCCATTCCAAGGAGGCTTCTCAACTCCTTTATGTTTTGAGGTGCCTTCCATTGCAGGATTGGTGCAATCTTTGATTTGTCCGTGGAGACTCCTTTATCACTGATAACATGCCCCAGGTACAAGATCTCTTGTTTGGGAAATGTGCACTTTGATTTCTTGACCTTCAATTCTTGTTGCAGCAAGACTTCGAGGACAGCTTCCACTTCAAGGACAGCTTCCAGGTGTTTAGCGTGCTCCTCCAAGGACATATTGTAAATCAAAATGTCGTCCACAAACACTAGAACAAATTTGCGTAAGAAGGGCACCAAGATGTCATTCATTAGACTCTGGAATGTGGCCGGTCCACCAGTCACGCCATAAGGCATCACTCTGTACTCAAAATGCCCATGGTGTGTTTGGAAAGCGGTTTTATATTCATCTCCTTCAGCCATTTGTATCTTATGATACCCCGCTCTAAGATCCAAGCTGGTGAACCACTTAGATCCCGCTAATTCATCCAGAAGCTCATCGATCACCAGCAGGGGATACTTGTTCTTTATAGTGAGCGCATTCAGATGTCTAAAATCCACACATAGTCGCCAGGATAAATCTTTCTTACCCACTAACAACACTGGTTATGCAAACGGGCTCGAGCTTGGACGTATGACCCCCTAAACCAACAATTCCCTGATCTGCTTCTCTATTTCATTCTTCTGGTAGGGGCTATACCGATAGGGTGGAGATTTACTAGCGAGGCTCCTGGCACCAGTGGTATGGTATGATCATATTTACGATGAGGTGGAAGCCCTTTTGGTTCATCAAATACTGATACATATACCTCCAGAACCATGCCAATGATGTGAGGGACAGTTTGTTGTGTCTTTTCATCAGTCACAAAACTCAGTTGGACAACATGATAAATGGAATCAAGGTGTTGCATGTGCAATAAATCCACCTCTAAAATCATTTCACACTGCTTAGTATTAGATGTGAGACCTTGCAACCAGCATTGCTCCCCATGATTATCAAACTGAAACCATTTGTGTGTCCAATGTGTTTGCATCAAACCGAACTGCTCTAGCCACTGCATACCCAATATGTCATCATAGCTTTGCAATGGCAACACCTTAAGAGTAGTGTGAAAAGTATTGCCTTGACATGTCACTAGCAATCTGGAATTTCAGCTCCACCTTGCAATAAACCACCCCAACCACTTTCACAATTATGGAGTGTTGTAAGGCTTGCACTCCTGACAACTTAGAGGCCATCTCATCACTGATGAAATTTCTAGACGACCCAGAGTCGATCAGAATAAGAACATCATGCCCTTGGATATGTCCCAGGAGGCGCCTGGATTTTGAGTGCTCAGAACCCTGCACCGCTTGCTTACTGATGGACATGAGCACTTCCTTAGTGTTAGAGATAGCATGATCAAAAACTTCTATTTCTGGACTGCCGTTGACGTGGGCATTACCCTTCGGGTAACCGACATTGCCCTACCCCGTATTGGTTAGTTGGAGGCCCATGAAGACACCTGGAGGCAAGATGGGCCACCTGGGCGGCGCACCAGAGGAATCCTTGACGGGCAAGACAAGGAAGCGGCCGAACAAGGAAAGATTAGATCTAAAACTGTTGTAAACCTAGTCGTACTTGGTTAGACCTCTTGAGACCTGGCCTCCTATAAAGGCTAGGAGAGGGGCTGCCGAGGGACAGAACCAATCGTAGCAATACTAGCCACCGGAAAGTCCAGAGCTAGGTCACCATAGCACTTAGCCTCTCGACGAGATCTCAGTCGAACTATTCGGCACCCCATTGTAACCCATTATCATCATAATCAAGAACAGATAGGCAGGACGTAAGGGTTTTACCTCATCGAGGGCCCCGAACCTGGGTAAATCGCTCTCCCCGCTTGTCTGTGAACCGATGTCTCGTGTTAGCTTGCAGGATTCCGCTAACCCTAAGCCCCAAACGGAGGGCATTGCCGAGGAGTACCCTCGACAATTGGCGCCGTCTGTGGGAACCCCGCACAAGATCGGACATCAGCTGAACCCGTCATGTCATCGGCAGCTTCATCAACACCGTCATCGCCTCATCTGGGAAGCCCGATTTGTTTCGGCTCCTACGAATTCACCCCACATAGCGACTCGTCTCGCTCGACTTTCTCCGATCTACAAGGCAACATGGAGATGACCTTCGGGAGCGTCCACTACAACGTCAACTCGGAAGGAATCCTTCGGCTGCTGGAATCTCCCATCTCCAGATCGACGAGTCCAAGCGCATCGTCATCACTCGACCTTTCGGCTAGCCTGACAAGCCCGTCGAGTTCGCCCGCGCCTTTGACTCCCCGTTCAGCATCCTCCATGTCGGTCGGATCCGATGATCCCGCGTCCTCGGAGCTAACCTCGTACTACTGCGCATGAATGCGACACCAGGCACGGGCTGGGGTCGAGCGACACGCCGTTCATCTGCAATGCCAGTATTCATCGGGAGAGGACAGCATCGACATCATCACCCAAGGAAACACCCGAAGAGTGGCGCCCCTCCAAGTTTATGTTGCTAACAGGGGAGATGGAGATCGCACCCCCTGATCCAGCAGGCGAGCTAGTTTTGATAACAGCGCCAGCAACAACAACAGCGACCATACCATCGCAGAGGAGGAGTGGGCAGCAGCCAAGGCAGCCGTGCTTAACAACACGTCACTTCCGGCGGGAACCACGGTTGGCACTCTCAATGCTTACCGCTCCATATTGGAGAAAAATCGGGAGCGACTATCCAAGGAGCAAGCCACCCTCGAGAGACGCCTATCTGGCACCAATCCAGCGAGCGACGAAGGCTCGCAGGGAAGCGCCTCTCGAAGCACTCACGGAGGAGGCAAACACCGATCAAGAATGTCCAGGCTCTCGGAAGACGATGCTAGAGAAATAACATCAAATTTGACCAAGTCCTTCATGACCACAGACACCGCGGGCATGCCACGACCAAAGACCGTCGCGGGAGCGACCGCCAATCTCGCTGCATATCTCATCAATCAGCGCCCTGAAGGTTCCATGGCTCAAGCCCACCGAGGTGCCCTAGAAAGTCTCGCGATATTGGGAGACAATCTGGTCCCAAGAAAGGACACGACTACGTTGCAAGCTAGTGGCTCAAAACACCACGCGAGAGACGCTCGGGATGAAATTACTCAGAGTAGGATCGACAAAGCAAGGCGGCGACGCGCCGCCAGAGAGGAACGACACGATTCTTCGGATGAGACCCAGGAGAACGACGGCGAGCTTAGGGGAGCCGATTGTTTAAGCTACAAAATTCGGGAGGCGATGCCACCCAAGAAGTTCAAACCCACCCCTACCGACGCCGCCAAGTACGATGGGCAGCAGGAGCCGAGATCCTGGATAGAGGATTATCTACAGACAGTGATTCTGCAAAAAGGAACCAGATAGTAGCAATGCAGTGCCTGCAGCTTTACCTAAAGGACTCAGCGCGAGCCTGGCTAAGAGGTCTGCCGAAGGGTTCCATCAAGTCATGGGACGACCTAGTAGAAGCCTTCGTCACCAACTTCCAAGCAACCTACAAAAAGCCGTCGGGATTGAAGAGTTACGGCATTGTCAGCAAAAGCAGAAGGAGTCGATGCGTGCATACATCGGGAGATTCACCAAGCTCCTGAACGCTGCGGAAGACGTATCTGTCGACAGAGCAATCGACGCCTTCTGATGGCATCCGACGTGAAAGCTATATAAAAGAACTTGGACGCAAGAAGCCGAAAACCAAGTTAATGGAAATCGCCAACAGCTGGGCCGATGGCGAAGACAACGTTCGAAAGCCACGACGCAGCGACGACGAAGAAGATGACCAGCTGAAGCATGATTCGGGTGGTCGAAGGGATCGCAACAAGAGAAGGAAGAACCGCAGCTACGATGACAACAACTTGGTGGCCGCAGGCTACTCTGATCGGCAGGACAAGCGGTACGATGACAGACGAGATGATCGACAGGACGGTAATCGGAACAACTCTGGGAACCGTGGCAACTATAAACCACGACAACAGAGAACCCTCGAACTACCCTACGCTGAGCAGATCAACGCCCCCTGCTACCTGCATTCATATACCGATTCCAAGTATGGTAAAATAAAGTCTAGCCACCTGCTCAGGGACTGTTGGCAGTTCATCGATATGCATAAACTCATCCAGCAGGCAGGCCAGCAACAGCTACCACCACCACCACCACCCCCACCGCAACACCAGGTCCAGCAAGCTCAACCTCATCAACCCAACGAGGCATTTCCACCACCACGTGGGCAGATGAGTATGATCCACAGGACAGGCGTTTCAAGGAGAGAAATGAAGAAGCTCACCCAAGAAATCAACCTGGCAGAAAGCATCATGGCGAACATCCCGAGTATGTCGAGTGGTCATCTCAGAAATCACGTTCAGCCGAGCGGATCACCCGATGACTATACCAAAACCAGGACACGCTGCCCTAGTGGTCGAAGCACAGATAGGAGGGTTCAAGATGAGCAAAGTCTTCATGGACGGAGGAAGTGGACTCAACCTGATATTCCTTGACACAATCCAAAGTATGGGGATCACCATGAGAACGCTAGAAGAATCAGACACCCGCTTCCATGGGATCCTCCCTACTTCGCCAGCGTACTCTCTTGGCAAAGCGTACCTGAACGTCGTCTTTGGAAAACCCGACAATTTCAGGAAGGAGAAGATCGAGTTCGAACTCGTGAACTGGGAGTCGCAGTATCACGCTATACTCGAGACCAGCTTATGCCAAGTTCATGGCTGTACCGCACTACGCATACCTCAAGCTGAAAATGCCTGGGAACAATGGGACAAACATTACAGTCTATGGAAGTTTCTCACACTCGGACAATTGTGATCGGGACTTTCAGAGGATTGCTGCTAAGTTTGGCCTAAGGCAGGAAATTGCTGACCTTCCGCCGAAGACCTCGTCACGCAGTATTAAGGAAGAAGAACGCGTTAGAGGAGCAAAGAAGAAGTCTGCCGACCCCGCCCTTGAAGCTTGGGCAGTACAAACTTCGGCAGCCCAAGTTTCAGCAGCAAAAGCTTCGGCAGTTGACGATGCAGAAGATATAGGAGGCAGCAAGACACTGACAATCGCTGCCCAGATCCCTGCCGAAGTCGACGACGCTTCAAAAGACACCAACACGGTGACCAAGCCAGAAGATGAGAAGAACCCCTTCAATACTTAAGCAATCTACTAGCATTTAGTTTCATTTTCCTTTCCAAACAAGGCTTCCCCTTTTTCGCCCTTTAGTCCAGCATTTTTTATTAATAAGAACTCAAGTTTCGATTCCTTGAAAAGCTTTGCAGTTGACCGGAGCACCTAAACCGCATCTTTGTAAATCTTGACAAACGATGGTCCAACACAGTACGCGGCAAAGGATCGTGCTCCGAAAAATGCCTCTACGAGTGCTACAAGATGCAAAATAAACAAGGACATTAACCCTCCCCTCTGCTATAGATGCCTCTACGAGCACCGTACATAGCAAGAGTCCGGAAGTACACATCAACACAACCCACGTTCGATATTTTGCTTACGGAAATATCAAGGAACAACGGGTTCACCGGCAGTCATTACACCCGAATAATCCGGGAGTGGTTGTCGAAGCATACATCGGTTGAAGGCAAAGTTGCACATACAACGGGATTAGCAAAACCCGCAACACGAGCTGATCACTC
Source organism: Lolium multiflorum (assembly GCA_030979885.1). Taxonomy (NCBI): domain Eukaryota; kingdom Viridiplantae; phylum Streptophyta; class Magnoliopsida; order Poales; family Poaceae; genus Lolium; species Lolium multiflorum. Next base: position 57,746,963 of record CM061751.1, read on the forward strand.
AAAAGTTTTGCCGACCAATGAAATACATACACGACTAAACGAGCAATTAAGATTTGCTACTTCAAAATTTGCCAACGGCATCAACATGGTAAAAATACATATACATGTATCTACCAAATAATAAACGATCCTAACACTTGGATCAAGTAGTCATAACATCTATACAAACAACCTTAATTCCTGAAATCACCCTTGTCGAGTGTCTTTTTCTTCAGGTGCCTTCGATTACATCTCCAGCTTGTCGACAATCATATTGGCAGGCAGTAAAACCTTCGGATACAGCGTTTCCATGTCACCAGTTGCATTGGCAATGGACAGTAAATTCGCTGAAGGATAACGCGCTAGTACAAGAGCAAGCGTAAATCGTGCCCCTGCAAAGACCTAAGCTCGCACCAAGTCCCGAATCTTCCTGGTATTCCCAAACTCCGACATCAGAGTTAATAGTGTGGGGGGAACTCTGTTCAAGGGAAACATTGTCCTCCAAACTACCCTCAGGGCTTTGTAGCACTTGTCGAAGAAGTGGTGAACCTGTTGGACCCGATCCTGAAACTGTGCAATAGCCGACACCTTCGACTGCTCCCGCCAGAAAATTTCTTCGGTTGACGACAACTGGGTCAGCGCGTGTACACGCTCATGAATCCGCTTGTTCTCCTCCGCACGATTCAGAGATATGACTGGCAGAGCGATCAATAAAAGATCAGGCGGTACGTTTCTGGTGGAAGAGTAATGAATACAAGGGTCAGGGGACTTACAGTTTAAACTTTTGGTGGCTTTATGAAGTTCAGTAAGGGCGTAGCGCTTTACATCAGCCGCAATTTCGCCCTTCTTCTTGATGATAGCAGCCAAGGCGTAGGTGATGCGCAGATCCTTCTCCAACTGTGTGATCCGATCTTTCATACGTTGGATCCGATCATCTTCAGAAAGAGCACCCGAAGAATCTTCGACAGATGCAGGCACGGGGAACACCTGTAAGAAACAGTGTCAAAAAGCATGACAGAACGATTCCTTGGAACATCGGAAGATACTCCCATCGGGAGAATGCAAGTGACAATATTATAAAAAAGAGTGTGCTAGCAACATTGCTAGCACAAAGTTTATTACAATCGAAGGTTATCCAAACAAGACAATGTTTCACATCCAATTAAGGAAAAGTTTGCTACAAAAGATCAGAGCGCCTGAGTCTGGGTCGATAAGCTAGGGCCTGCCGACGTCTTCCTTGATGAAACCAACTCAAGAAGCTGGCGTGCACATCTAACGGCTGACGCTTTGAAGGCGCTCAAATCGACCAACCGCCCATCCTCCTCCTTCGGCAGCTCCTTAGACATTTCTTCAATGTCGGACTTAAAGCCGTGACCCATCATAAGTTGGAAGGCAAGGACGGCGCCATAGGTACGCGAAGTACGTTTGAATACCTCGATAACCTCCTTGGTGTCAATCGTGAAGGCGTCGATCAACTGCCCCAGAGTTTTATCTTGACTGATCTTGGGGAAGATCATCGAGTGTATCCGCGCCATGGCACCCTTTCCCTTCTCAAGAAGCTCCCGAGTGAGCTGATGGGAAGCAAGAGTCATCGACAAGCCGTTGGACGGAGAGTTGTTTGGAACTTTGTCCAAGGCGTCGGCAGGAATGTTGGCGGCTTATGCAGAATGAGAAGAGATCATTGATAAAAGGCTGAGCCCATAAGTGCGATAGTTGACATGCATAACATGCGTAATGTCCTTTGTTAGATATTCTCTTTGTAGCTTTATTTGCAGAGTATTTGCCATGGAAACCAGTGCGTTGGAACTATGATCTAAGACTTTTCAGTTCAGGTACACATTCTGTTTTATGATTAGTAATTTAGCTTGTTTAGTCCTAGTCATTTAAACCACTGCTACTCCATTCAAGGATTACAAGTCGAGGAGTCGTCTAGGTACTGACTCATAGACTAATTGTCACTAGTCGATACTACTACTTCAGCCGTAACTAGTACAAAATACTACTGTATATAGCAACCAGATAGGTGATTTATTAGTAACTAAAATCGACATAAGTTCAACACAACTTACGTAACATAATAATGCTAGAATCTAGAAGTTCATGGCATAGGCCTCAAATTATCTTGTCTAGATGATGAAACAATGTCTTTGAACATCAGATTCATTCTCCACGTCTAAATGTTGCTCCATAGCTCTAAAGTTTCTTGTATGTAAGAAATTGCGATTTTTTTCTTAAGTTCCACCGATGCCTTTGGACAGTTCTCCATGCCTCAATTGAGTCGATCGACTCGAATACCATGACTAGTCTTGACTAGTCCACGACTAGTTGCTCGACCGTTTGACTCAACGAACTAGTCGAGTCAAACAAGTTAGTCGACAATCAAGTTAGGACTCATAGACTAGTCGCACGACTAGTCTAGACTAGTCGTTAGACTCATAATCCATGACTCCATTTCACATACTGGATTGCATTGCCAGTGTGTGTGCCAGTTGGTATACTGACTAGTACTTGGGCTGTACTGCTGGAAATATCGAACGTAGTTACAGAATTGTCATAGTTTAGGTGAACTAGTAGTGTGAATCATATCAGCAGATGGAGGATAGTATAGTAATATGTGGTGTCATTTGTTAGCTTTTCATTAAGACTTTAACTTTGTTAAACTACAGTTCGTATCAATGTTGAGGGACTGTTCGTAACCTGGCTAACGTTGGAATCGAGCAAGGAGAGGGACGCTCGGGTGCGGCGCTGAGGTTAGCAGGGTCGGGGCACGGGGGCAGGTCGATGGGGATGAGAGAATCGGCTGAAGCTACAGCCGGTTATAAGATAGAGTTTTCTATGATTATTGCAATGACTTGGTACCCTAGTTCAGTTTTCTCATGAAGGGAAAAGAATGGATGATATTTGATAGGCGGTATCCCACAAACAAACAAAAAAACATTTTTTTTTCATGAAATACAACTACAAAAGACTGTGTCTACCTTAAAATGCCATATTATTATCATCGAGCCCTTACTCCCTTAGTGAAATAGTAGATGTGAATCTAAAAAAATGGAAATCCTATTTTCTTTTCTACCTCTGTGCTGTACTACTGTACAAGTTGCTGTATGGTGTTAGGCTGAACTGACAACTGGGCATCCCTTGGCTACGACTCCTGGCGCTGTTGGGCATGACGCCAAGGGGCAGTGGTCGTCAGCAACGCCGCCCCACCACTGCACCCCGTAGATGTCGAAGTAGCCTAGCGAGATGAACGTGAGCACCCCCATGAAGGCGACGCCGGCATCGAGCCCTGCTGCGAGCACGTAATTGTGCCTCATCCACCATGCCTTGTGCCGCCGGTATATGAAGTAGTTGAACAAGATGCCGATGAAGCCCCACATTATGAAGTTGACGGATCTCGCCGGGAGAAGCCCGCCGGCGCCCGCGAATATGAGCGGTATACTGATGTTCTTGAAGAAGGCGTTGCGCGGGTACCAGCGGCAGAGCAGCCAGACTGGCACGGGCGCGAGGAGGCCGACGAGGAAGAAGTAGTTCATCTGCCAGTAGTTGCCGAGGCGGCCGAACATGCGCAGCGGGCCGACGACGCCCCAGATGATGGAGGCGTTGTAGAAGACGTCGTCCCCCGGGCACGTCCAGGGGCTGCCCTCCGGCAGAGTATCCACGTCGCAGACGTTCTTCACCGTCGTCAGTAGCCACCACGCTGTCGCGAAGTGCACGGTCGATGCCGTGACAGTCCCTGCCAGCTGAGCGAAGAACATGGATATCGGGGGAATCTTCATGTAGTGCCCGAGCTTGAAATCCGACACGAAGGTGAGCGCCTGCCCCATGCTTATGTAGCCGTACGTCTTGAACACAACGTTGGCAAGTGGCTTCCCGGGGTACAGGTACCCGATGATGAGCTCCGTGATGATATTTAGTCCAGGTTGCTGCACCAAATTAGGAAATGCCCGTCTTGTCATTACAGATCAAGTTCATGGAAAAATTACTAAAATACTATTTTTTCTCGCCATTATTCTTCAGAGAGCTAGCGGGCTTGAAGGTATCGACCGAAATTACCATATTTGTGGTTGCAGTGATGATGCCGATGGGCAGCGTGAATGTTAAGGCGATGGCGCAGGCAAGGAGGAGTCCCCACCAAGGCAGCTGCAGCTGACCTCCGAAACCCTCGCAGGTGAAGATGGACAGCGCCAGCACGAGGACCAGCATCAGGTGGAACCACCACTGCGGCACAGTCTTGTAGTTCCTCTTCATGATCCTGGTGTGCACGTCCTGCTCCCTGCCCTTCTCTGACGCTGCCTTCCGCCACAGGTCAAAAATCTCCCTGTATCAGTTAAGATTTCCAGGCATAATTAAGCTCTTATTCAGTGTTCAGGGATTCTATGTCGGCGTGTCTGTCTATAACCTTACTTGCCGTGGTAGAGTGCAACGTGCGAGAGCGTGGACATTAGACCAGCGAAGCCGAATCCGTAGTTGAGGGCGAAGAGCACGCTGAGGTTGATGCGGCTGTAGGAGTTGTACTCCTTGAGGTTGAGCGTGAAGGATTCCGGGTCGAGGATGCGGTTGGTGTCGTAGCGCTTGCCGGAGGCGTCAAAGACGTGCGACGAGATGATGGGGAAGCGCTTGGCGTTGTAGGTGTTGGTCCAGTACAGAAATGGCACGGCGATGTAGTTGTTGATCGCGAACCCAAACATGATGTTGAAGATGGCGAAGGCCGGCGAGGCGAGCGGGTTCCCGACGAACCCGGCCACGGTGTTCCAGTCGAGGCCGAAGGAGCCTACGCCGAGACCCTTGAGCCCGGAGCCGATCTGCTGCGCCGTGACGGAGTCCTTGTAGAACCAGCACAGCACCGACATGGTGCTGGCCGCTGGGAACAGGTAGCTGGGGATCAGGTAGTAGGCGAAGCTGCAGACCATCACGATGATGAAGAATTGCAGCCGTGTCAGCTGCCCCTTGGGCCTCTTCTCTTCCTCGTGCATTGCCCTGCAGAGGAACACATCTTCTGTAAGTACTCTTATATGTTCATGCAGATAGGTTCATCTATACACATTCATCATTTTGAAGTTTCACCAAACAGGTATCAGTCCATTTCAAATTATAAGATGATTTCCTTTTTTTCTGAATTATATGTATCTATGCGCATCTTAATGTGTTTGTTCACTTATTTCAGTCTAGTTCACATTAAAGTATATAAAACATTTTATAATTTGAAACAGAGGGAGTGGGGAGTTACCTGAAAAGGGTCACCTGAACAAGGTTTAGTGGCCACCACATGTAGGCTGAATCTACCAGATATGTCCTAAACAGGCCAGCCCATCCGTACCCAAGCAACTGAAATTTAAAAATGCCACAAATTAACCAAATAACTTCAAAATTGAACTCTATATACTAGTACATATCATTCTGAAAACACACATATCATTCTGAAAACACACACAAATATAAGTCTTTTTAAAATGCTAGTTTAGCTTTCTAAAAACATATCACTCTGAAAACACACATAAATATATATATATACAATTAATGGATCACCTGGGTTGTTTGTGCGAGCAGCATTGCCGCGTAGGGGTTGATCTGCCGCTTGTAGAAGACCTTGACGATGGCGATGATATTCATGGCATAGACGCCGCTAGCCCCAGCTCCGGCGAAGATGGTTATGAGGCAGTGCTCCTTGAGGCTGAAAGGGCCCGGGTTGAGGGAGAATTTCCAGCCGAAGACTGGGACGCGCATGACCTTCTCCGGCAGCGCCGACGCCATGAACCGGCCGATGGGCAGCGTGACGATCTGCACCACCACGGTGCCGATCGCCAGCTGGTTGGACCGGTACATGAAGAACTCGTTGACGAAGGCCAGAAGAATGCAGGAGGACATCCCCAGCAGCCATGTCCGGAACGTCAGGCATGGTTCGGACGGGTCGTCAGTCACCCGAACCGTGTTGCGGACCTCCTCGATCGGGTGGTCGTTCACCTCTTCTTCTGCGTCGTCTGCAGATCGGTTATCGTTCGTAGCAACATCGGAATGCATCAGCAGAATAAGCAAGTAGGAAGGTTGCAGGCAAACGTACAATGGGTTTCCGCCATCGTAATGTGCTCTCGCCGGAATGTGGCCTGCCGGCCTAGGAAACGTTGGCGGTCTCCTCCACTGTGCAGGGGAGGAGCACGCGCGCGGTGGTCGGATCCTCTTGCTGTACGAGCTAGCTCCTCCTTCCAGTTTGTCTCCGGTTCCTAAAATAGGCTGGCTATTGTTAGAAAGGAGTCGTTCCATGAGCTCACTTGTTCATGAGATCTTAGACGGTGAGATCCAGTAACCATGTAAGAAGCCGGAGTTCTTGGTAATTCTTCGCAGGTTTTCCGCCGTTTGTATCGGTCACTCAGCAGCTTGGTCCACGGGCATAACTGTGTGTTTGTTTGCGCTTTCTCCTGTGCTTTTGGGTTCAGAGACACAAGCCTAAACGAACGCCCAAAATAAAGGTTTTTGTATGTCACTATTATTATCATTTGCTTAGTTACCGTGCTAAAAATTCGGGTGGAGGTTATTTGGAACATTGATAGCATAAGAAGAGTCTTTCTTTGGATGGCGTGTGATAAAGTCACCGGAGGAAAGTGCAAAGTTAACTGGAAAATGGTTTGCAAAGCCAAAATAATATGGAGGCCTTGATATTCTCAACTTTGCAAAATTCGCTTCAGCGCTTTGAATGAGATGGATATGGCATGAATGGAATTATGATGTAAGACCATGGGTGGGTCGTGGAAATCCATGCACTTCTCAAGACAAAGAGCTCTTCGCCGTGACTACACAAGTAACCGTTGGAAATGGAAAGAAGGCGCTCTTTTGGACGCCCTTACTAGTAGCACACCTCTTTCTTCTACACTACTAGTAATACTAGTAGTGACGAACAGAGTAGTATGACGCGGTACTAGTTAACTTTTGCCTATAGGCTCTTCCTACTAGTGCAAGATAAAGTTTGGACGACGGATAAGATTGAGAAGAGAGGGAGAAAAAATTGTGGAAGGTACAAGCTTTGCAACAAATTTCAAGAATCCACCTGCCACTTGTTTTTGAAATGTCGGTACACCATCCATGTCTGGTCAAGCGTGGAGAATTGGCTCAGAATTAATAATGTTGATCCAAATATTTGGCGTACTAGGCCCTCCATCAAAGAGTAGTGAACGGAGGGGATCCAGAAGCATGGATAATGAAGGAAGGTCGTGGCTTCACTCAGGATGTTGATATCTTTGGAAACATGGAAGGAAAGCAATGTGCGTGTTCTACGAAACAATGCTTCCTCTGCTATTAGGCTAGCCATAGTGGTAAGTATCATATTATAGTATCATGCATATGATACTTGTCTATGGTACTATCTCCATAGTGGTTAGTATCATGAAGTAGTACCATAGTTATGCTATATTTATTACTTTTTAGATCTCAATGCAAATGTGTGCACACGATTTATTTGGCATTAACTTTTCTCGTGACATGCGCTATGATACAGTATCCACCTATGTTACTCTAATCTCATCTCTCCTCCTTAATTAGCTGCCACATCAACATTTTTGTGGGACCAATGTGTATGATACTAGCTATGATACTAGCACTATGGCCAGCCTTATGCTTGTTACTAAGATCAAAGCAATGTGGAGCATGGCGGGTGCAAAAGCTTTGATTAATGTAATATTGTGAGAGTAGATGTATTCTTTTGGCTTGACCTAAGGGCCAAGTTGGGATTGTAAATCCTTTAAAAACTTCTTATTTATCAATGAAAAATGGCAATTCCTTTTTCTTGTTTTAAAAAACAATGTATTTGTTTTCCTTACACTTTTTAACACTATCGGGCTCCGATTGAAATTAATATTACCTATATTTATTTGAGGTATCTTTTGCACGAGTTGGTCTGTCACATGAGAATGGTTGTATTCACAAGATTTTAGGTCCCACGTGTATCATACGAAGTAGAAGTGTAGCCCGAGCAAACTTAATACAGTACCAATTTCAAACTTTATAAGAATAAAATATAATAAGGTGAAACTTCTCAGCCAAGTAATTGTTTAAAAAGTACAGTTATTATTAACAAAGAGTAACAGTACAAATAATCAGGTGTCAACAGAAAGACAACAAAAAATAGTGGTATTTGTTGGATTATTAGGCAATTTCCGTGTGAGTTTAATTACCGAAAGCAACATTACAGATGCACAAGCATATTTAACCATATACATCAGACTAAGCACATGCATCAGATCTGAACATGGAACAAGTAGCAGTGCAAGATAGGAGAGGAAAATCACGTACATCGCGACCGGGAAGGTCGCACCAACAGTAGCACCACCACCACCATGGGAGTTGTTGATGTCGCCCATGGTGTAGTCGAAGTCGTCGATGAAGCAGACGAACCGGCGAAGAAGAACACGAACAGCAGCGAGCAGTCGCGCCGAGACGCTCCCCAAAAACCTTATCGCCCGTCTCCCGGTGCAGGATTAGGCTTCCTTGAGTGTGTCTCGAACTCGAACTCGAGTCACGAAACGCGATGTGCGTGACGAGACGAGGCGAGGCGGGCGGAGGAGGAGGAGTGCGCGAGGGCTCTTTCTATTCTCACTCACTTGGAATGATTAGAACAACAGCCCTTATATACCACTTCAACTCTCTCCCAACTAGCAATGTGGGACTAAACTTTGTCCCCCAAGGCTGTCCCAAGCTGTCAACGTGATGGGCCTTGAGATTTCAGGAATTGTAGACTATATGGGCTGCCTAACTGGGCTGCAGCCCATCTACATTCAACAGTATCTATCGTGACTCTATAGTCTACACAATGATACCAGCCGCCAAGACGATTCCAATACAAATGCCCACGGATGCAACAACACCTGACGTCGTCGAGCTGGACGGACGTGTAGCCTGGGCACTACCTGCGCTTGGCATGGGCGCAACTGTCTGTGTAGCGCACGACGGCTCGCCGGAGATGGGGCGCCAGTACGCGGCCGCTCGCTCCTCCTACAGACAGACGCCGTCGACGCTCTGGCTCGTCCCCGACTCGCCGTCGGCACCGCCGCCGCTCTCCTAGCCCGCATATGCTTTCTCCTTCACGCGCGCATGCGGCCGCTCGCTCCTCCTAGCCGACAGCCGCCGTTGGTGCTCTGGCTCGTGCCTCCCTCCTCTCTCTCCCGAAGCAGTGGTAGGTAATATTGTGTGTAACATAGAAATTCACAAAAAAATATTGTCATACCTCCCTTTACTCATACCTCCCTTATACAATTTCTATGTCATACATATGTGATGATTTTCGTTGTATAAGTATGAGTAAAGTGGTACAATTATTTTCCTAGGTATGACATAGAAATTGCACCGAACCTGTAATGTTAGATGAGTTGGACAAAATTGTTGAATATACTGCAGAGAAATGTTACAAAATAACATAACATTTGTAGGAATATTACATACATAGAGTAAAATGTTACATTCGCATTTGTGTACCATAGGCCGATTTTTTTTGCACCATAATGTTGTGACTTGACAGACTATAAAAAATGTTGGAGACAAATGCTACATACCGTAAAACAAATTGATACATGTGAATCCTTTTTGTACCACGATCGGACATACGCGAATTGCTCACTTAAATGGGTCGGGCGGCTGAGAAGGCGGCTGATGGTTTCTATTTTTGCAGCTAGCTGTAGGCTTGCGTTGGCCTTATTTATATTATCCATATATTTTTAATTCAACTTTTGTGGCTGACCTTTAAAGAAATGTGCAACTAGCTCACCAATAAATATGCAACCATGTCTTATATGTATTTTATTTTTTTCGTTATTTATGTTCGTAGTATTTTCTAATTTTTTATTTAATAAATTGCACTTTTCTCTATAATTGCACCTTTCGTGAAGATAAGTATAACTAGTATTTTTCTATTTTTTATCTTGTTATTATAAGAGGGACACTTTTATTTTCTCAAGAACATTTATTAGGTTTTCTGATAGAGAAGAAAAGTTAAACAAGCAAAAAAAAATACAAGTGGCACTTTCCTCGAGAAATGCGCAACTAGTAATCTATATTCGATGTGAGTTGCAATTTTAAAAGAAATGTGCAACTCCATCCGATTTCGATATGAGTTGCATTTTTCTCGAGAAATATGCAACTAGCAACAGGTTATTGATACAAGTTACACTTTTCCTAAAGCAATGTGCAACTAGAAGTTTTTTTTATACCAGTTGCACTTTTTTCAATGTGTAAAACTAGCGATCGACTTTTGATATGAGTTGCACTTTTCCCAAGAAATGTGCAACTCCATCGAATTTCAATATGAGTTGCATTTTTCTCGAGAAACGTGCAACTAGCAACCGGTTATTGATATGAGTTACTTTATGTAAAGAAATGTGCTACTAGAAGTTTTTATACGAGTTACACTTTTCTCCAACAATGTGTAAAACAGAAACTGATTTTTGGTATGAGCTGCACTTTTCTCAATAAATATGCAACTAGCAACGTATATCAGTGTGAGTTGCACTTTTTTAAGAAATGTGTAACTCCGATTTCAATATGAGTTACATTTTCTTGATAAACGTGCAACTAGCAACCGTGTATTGATACGAGTTATACTTTTCTATGGAAATGTGCAATTAGAAGTTTTTATACCAGTTGCACTTTTCCCTAACAATATATAAAACTAGAAACTGACTTTTGGTATGAGTTGCACTTTTCTCAGGAAATGTGCAATTAGCAACCTATTCAATGTGAGTTGTACATTTCTCAGAAATGTGCAACTAGCAGCTATTCAATGTGAGTTGCACTTTTCTATATAAAAAAGGTGAAACTCCATTTGAATTCACTATGAGTTGCACTTTTTTCAAAAAATGTGCAACTAGCAACCGTGTATTGATACGAGTTACACTTTTCTACGAAAATGTGCAACTAGAAGTTTGTATATGAGTTGCACTTTTCTTTAGCATTGTGCAAAACTAGCAACCGATTTTTGGTATGAGTTGCACTTTTCTCAACAAATGTGCAAGTAGCATATATTTTTGTTTCCATATTTTTGCCTTTTTTTTTGCTTGTTCTTCTATTTTGAATCACTTGCACTTTTCAATTACATTTCACAAAATGTCTAAATTTTTATTTTTGGTGAAATACCAGACTAGGCTAAGTGGAATTTAAACTATTGTTAGTTAGCTTGGTGCAAATTAGGAGTAGCTATCTAGCAAAACATGGAGCGTATGCTTATGTGCATGCGCATCATCAGTGAAATGAGCCGATGCTTCTCGTTGCATGTTTGTACAGCGTCCACTGAGACGTAATGATTTCAAGTCGACTGCTCTCTAGTCACTCCCTTATCTTTTTAGAGAAACGGTAAATGAGAATTTTTGTGTGGGTATGCAATAAAAAAGGAAAAGAAATAATTGGATTTGTGGGACCATTTCGGACAAAGTGATTTAAACTCTAGGGTTTGAGCTTCCAGCTTTCAAAGCTTGGTAATTCGCAGAAGAAACTTTCATAGCTTATTATCAAATTATTAGAAAAACAATTGGTAGACTTGTGTGAGTTGCACTCGAAGAATAAATTGGGGAAAGTTCCCCATGATGTGTTTGAATAGGACAAAATATTAAGGTTCTCTTTGATTCAAAAGATTTGCTAGGAATTCTGCAGGATTCAAAAGAAATAGTAATTTATCTGTAGTGTTTGTTTAAGTTGTAGGATTGAATCCCATGGGACTTTTCCTAAGAATTCTTTTGTACAAGGTTTTATAGGAAATATAACATCCATATTCTTTTTCAGAATCCATGGGTCTTTGTAGTGTGATGGAATCAAATAAACTTTCATATATATATAATCTTGTAGGATTGAGTGGGTGTGACGTTGCAATCCTATATTTTTCTTATTTCTGTATTTTAGACGTGAGCGGTCATGGTGCAGTGCCCAAGATACGTCCAAGAAAGTGACGGGCTAACGTTATAAAGTGTTTGTAGCACATATATTGGTGGTTTCGTGTTGTGATTGTTTGTCCGTGTACGATAGAGCGTTTACTCGAGTCCAACCATACCAAAACAGAGTCCACTATTTTGATGGAGAAAAACTGGAACAGAAATCAAGGAAAATCTGAACGGAAATAAAAAATAAAAGGAAATGCTCCAAAAAGGATACGGATTAATTGTTACCATCTTGACCATCTTATATTTAGCAGCTTTCTTACTGTAGAGACCCAGCTGGAGACGACAACAACAAAGTGGAGGCCAGCTGAACCCCGGTCATGCACCATAAATACGGCGTGCTGCCGATTAAATGTCGATTACATCACCTCCCTTCCCCTCGGTACAGGCCACCACCAGCCTACCCCTGCTCCAGCTTGGCTTAGTTTCAATCAGGTGGGTACCCCCACCACCGCTGCTATGCCTACGAGTTATGCAGCCGCGGTGCCCAGCCAGTAGGGATACCAGTCGTCATACATGGTCACGTCGCCGCCTCCTCCGCAGCTGAGGAGGGCAGGACCAGTACACCGAGTTCCTAGCACTGGCAATGGTCGACCTGGCGAAGAGGGCCACGCTCCAGGGTAAGCTACGTTCACACGAAATGGTTGCCAGCTTAAGAGGAAGCGCGATGAGCACATGGTGCCTGATACGTCTCCAACGTATCCATAATTTCTGATGTTCCATGCTTGTTTTATGACAATACTTACATGTTTTGCTTGCACTTTATGATGATTTCATGCATTTTCCGGAAGTAACCTATTAACGAGATGCCGAAGGGCCAGTTGCTGTTTTCTGCTGTTTTTGGTTCCAAAGGCTGTTCGGTAATATTCTCGAATTCGACGAAACGAAGACCCAACATCTTATTTTTCCCGAACCTTCCGAAAGTCGAGGGCAGGTGCCCGGGGCCCCACACGTGGCCGGCGCACAGGAGGGGGGCGCGCCGCCCTAGTGTGAGGGGGGCCCAGGCACCCTCCGACTCCGACTCTTCGCCTATTTAAGTCGTCCCGACCTAAAACATCGATACCAATGGACGAAACTCCAGAAAGACTCCAGGGGCGCCGCCGCCATCGCGAAACTCCAATTCGGGGACAGAAGTCTCTGTTCCGGCACCCTGCCGGACGGGAAGTGCCCCCCATCTCCATCGACGCCATCGCCTCCATCATGCTCCGTGAGTAGTTCCCCCATGGACTACGGGTTCTAGCAGTAGCTAGTTGGTACTCTCTATCCCATGTACTTCAATACAATGATCTCATGAGCGGCCTTACATGATTGAGATCCATCTGATGTAATCGGTGTTGTGTTTGTTGGGATCCGATGGATGATACATTATGATTAGTCTATCTATAAAGTTTGTGAAGTTATTGTTGCTGCAATCTTGTTGTGATTAATGCTTGTCACTAGGGCCCGAGGGCATGATCTTAGATTTAAGCTCTATACTTATTGCTTAGATTGTATCTACAAGTTGTATGCACATGTCATGTCCGGAACCAAAGGCCCCGAAGTGACAGAAATCGGGACAACCGGAGGGGATGGCGGTGATGTGAGGATCACATGTTTTCACCAAGTGTTAATGCTTTGCTCCGGTGCTCTATTAAAAGGAGTACCTTAATATCCAGATTCCCTTGAGGCCCGGCTGCCACCGGCTGGTAGGACAAAAGATGTTGTGCAAGTTTCTCATTGCGAGCACGTACGACTATATATGGAAAACATGCCTACATGATTAATGAATTGATGTTCTTTCTTAATGCTTTATCAATCCTATCAATTGCCCAACTGTAATTTGTTCACCACCCAACACTTGTCACTTATTCGAGAGTTACCACTAGTGTAGATCGCTGGGAACCCCGGTCCATCTCTCATCATCATATACTCGTTCTATATGTCATTGGAAGTAGTATCAACTATTTTCTGGTGCCATTGCCTCTGTGATATTGCTATTGCTACTGTGTTGCTGTTACTATTGCTCTCATATTGCTACTTTCACATCACCGTGTGCTTTTCATGAATTGACAACTCAGGTTAAGGCTTATAAGTATTCTTTACCTGTGTTGAATCAATAAATTTGGGTTTTACTTCCCTCGACTTGCGATCCCCTATACTTGTGGGTTATCAAGCGCATTGGCTCAGCCCAGGAGCAACTAGTTCACTTATACACTAGCTCTACTGTTTGTTTATTTATAGTGTCTAGTTTATTTGTGCTTACTTTTCTCTAGTTTACTTTGTTTAGTTTATTTTCTCTCACTCTTTTTTTTGTGTTTTATTTGAAAAAATAAAAATTATTAAACTGTTGTTATGGGAGAACCCACAACCTACTTGGAGCTTATAGAATATTATAATAATTATAGAGAATCAAGAACTGATAAAGTAATGAGTGCTATGATAGAAAAATTGAATACAATTGCTAAAATTTTGCTTAAACGCCATGATATAAATTGTTGCTCTAAAGAGGATACTAAACATCTGAAATTTCAATGTGGCTTTAGTGAAGAAGTTTTAATTAAGAACTATAATTGGAATAACTATATTCATCTTGGGTTTGAAGAGGTAGAACAATTTGTCATATTTATGGGAGCCTCTGAGATAGAATCTTTCATGGTTAAAAATTATGAAACTTGTGTTGTTTGTAAGGACCTTAAAGATTATGTCTCTTCTATCCTTAATTTTTGCATAGAAAGCTACAGTGATAATCCTTATATCATTGATTATAAAGAGAGACTCATTAATGCACAAGAATTCACTCACAATTTGCAGGAACCCGTGGAAGAAGAAATTGATGAACCTAAAAGCTCATTGGATGAAAAAGAGGAGGAAATTGATGAACCTGAAAGCTCATTGGATGAAAAAGAAGAGGAGAGTGATGAACAAAAGGGGGAGAATGGATTAGCTACCCATGCCAACCTTCTAATGAGAGTAACTCTTTAACTCTTACACTATTTGATTGTCCTCCATGCTTACCGAAAGAGGTTGAATGTTATGTTCCTGTGGATTCTCTTGAAATATTCCCTATGAGTAAAACTTGTGAGAATAATTATGCTACTGTTATTTATGATAATCCATGCTACTTTGATAAATCTTATGATAATGCTTTGTTTGTGCCTGATGTAGAAATGCATGGTACTAAAGAGTTTTGCGTAGCAAATGTTTATGATAAAGCTCTAGATGATGGTCCTATGTTACTTGATAATATTAATTGTAATACTAATGAAAATGGGATTGGAGAGTTCTTGACTTTATCTAGGAGTCTCATATCTCTTGAGAATGATCAATCACCTTGTTATATTATTGATAAAAGTGGGTCCGAAAGTTTTAATCCCACTATTTTTGAGCTTGATAAAAATTATGTGTCTATGGATCATGAAAAGAATGCTTTATGTGATAGTTATATTGTTGAGTTTGTTCATGAAGCTACTGAAAATTATTATGCATGGTACTAAAACACCTCTCTATATGCTTAAAATTTTGAAGTTACTCTTGTTTTATCTTCCTATGCTTGCCACTTTGTTCTTCATGAATTTATTTGTGTACAAGATTCCTATGCATAGGAAGTGGGTTAGACTTAAATGTGTTTTGAATTTGCTTTTTGATGCTCTCTTTTCTTCAACTCTTATTTCTTGCGAGTGCATCATTAAAACTGTTGAGCCCATCTTAATGGCTATAAAGAAAGCACTTCTTGGGAGATAACCCATGTGTTTATTTTGCTACTATTTTGTTGTGTTTTGGAAGTTGTTACTACTGTAGCAACCTCTTCTTATCTTTATTTTATTGCAATGTTGTGCCAAGTGAAGCCTCTAATAGAAGGTTGATACTAGATTTGGATTTCTGCGCAGAAACAGATTTTTATCTGTCACGAATCTGGGCTGTTTTCTCTGTAGGTAACTCAGAAAAATCTGCCAATTTACGTGCGTGTTCCTCAGATATGTACGCAACTTTCATTAGTTTTGAGTTTTCTGATTTGAGCAACGGAAGTACCTCTTTAAAATTCATCTTTACTGGCTGTTCTGTTTTGGCAGATTCTGTCTCTGTTTTTTGCATTGTCTCTTGTGGACTTTAAGCGAGGTTTTCTAGACGTGGAGAGCTGTAGCTAATGTTTTATTGAGTTCTTGCAATGTGTCACTACAGGACTAAAAGTGGATTCAAGTTTTTTGAGTACTAACCCCTCTAATGAAGTTTATGAGAAGTTTGGTGTGAAGGAAGTTTTCAAGGGTCAAGAGAGGAGGATGATATATGATCAAGAAGAGTGAAAAGTCAAAGCTTGGGGATGCCCCCGTGGTTCATCCCTGCATATTTCAAGAAGACTCAAGCGTCTAAGCTTGGGGATGCCTTGGGCATCCCCTTCTTCATCCCTTCTTCATCAACTTATCAGGTTTCTTCTATTGAAACTATATTTTTATTCGGTCACATCATATGTGCTTTACTTGGAGCGTCTCTGTGCTTTTATTTTTGTTTTTGTCTGAATAAGATCGGATCCTAGCAATCCTTGTTTGGGAGAGAGGCACGCTCCGCTTTTTCATATGAACACTTGTTCTTTGTTTTACTTTTAATGTTCAATGACAAAAGTTGGAAGCTACAGCACTTATGGTTATTTGGTTGGAAACAGAAAATGCCTCATATTGTCTTGAATAATTTGATACTTGGCAATTGTTTTGAGCTCTCAAGTAGATCATGATTAAGTTCTTGCATCATCATCATGTAGTTTAAACCTATTAGTGGAGAACTACCGTAGAGCTTGTTGAAATTGGTTTGCATGATTGGTCTCTCTTAAGGTCTAGATATTTTCTGGTAAAAGTGTTTGAGCAACAAGGAAGACAGTGTAGAGTATTGTAATGCTTGCAATATGTTCTTATGTAAGTTTTGCTGTACCGGTTCATACTTGTGTTTGCTTCAAATAGCCTTGCTAGCCTGAGCCTTGTATCGAGAGGGAATACTTCTCATGCATCCAAAATCCTTGAGCCAACCACTATGCCATATCGTGTCCACCATACCTACCTACTACATGGTATTTCTCCGCCATTCCAAAGTAAATTGCTTGAGTGCTACCTTTAAACAATTCAAAATGCTTCTCAATTTGTGTCAATGTTTTATAGCTCATGAGGAAGTATGTGGTGTTTTATCTTTCAATCTTGTTGGGCAACTTTCACCAATGGACTAGTGGCTTCATCCGCTTATCCAATAATTTTGCAAAAAGAGCTGGCAATGGGATTCCCAGTCCCGAATTAATTAACAAAAATAGACACTCCTCCATGGTATGTGATTGTTGGACGGCACCCGAAGGATTCGGTTAGCCATGGCTTGAGAAAGCAAAGGTGGGGAGGAGTGTCATCATAATAAAACTAAAACAAAAAGGCACTCCTTCATGCTATGAGATTGTTGGGCACCCGAGGATTCGGTTAGCCATGGTTTGTGAAAGAAAGGTTGGAAGGAGTGCCACCCAAAAAATAAATAAAATGGGAGCCGCTCTTTGAAGGTTTGTCCGGCAAGGGGGGAGTGCCCACTACCATTCGTTGACAACAACAAACACCTCTCAAAACTTTACTTTTATGCTCTCTTTATGTTTTCAAAACCAAAGCTCTAGCACAAATATAGCAATCAATGCTTCCCTCTGCGAAGGGCCTTTCTTTTACTTTATGTTGAGTCAACCTACTTCCTTCCATCTTAGAAGCAAACACTTGTGTCAACTGTGCATTGATTCTTACATACTTGCTTATTTGCATTCATCATATTACTTTATGTTGACAATTATCCATGAGATATGCATGTTGAAAGTTGAAAGCAACTGCTGAAACTTAAATCTTCCTTTGTGTTGCTTCGATGCCTTTACTTTGAATTTATTGATTTATAAGTTAACTCTTATGCAAGACTTTTGATACTTGTCTTGAAAGTACTATCCATGAAAAGTTTTGCTATATGTTATCTATTTGTTAGCAACTATAGATCATTGCCTTGGGTCACTTCATTCATTTCATATGCTTTGTAATAGTATGATCAAGGTTATGTAAGTAGCATGTCACTACAGAAATTATTCTTTTTATCGTTTACCTACTCGAGGACGAGTAGGAACTAAGCTTGGGGATGCTGATACGTCTCCAGTGTATCCATAATTTCTGATATTCCATGCTTGTTTTATGACAATACTTACATGTTTTGCTTGCACTTTATGATGATTTCATGCATTTTCCGGAACTAACCTATTAACGAGATGCCGAAGGGCCAGTTGCTGTTTTCTGCTGTTTTTGGTTCCAGAAAAGCTGTTCGGGCAATATTCTCGGAATTCGACGAAACGAAGACCCAACATCTTATTTTTCCCGGAACCTTCCAAAGTCGAGGGGACCAGGGTGCCTGGGGCCCCACACGTGTGGCCGGCGCGGCCCAGGAGGGGGGCGCGCCGCCCTAGTGTGAGGGGGGCCCAGGCACTCTCCGACTCCGACTCTTCGCCTATTTAAGTCATCCCGACCTAAAACATCGATACCAATGGACGAAACTCCAGAAAGACTCCAGGGGCGCCACCGCCATCAAGAAACTCCAATTCGGGGGACAGAAGTCTCTGTTCCGCACTGACGGGGAAGTGTCCCCGAAGCCATCTCCATCGACGCCATCGCCTCCATCATGCTCCGTGAGTAGTTCCCCCATGGACTACGGGTTCTAGCAGTAGCTAGTTGGTACTCTCTATCCCATGTACTTCAATACAATGATCTCATGAGCTGCCTTACATGATTGAGATCCATCTCATGTAATCGGTGTTGTGTTTGTTGGGATCCGATGGATGATACATTATGATTAGTGATACGTCTCCGACGTATCGATAATTTCTTATGTTCCATGCCACATTATTGATGATATCTACATGTTTTATGCACACTTTATGTCATAATTATGCATTTTCTGGAACTAACCTATTGACGAGATGCCGAAGGGCCAGTTGCTGTTTTTGGTTTCAGAAATCCTAGTAAGGAAATATTCTCGGAATCGGACGAAATCAACGCCCAGCATCTTAGAATCACATGAAGCTTTCAGAACACCCGAGAGTCGCCAGAGGGGGGCCACAGGCCCACCAGGAGGGTGGCCGACGCGGCCTGGGGGTGGCCCGCGCCCCCCTATCTCCTCGCCGCCTCTTCGACCCTCTGACGCCGCCTCTTCGCCTATATAAAGGTCCTCGACCTAAACCTCGATACGAAAAGCCACGTACGAGAAACCATCCAGCCACCGCCATCGCGAAACCAAGATCTGGGGACAGACTCTCTGTTCCGGCACGCCGGGATGGGGAAATGCCCTCGAAGGCTCCTCCATCGACACCACCGCCATCTCCATCAACGCTGCTGTCTCCCATGAGGAGGGAGTAGTTCTCCATCGAGGCTCGGGGTGTACGGTAGCTATGTGGTTAATCTCTCTCCTATGTACTTCAATACAATAATCTCATGAGCTGCCTTACATGATTGAGATTCATATGATGATGCTTGTAATCTAGATGTCGTTATGCTAGTCAAGTGAATTTTACTTATGTGATCTCCAGACTCCTTGTCCCACGTGTAAAGGTGACAGTGTGTGCACCGTGTGGGTCTCTTAGGCTATATTTCACAGAATACTTATTCACTGCTATGAATGGCATAGTGAAGTGCTTATTTATATCTCTTTATGATTGCAATGTGTTTTGTATCACAATTTATCTGTGTGCTACTCTAGTGATGTTATTAAAGTAGTTTATTCCTCCTGCATGGTGTAATGGTGACATGTGTGTTAGTACTTGGCGTAGGCTATGATTGTGATCTCTTGTAGATTATGAAGTTAACTATTGCTATGATGGTATTAATGTGATCTATGCCTCCTTTCGTAGCGTGAAGGTGACAGTGTGCATGCTACGTTAGTACTTGGTTTAGTTGTGTTGATCTGTCATGCACTCTAAGGTTATTCAAATATGAACATTGAATATTGTGGAGCTTGTTAACTCCGGCATTGAGGGTTCGTGTAATCCTACGCAATTAGTGGTGTTCATCATCCAACAAAAGAGTGTAGAGTCTAGCATCTATCTATTTATTCTGTTATGTGATCAAAGTTGAGAGTGTCCACTAGTGAAAGTCTAATCCCTAGGCCTTGTTCCTAAATACTGTTATCGCTGCTTGTTTACTGTTTTACTACTGCCTGCTATATCGCCACCACCAACTACACGCCAGCAAGCACTTTTCTGGTACCGTTGCTACTACTTATATATTCATACCACCTGTATTTCACTATCTCTTCGCCGAACTAGTGCACCTATTAGGTGTGTTGGGGACACAAGAGACTTCTTGCTTTGTGGTTGCAGGGTTGCATGAGAGGGATATCTTTGACCTCTTCCTCCCGAGTTCGATAAACCTTGGGTGATCCACTTAAGGGAAACTTGTGCTGTTCTACAAACCTCTCTCTTGGAGGCCCAACACTGTCTACAAGAATAGAAGCACCCGTAGACATCAAGCTATTTTTTGGCGCCGTTGCCGGGGAGGAAAGGTAAAAGGCACTCATACTCCGGTTCCAGGTAACAGTACTTTTCTGGCGCCATTGTGTTTGTGCTCGAAGCTATTTCCTTTAGATCCTGCAATTGCATCTTTTTGTTTCTTGTTTACACTAGTTAGGCATAATGGAAAACAACAAAAATATGAGAGATCTTTATGAACTTTATCTTGAATTAGGACATGATGTGTTTGAAGAGAGAATTAAAAAACCCATGGAGCTTTATATGCATGCTAATGGGAATGTTATTAATATGAATGCTTTGAACACTATTGTTGCTAATGCTATGGAAAATTCTAAGCTTGGGGAAGCTGGCTTTGATGAGCATGATATTTTTAGTCCCCCAAGCATTGAGGAGAAAATTTACTTTGATGATACTTTGCCTCCTATTTATGATGATTATAATGATAGTAGTCTTTTGGTACCACCTACTATGGAGAGTAAATTTGATTATGATTACAATATGCCTCCTATATATGATAGGTACTTTGTTGAATTTGCTCCCACTACAACTAATAAAATTGATTATGCTTATGTGGAGAGTAATAATTTTATGCATGAGACTCATGATAAGAATGCTTTATGTGATAGTTATATTGTTGAGTTTGCTCATGATGCTACTGAATATTATTATGAGAGAGGAAAATATGGTTGTAGAAATTTTCATGTTACTAAAACACCTCTCTATGCGCTGAAATTTTTGAAGCTACACTTGTTTTATCTTTATATGCTTGTTGCATTATGCTTCATGAACTTGTTTATTTACAAGATTTCTTTTCATAGGAAGCATGTTAGGCTTAAATTTGTTTTGAATTTTCCTCTTGATGCTCTCTTTTGCTTCAAATACTATTTCTTGCGAGTGCATCATCAAAACTGCTGAGCCCATCTTAATGGCTATAAAGAAAGAACTTCTTGGGAGATAACCCATGTGTTTATTTTGCTACAGTACTTTGTTTTATATTTGTGTCTTGGAAGTTGTTTACTACTGTAGCAACCTCTCCTTATCTTAGTTTTGTGTTTTGTTGTGCCAAGTAAAGTCGTTGATAGTAAGGTTCATACTAGATTTGGATTACTGCGCAGAAACAGATTTCTTTGCTGTCACGAATCTGGGAAAAATTCTCTGTAGGTAACTCAGAAAATTATGCAAATTTACGTGAGTGATCCTCAGATATGTACGCAACTTTCATTCAATTTGAGCATTTTCATTTGAGCAAGTCTGGTGCCTCAATAAAATTCGTCTTTACGGACTGTTCTGTTTTGACAGATTCTGCCTTTTATTTCGCATTGCCTCTTTTGCTATGTGGGATGGATTTCTTTGTTCCATTAACTTCCAGTAGCTTTGGGCAATGTCCAGAAGTGTTAAGAATGATTGTGTCACCTCTGAACATGTGAGTTTTTTATTATGCACTAACCCTCTAATGAGTTTGTTTCGAGTTTGGTGTGAAAGAAGTTTTCAAGGGTCAAGAGAGGAGGATGATATACTACGATCAAGAAGAGTGAAAAGTCTAAGCTTGGTGATGCCCCGGTGGTTCATCCCTGCATATTTCAAGAAGACTCAAGCATCTAAGCTTGGGGATGCCCAAGGCATCCCCTTCTTCATCGACAACATTATCAGGTTCCTCCCCTGAAACTATATTTTTATTCGGTCACATCTTATGTACTTTACTTGGAGCGTCTGTATGTTTTTGTTTTTGTTTTTGTTTGAATAAATGATTGTGTGGGAGAGAGACACGCTCCGCTGGTTCGTATGAACACATGTGTTCTTAGCTTTTAATGTTCATTTTGAAGGTTGAAACTGCTTCGTTAATTTGTTATATGGTTGGAATCGGGAAATGCTACATGTAGTAATTGGTAGAATGTCTTGGATAATGTGATACTTGGCAATTGTTGTGCTCATGTTTAAGCTCTTGCATCATATGCTTTGCACCTATTAGTGAAGAAATACATAGAGCTTGCTAAAATTTGGTTTGCATAATTGGTCTCTCTAAGGTCTAGATAATTTCTAGTAAGGTGTTTGAACAACAAGGAAGACAATGTATAGTCTTATAATGCTTGTAATATGTCTCTTATGTGAGTTTTGTTGTACTAGTTCATACTTGTGTTTGTTTCAAACAACCTTGCTAGCCTAAACCTTGTATCGAAAGGGAATACTTCTCATGCATCCAAAATACTTGAGCCAACCACTATGCCATTTGTGTCCACCATACCTACCTACTACATGGTATTTTTCCGTCATTCCAAAGTAAATTGCTTGAGTGCTACCTTTAAACAATTCAAAATTTATTACCTCTGATTTGTGTCAATGTTTTATAGCTCATGAGGAAGTATGTGGTGTTTATCTTTCAATCTTGTTGGGCAACTTTCACTAATGGACTAGTGGCTTCATCCGCTTATCCAATAATTTTGCAAAAAGAGCTGGCAATGGGATTCCCAGTCCCAAATTAATTAACAAAAATAGACACTCCTCCATGGTATGTGATTGTTGGACGGCACCCGAAGGATTCGGTTAGCCATGGCTTGAGAAAGCAAAGGTGGGGAGGAGTGTCATCATAATAAAACTAAAACAAAAAGGCACTCCTTCATGGTATGAGATTGTTGGCAGGCACCCGAGGATTCGGTTAGCCATGGTTTGTGAAAGAAAGGTTGGAAGGAGTGCCACCCAAAAATAAAATAAAATGGGAGCCGCTCTTTGAAGGTTTGTCTGCAAGGGGGTTAGAGTGCCCACTACCATTCGTTGACAACAACAAACACCTCTCAAAATTTTACTTTTATGCTCTCTTTATGTTTTCAAAATCAAAGCTCTAGCACAAATATAGCAATCGATGCTTTCCTCTTTGAAGGACCTTTCTTCTACTTTTATTGTTGAGTCAGTTCACCTATTTCTCTCCATCTCAAGAAGCAAACACTTGTGTGAACTGTGCATTGATTCCTACATACTTGCATATTGCACTTGTTATATTACTTTACATTGACAACTATCCATGAGATATACATGTTACAAGTTGAAAGCAACCACTGAAACTTAATTTTCCTTTGTGTTGCTTCAATACCTTTACTTTGAATTATTGCTTTATGAGTTAACTCTTAAGCAAGACTTATTGATGCTTGTCTCGAAAGTACTATTCATGAAAAGTCTTTGCTATATGATTCATTTGTTTACTCATTGCATTACCATTGTTTTGATCGCTGCATTCATTACATGTGCTTACAATAGTATGATCAAGGTTATGATGGCATGTCACTCCGAAATTATCTTTGTTATCGTTTACTACGAGCAGAACTAAGCTTGGGGATGCTGATACGTCTCCGACGTATCGATAATTTCTTATGTTCCATGCCACATTATTGATGATATCTACATGTTTTATGCACACTTTATGTCATAATTATGCGTTTTCGGAACTAACCTATTGACGAGATGCCGAAGGGCCAGTTGTTGTTCTGTTGTTTTGGTTTCAGAAATCCTAGTAAGGAAATATTCTCGGAATCGGACGAAATCAACGCCCACCATCTTAGAATCACATGAAGCTTCCAGAACACCCGAGAGTCGCCAGAGGGGGGCCACAGGCCCACCAGGAGGGTGGCCAGCGCGGCCTGGGGGTGGCCCGCGCCCCCCTATCTCCTCGCAGCCTCTTCGACCCTCTAACGCCGCCTCTTCGCCTATATAAAGGTCCTCGACCTAAAACCTCGATACGAAAAAGCCACGGTACGAGAAACCATCCAGCCGCCGCCATCGCGAAGCCAAGATCCGGGGGACAGACTCTCTGTTCCGGCACGCCGCCGGGACGGGGAAGTGCCCCGAAGGCTCCTCCATCGACACCACCGCCATCTCCATCAACGCTGCGTCTCCCATGAGGAGGGAGTAGTTCTCCATCGAGGCTCGGGCTGTACCGGTAGCTATGTGGTTAATCTCTCTCCTATGTACTTCAATACAATAATCTCATGAGCTGCCTTACATGATTGAGATTCATATGATGATGCTTGTAATATAGATGTCGTTATGCTAGTCAAGTGAATTTTACTTATGTGATCTCCGGAGACTCCTTGTCCCACGTGTGTAAAGGTGACAGTGTGTGCACCATGTGGGTCTCTTAGGCTATATTTCACAGAATACTTATTCACTGCTATGAATGGCATAGTGAAGTGCTTATTTATATCTCTTTATGATTGCAATGTGTTTTGTATCACAATTTATCTGTGTGCTACTCTAGTGATGTTATTAAAGTAGTTTATTCCTCCTGCACGGTGTAATGGTGACAGTGTGTGCATCCGTGTTAGTACTTGGTATAGGCTATGATTGTGATCTCTTGTAGATTATAAAGTTAACTATTGCTATGATGGTATTGATGTGATCTATGCCTCCTTTCGTAGCGTGAAGGTGACAGTGTGCATGCTACGTTAGTACTTGGTTTAGTTGTGTTGATCTGTCATGCACTCTAAGATTATTTAAATATGAACATTGAATATTGTGGAGCTTGTTAACTCCGGCATTGAGGGTTCGTGTAATCCTACGCAATTAGTGGTGTTCATCATCCAACAAAAGAGTGTAGAGTCTAGCATCTATCTATTTATTCTGTTATGTGATCAAAGTTGAGAGTGTCCACTAGTGAAAGTCTAATCCCTAGGCCTTGTTCCTAAATACTGCTATCGCTGCTTGTTTACTGTTTTACTGTTTTACTACTGCCTGCTATATCACCACCACCAACTACACGCCAGCAAGCACTTTTCTGGTACCGTTGCTACTACTTATATATTCATACCACCTGTATTTCACTATCTCTTCGCCGAACTAGTGCACCTATTAGGTGTGTTGGGGACACAAGAGACTTCTTGCTTTGTGGTTGCAGGGTTGCATGAGAGGGATATCTTTGACCTCTTCCCCGAGATCGATAAACCTTGGGTGATCCACTTAAGGGAAACTTGCTGCTGTTCTACAAACCTCTGCTCTTGGAGGCCCAACACTGTCTACAAGAATAGAAGCACCCGTAGACATCAATTAGTCTATCTATAAAGTTTGTGAAGTTATTGTTGCTGCAATCTTGTTGTGATTAATGCTTGTCACTAGGGCCCGAGTGGCATGATCTTAGATTTAAGCTCTATACTTATTGCTTAGATTGTATCTACAAGTTGTATGCACATGTCATTGTCCGGAACCAAAGGCCCCGAAGTGACAGAAATCGGGACAACCGGAGGGGATGGCGGTGATGTGAGGATCACATGTTTTCACCAAGTGTTAATGCTTTGCTCCGTGCTCTATTAAAAGGAGTACCTTAATATCCAGTAGATTTCCTTGAGGCCCGGCTGCCACCGGCTGGTAGGACGAAAGATGTTGTGCAAGTTTCTCATTGCGAGCACGTACGACTATATATGGAAAACATGCCTACATGATTAATGAATTGATGTTCTTTCTTAATGCTTTATCAATCCTATCAATTGCCCAACTGTAATTTGTTCACCCAACACTTGTCACTTATTGGAGAGTTACCACTAGTGTAGATCAGGAACCCCGTCCATCTCTCATCATCATATACTCGTTCTATATGTCATTGGAAGTAGTATCAACTATTTTCCGGTGCCATTGCCTCTGATATTGCTACGCTACCGTGTTGCTGTTACTATTGCTCCCATATTACTGCTACTTTCACATCACCCCGTTACTAGTGCTTGGTGCAGCTGAATTGACAACTCAGTTGTTAAGGCTTATAAGTATTCTTTACCTCCCCTTGTGTCGAATCAATAAATTTGGGTTTTACTTCCCTCGAAGACTGCTGCGATCCCCTATACTTGTGGGTTATCAGTGCCTATGCTTGGCGCGCCCTACGGGCAGCAGCAACAGTAGCAGACCATTGTCATCGACGATCTCCTTCTCAACCATGTAAGTCCCATGCATGTATGTTACCAAATCAGTATATATTGTACTTTTTAGCGTTCCAGGCTCGCTCGTGGATTTAACTTTTGTTAATCTTGTGTATTGATCGACTTAGGCGTCCAAAATGTGGGAGGTTCTGGCGAAGCAGAGGCAGAGGCACATGAGGCTGGTCACCTCCGCCGCGGGGGACAAGGTGGCCAAGCGGCTCAAGGTCAAGGACGAGGAGATGAAGTCCATTTGGGTCAGGAACATGGCGCTCCAGGACCAGCTTAGGGTCCTCTAGAGGGAGGCCTGGGCGTGGCGCAACATCGGCAGGTCCAAGGAGGCGGTCGCCAACGCGCTCTGCGACGACCTCCAGCGCATGCTCGCGCAGGTGTCCCGTGGTTGTGCTGCTGGGGGATAACCAGGTAGCCTTCCGCGGGGATGATGAGTACGAGGTGTCGAAGCTGGAGGCGGCGGCGAGCGTCGGAAGGTGCAAGGGGTGCGTCCAGGACAAGGCCATAGAGGTGTTGCTGCCGTGCATGCACCTCTGTGTGTGCGCGCCGTGCGCAGCCACGGCGAGGGCATGCCCAGCGTGCGGATGCGCCAAGACCGGCAGCATCTGCGTATACTTTTCCTGATGTCTAGAAGCAATAGTTCTAGAGTCAACATTTTTTTGCTTTATCTGATGAAACTTTCTAGAGTCGACTATGTTTTCTGTATCCTTCCATGTTTTTCTTTCTGGACTAGATGGGGATGGCAGGGCGATGGTCGAATTACTTCACTTCCAGAGGATGAGTTCCCCCTATTTTCTTCGGTTTAATTTTATATTTTTCCCCTTATGATGTTGTATGAATTAAATATATATCATATATTTATGCCTCCCTTAAATTTTTTTTCCATAGAATACATGTGGGGGGGTGGTAGCATAGGAGGGGTGCACGGCGATGAGTGTTTTTGGGCACCTTCGGTGACTACCTACCGAAGACATTGGAGATAGCGTTGGAGACACTACAAACGAGGAAGATGGTATCTGCGACCATTAGAAGGTGGACGAGGGGTGAATAATGTCAAATGGCGGCGCATGGGCGGAAAGGGTACCTAGGATTTATCGATCCACCTAGTATGTAATTGAAGGGGAAATAGAAGCCAGATTCATATCCAACGGTCCAAAATAAGATTCGAAAAATGAAATATACTACAAAAAAGGTGTGTCATCTAAATTCATACAGGTCATGGTGAAGGAGAAACCATGTGCCCCATCGTCAGGCGGCAACGCATGTGAGGGAAGGCTTGATATGTGTATGGTTTAGACATATCTATAGCAAAAACAACAAAGGGAGTTATGTAGAAGATTCAAATCAACGTTCCAAAAGATACTGATTGAGTTTTAGATAGTTCCTTGGAGAGGAAAGGGGAGTAGCTATAATTCATGGCAATGAAAATCATATAAAAGGGTTTTATTAATTGCATTTAACGAGGTGATCATGGGAAAACAGCGTATGCCGACTGGCGGTGCATGGTAGGAAAGGCCAACTAGACTTAGACTTTATGGATCTCGTATTGAAGCGAAAAGGAGAAAGAAACAAGATTCATATCTAATAGTCCAAATGGAAAATTGAGTTTTATGAGGAACTACGAAGTATGAGTTCTCTAAATTCATACCATCGCCAACATAATATAATTTTTATGTCTACTAGTTATTCACAGTATTTTGCACTTGGCCTACTCATGATTTGCTTTTTTTTACCATTGGAGCTTGTATTGTGGTTCGATTCACTAGTTTAGAGGCCACACCATTGCACATGGTGGAGCTGGAACCCTACTGAAAGGATGGAACTCGCGACTAGAGGGGGTGAATATGCGGTACAAAAGGTAAATTCTTTATATGTGCAACTATGTTAATTTAACTATATGACAACCAAGCAAGCTAACAAGTAAATAAGATCATGGTCTTGTGCTTAACATATATACCTAAAACACTTCAGCACATGGTTAAACTTCCTTGTGTTGTTAACAAACACACAAAACACATTTTGGGAGGGAAATGCCCTTTCAATCTCCCATTTTGGTGTTCGATGCCAACACAAGGATTTGTAAAGATATATATGATGTAGCGTAGAATTTTTTTTTGTAAAATATAGACGTGCCGCCTAGACGTGTACACAATTAAAAATTTCATTTTAATGCAAGTACACATCATCTAGGGCCAACGGTCCTCCTATGTTATTCACCAACAACATGCGCAAGAAAAACTAGATAGACAAGATAGTATAAACATAACTTGCACAAGATAAGAGAGATGATATGATTAAGTAAAGACTAGCCACATATATGAATCATACCAGACATATATAAACATAGTCTTTACCATATAAATAGCCACATGTCTCACACTAGACCATGATAGCGCGTGTTGCCGCGCCCGTCCATTTTTACGATGTAATGTTAGGAATTATGGGAATAAATATATGGAGGCATGAAGTGGAAAGTTAACAAATATTACTGTAAAAAGTACATGTATCTAAAAATAGTGTTTGAGCCCATTAGGATAAAGTGTACCTTCCATTTTCAAACTATAATGGCATAGCAGCTGTACTAACGAGTTAATTAGTAAATATTATGAAGCGCAGTAGTTTTCAAAAACATGTGTTTTTGGACTTCATTAAGATTGATGGGAGCATTTTTGTGAAGCAAACAACTTAACCCCACACACTAGAGAAGCAACATCTTTAAGCAAAACAGGTTGAACGGCAAAACAATGATGTAAACAATGATGTTATAGAATAGGTCGACAGTTTGAGATGAAGAAAGTACAAGTTAAGATCATGTTGATCATGTTGTATATTGCATTGTATAGTGGAATTTGAACTGCAATTTGAAAGGCTACCGTAGCAACCAAAATTTAGAAAATATTGAAATGACAACGATTTGGCATTACAATAGGCACTATAGCTGGTATTTCTATCCTAGATTACACCATTGTTTACGCCAACCCGCCCTTTGGGGATGCAAATGTACATATATCAAGTTATGTTAAATACATACAAAACAGTATAACTTCCTTAAAAGGTTCTTCATGCAGTATCTGTACACCACCGAAAAGAGGATAAACATGCCATGACACAACAATGTTGATAATGAAGTAAATTCTCCTCTTTTAGAAGCGACAGCAGTCACAATGGAAAAAAGTTAACTTTCTGCTAAAAGTAGTGATGTTCTTGTTCCAGACAAGCTAAAAGTGGGGTTTAACGAAGTACCAGTAACAATCATATGCTTAGTTTAAAGCTACCATATAGTGCATCGTGTCTTGAGTACTCACTCAAATGTTGAGTAAATGTGAGAAATTATGTGGAATGCTAAAATACATTGCACTATGAGCATCCATGATATACACATATTTCTCATTTTGTATGCTAGTAGGCAGCTCCTAAACTTGCGAGGTTTCTCCTCATCAGCCTATGACAACTGTAAACTCAATGTTGACCGGATTACAAAATGATAAATAAAACATAGTAGACGACACTCACTTGGCTACTTATATCTTTGGTAATAAAGATAAGAAGCTGCAACTGAAAAAGAATGTTTCCAACTTCAGAAAATATGCCCTTCAAATCGGTTATTGCAAGCATGTTTTAGACCATAAAGAGAGGCTTCGCAATCAGAAATTAATCTCATTGTTGGTGATGCATTGAAGAATGGTTTTAAATAAGTTCCATCATAACACTAACACAAGCCTTATTTTGTGCCATGTCTGGTGTATCTATCAGTGGGTACCGGTGAATATTTTTCTGCGGTCTGATGAATATATTGATGGGTACTCCTACATGATGCAGAAGAGGTCCCACGCCGGTTCGAGTGAAATATCTTTCACTGAAGAACAACACACAACTTAGAGAATTGGAAGCCAATGATTAGTATTCTTCATGGTGAAATTTTACTTTTCTGGTCTCTCCAAATCTGGAAAATGAGTTCAGTATCTGCACGCTAGAAAAGATCCGGTTGGGAGGTAGAAGATCAAGCAGAGCAGTTGTTCAACAATAGCATTTGTTCACTTTATTGTTCTGTAGAATATTGATGAACAAAATCTCAACTTATGTGTTTCATGTTAGTGCAAATAAATTATAACATAATACAATCAACCTTGAACTCTTTAATCTACCTACCCATGTTGAAGTTACCATTATCTAAGTCCAGATCAAAGTTTCACATAATGTGAACGTTGATTAGTTGTATTTAATAGGCATGAATGACATCAGGTCAGCAAAAAGTTTGGATTTTAGAGTAAATTTACATACCATTAAATCAGTAGAAGTAATCGTCGGAAAGAGGCCACTCCTATGGAAAAAAATTAAGACTTACATTGCCCATTAACTTATTTTAATTCTGAGAAAAGTATTCGAAGTATAACTACAGAGGGCAAGCAGTTACAATAGAATAACCTGACAAAGCATGTCAAATCACATGAAAATGAAAAAAATAACAGGAACGAAGACGTCGACACCACGGCAAACCATGCAACTAATTTAGAATAATAGTGGTACAAAACGAATGATCTACAAGCCTTAGTAAGAACTCAAACACTAAATGATTTACCTTGTGGAATTTTCCTTGAGAGAGTATAGGCAGTTGTGGCAGGACAGAGTTGGCAGAACTGTTGGGGTTGGGAGTCCCCCTGGCAAGGCCTCAATTGAGATGCGCTACTCCAGACCAAAAGAAAGAGAATAAGAGCTAGGAGACAAATAAGATAACAACTCGGAAGCAAAAGGAGCCAGTTAGAGTGATGATATAACCTGCAAACCCTGATGGCTAATGCAACAAATGTTAATCAAAACATATTTTTGTGGTTTCTCTTGGTCTTGCCATAGAAAATAATCAAGGGATTTCTATTTTCGTGCCCTCGGGTCCTTAGTTGTGCTTCCTCAGTCGCTTAGTTTTTCCTCAGTTTTGCCCAAGCCCTTGTCTGAAACCCTCACAAGTGTTGAAACGGCCGGTTGCCTGATGGGTCAACAACTTTGACCGTTATCTGCTGACTAGTGGGGCCACATAGAGCCCGCAAAGACACGTCAGACCATCCATCTTTGTTTGACCGTAAGCATCGTCGTATCCCTGACCAAAACATGGACGAGTGGGGCTTAGGTATATCGAATGACAAGTGGGGCCATGATGCTGATGCAAGGGGCAATACACGGGTAGGATTTGATTTTTAAACGGAGCTCTACAGCGATGGCACGAAGGAGGTGGCCTGCGGTGTCCAGAGATGAGATCGGCGTCCACAAAGAACTGCATGAGGCGAGACCAGATGCATTAGATAAATATGAACTAGACGCGTTTAACCATGCAAAGAAGAGAAGAAATGGTCGAGGACATCGACGACTACCTCAACACTTTGACTGATGGTGTCGGACACAAATGTGAGAAATGTAGAGAAAACGAGTGTCTCTCCTTTCTGGCATGTATAGATGGGTGCTAGGGGAGTGTGGTGGCGAAGGGAAAGACTCGCGGTGATCTGTGGCGTCCAGCATAGCGGGGCGGCGTGGCCGTGCCCACAGTGGCGTGCATGTTCGGCATTGGCATCAGCATGTACGTTTGGCATTGGCCTCGGTGGTATCTCTGGTGTGTCAGTGATCGAATGAGGGGACGGGATTGAGGGTGCATCCCGACGGTGACCTAGTAATGGCGGCGAGCATAGCCATTCTGACCATGCCGATATCAGCATCGGAATCGTTTGGAGGTTGTTGTGCTCGAATCAAGGTCGGATTTGTTTCTTGTACGCCAAAATGAATTTGAAACAAGTTTTCTGTTGAAGGTTAGGTAAAATACGAAAGTTTGTAACTAAAAAATTTAGCACCATGGTGAGGTTCTTTTTGATAGAGCTATACGGTTCAGCAATTTTTTTTGACACATTTTAGATATCCCTTGTTGTTACACGTATGGCATCATATATGGCAAATTTGGGATTATTTGGAGATGTTCGAAAAAATCACTTTGCTTAAGCGCATGCCATTTCATCTCACTGAAACCAGCTTTGTAACAAGGTGATTTTTTCTACCTTCTCTAAATGACCTCAAATTTCATACAGATGATCTTCTATACAGAGATAGATAGATTGTTTCGTTTTTACATTTTTCAAACTTTTTATTTCCCTTTATAATACCCAGTTGATTTTCAAGTCAAAACCTCGAAAAACAACATCATGTATGGCATCATTTTCACCCTAAATTTCAAATTTTGTGAAACTTTTTAGATATTCCTTGTTGTTACAGGTATGGCATCATGTATGCCAAACTTGGGGTCATTTGGAGATGTTCGACAAAATCACTTTGCTTAAGCGCATGCCGTTTGGTCTCACTGAAACCAGCTTTTGTAATAAGTTGGGTTTTTTCGACCTTTTCAAAATGACCTCAAAAATCATACAGATGATCTTCTATACAAAGATAGGTAGATTATTTTGTTTTTACATATTTTTGAACTTTTTTGCGTGAAAAGTAATGGCTACAAAAAATCGGTGATAGTTTATCATTTTTTTGCGTGAAAAGTAATGGCTACAACAAATCGGTGATGGTTTATCATTTTTTGCGTGAAAGTAATGGCTACAACAAATCGGTGATGGTTTATCATTTTTTGCGTGAAAAGTAATGGCTACAAGAAATCGCCGATGGTTTATTATTTTTTGCATGAAAAGTAATGCCTAAAAGAGTTTATAACTTTTAGGGTGTGAAAAATAAAATAGAAAACCAAACTTGTTGAATCCGATGTCAAACTGGGTATTTAGCATACATAGAGGGTGGAAGCTAGCCGCCGAATGAGAGAGAGGGTGGTGGTCCCGATCAGAGAGACAGGGGTTATGTTGCATGTTAGATCATACGATCAACGGTCGGCGGGCACGATCCGGCGTGACAAGGGCTAGACCAATCAGGGCAAGGTTGGGCGTCTGTGAGAATTTGTGAAGGGAGAGGGCAAAATTGAGTAGTATCAAGAAATCAAAGGCACGTGGGTAGTAAACAGACTAAGGGATTCAAATATGAGATTTAAAAAATGGAAAATGCGTGTTTTGTACAATGAAACCCATCTTGGCCTACCTCAAACTATTTGCAATACGAATATACATGAGTGTGAAAATTGTGGCCTCATTCAGAGAAAGTATGTTTTGGGAAGGGCTTATTGTGGAAAGCCATACACCTTCATAGCTACTAG
Source organism: Lolium multiflorum (assembly GCA_030979885.1). Classification (NCBI taxonomy): domain Eukaryota; kingdom Viridiplantae; phylum Streptophyta; class Magnoliopsida; order Poales; family Poaceae; genus Lolium; species Lolium multiflorum. The sequence goes on from CM061751.1 coordinate 57,780,413, forward strand.
ATGATTTGAGAAGTGGCAATATGTGGTAAAACTTGATTTATCTATAATTGTTATGGTTCCCAATGTGGCAGATCGCGTAAGAAGACTCCATGAGTAAGTGCCACTATGGTTTATCTTTTTTGGAATTGTTTGCACATTAGATGACTCATTTAACTAGCTTAATCCCATTTGTTGACTCTCTGTTGACCAGCCACTTGAGGGTAAAACTGAGTATATTGCACTAGCCAGTATTAGTACTCGAGGGGAAAACTGAGTACATATATTTTTCCAGTGTACTCGAGGGTAGAACTGAGTACACGTAACGGTGCAGACGTGCAGTACCACGAACGCGTGTCGCGGTGCGCAGCGGTTAGGCGGTGCGCGTGTTGAGACCAAATCGAAGGAAAAAAACCGCCCTATGCGCGCTCCCCGGCAAGGGTCATTCTTACTCACGCACGCAACCACGCCTCTCACATCCCATCAACTTCTCCAAATCGAAGGAAAAAAACCCCAACCGCCCTATGCGCGCTCCCTTGCCGGCGATGGAGAAGAAGAATGCGCCGGCGGCTGTAGCCCCCGAGCCCGTCGCCTCCGAGCCCGTCTCCTCCGAGCCCATCGCCTCCGAGCCCATCGCATCCGAGCCCGTCGCATCCGAGCCCGTCGTCGCCGAGCCCATCGCCTCCGAGGGCGGCGCATCCAAGCGCGGTTCCTCCATGAACTGGGCCTCTCTCATGGCTGACGTACCACTTCACAAGATCGGCGACTGCTTACTGGCAAACGAGGAGTACATGGACACCTACTCTGCTTTGAGGCAAGTCTGTAGAAATTGGCGCTCAGATTTACCTGAGCCCGATGTGCACCTGCACGAATGGATCATGGTAGAACACGCCCTTCCACGCGTCGCTGAGTTCACCTTCCTCCACCTCCGCACATCCCGCTACGTCACCATCGATCTAACGGAAGTTCATGCAAGGTTCAAAATCCTCCATATCTATAGAGTTAATATATTTTTATTTTCAATCGTAAACATCTTAGTGCTGAATGTTATCTTCATCAATATATTTTAGATACTACTTCGTCGGCTTTTTCCGTGGCGTCTTCGTGCTTGCCCAGAAGAACCAGCCGCACAAGATACGACTTCTGAACCCACTCGCAAAGACATTGAAACTATGTTTAAGGCGCAGATGCCATCTATTATTCTGGAGTCGGTCGTTGTAATGAAGTCCCCTACTATGGTCTTTGTTTCCACAGATTACCCGGCGGAAATTGCTTGTGTCGATGAGAGCACTCCAACTAAGGGTATAGATGAAGATTGGGGAGAAGAAAGATTTTCGATCGAGCACCATTCTCTGCGTTGTACCCCGTTCAATGGTGAATTGTATGAAATAGCTGTGAACAATTTGGATTTTGGAAAATTAGTGTGCACCAACAATGTCCAGTTGGAGCAGCGCGCGAGCACTGTCAACATGGAGACACTATTTTCATTTCCAGAACTTGGAAATGACAAGTTCTACCTTGTGAAGTCGGATGGTGATCTGCTGCTTGTGTTGTTGGACAACAGGCATTTGTAGGAAGGTCAATCATTGGTGTACCGTGTGGACACTGAGAGCCGCTCTCTCCATGCCGTCAGTAACATTGGCAGTTGTGCCTTCTTAGTCCATTATATCTGGTGTATCTCCGTCGACACCAGAGTGCACCCGACACTTCGACCTGGCTGCATCTACTACGCTGATTTGGGTTATATCAGAGAGTACTTTGATGATATAAAGGCATGGGATGAGTGTCCACTACGTGTGGATAGATTAGGAAAACTACGGTCTGAGAAATGAACAAAGGTCATACCGTTTGGACGATGTATTGGCTGCACACTGCAGACGGAAGGAGTTCAATGAATATTTCCTTCAGATCAGAGAATGGAGCGACGAAGAAATATATGATGAATGAAGAACAGATTTATTCATCCTGGGGTATCCTAATCTTCATGTTGGCCATACATTGCGTCTTGTATTATTTTCAGCTTAGTTTGTCGTGAACATTAACATCGTTATTGGCTGCTTTTGGCTTCTGTATGGAGTTTATGTATTATACTTAGTTTTGTGGATTTATTATGCTGTTGTGAATTTATTCTATACTAGCTTCTAGATTTGCTACTAGATTTATTACCATATTGGGCAAAAAATGAGGGCTAAAAGGCAACAATTATTGAAGAAAGACAGAAATAGAAGCTTGTAGATTTGATACTAATTTGGTGAAAAGAGAGAGAACTGTTACAGAGAGAGAGGGGAAAAAGGCGCTCTGAAAAATGCCAATTTGGGCCGAGAGAGACATAACCGAGATCTCACGTACAACCAAACGCGGTCTCGTCTTGTCCCACGCGATCCCTTTCTACCAGCCCCACGCGACGCGATCCCACATGATGCGGCCCCACACGTCAGCACTGAACGGTCAACTAAACGGGAATCCTCCCGTCCGAGCTCCTTCTGAGGGTTTCAGACAAGGGCTTGGGAAAAACTGAGAAAAACTAAGGAACTGGAGAAAATTGAGTACAACTAAGAAGTAAGAACCTGAGGGCACGAAAATAGAAATCCCAATAATCGAATAGCGTACATATGTTTCCTTAGTTTAACAAAGCAAAGTAGAGACTAACAGACACATTGAGTGCAACATGGAACCAAAGCAGATATAATTTAAATGTAGGGAAGCGAACAATGCAATGTTAGAAGAGCAACAAAGAAGAAAACTCAGGTCTGTAGATTTTGATGTTTAGTGCTTCGTTATCATTTCCATGCGCTAATATGAGTAATTATATCACACCAATTTTAGGAATGCACAGAACCAGATCTTATGGGTGCATATGTAGAACGTACTATTGACTGGATTACCTATAACACGATCAATAATCAAAGCCGGAGTTAAGTATTGAACCAAATAAAAAGTGGAATTGATATGAAAAATGATAAAACACTTGAGAGAGAGAGAGAGAGAGAGAGAGAGAGAGAGAGAGAGAGAGAGAGAGAGACCGCGAGCAAGAGCCTCCTCCATAGCTGTCTTTTGAACTATCCATCAAATGAAGTGTATTAGGAAGCTACATAAATATGTGTGAACTCATAATGTGTGGTGATATTGAGTGGCGTATGCTATAAAACCTGAAAATTGGAAGGTATATGTTTTTGAAGGGTCCTACGTTTTTCCACTCATGTGCTAGCTGGTACTGATCTACAAAGCTATTCTGTAATTTCTCTGTACACAATAAGTTTTGCCAGACAAAAGGAAAACAGAGAACAAAGAGATAATAAAATCACTAAATATGAAGCGTGCAGTCTGAAAAAATTCATACCCACATCTATCTTCATCCTATCTTTAAGAAATTGTAGTGTTAGTTGCAGATCTGAACACATGAAAAGCACAGAATATTGCAATTGTGATGCTATTAGGTAGCAAAATTATATAGAGCTGTACGGTGATCACAATCACCTTTTGAATGTGATGTCTTAAAAGGAAAAATGAAGCTCTTTATCTGGATAGCACAAGGAGAGACGGCATTATAATATTCATCACTAATACTAATTGTTGTCAATGATAAGAATTCTTCACCTTCTAGTATTACATATTTATCTTCTTAGTTGAGTAGTAAATCGCTCACAAGTAACTCTCCAGGATTGGCGTCCAAAATCGACAAATCTAAAAATAAAAAAAGCTTAATGGCATGTCCAACTATACACCAATCTCAGTTTAGAGAAACCTCATATGAGATATTACCCCCTGGCATCAAGGTTTAAAATCAATGAATATATGCAAACTAAACTTCATGTTACGTTCATTTATTTTGACTCCATTCTGCTAAGATGTCCACGGTCCACCCTCCACCGGTACAGGTAAATCTTCATCTCCCTTTCTATCAGGTGTTTCATAGTTTTCAGTTGAGCTATCAACCATACCAGAAGAATATAAATATTTGTTGATATCATCTTTATTTAATTATATCATAGCATCTTCATTTCCAACTAAACTTACTTCCAAATCATCTTTAGGGGTATCATAAGGTATGACAGAAAGATTGGCGAGACTATCTGCCTGCGGTAGCTTGTCTCCACGCGGTGTCGCTCCATTGGCAGCAGTGCAGCCTGGCGAGCTGTCGCCGCGGCAGCGCCAGGACCCGCCTGCAACCCCACTGGGATGTCTGCCCCTGTCGGCCACTGGGCAGGCTGCTTCACCTGCGGGAGGAAAGCCAACAGGTGGCAAGCCGGGGCTGGCTGATGCTTCCCTCCTGCCTCCTGACGCCATGAGGGCGGCCCAGGCCCCGGGGAGACATCAGTCTGAAGGGGGGCGCTGCGGGCAGCTCTGCTGTAGCAGCCATGGGATCTGCTGCTGCTGTTATCGGATTCTCTGCGCCTATGAATGCGGCGACTACTCCTGTTGCTTCTATGAAACCTCAAGGTATTAATGTGGTTATTGATACGCAAAATATTCCATCACCTACAGTGGTAACGCGACATTTCTCAGGTACAACAGTAACCCCAGTGAAAGAGCAACATGGAAGCATTAGGAAGAGTCCTTTGGTTCATGACGTCGCATCTTTCGGGGGTATTGCACCTCCAGCTTTGTCTATTCGGGCGAGTGACAGGATTCGAGCTCAGCCAAATGCGGATGCAACACAGATGGAAAGAGCCATGCAGAATCTTAGCCAGAGACACGACCTAACTTCTTCAGGTAATGACAACCATAAAGCTTCTCTTTCTTCTTTGTCTGATGAAGATATTTTAGCTAAGGCAAGTCGTTTAGGTATTTCGTTGGGCAAAAATAGACATGAAGTTTTAAAAGCAGTTCAATCTATCAAAGAAGTCGATGTTAACCAAAGCTTAGTGATCCTAAAGAAAAATGTTAATACTCAGTTAAATAAGGAAGAAGGTCATGATAGTTTTCTTATCTCCAAATTCTCAAGTCTTACTGGAGACTTGACAATAGAGGAGGAGCAAGACATTTTAGAGCAGGATGACCTGCTTATGCCTATCATTAAGTTAAAAAAATCTAGAAAGAAGAGGGAGTTCGATTTATCAGGAGTGCGTAGAAGTGCTAGATTTAAAAATAAAAGTGTAGATTAATATGTCTTCTATCAAAGGTTTATTCTGGAATTCTGATGGGTTTGGGGATGTGGCTAAGCATTTGTCTGTCAAAGAACAGCTAAGAGAGGAAAAGTTGGATTTTATCGCCTTATTGGAGACGGGGAGATCAAACTTTTCCTTACCTTTTCTTAAAAATTTGGCAAATGGTTTAGACTTTTCTTGGTTTTGCCTTCCACCTCACGGGAGGTCGGGAGGGATTCTTGTTGGGATTAATAATGTGTCACTCCAAGTTGGTACAGTTGAAACTGGAGATTTCTGTGTCAAACTACATGTTAGGTGCAAACATGATGGGTTTGAATGGGTATAAGTGCCAGTATATGGTGCTGCTCAAGATGCTCAGAAAGCAGAATTCATTGCAGAACTGGCCAGAATGGGTGATTCTGCGAATACTCCGTCTCTAATTGGGGAAGATTTTAATGTTTTAAGAAGAAAAGAGGAGAAGAATAATGATAATTTCAAGCCTCATTGGCCTTTCGTCTTTAATGCCATTATTGAAAGTCTAAACCTGAGAGAGATAACTCTTTCGAGTAGGCAATTCACATGGGCTAATAGGAGAGATTGTCCAACATATGAGAAGCTTGATCGTATTCTCTCAACGGTAGAATGGGAACAAAAATTTCCTTTAGTTACGGTTAGAGCCTTGACTAGGTCTGGTTCTGATCATGCACCTCTGTTGCTTGATTCGTGTAATCATGCTCATGTTGGCAACAAAGCTCACTTCTCTTTTGAAACTTCATGGCTGAAACATGAAAATTTCTATGAGATAGTGAAAGCAGAATGGGAGGCTGAAACTCGTGGCAACTCTCCCATTGCTAAATGGCAATACAAAATTAGGCACCTTAGGCGTTTTTTGAGGGGTTGGGCTAAGTGTTTAAGTGGCCAATATAAGAAAGAAAAAGATAGATTGCTATTATTAATAGATGAATTGGATTTGAAAGCAGAGTCAATTCCTCTAGACAATAATGAGAGAGAAATTTTGAGAAAGGAAAATGATGATTTAACAAAGCTCCGTAGAGATGAAGAACTAAAATGGGCACAAATGGCTAAAGTGAAACATGTTCAAGAAGGGGGAAATAACACTAAATACTTCCATCTCATTGCTAACGGAAAGCATCGTAAAAAGAAGATTTTCCAACTGGAACAAGAAGAAGGAACCATAGTGGGTGATGAAAATCTACAACTATATATTTCGGAATACTACAAGAAGTTGTTTGGAGAGCCATCTTCTTCTACTCTCACTTTGAATGAGGAGTATATGCAAGATATACCGCAATTAGCCCAAGAGGAAAATGATATCCTTGCTGCTGAATTCACAGAAAAGGAAGTTAAGGATGCAATTTTTCAAATGGAGCTAAATAAATCTCCAGGTCCTGATGGCTTCCCAGCCGAGTTCTATCAAACTTTCTGGGAAGTTATCAAGGGTGATTTAATGCCAATGTTCTATCAACTGCATTCAGGAGAGTTACAGTTGTTTAAATTGAACTTTGGTGTTATTACTCTGTTACCAAAGAAGGAGAATGCGGTTCAAATCCAACAATATAGACCAATTTGCCTCCTTAATGTTAGTTTTAAAATTTTCACGAAAGTCGCCACAATTAGAGCTAATACAGTTGCCGAAACAGTTATTAGTCCTACGCAGTCGGCTTTTATGCTAGGACGACATATTCTTGAGGGAGTGGTTGTCTTACATGAAACTATTCATGAACTTCATAGGAAGAAATGGATGGTGTGATTTTTAAAATTGATTTTGAGAAGGCATATGATAAGGTAAAGTGGCCTTTTCTTCAACAAGTTATGCGCATGAAAGGGTTTCATCCTAGTTGGTGTCACTATGTCGAACAATTTGTGAGGGGAGGAAGTGTAGGGATTAGGGTCAATGATGATATTGGTCACTATTTCCAAACCAGAAAGGGGCTCCGACAGGGTGATCCACTATCACCAATGTTATTTAACATTATTGCAGATATGCTAGCCATCCTAATAGCAAGAGTGATAGAGGATGGTCAGATAGGAGGTCTCATCCCTCATCTAGTTGATGGAGGAATCTCCATTTTGCAATATGCTGATGACACAATACTTTTCATGGAACATGACTTAGAAAAGGCTATTAATATGAAATTGATTTTGCGTTTTTTCGAAGAGTTGTCAGGATTAAAAATTAATTCCCACAAAAGCGAGATTTTCTATTTTGGTAAGGCTAAAGAGGAAGAGGAACAGTATAAACAACTATTTGGTTGTGAATCTGGCTCTCTACCCTTTAGATATTTGGGTATTCCAATCCATTATAGAAAATTAAAAAACTCTGAGTGGAATCCAGTGGAAAGTAGGTTTGAAAATAAATTAGGATGTTGGGCTGGAAAATTACTTTCCTACGGGGACCGCCTTGTGCTGATCAATTCAGTTCTTACTAGTTTACCAATGTTTATGCTTTCCTTCTTCCAGCTACCTAAAGGGGTACGGAAGAGGTTAGATTTTTTCCGATCATGTTTCTTTTGGAAATGTGAGGAAAATAAGAAGAAATATAGGTTAACCAAGTGAAACTTAATTTGTAGACCTAAAGACCAAGGTGGTTTGGGGATTGAAGTTTTAGAGATTAAAAATTCCTGCCTTCTTAGTAAATGGCTTTTTAAACTCCTTTCTGAAGAGGGTTTGTGGCAACAATTGCTAAGAAATAAGTACCTATCACAAAAAACTCTCGCTGAAGTTGAAAGTAAACCCACTGATTCACCTTTCTAGAAGGGACTAATGAAAATAAAAGGAGATTTTTTTAGTAGAGGTAAATTTGTAGTAGGCTCTGGAGAAGGTGTGCGTTTTTGGGAGGATATCTGGCTTGGTGATGAGACACTTGCAACCCAGTATCCGCAACTATATAATATTGTCCACCGTAAACATGATACTGTGGCGAATGTTATGGGGTCAACTCCTTTAAATATTGGTTTTCGGAGAAGACTAATTGGGGATAAGTGGGATCAATGGACACACCTTTGTCAACGCTTAATGATGATAAATTTAAATGATGATATTGACAAATTTGTTTGGGGTCTAACCTCCACAGGGAAATTCACGGTTAAATCGATGTATAATGATATGTTAAATGGACACACACGATATCTCTGCAAGTATCTTTGGAAAATAAAAAACCCACTGAAAATAAAAATCTTTATGTGGTTCCTTAGTAAGAAAGTTTTGTTAACCCGTGATAAGTTAGCAAAGAGGAATTGGAATGGAAATACAAAATGTTCTTTATGTGATGCCGAGGAATCAGTTGAACATTTGTTTATTTCTTGTCCGTTTGCTAAACTTATTTGGCGGGTTCTTTTCGCTGCGTATAATATTCCACCTCCATCCAATATAACAAATATGTTTGGAAATTGGCTTAATGGAGTTGACAAAGATGATAAAGCTAGAATTCGTATTGGCATTTCGGCTTTATGTTGGTCAATTTGGAATTGCAGGAATGATATGGTTTTTAACAAAATAGACTCTACCCATTTTTTGCAGGTTATCCACACTATGGTCCACTGGATCTAGCTTTGGCGTTTCTTGCTTTCGGAGGATCAGCGGGAATGCATGGTTTCTGGATGCAACCGCCTTCGCATGGTTGCCCAAGATATTTTCTACCAGGCTACTTGGCGGCATGTTAAGAGATTACATGATGCTTAGTTTGCTTAGTACTTTTTTCTTTTTCCGATTGTTGATTTGTGTATCGATCCTCGTTGATCCATGAGTTGTAAACTTTGAATTTGGAATGTTTTAATAAAAGGCTGTGTGCATCAATCGATGCAGAGGCCGGGGTACACCCCATTTCGAAAAAATCTTCCTCCTCAAGTTATTCTTCTTCAAAATCTTCGATTATCGGTTTAATTATGAACGAACTTTGAGAAATGGAAGCTCATTACTCCCTCCCCAAACTTAAGGGAGATATTGCTTCTTTCCTACAATCAATGTTAGAACGTTCAGTGTTTAGAAATGTTCTTCCAAAAATAATTGGACAATGCGAATCAATTGGCATATCAATGACAAAAAAAATCAATGGGATAAGTATATAAGATCCTATCACAATAGGTAAATTTTACCATTGGAACTCGAAGTGTCTTATCAACAAGCATTATTATCATATCCGTGTCTTCTAATTGTGAATGTTCAAGTTCATCTTCAATGCTAAAATAAAATCTATAAAAAATAATATTAACGGTTGTTCCAATATCACAAAGACAATAATAAGAGGATCCCCAAAATGTGCAAGGTAGAACAGGCTTACCCACATTTTTAGCTTTCACCATACCTTATACAAATTGCGAGGCTTCGGAGTCAAGCTCAACTACATTGCAATGCGCATACATAGCCAAAATTCCTTCCTTAGTTACCTCTCCTTCTTCATCTGCAACATCATAGGTGGGTTCCTTATTACCAAAATTTTCTTCCAGTACTCTTACCTCTTCCACCTCTTCTTCCTTTTGTTCTACAAGGAGTTGAGCTCTAATGTGCCTTGCCGATGTCCTTGGGAAAGGGAGTCGTTCTTCTCAATGGGTACCTCTTTAGGTGCTTCAGCTACAACTTGCACTTCTTCAACAGGTTGAGGTGGCGGAGTATAATGAAGCCATTCCTTCTTAGGTGCTTCAATAAATTCTATAAGAGCTTGAAGAACATCTAATACCATAACATCATCAAGATTAAGTTCATCAGCCGTTTCTTTTACTTGTCCAGTTTTTCTTTAAGAAGTTTAGACAAACATATTCAGTTTCTATCTCACCCTCACTCCCAAGATCAAAGCCCCAAGATTCTCTATTTCTATGAACATTATCTAGGCGTATCCAAGCTTTCTTAGGGGTGAGTTCCATAAAAGATCCACCGGATAGTAAATATAACTAGATGATACCCCGCGCGTTGCTGCGGGAAATCATGGTAATACCGGTGTTAAAATCGTTATATTATTGTAGGGATTAACAAAATATCATGTTTGCTCTGAGAAATAACATAGAAATGAAAATGCAAGTACATCTTAGATTTAAAGCACACCACTTATTTTTCCGCGGAGAACACCACAGTTTGAGATATGTTGTTACTCTTGAGATGTGAACATACGTAGAAAGTGAGTATGCAATGTTTACAATTAATGTTACGATCGCCGATGAAGTTGACATATATGGTCCACCGGTTGATTAGTTAATTTCTTTGGTTGCCCCATTTTCCGCCCCTGCTCCTTGCGTAATTATGTGATGTGCTTTTCTCAAGCATGGCTGATCAGAAAAAAAATACTACGAAAACAGAATAGTAAATTGATTAGGAAATAATTTTATGTACCAGTAGAATGTCACCAAGGATCAAATACAACTAATATTATTGAATCTCTTCGTATTATATGAGACCTAAGAGAATAAGAAATTTATAAAAATAAGAAAAAAATTACAAACAAAATGATTTACAAAAGATGAATAAAATAGTTGGCGCCCAAGCAGTATTATTTGATCTTGAAGCTGAAGCACTATCTAAATATGTGATCAATTTAACTACAATACCTTTGAAATTCCAAATTTTCATATGTAATAAGCATGAGGTATATGCCAAAACCAGGGATCTAATATTCTCATACCTGCATAGATGATAATTCAATTGCAGTTGCCCAAACGGAGATATTTAGCTATGCTGGGTATAACAAACCATGCAGACATATGCACACATATTTCAAGAAACCACAAGACCATACTACATGAAACCGTACTTGTCCAAGGATAAATAAAGCTATAATTCCAATCTTTGAACTGGTTTCAGCTCTCTATTTTAATCTAAAAAAATGGTTACTGTTTTTATTTCCAAATCATGCACAAAGCAACCAAATTGGAAGATACTTATTTTACGCATGCAGGCCCCAAGAATGATGTTAGCATAGAAGCATTATCTGAGTTTTTCATTCCCTTTCGCTGCATACTGCATAGTCAAGTTAAAGACAATGGACAAATATTGTATATGTACATCGAGTATCACAAGTTGGCATGTTAAAATACAGTATAAAGGGAGTGTTAAGGATATCTGCAACAAATGGAAAGAAAAATGTAAATTTCTCTGCTGCTCGTGTGCAATATATTACTATCTATAAAAAAACAACCACACAAAATCTGGGAACCTGCAGTGGCACTAACAATCTAACATAGTCGAGAACCCCACCAGTGGATTCTGGCCAACATCCACCAATATAGCTCCCTGCGCAGCATGGCCAATACAATTTGGGACACCGGAAAACGGACACTAAGTATGCAAGTAATTGGCGGGGTTTATCATGACGTACTAAATCGCTCGACTTGCTATTGCGATGAAACGAAGCTGGGGGGAATCAGGCGTAGAGACCAAGCCGGTCCTGCTGCGGCGACGCTCCTGCTCCATCAGCCAGAATCCCGTGCACTGCAGTATAGAGGAAACATGGTACTCACGCGTCAGGCCAAAATCAACTCGAAATGACATATGAGCCTGGAAGTCTGGAACGACACTCGTACCCAGTTAAATGGACCATTGGTCATGGAGGATGTCGTCGGGATGCGATTCTGGAGGACGACGGGGCGGTGGCATGGCTCCTGGAGGAGGAGGCGGTGGAGGGCACGGCGGCAAGGGATCGCTGGAGAGACGGCGAGATGGACTCATCCCCCCGCGCAGGCTTGTCCTCGTGGAGGGTGCCCATTGTTTAATTCCGGTGGATTCAAATCGCAAACGTTGACGTGAACGCGTGGGAGAGCTCAGAGTTTATAAAGAGGGTAAATTTTTTTAGATATGGATAAAGAGGGTAAATATTGCGGGGACTCTTTGGATACCTCCATCAGTTTCCAATTCTTCGGAAGGTCATGCGGGAGATGAAGAGGAAACGCTAGTCATCAATGGTTGTATCGATGGAGAAGAAACATCGATGGGATATGATGTCCATCACGCGAGCTGGAAGCAACGGGATTGGCCGTTCAGTTCCATGTTTCTTTTCTTGATAATGGGCTGTCAGTTGAAAAAGATCTGCACCCCTCAAAAAAAAAGTTGGAAAAGATCTGCGTTCTGACCAATTTGAAACGTTAAAAGAAAAGAACCGACGAAAATGACGCTGCATGAGTAGAAGTCATGATGCATAAGCGTTATTGCCACCATTAACTGCAACTAATTTAAGGGGGAGGCGAAGCTGAAAATAAGGGGACATGATTAATTTGACAATACAAAAGGATATTTTTCTGAGGTGGCAGGTGAGATGAGGTGGCATGGATGCATTGGTTAGAAGGATAGTTAGTGGGTATTCCTAGGTGGATAGCTTGCATGTTGAGAGAAATCATGTAGTGGGGTGCTCCTATTTAGATATAAAAGATAAAAGATTCTCTTTTATTATCTTGATCAAGTCCTCCATAAAAATGTGCAACACATACCAAGTTGGTAAATCATGATGGGGACAACTTTAAACCGTACATTTATATCTCAAGTAGGCTCTCATTAAAATTTCGCCGCGATGATTCTTGAAATTGGTTATGAACCTTCTCGCTTCGGCGGACTTTGCCTTGGCGTAAAATCGAAATATAAACTCCTTCATGATATTCTCCCAAGTAACAATCTTCTCTGCAGGACAAGTTCTATACCAAGACAATACAGTGTTGGTTAGAGATTGACTAAACAATTTAAGTTTCAATTCATAATCAGAATAGTTTCTCAATTTAATTGTGCAACACAACTCTTTATAGAAGTGTAAATGATCATAAGGATCCTCATCGGGATCATCTCCTACAAATATTTTCTCCTTCATAGTAGAAATTAGACGTGGATGAATTCCAGACTAAACATCATTCCCATTTCGATATTCTTTAACAAATCCTCGGTTAAATCTCTGTATCAAGCTTATTCATAAACCCAAGAGCATCCATGGTGCTACCTGAAACTATCAAACAACTTTAGTAAAAATAATTAATAAATTGAAAACTAGGGACAAAGACCAAAAGCACTGAGCTCCCCTACAATAGCGTCAGAAAGTAGCCTGATAACTGCAAGTACATCGATCAATTGTAGCTAGTTTCAATATAAGAGAATCAAACAACGAGGAGATACTAGTTAAGGTCTTAATTCCCCTTGCTACTATATATTAAAGGCTACTTATAAATTGTTCTTTAGTCTCAAATAAAGGTGTTTTAAATTATTGTTGTAATTGGTTGCAAGAAAATAAACAAAGCAATTAGTAAAAGGGTTGTGAGAAATGTGTTGAAACTTAATAAGACAAAGTGTTCTCATGAATTATTGGATCCACCTCTAGCATTAGGATTCATGTTAATCAAGATAAAAAAATTAATCATATTGTGTGTGAGAGAGCTCCATAACAGGATGCGCCCAGAAAGTTGCGGCTAGCCTTTTGCAAACCACATATTGACTATCGCAATTAAGGGTTTTACCCCATGGTTATCGATATGAGCTTGGTGAATCCCCCTTTATTCCCTCCCATCCATGTGTTGAAGTGCTGATACGGAAATGTCACTTCTCGCTGTTCACTTTACCACACTTCAAAGGATAGTTCACTCTCGAGACCATAAGGCAGATATTACATGGTGCACAACATATAATATCAAGAGAGAGAACTAACACACATTAATAACTTAAAACCATAAATCATCTTAGATTCATCTCATATTCATGCTATGGTTTCTCCATCTCCCCAAGAACTAAAGGAACTACTCACACATGGAAACAATCAAGAACATCATCATACTCTTATGGATTGAATGAATGTAATGGAATGAATTCGAATACAAATCCACAATAGCAATCAAGATTACAACTATGGTTGAGGGAGAATGGGATCGGTGATGGTGATGGAGATTCAGTGGTTGATGATGAAGGGGATGATGCCTTGTCCTCCGATGATCCATGTAGCAGCCTCGATGATGTCTTCTTCAAAGTTCCTACTCTAGATCTGTTCAGGGGCAGTGTTTATGTGTTTTTCGAAGCCATGTGTCTTAGATCTCTCTGCCGTCTACGCGAGATGAAAGTATTTAATGAGGCGGTGCTTCTGGCACGTCGTACGGGCGGTAGGTACGGGCAGGCCTCCCTAGTACCGATGCCCGCTAAACTTAGTGGAAGTTGTCCTCGCATTCCCCTTTCATCCAGGTGCATAATTAAGTGCTTAAATGATTTTTATCACATCAAAATACAATAAAAATAATAGTTTTGATTGATATTTTATCATCGCCTTATTATTTCGAGATCCTGCGTAAACAAGCATAAAAGGGCGTGGTAGCGTGTTGAAATACAAAAATCCTATTGGTACTCACATATACCTTCATGAAATAACGGTGTAAAAACATGCTAAAAATGCACTCATAAAAAATGAAAGCACATACACGAATGGTGACATCAAAGAATTCCATTATATTCTTGGTATGTGTGTGGTTTCCCATCAAATGTATGTAATGGCTATAATATGGAATCATCCTTTTAATGTTAATTGCATTTTACACGATTAACTTTGCCATATGTGTATTCCAGCATTAGAGAGGTTTTTTACAGGAGTGTCTTCACAAATATGCATCTCATTACTGTGCTAGACATGTCTGCCATTACTTTTGAGATGACGAAGGAAGTAAGAACGCAGAGATTGCTTCATGAGGATGAATTTTGCCGTATGTCTGAACTCCAGTACTTCGTTACATGTCTCCATGAAATTGATGTAGCTAAGAACATCTTCGTGAGTAAATTATTATAGCTCAACCATTTTATGAGAGTATTACTTGTGTGTTTACTAATGGGTTTTACTTAATTATTTATTTCAGGTCATGCCATTAAGCTTTGCAAATGGTTACAAGATCTCGCGGAAAGGCAAAGATTTGTTTCTGATATATGGCATGGATGCACCAATTCCTGAGAAGTACGGTATCTATCATGGAAACATAGATGAGATAGAGTTCAGCAATGGTGGGTGGACCAACTTCTACCACATGAACTAACTTGTAGTCATTTCACTGGTTGTTGTGAGAGTGGAAATGAGGGAAGAATGCATTGACTTGTTTGTGACGAAGATTCACTGAATATCCCTCCAGGAGTTCTGAAGAAGAAGATGCTTTTGCCTCTACCTAGCTAGATCTTAGTTGAGGACCATGTGTTTAATGTTGGGCTGTCAGAAACTATGTTTAATGTTGGGCAATGTGAACTATATGTTTGTATTGTAATACATATGCACCCATATGCATGTCAATTCAGTTGGTTATGAATCTGAATCCCTAGAATATCGATCATGTTTTCTACCGATGTATGAACTTTCACATAGAATAGGTTCAGATCATTATAAATTTAGCAGAGCAAACAGTAAACAAAAAAATCCTTAAATCAAAAATTCCATTGGTTCCGAATATGTTGCAAATAGTCCATCTCAGTTGAGATGGTTAAATTACAGATCGTCTCTATACACACAATTAGACCGTCTCTAAAACTAATTGCATTGGAATTTTTAATCAAGAAAACATTACATAAATAATTTATAGTTTCTCATTTTCAGATATTCATTTTATTTCATTTTAATATTTTGATATTCTAATCAAACTTTAGAATTGATCATAACCTGGAGCTCACGAATAAATCCAGAGATTTCAAATTGTATTCTTTTAGTATTTCTTCAATAAAGATTTGTCTAGGCTTGGTCATTGTAATCACATAACGTAACGTACCACTTAATATTTCCATTATGATTTTTTCATATTTTATATAGTTATTTCATAATTTATTAATGAAACAAGTGTATCAAGACAGCAAGCATCATACCTATCATGGTGAAATTCAAAGTTTGTACTACATTCTATACTTTCTTCGACATATAAACTTATTTTTTTTAGCATAGAGCTTGTATGTACACACATAATCATATATGGACCTTCATTTAACTTTTTTTCAATATTCTTCTAATTTGAGAGTTTGTTCTATTTCGGAGTTTCCAAGTAAATTCGGGTGTTCCGTGGTGTACTTATTTTGTTATGTAATTCACATTTTCATTGGCCTCATGTTTTGTACATATTCTAAATGCATGTATGCACATTTATGTTTTGTATAAATTGTTTGGCCCATGAACCTTTATGTTTTGTACACATTTTCATACCCGGATGGTTCGGGTTTTGAGCTACAGGGCGGGTCTTTGTCCTTTTCAGAGACGGGTTTATTTTACATCCGACTTCGATAATTTGGAGCTGTGGCGCCGATAACTTCCGATAAAATAGGGGGACAGTGGATTTTTTCCTCATTCTCCCCCCATCCGTCCAAACCCTCGCCACCGTTGTGTCCTCCTCGTCGATACCGTCTCCTCCTCGCCGCCCCATCCGTCGGCATCGACGCTCGCCGCCCTGCATCGGTCAGTGCTGCCCCATCACTCGACAGACTCCCCCATTCAAGTTAGTAGTGTATATGTTAGATCGATTAACGAGTTGATGTATGTGTTAGATAATTAATAACTTGTGATTTCTTGTGTAGGATATGGCATGTTTCCAAGTTTGCATGACTCACTTCAAAGAAAGACTCTTCTCAACTGGCTCTTTATTCAGTGTTCATCTCGTACCGGGTTATTTCGAAAATTATGTGGTACTAATATTTACACATATATTATACTAACTTAAATAGTCAACATTGCATGAAATTAATGTATTAATTTAATGTGTGCTTTTCGTGCACAGATTGTCCCATGCAACACAAGGGCGCAATTCAATGATCTCATAGGAGATAGTGTGCAATTCCGAGCTGGTGGCGATACGAGGTTCAAGTGCAAAAAGGGTCAACTAGGACTCGCTCTGGAGGTGAAGGTTGGCGTTAATTCATTGCCCGGAGCCATCTCATAGGACATAGTGAGTGGGTGTGCTTTTCCATGGAAGGAATCATACCCAGGATAACTCTCATTTATATCAACAGTGGTCGACCACTTGTGACCTAGAGATGCAACCTTGCCGACGGTGAGAATGAACACCTTTAGCAAATCATCCCTCCAAGCAATTCCTTCACCGGGGTGCCATTTTTCACCCTTTTGACGACCATGAATGTTAAGAGTAACCTTATGGTAATTAAGTATATTATTTCAAGTGACCCTAGAGCTATATATATCATATGATAATGGCCGTGTAACTCATGTTATCACATTTTTGCATTGTAGAAATTACCTAAGAACATGGTTTTTAATCTTCATATCCCTCAAGATGGCTTGGTTAGACTACGCGTTGAAGCACGTCGTGGCATTACCGCTGTCGAGTACAAGATGGATGTTGATGACCGCATCTCCTTCCTAGGTGAAGGGTGGAAGAACTTCCTCCAATCTAAGCATCTACAGACTGGACAGGCCATACTCATCACTCCAAGGACCACATGCAGGCACCTGCAGATGATTTTCTTTATCGACATCATCAATGATTCAGCGTCATCGGGGTTAGAGTTAGACTCGGAGGATTAGTGATACTCGGAGGAGTAGGCGCAGTGACTTCATAACCTTGTTGCTAGTTTGTGGACCAAAATGTTTAATTATAGTTCTATTGTGTAGAGTGAACAAGTTATTCTCCCCTCTCCATAAAAGGATATCCACCTTTAAACATATATCATGTTTCAAACTAGCTAGGAAACTTTCCTTCAAAAAGAATAATAATTAAATTTAAGCAGTAACTACAACCTTAGAGACGGTTCCAAATAGTTCCCGTCTGGGGGATATACTATGTCGACCTGCGTAAGAGGGATAATTGGCGGCAAAATGTGAAAATGTGTCCTCGTTAGAGACGTTTTAGATTATGAGACATCTAAGATGAATAATTTGTAGAAAAATCCAAAATTGTTTGGACAAATTTGACGGGCGGTGCCACTTCGCGTTCATTCGCCACCGCGTGTCCAACATTTCAGAGCCACCGTCTCCCCTTACCCCTGCCGCTGGTCTCCTGCCACTCCTCCTGGCCGTTTTGTTGTCGGTCCTCATCCACGCAGTTTTGTTTAAGCGCGATCCTCCCCGCCGCCCCTCCAACCCCGCCTTCGGTCCAGGTATGTGAACGAACCCCAAAAACCCTAATTCATGCGACGCCACCGATCCATCTTGTGCCTAACTCTAGCAATCATACTAGCCCGGGTGTCCAGAGAAGACGCAGAATCAAAACAAGTAGATCTCAAATCTAAAAATATTGCTTGCATCTCAAATAATGCATCTTGTTAGCTTCCACATCATCTTTCAGTTAACTGGTCGATTAACTGCTAATCAGAGGGTCACCGAAACGATAAGGGCATATTCAGTGAACTGGCTGATTAACTAGTTGAACCAATTCCCATAGTTTTCTATTAGAAATTATGACTTCAAATCCACACATTATGTAACAATTATATAATAACTATATGTGCTCAAATTGTTTACAGTACATATGCGTATGATTTTAATGTAAGCTAACAAGAAATGTGTTTTTGTTTTCCAGTATCTCTTGATTCCTATATTAAGATTATATTTTAACTTCAGATAATAATAGACAATTTGTGTATCGCTTTATTTAGCAAATGGAAACCTCCTATGATGATGCAATATCGCTCAGTAGCGAGGACAGTGACTTTTTGCAGCCGTGGGAATGATCATTCCATGTCATCACATGAAAAGCCCAGTACTGTGAAGCTTCTTCTTAGATGTATGTAGAACATGAAATATGAACTATTTTGTATATAGTATAATATGTTGTAGTATAAGATTGCATGCCTTAATTTGCTCTGAAATTTGAGTAGTTTGAATATTTAGCAAGTTAATATAAGATGAAGATAATCACTTCTATAATCTGTGTCATACTCTGCTTCCCAATGATACCATATTTCTATTTGTAGCATCGGGACCTCAACACAAGGGTACCAAAGACTTTGATAAGCAGTGTCTGTTTGGAAACGACATGTATCTGACAAAAGATCAAGTGAACTTCCTTTTAGATTGGTATGATCCCGATTTTCCACCAAAAATCAAGTACTATGTGTGTGGGGCCAGACTAGCTGTCCGAAACACCCGTTATGCATACACATTCACGATCCCATGATCAGTATGTCGTGAAAGCATAACCGAACTGGTATCAAATACATCATCCATTACAGTACCGAATAAACAGGTTACAACAGGTGACATGACCAATACTTACATAAGAGCCGCAATGGCAGGAGATCAACAATCACACAACGGAAATACTTCAGACGAAAGCGTTTGCATGGCCCAAGTCATGCCATAACCCTACAGGCAACTAACTGGGAAGACATTCCTAGCTCGCATAGACGTCGTCAACTTCTTCTTCATCTGTCGAACTCCATCAAGTCTGGCCAAGTAAATAGCCAGCGACAAAGCCATGAGTACATTATGAATTGTACTCGGAAACCACCTTAGAGAGAAGTAAAGGATATGCATTTTTGGCTGTAGCAAGGAACATGCACTAAACTAGGGCTACAAGGAGTGAGAGATAGTTTCTCTCGAGAGTATGACATCTCTATATCTTTGTTGAAAACCTTTTGTAAAACAGTTTAGTTGCAGACTCATAGGTAAGGATGACCCACTTTCCTTTCCGGCCATCTCATATAGCCAAAACAACTTTTCCAACTTTCTACCGTACCTCCCGGGTACATTTCCACCAGTCTCACTGGCATCATTTTCCCGAAATAATTTTGAAAGAACAATTTTATAAACCAAAACTTTCCTCTAATGCCAAGTACCACCATTCCCATGTCCATAACCGCGGACACGACTATTCGAATAGATTTACACTCTGCAGAGGTTGTACACTTTCCCCACAAGATCCGATAAATCCGTCGGGATCATCCCTGGTTCACCAAGCGTCAAAACGCGGGGCTCGGATAACCGATCGTAGTTTTTCGCTTGCTCGCCATAGCCTAAGAGATGCCGCCTAGAGTTGTACCTCCCAACACCAGAGTCCGAAGGTCGTTTACCTAGGAGTAGCAAATTCCCCGACCAGCTCGATCCTCCGGAATGCCACGACCAATTGTGGGGCATTATTCAATGGGAGCGCATAGGTTGTACCCCTGCCATCGGTACGCAATGGAAAGGCGTACCCGGTTTGTCGGGAAGGCCACGGTCGATAGGTGTCCATGCTCGGACTACCCCTTACACTTGCAGGACCCATACTAGGGCGAGACAAACTACTACGCTACGCCCGTCCCACTTAAGAGTAATGTGGTTGTACTGGCAAGGTCCGATTTCGTACTATGATCACCAAGGTTTTTCAAAAACAACTTTTCCTCTCCACTTGCCTCCAGCAATTTTTCTTTCCATAAACCTTTTTGCCTTTCATAAAACCGCACTTGCGCAGGGCTACCCCATTCCAAAGTTTTCGAAAAACTTCTTTTCTTGAAAACATTTTCACAACCATTTTTCCAGGGCTCCCAACCTATAGTCCAACTCTTCTTTGAAAAATGACGACAAGGATGAAAAGGTGGTAAGCACCATATCACTAAGGCCTTGTTTGGTACCAGTGTTTCAGTGGGGATTAGTGGGGATAATACTCTAGAGTATTGGGTGAATCACTGCTGTCACCCAATCCCCACAAAACCCCATCCCCAATCCACTAGATAGGGGTAGAGTATTGGGGATTGAAAAAATTACACTAAAATTTGGGGGAAAAGTGGGGATAAGTGGGGATTAAACTCTCTCATACTCTAGCACCAAACATGCATTGGGGATAAGTGGGGATTTAAAGTTTGGAGCGGATTATCCCCGCTAATCCCCACTAAAACTCTAGTACCAAACAAGGCCTAATGGGGGTTTGATCAGTAGGTACCAACGAGGGTTGCACCCTAAGGGTGGAATAATAAAAATCCGGGTAGCAATAACCACCCACATAAATAAATAAAATATGCAATTTATAAAACAATTAATAATGCAAGAGCAAGATAATTTAGGATGAGATATGCATCAAGAGGTGGCTTGCCTTGGTTGGCTATTTTTCGCTGGACTTCATCTTCATGAACCATTTGCTCTTCCTTCCTCTTCAACATCCTCACCACGGTCCTCTCCTTCTCCGATAGGGTTCGTATTCTAACGTCACAAAATAAAAGAGAAGGAAATCAATACCTAGCCATAGCATCAAACCACACAAACAACATGCAAAAACAAACCACTAAATTAGAGACACTAAATAATTCAAGCAATCATCACCTAGGGGAAAAGGGTGATCCTATTTATGAAAGAACATTTTTTATCGTTACTAGAAAAGGCCTTAACAGAACATAAGTTTGCTAAAAAGGGTTCTGCATCTCATCAAAACATAATTTACACAAACTCAGGAGGCTAATGACTTTTGGAAACCACCAGTAGGGTCTGGTGCTGAAGTTCATTATAAAACATTTTAAACAAAACACTCCATTTCCCTAGGGGTGAAATAAGCAACCATACCAAATTATCAAGCTGCTACAGAACAATGCACACAAAATTTTGGTAAAATCACATAGAGTAAATCTTGACTTTATAAAGCTACGTAAATTGGATTCACTCAATTTGGGTTTTTTAAACAGGAGATAAGAGATTCCTAAAACCAGAACTGGCTTAGGAACTAAATAAATGGCCTAAAACTTTCGGTGGCTCACAAAAATACAAATAGGATATTTACTGGAAGCTAATAACAAATAAGAAATCACATCCACTCGAAGTTTTCAAAAATAAATTTTAAATTATTCTTCAACAATTAAACAAAATAGAAACTGGAGCAAACAATTTTTAAGGCACACAGATACCAGAGCATAACAAACCATTAACAAGTATACCAACAGATAGGTACTGAAAAATGTGATCCACCAAAATTGGTTTGGCATTTTTCTGAGCTATAAAATAATTACCACCATTTTTATAGTGAAAGGCACCCTGTTTTGGTTATAAAATTCCCATAAATTAAATATGGACCACAAAATATTTCCTCTGACCTAGATGAACCCTAGGAGTATACCTACCATAGGAATTTGGTTTTATTGCGTAAGCCCTTTATTTTTCAAACTAAAAATCCAGAAAGGGCTCTCTGGCCAGATCTGGTTTTATTTACCATGCAAGTTTTAGGAAACTCCTGCCTGTGAGGTTTGTACCAAAGTGAAGCTATTGATATAAACTGTTCATAAAAATCAGTTACACTCCAAAAAAGATGTTTACATCTTCCACACTAAATTAAATACTGAAAATGCATCATTTTAGAAAAACAATAATCAGTACAAATTCATAAGATAAAAACACATGCATGCAGTTGGAGGTAGTCAGGAATTAGTTGAGGAGTATGCAGAAATTTGAATCATGCCAATATGTGAACTGGGGAATTTCTGGTGATTTAATAGCTAGGGAAGTAATCAGCAGGATCAAATACTAAGAAAAAGGAGAAAATGAGCTGGCTAGCTTGGCCGGGGCGGCTGGGCTCTATGGGCGCCGGCCCAAGTGAGTGGCAGTGGGCGTGCGGCCGAAGTGGAGGCGCGGCCCAGCATGGTCATTGAATTATGTTTTCGACAGTTTCAGATTACGGTGATTAGTCGTTTTCACCTTTTTAGCAGGAGCAAATGAATGAACTTATTTGGTAGATTATTGATCTAGTTTGATAAGAAAACATTAGGGAATACTAGAAATTTTATACAACCTTATTTGGTTGAGATATGAGGATTTGGGAGGAGTGGAAAGTCAGACCAAAATACACTTTCAGAAGAACACTAAAATCCAGTGTTTTGACACTAGCGAGTTTTGACGATTTCCTCATTTTTCCCAGAGTGATGTGAAGCTCTAAAAGGGGTTAGTCTTTTCCCAGGATAATTAGAATAGTACCAAGATTGTAGGAAATTTCATAAATCGATTTTTACGGAACAGCAGGGAAAATGAGAGAGGTGCAAAGTGATGCCCAAAATAATCTGCATTGATCCTTTGACTGCGCTACCGATAGTTTTTAGAGATCAGGGGATTTCAAAATTTTAGTTAGGTCGATAGGGGACTGTAAATGGGATGAGTCTTTTTCATAGTTAAAGATGGTACTACCAACTTGGCAGATAATTTCACAAATTATTTTTAGCAGAAGGTATAAGGAAATGATGGAGGTCAAAAGTGGGGCTGAAAACAGATTTCGAATGTCTTAACTGAATTTCGACACTTGTTCCGCAATAGATGTCAAACTTCACAAAAATTTCAGAGAGGGCTGGGGTTTAGGGATCGAGGCCATGCATGTGTAAGTGTCGATATGCCATGATGATAAGATCGTGGTTGACCAATTGTTTTCTTGTGTTTGTTGTCTTTGACTAAAATTGACTTAGGTCAATTTAGTACACACATGTCAAATTTGCAAAGTTCAACAAACATCATTTTGAACCAAGAGAAGATTGTGATTTTAGGAATAGAGGCATGAGAGTGTAATACACCAATCACCAAGTCCCACACACAACCAGTAAAATGCACTCCAGTAATAATCAAGCAATGCCAAACTCAAGATTGAGATACAAGCCTCGAATGAAGGAGTGATTTGTAGATACAAGATGTAGGATAACGTTGCATAGAAAACAAAAAAATTCCTACCGCGAACACGCAATCCAAGCCAAGAAGCAATCTAGAAGACGGTAGCAACGAGGGGATGATCAAGACTAACCCTTGAAGAGATTCCAAAGCCTATAAGAGTAGGCTCTTATTGCTGCGGTAGACGATCACTTGCCGCTTGCAAAAGCGTAGAAGATCTTGATCACGATCGGTTCCGGCGCCACGAACGGGCAGCACCTCCGCCCTCGGTCACACGTTCGGTTGTTGATGAAGACGACGTCCACCTCCCGTTCCAGCGGCAGCGGAAGTAGTAGCTCTTCTTGAATCCGACAGCACGACGGCGTGGTGTCGGTGGTGGTGGAGAAATCCGGGGAGCTTCGCTTGCGTGCGGGATGTGGTGGAGGAGAGATACCGCTAGGGTTTGGGGAGAGAGAGGGGGCGCCGGCCCTAAGGGGTGCGGCCAAGGCTGAGGCTTGAAGTGGTCAGCCCCTCTCTATGCCCCTCATTATATAGGTGGAAGCCCCAAGAGTTCTAGTCCAAGTCTTCGAATAAGACCCCAACACTAAAACCTCCCAAAAGTGGGAAACCTACTCAAGTCCTACTCAAGGTGGGACTCCCACCTTTCCTGAGGCTGGCCGGCCACCCTAGGGAGTCCACCTTGGACTCCTCCCTTTAGGGTTGGCTGGTCATGCAAGTGGAATCTCTTTGGGACTCCACTTTCCAAAGTGCCATTCTTCCGACTTTTCTAGAACCTTCTAGAACCTGCCATAAATGCAGGATCATTTCCAAACTTGGAATATGACTTCCTATATATGAATCTTATTCACCATTCCGAACTCCTCGTGATGTCCGGGATCTCATCCGGGACTCAACAAATATTCGAACTCCATTCCATATTCAAGTTCTACCATTTCAACATCCAACTTTAAGTGTGTCACCCTACGGTTCGTGAACTATGCGGACATGGTTGAGTACTCACTCCGACCAATAACCAATAGCGGGATCTGAGATCCATAATGGCTCCCACATATTCAACGATGACTTTAGTGATCGAATGAACCATTCACATACGATACCAATTCCCTTTGTCACGCGATATTTTACTTGTCCGAGGTTTGATCATCGGTATCACTCTATACCTTGTTCAACCTCGTCTCCTGACATGTGGTATGTGGTCTCTTATGAACTTATTCATATGCTTGCAAGACATTAGACGACATTCCACCGAGAGGGCCCGAGTATATCTATCCGTCATCGGGATGGACAAATCCCATTGATCCATATGCCTCAACTCATACTTTCCGGATACTTAATCCCACCTTTATAGCCACCCATTTACGCAGTGGTGTTTGGTGTAATCAAAGTACCTTTCCGTATAAGTGATTTACATGATCTCATGGTCATAAGGACTAGGTAACTATGTATCGAAAGCTTATAGCAAATAACTTAATGACGAGATCTTATGCTACGCTTAATTGGGTGTGTCCATTACATCATTCATATAATGATATAACCTTGTTATTAATAACATCCAATGTTCATGATTATGAAACTAATCATCCATTAATCAACAAGCTAGTTTAAGAGGCATACTAGGGACTTCTTGTTTGTCTACATATCACACATGTACTAATGTTTCGGTTAATACAATTATAGCATGATATATAAACATTTATCATAAACATAAAGATATAAATAATAACCACTTTATTATTGCCTCTAGGGCATATCTCCTTCAGTCTCCCACTTGCACTAGAGTCAATAATCTAGTTTACATTTGTAAAGATATAACACCTTGGCCTTATGGTGCTTTATCATGTATTGCTCACGGGAGAGGTTTTTAGTCAACGGATCTGACACGCTCAGAAACGTATGTATTTTGTAATTCATTTGCGTCTCAACGCATCACTCATTTCAAATGAGCTGGCATTAAATATGTTTGATCTTCTGGTGGAACCTTAATTCCGCTGTCTGAAATATGTCACTAATATTGTCACACACAATATAGCTTCAAAGTTCTGACTCTAACTACACCAAGTTCTCAAAGAACCTCTTGACTTAACATCCTTTGTCATTGTCAAAATAATGACATACTGCCTTCTTTTAGAATCCGTCACAATATTTAGAACTCTTCTAAATCTAGCATAGACAACTTCTAGCTCATTGTGCTACCTTTTAAACAACACTTAGTCTAATTTGAGATTGAAATTCTATTTTGATATGTGACAACACAAATATCGGTGTAACACCTTACAGCGATTTGTTTGTCATTTCTTCATAAAAAAATATATATGTATATCCTTAGTTCTTCTAAAGTACTCAAGGATATTCTTACTGTCGTCCAATGATCATCATATGAATCATTCTGGTATATGCTCATAACACTTTATAGCACATGATATCTGATTGTGTACATATTATTCGTGATCTATAATCACTCATGTGTTTTTGCTCATTGAGTGTCAGATACACTCAAGTCTTGTTAAACCTTCACATGACAAGAACATTTTCTTAATATTTCTATATTGAACTTCTTCAATATCCATCATATGTACTTTGACTTAAACTTATTTATGTGTTTCAATCTATCTTCATAGATCTTGACACTAAATTTGTTTCAGTCCATATCCTTTCATTGAAGTTAATTCTCAATGAAACCTTTTTAATCAAGTATATAATTACATCATTTATAACCAACTATATGTCACCTACATAAAGTATTATAAATGTGTCTTAGCGCTCCCACTTAATTTCTTGCAAATGCAAGCTTCTTCATCGTCTCTGATGAAATCAAAAACTCTTTGACTATTTCATCTGGTGAAGATTCCAACTCCGTGATACTTACTTCATCCAATTGAAGCTTGTATACCTATCTAGTATTCCACGGACCAGCAAAACTCTTGGTTGTATCTTGTATACATACTTCTGTTAAGTAGTGTATTTTGCCATCCTACTAGCATATCTCATAAAAGAAATATGTAGTGATTACTAGAATAATCCACATAGATTATAAGCATTGCTACGGAAGATCTAATCTTATCGTATTCAACTCTTTGAACTTTGTCGTAAACAATTTTTCGATAAGTCAAGCTTTCTTCAAGGATATTTCATCCAAGTCTATCAATTTCATAGATCCATTTACTTTCATAAAGTATTCATCTATCTTGGATTTCATGGCGCATGGCCATTTTAATGGAGTCAGGGCCCATCATAACTTCTTTGTTTTGTAGTTGGTTTATCATTGATCAAAATCAATCCTTTGTCCACAAATCATTTATTTGATCACAAAGTAAACCATACCTACAAGGTTCAATATGTACTTCGATCTCTATGGCTAAAACATTTTGTAGTCATGAGAGCCATGATCGTCGTGGCCGCTTCCGAAACCAATTCCGATGATGCGCTACTCTGATCATTATGCTCAGGTTCATAAACCTTATCAAATTATATTGTCCTCCCACTCAAATAATTGACAAACACTTTTGTCTTTGTCTCGTGGGAAGAATTCCCAATTAAATCTCTGGGATAACCAACAAAGACATTCATCCGATTTTGGTTGACTATTAGGGTTTATACCCATGCCATAACTTGTATGGTGTCATTTCAATGGATCATGATGATGCTCTATTCAGTGTAAAAGCGGTAGTCACTAAAGCATAATCCACAAAAATATAATGGCATCAATATTTTATCTCATCATTGATCCAACAAAGTTTGGATATATCTCTTGGATACTTCATCATCACTATGATACTCCAAGAAACGTAAGTTGTAGAACAATTTCATAACTCTCTTAGATGTTCGCTAAAACTCGTAATTCAAATATTTCCACCATGATCCAATCATAGATATTTGATTTCTATTACGATGATTTCCACTTCATGCTGAAATTTATTTGAATCCTATTCAAATGTTTCAAACTTTTCCTTATTGAATATATCCACATATATACTCAATTCATTGTTTGAAAGTTTTCATGAAGTAGAAGAATCTTCCGCACACAACTATGCCCAGTGAACCACATATATCATTATGTATGTTTTCACTAAGTTAGTTGCCCGTTCAACTCTTCGGCCTATGAACGGTATTTCAGTCATTACCTTTTAGAAAAGATTTTGCAAGTGCCAAACGTTTCAACAAATCGAATGACTCCAAAAATCCATTTGCATGGAGTTCCTTCATGCGATCCTTTCTAACATGACCTAAATTGCGGTTCCACAAATAAGTGGAATTCAAATCATTTGCCTTATGGCATTTTTAGCGTCAGTGTTATGTATGTGTGTTTCACCATTTAAGATTTATAATAACTTATCCATCATACATGGAGTAATGTCATAATTTGAACAACTCATTGTTTTCATTTGACCAGAGCAAAATAACAATTTATTAAGCTCTTTATTATAAATTCTAAGGGCTAGATAGAATGCCAACGACGAACATAATAACACTTTATTTTTGTTCCAGTCGAACATTCTTATCATATTCCTTGTCAGTCACTTTAGGCCATTGTATTCTTGAATTGCGTTGTTTTGTATGACACTTCATACCAACCAATATGGTATTAATACCCAAGAATTTCATTGTGTGACTTAACTAGGAATACAACCATAACATGTATATCATTTATATACACCTGAGCTAGACTTTCTAGTCTTTTCTTTTGCCAAAATATCTTTTGCAGTTTCTCTTTTAGCTTTCCTCATTATTCAGAAAAACATTTCAACATCAATAACTTCTAGGTTTGTTGGTCAAATACCAATAACCTTGAGGTTCTTACTTTGAAGTTGATCATCATATGACAAGTGTTCTAGATTTCACATATTAGTAACTATGATGAACAATTTCACTCATAATTTTATCCATCAATTCATGACAACTTTTTGAGACCATGTCTGTACATGCTAGGCTCATAAAGTTTAACCTTAGTATTCGCATGTGCAAATCAGGCTTGCACCCATTGTAAGCACACGTAGAATCTATAACACCCGATCATCACGTGATGCTTCGAAACGACGAGTCTTAGCAACGGTGCATACTAAGGATGATAACTTCATGGATATGCGAATATCATTAGTGCCCCAATAGCTGGAGGATTGTGACGTCTTGCGTCTTCAACCTTCATACATTCCCATAAAACTTATGAGTTTATGTAGTCTCACCAAATTATATTCTATCATCTTGCAATAAGGTCTTAGATATCACATATATCTCATACCTTGATTATTTCTGAAAACTAAATTTTCAGCTCCTTATTTTTCAAACATATTTGAACTTTCAAGTTTCATGGAGACAAGATAACTTTAGGTACTAATTGAAACCATAGCTCTTTGAATCAACAATGTGAGGTTTACTAAAAGTTTGCAATAGGACTTAATCAATTCTTGATTCTTTAACAATACGGTACCAATCCGTAAAGTTTCTTGTCAGATTTTAACAGTATTACTATCTCAATAACAAGACTAGCGCATAGTAGTAAACGGATGCCAATACTACAAAATTAATTCAAAATACTACAGACTATGTTTATGATAATTAGTTCATGTTTTAATCTAATTACTAATGAACTC
The DNA here is from genome assembly GCA_030979885.1 of Lolium multiflorum. Classification (NCBI taxonomy): domain Eukaryota; kingdom Viridiplantae; phylum Streptophyta; class Magnoliopsida; order Poales; family Poaceae; genus Lolium; species Lolium multiflorum. The sequence goes on from CM061751.1 coordinate 57,809,545, forward strand.
CCACTTAATACAACATCCCTCATAGTTGTTAAGTGGTACACGATCCAAATCCACTACACCAAAACCGATCATCACGTGAGATGATGTAGCTTCAATGGTGAACATCAACATGTTGATCATATCATCCATATGACTCGTGTTCAACCTTTCGGTTTCCGTTGTCCCGAGGCCATGTCTATACATGCTAGGCTCGTCAAGCAAACCCAAGTATTCCGCATGTGCAACATGGCTTACACCCGTTGTATGTCAAGTTTATCACACCCGATCATCACGAGATGCTTCAAAACGTCGAACAATGCAACGGTGCATACGAGGGAAGAACACTTTATTATCTTGATATTAATGTGAGGGATCATCTTATAATGCTACCGTCGCGATCTAAGCAAAATAAGATGCATAAAAGGATTAACATCACATGCAGTTCATATGTGATATGATATGGCCCTTTGTCCCTTCGATCTTCATCTCTAAAGCACGGACATGATCTCCATCATCTTCGGGCATGATCTCCATCATCGTCGGCGTAGCGTCAAGGTCCATGGCGCCGTCTTCATAGTTGTTCACCTCATGTAGCAACTATTACAACTACTTTGAAATACTACTCAACATGAAAATTAAAGACAACCATAAGGCTCCTGCCGGTTGCCACAATACAATAATGATCATCTCATACATATTCATCATCATATCATGGCCATATCACATCACCAAACCCTGCAAAAACAAGTTAGACGTCTCTAATTTGGTTTGCATATTTTACGTGGTTTAGGGTTTTCGAGAGAGATCTAATCAACCTACGAACATGAACCACAACGGTGATACTAGTGTTGTCAATAGAAGAGTAAATTGAATCTTCACTATAGTAGGAGAGACAGACACCCGCAAAGCCTCTTATGCAATACAAGTTGCATGTCGAACGAGGAGCAAGTCTCATGAACGCGGTCATGTAAAGTTAGCCCGAGCCGCTTCATCCCACTATGCCACAAAGATGCAAAGTACTCAAACTAAAGACAACAAGAGCATCAACGCCCACAAAACCATTGTGTTCTACTCGTGCAACCATCTATGCATAGACACGGCTCTGATACCACTGTAGGATAACGTTGCATAGAAAACAAAAAATTCCTACCGCGAACACGCAATCCAAGCCAAGAAGCAATCTAGAAGACGGTAGCAACGAGGGGATGATCAAGACTAACCCTTGAAGAGATTCCAAAGCCTATAAGAGTAGGCTCTTATTGCTGCGGTAGACGATCACTTGCCGCTTGCAAAAGCGCGTAGAAGATCTTGATCACGATCGGTTCCGGCGCCACGAACGGGCAGCACCTCCGTACTCGGTCACACGTTCGGTTGTTGATGAAGACGACGTCCACCTCCCGTTCCAGCGGGCAGCGGAAGTAGCTCCTCTTGAATCCGACAGCACGACGGCGTGGTGTCGGTGGTGGTGGAGAAATCCGGCGGAGCTTCGCTTAAGCGTGCGGGATGTGGTGGAGGAGAGATACCGCTAGGGTTTGGGGAGAGAGGGGGGTTGGGCGCCGGCCCTCTAAGGGTGCGGCCAAGGCTGAGGCTTGAAGTGGTCAGCCCCCTCTCTATGCCCCTCATTATATAGGTGGAAGCCCCAAGAGTTCTAGTCCAAGTCTTCGAATAAGACCCCAACACTAAAACCTCCCAAAAGTGGGAAACCTACTCAAGGGGAAGTCCTACTCAAGGTGGGACTCCCACCTTTCCTTGAGGTGGGCTGGCCGGCCACCCTAGGTGAGTCCACCTTGGACTCCTCCCCTTTAGGGTTGGCTGGTCATGCAAGTGGAATCTCTTTGGGACTCCACTTTCCAAAGTGCCATTCTTAGGACTTTTCTAGAACCTTCTAGAACCTGCCATAAATGCACCGGATCATTTCCAAACTTGGAATATGACTTCCTATATATGAATCTTATTCTCCGGACCATTCCGGAACTCCTCGTGATGTCCGGGATCTCATCCGGGACTCCGAACAAATATTCGAACTCCATTCCATATTCAAGTTCTACCATTTCAACATCCAACTTTAAGTGTGTCACCCTACGGTTCGTGAACTATGCGGACATGGTTGAGTACTCACTCCGACCAATAACCAATAGCGGGATCTGGAGATCCATAATGGCTCCCACATATTCAACGATGACTTTAGTGATCGAATGAACCATTCACATACGATACCAATTCCCTTTGTCACGCGATATTTTACTTGTCCGAGGTTTGATCATCGGTATCACTCTATACCTTGTTCAACCTCGTCTCCGACAAGTACTCTTTACTCGTACCGTGGTATGTGGTCTCTTATGAACTTATTCATATGCTTGCAAGACATTAGACGACATTCCACCGAGAGGGCCCAGTATATCTATCCGTCATCGGGATGGACAAATCCCCGTTGATCCATATGCCTCAACTCATACTTTCCGGATACTTAATCCCACCTTTATAGCCACCCATTTACGCAGTGGTGTTTGGTGTAATCAAAGTACCTTTCCGGTATAAGTGATTTACATGATCTCATGGTCATAAGGACTAGGTAACTATGTATCGAAAGCTTATAGCAAATAACTTAATGACGAGATCTTATGCTACGCTTAATTGGGTGTGTCCATTACATCATTCATATAATGATATAACCTTGTTATTAATAACATCCAATGTTCATGATTATGAAACTAATCATCCATTAATCAACAAGCTAGTTTAAGAGGCATACTAGGGACTTCTTGTTTGTCTACATATCACACATGTACTAATGTTTCGGTTAATACAATTATAGCATGATATATAAACATTTATCATAAACATAAAGATATAAATAATAACCACTTTATTATTGCCTCTAGGGCATATCTCCTTCACAAGATTGATATCAGCAAGATGGTGGGTCAAAGAAATAAATAGAAAGGTTCAGAACACACATCCAGTACTTATGTAGCCACAAAATAGAGGGGTTAACAAGATAAACTAAGTGATCAAATCCCTCTTAGAAAATCAAAAGTGGGGTGCTGATCAAAGCAATATACATGCTTAGGAAAGATATGGGTGATGCTAAAAATAAGAGGTGAAAATGGAGATTAATCATTTGTTACAAAAATGACCATCTACCAAGATTATGATTGGGTTAAGATAGTGATTTTAACAGGATTGATCAGAGAGAGGTATTAATGGCAATAGCAATGCCATGGATAATTGATCACAGATCAATTAGTCCTAAAATTTAGCTTTGTTGTCTATGGCCTTTATTAGATTTAAACTAGATAAGAAAATATTATTTTGAAAGGCTTAAAAAAGTGAGTGTATTTTTAGAGCGAGTAGAATGAACCATAGATAAAGTATAATAACATATAGATCACTCATTTTTGTTTTAGGAAATCAAAACTGCATAAAAAAGATTTTATAAAATTTTGAAGTCACACAAAGTAAGATTAAGTCATTTGGCAAATACTTGGTGTCAATAATAATTTTAGAAAACCATTTTTGTGGTACTATGATCTGGGATGATCATAACCACTTAAAGGAAAGAGTTTTGGAAAGGTCATAAGAAATATAATTTCGAGTCATAAGACAAAGCAAAGAAGTTTTGTGTTTTGTCAAAGAGGTTCAAATACTGTTGAAGAGTGGAGGTTAAGGTAATACAAGAACGGCCATAGCTTAAGGGTTTTTCTTGAAACTTAAAGATGTGGGTTGAGATAAATCACTTAGCACTATAAAACAACCATCACTCATCAAACAAGGTAAGATAGGCAGTTCAATCAAAAACATACCAACACAAGCAAAACTTAAAAAGTTTTTGTTCCTCCTGATTTTTGCACTCTGGACAACTAATCAAGGTTGCAAAAGTTGGGTGTTACAATGTGTACAGAATGATCTATTCATCTATCATGATAAGGAAGTGCACGCTGGTAAGATGATCATGATATTTTCTTAATCGTGAACAAGCTTGTGATATTTAATTACTTAATAAGTAGAAGTATGCTCATTCTTCAATTATCTCTGTACAACAGAAATTTGGATCTGAGTTCACAAATATTTACCTGAACAATCTCCTTGTAGACCCCGTTGATGTTTATGTTTCGCGCATGACCAGCAAGAGGCCATGGAATGTTAGGATGAAAATGCGAGCTGAAGTTGGATGGGACAATGTTTTGAGGAAATTCAACATACATGAGGAGGACAATGTCCTTTTCGGCTTGCATGAAATATATCGAGAGCTGCATCTTATGGTTGAGATCTTTCCATGCGGTGATTAATGCAATGTGTTACCTAGAGTAATAATTATGCTACTTTGATGCACTGCAGTATCTATGGATTTCTATAAAAGTTTGATGTAATAATGCTCTTCTAGATATATGTGTGTATGGATTTCCCCAACTGTATATGCATGGCTAATATAATGTTAACCATATGGCTGGCTACTTGCGTATAATTTATGGCTGCTAAATCATGACTGTTGTATTGCTATTAAGTTACGCTACGTTCAAATAGAGAAAGTGTTCCAAACGGTCTGGTATAATATGCGTCTCAATTCAACAAAGATTGCAGGCGGTCTCGAATAATAGCCGTGACATCATCGTTGTTGAGACGGTTCGGAATTGTAGCCGTCTGAGGATCCAGAGTTGTTACAACTGGCCTGGAAATGAAACCGCCTCTGAAGTTTGGAGATGGATGTTATTAACGCTCGTCTGAGGGTGTTGTTCTTTGAGTCGGAACGAGAACCGTCTAAGGATAGCACGCTGGTAGAGACCGAGGCTTTGAGCTGGATAGCAGAACCGTCTGATGCCTATAGACTAAAACCGGCTCTATACAGCAGGTCGGTACTAGTGTTGAATTTGCATCGTATTCCACATCCAAATGAATTCTATGTTTGTGTCCTCCATCTGACACCTTTTTTACACGCGCTCGTCGGGTACTCTTCAATAGGATCAGTTGGCAGTCAACCAATAATTAATATTGGATAATTAGGCAATAATTTTACAATTAATTCAAAATTATTAAACATGACATAAACATATACTACAACGTGAAACTCAAACATACAAGATATATTCGACAGCAAGATAAACAGAAACATGTATCAACTAAATATGTACTTGCAGATCATGTTAAACAAGTAAAGAGGAGCACGGCGCACGTACCGATCCATTGCAGCTACAGCTGCAAGCTGGTGAGGAAGGCGCAACCTAGCCTCGATGACGAGTTGAAGTTGAGCCATGATGAAGATAGTGAGTAATCGCGCTTAGCGCTTCACAAAAACCTGATGGAAGCCGAATGATCTATATCTCGATGGAAGCCGTGCAGTCGCTCATTCCATAAAACTGCGATGAGGCGAGCGGGCGGCGGAGGAGGAGCACTTGTGTAACAATCATGTTCTCACTCACATACCAAGTGGTGGAACAATCCCTTATAACTTAGTCTAAATTTCTCCTAACTTTTTATGTTTAACTAAACTTACCTTTTACTGCTCTTGCAACACACATGTGATCTACAACCAGCAGGGTTGTCACACGTATGGGCTTCCACACACATGAGCTTTAAGGTTTAGAAAAAAATTCTTGAATCTAAGATGGGCCAAAGGATATAGCCCATTTCTAACACTGGTTGCTGACAGAAAATGTTTTCCATTTTCATCTGATTAATGTCACGGTTTTGTCGCATTTCAGTGAATGTTGAAGCGTGATGGCCCTAGTTTATCAATATAGTAATACGTGTGAGTGTAATGATGATTTGGATGTAGCAGCATCCCTGTAAATGTTGCGCGCTGCGAACGTCAGAAGCAGATACAGAACCTCCAGTGTCCGCACCACTGTACTTGCAGTGAAATTTGTCTGTAGTTTGTACTCTGAAACGACAATTCAGCCAAAATCTGCTGGATAGTAGTAGAATGTAACAATTTCACAGCTTAACCAATTACTGATGTTGACTGAGTAATGGCCATGATAATCAAATAAAGATCTGTACCCGTTGCAATTCAGTCAAACACTCGCATCAGTTATTTAACTATTTTCCAATGGATCTCATCACCGGCCATGCATGCCATAGAATGATAGATGCCCAATACCCAGGTCCAGGTGGCTGCAGCAGTATTGCCAGGACGGTGCCGACTCCATATCAAAAAATAATCAAGACGCTATATCAGTAACCACGCCAATTCACAGGGAGGCCACAAGTTTTATCAGCAACGTAGCAGTCGAGTTTAGTACACTGCAATAGTGGCAGCTTCTTAGGCGTCAGCAACTTAATTTGTCCCCAAAATGCATGCCTTGATCAATCTTGTGGTGGCGTCCATCGCACTAGCGCTTCTCCTGGATGCTGTCTCAGCTGCTGGCAATGCGACGGCGAGCCCGGGCAGAAACATGTTAGATCCGGACTAGATGGATTTCACGACATATAGTTTGGATACAATTCTCGCCAATCTCCGCTCGCAACACGAGTTCGAATTCTATCTATTACAAGGAACGGCAAAGCCGCCTTCTACCAACCTGTCTCTCCCGTAGTCCTTTCCTTCCTTTATACCAGCAGGGACGGAGGCGTCTTCCTTCAGTCGCGATAGCGGGCCGGTGTCCTTCGTTCCCTTGGGCTCTTCCGTGGTGGGCCTTGGGCCGGGTCGTTGACAACCCCCCCTTCCTGAGAACCCGCTTGCCCCCAAGCGGCTGCTCCAGGGAAATGCTGGCGAAGTGCTTCAGTATCTTCCCACGTAGCCAACGATTCTGGTAAGTCGCTCCACTGCACCAGTACCTGGGAAACCGCAGATGCCCCCTTGCGCACCATCCGACGCTGAAGCACACGAATAGGTACCTGCATGGCCGGGTCAGCAACAGGCAAGTCATTCTGTACCTGAACATGACTGCCCACCACCTTCTTTAGCTGGGAGACATGAATAACTGGGTGAATCTTGCTTGTTTCTGGTAGATCCAGTCGATATGCCACTTTACCGACACGAGCTACCACTCTGTATGGTCCATAGTACTTGTATGCCAGTTTCTGGTTGGAGCGAACTGCCACTGAATTCTGAATATATGGCTGCAACTTCAGAAAAACCATATCATCCACTGCAAATTCTCGAAAGATACGGTTTTTGTCAGCTGATTGCTTCATCTTGTGTTGGACCCTGAGCAGTTGCTGGCGCAAAACGTCCAGGACAGTAGCGCGCTCATCTAGCCATTCTTTCAGATCATGTACTGGGCAAGCATCAGCAGGTGTCAGGCCAAAGTGGCGAGGAGGATGATTATACAGTACCTCAAATGGAGATTTGTTCAGCGCGGAATGCCAGTTGGTGTTGTACCAGTACTCCGCAAGCGATAACCACTGTGCCCATTGCCGCGGACAGGTCTGAGCAAAACAGCGAAGGTATGCTTCCAGCGATTGGTTGACGCGCTCAGTAGCGCCATCTGTTTGTGGGTGATAGGACGAACTGAGGCATAGTTTTGTTCCAGCCAAACGGAAGAGTTCAGTCCAAAAGGTACTTGTGAAAATGCGGTCTCTGTCAGAGATAATGGACTTCGGCATGCTATGCAGCTTGAATATGTTGTCCAAAAATAGACGCGCAATACTGGCAGCCGTGTAAGGATGAGAGATTGGTATGAAGTGGGCAAACCTGGAGAGCTTATCCACTACTACCATGACACCATCATAACGGCCAGACTTGGGAAATCCCTCTACGAAATCCATAGACACCACTTCCCAAGCATAATTAGGTACTGGAAGAGGCTGCAGCAATCCTGGATACTTCACTCTTTCTGGTTTAGCCCTCTGACAGATAATGCACTCTTGGACCATTTTGCGCACAAACTGCTTCATCCGTGGCCAAATGAACAAGCCTTTGATGCGTCGATAAGTTACTGGAAACCCAGAATGTCCACCCGTAGGGCTAGCATGCATGGCATCAGTAACAAGAGCCTGGAGAGTAGGATTAGTACCTAGCCAGATTCTGCCCTTGTGCCGGATAACTCCATCACGCAGTGTATATCCATCAATGCCTTCAGGGTGTATTGCTAACTTTGCCAAAAGTTCCATTGCCTTCTTGTCAGTCTGATATCCAGAAGTAATTTGTTCAGCCCATGTTGGTTGTACTGTAGAAATGGCCATAGATGTGGCAAACTCTGACGATGGTCGTCGAGATAAGGCATCTGCTGCAGTATTTTCCACTCCTTTGCGATAAACAATGGTGTAGTGTAGGCCCTGCATCTTGGTAAGAGCTTTGTGCTGCCATTGTGTGTGCAGGTGTTGATCATTCAAATGGGACAGACTGCGTTGATCCGTGACGATCTTGAATTCACCACATTGCAGGTATGAGCGCCACTGGTCAATAGCCATAAGTATGGCCAGATATTCCTTCTCATAAGTAGATAGTCCACGAGTTTTTGGACCCAGAGATTTACTGACGAAAGCAATGGGATGTTTATCCTGTAACAACACTGCACCAATGCCTGTATCTGACGCGTCTGTCTCAACAATAAATTGCTTGGAAAAATCTGGTAAGGCGAGCACCGGGGCAGTGATAAGAGACTGCTTCAGTTGCTGGAATGCAGATTCAGTTTCAGATGTCCACGTGTACAACACTCCCTTGCGCAGTAAGTTGGTCAAAGGTTTAGCCAAAATCCCATAATGTTTCACAAATTTGCGGTAGTAACCTGATAATCCAAGGAAACTACGAAGTTCCTTCACATTTGTGGGTACTGGCCAGTCCCTCACTGTGTCAATTTTTGCCTGATCAGTGGCCACCCCTTCTGCTGAGATGATATGTCCCAAATAGGCAATGCTGGTTTGTGCAAAAGCACATTTGGACATTTTAACTTGCCAATGATTCTCCTGGAGGCGACGCAGTACCAAAGCAATATGCTGCAAATGATCCTCATAGCTTTTGCTGTATATAAGGATATCGTCGAAGAAGACCAGTACAAATTTGCGCAAATAATCAGACAGTGTATCGTTCATGGCACTCAGAAATGTCGCGGGTGCACCTGTCAAACCAAAAGCCATAACTGTGAATTCAAACTGGCCGTGGTGAGTCTGGAATGCTGTCTTGTATTCCTCGCCAGGTGCCATGCGAATCTGATGGTAGCCGGCGCGCAGATCAAGCTTGGAAAACCACTTAGCTCCCGACAGTTCATCCAATAGTTCATCGATCACGGGCACAGGGTATTTACTTTTTATTGTCAGAGCATTGAGATGGCGATAGTCCACGACAATACGCCAGGAGCCATCCTTCTTGCGCACCAAAATGATTGGTGAGGAGAAAGCACTGGTACTGAATCTGATCACACCATTTTCCAGCATCTCAGCAATCTGGCGTTCAATCTCAGTCTTGAGTTGAGGGTTGTAGCGGTAGGGTTTCTTGTTAACAGGTTGTGCTCCCGGAATGAGTGGGATTGAGTGATCACAGAGGCGTCTGGGTGGCAAGCCCACTGGTTCCTCGAATACAGCTTGGAATTTCTTCAGAATCTGTACCACTTCATCAGGGAGCTGTGTGGTCGATTCTTCTGACTCGTGCACCAATAGCAGCTCCACCACTGTACAAGTAAAATGGCTGGGGTTGTTATTGCTTTGCAGAGTAACAGTGTGCCCTTTGTGATCAAACGACATCCATTGCTCGTCCCAATCCACTCTCATAGGGCTGTGCATTGCTAGCCAGTCCAGACCAAGGATACCATCATATGCCCCTAGTGCCAGAAACTTGAATTGCGTGGTGAACTGATGTCCTTCACATGACCAGGGACAGTTAAGCAGGGCTTTGTCACAAACCATCTTGGCACCATTAGCTACCTTCACTTTGACATCTGATTTCAGTGCAGCTACATTGGTGAAACGAGGAATGAAAGAGCTGTTGATGAAGGAGTGAGTACTGCCAGAATCCACCAAAAACTGAATTCTCTGGTTCTGTACAACACCAGTTAGCTGAAAAGTGAGAGTACTGGGGTCCTTGACCACTGATTCAGTAGTCATCAGATGCAGTTCAGCCATGCTACTGTTGTTTGACATTTGATCCTCCTCACTTGCTTCTTCTCCTTGGAATAAATCCAGCACCTCTTGCAGTACATGAAGTTGCACAGTCCCCTTACACTGATGTTCCCTGGAATAACGCTCGCCGCAGGTATAACATTGACCTCGCGCGCGACGATAATTGCGTAGAGCAATCCACTTGGCGTCCGCTGTCACAGAAGCTTGAGCTGCCCTGCTGCTTTCTGCCATTGGCTGTTTCTCCAGCTGCGCCTGCATTCTGTTAGCTGTCAGAGGTGGTGCAGGCAGTGGTAATGGCCTTCTAGGAGGGGCAGGTAATGCCAGAATTGGTGGTGATGCTGGCAGAGATAACTGTCGACCTTGTCCTTGAACTGGTTGTTCACTCATCTCTTCCTGCAACAATGCGAGAGAGTAGGCAGTATCGAGTTCTACAGGACATTGAATAGCTACTGCTGCACGAATATTAGGCCACAAACCATCCTGAAATCTAGTTACATAGTGCAGGCTATTCATGTTTTGCTCATAAGCTGCTAACTGATCAATAAGCTCAGCAAAACGCTCTACATAATCTGTGACACTGGTTTGCTGCTGAATGTGATACAATTGACGGAGCAGAGCTTGGTGCTGATTACGACCAAATCGTGTAACCAACCATGAACAAAATTCAGTCCATGAAGTGTTATGCAATTTCGGCTGAATGGATTGAAGCCAGCGTGCTGCAGCACCCTCGAACTGCATAGTAGCGACGGTGATCCACATCGATCGATGGGTACCGTAGAGGTTGAAATAGTCCTCACATCTCTGTTGCCACAGCTTCGGACAAGTGCCATCAAATTTGGGAAAATGGATTTTAGGCAGAGAATGGTGGTGGTGATGCGACTCGGTATCACGGTGGTGGTTGTGGAAGTGCTCATCCGTGCGACGGTGTAACAGAGGATCATCGCTAGCGGGGTGAGGTCGGGGAATTTGCGCACCTCTTGCCGGAGGAGGCACATAGGCACCCATGGTGTCATGAGCCTTCCCCCGGGTATTTCTGTCGTCGCTGGGCCCAGCTGGGCGTGGGTCGCCGTCGCGCGGCGTCGGTGGCGGCGATTGCTCCGCCGCAGATGAGGAAGACGACTTGGAGCCTTGGCGTTCCATGCGCAGCTGGATGTCGCCGATGTCCGCGCGGATCTCGTTCAGCGTGGCGAGCATGGCGCGATGCTGCTCCATGTTCATGCGCTGCTGCTCCGCGAGGGTCGCCGCCGTCTCCGCTTTGCTGTCGGCGACGAGCTTGCAGAGGTTGTCGTAGATCTGCTGCTTGGAGAAGCTCTCAACCTCCATGGCGCGGATCCGGGTGAATTGACGAGTATGGTGGTGGGTGGGAGGGGGAAAAAATTGGTCCAGATTTGCGGCTCTGATACCAGATTGTTAGATCCGGACTAGATGGATTTCACGACATATAGTTTGGATACAATTCTCGCCAATCTCCGCTCGCAACACGAGTTCGAATTCTATCTATTACAAGGAACGGCAAAGCCGCCTTCTACCAACCTGTCTCTCCCGTAGTCCTTTCCTTCCTTTATACCAGCAGGGACGGAGGCGTCTTCCTTCAGTCGCGATAGCGGGCCGGTGTCCTTCGTTCCCTTGGGCTCTTCCGTGGTGGGCCTTGGGCCGGGTCGTTGACAAAACACGACGGCTTTGCCACCGTTCGGTGCCAACCACACCGTCGGCGACAGTGCCGGGTGGTTCTTCGACGGCAAAGCGAATGCCTCGGCGGCCAACTACTCTGTCTGGGCAGCCAACCGCACCTTCTACCTGGGCGACTACCTCAGTATGTTACTTCATGCGTACTACTGGTTTCTGGATTCATCTCTTCTTCGCTAGCAACCTGCTCATTGTGCATATGTACAGACTTCAAGACCCGCACTGACAACACGGTCGTGCACACGACCAACGCGACGGTATACAAGCTCTGCGGGTACGACGGAGACGGCGTCGGTGGCGGGTGGAAGCCAGAGGAGGCGTTCCTGACAGTGATGCTAGCGGCAGAGGGTGTCAACTACTTCTTCTCGGACGCCGGCGAAGGGGAGCACTGCCGGAGGGGGATGCGGTTCGACATCACCGTTGCGCACGGCCGTGGCCTCCCGCAGGTACCGCCGTCGTACTACGAGCCGCTGTCCCGCGCGACGGCAGGGAGGTGCCTCGGCGTGGTGGTGCCCGTGTGGGTTTTCGTAGCTGTCCTGCTGATGCTGTTAATGGCTTAGGAGACTACAACTTTTGTAACATTCTTGATGTGTCTCCTTTCTATACTAATAATCATGTTTCCAAAGTGTGAAACCCTCGATTAAGCGTTGTGCGCGTCGGATGCGTCAAATTCTCGGTACATTGGGAACTATCTTAATCCTCAGTTCAGTGACTATCTCCCCACGATTTTATACTGCATGAACCGTTTTTTCTCATTTGCAAGTTTGCAACACAATAGAAAATTTTCAATTGCACTCCACATGTAGCTCAACTCTATCATGAATCACGATGCAAATTCAAAAGCTGAGAATATGACTGAGCTCAAACTTAATTTTAGTCTAGTAAAATTAGCAAACCTGTTTTTTGGTTAAGTTGGGAGCACATAGTAGGCCGTGATAATAGCAACTTTAACAGACACAACGTGATGTGATGATCAATGTGTCGAGAGTTTATAGTTCTACCAGGTTGGGAGAGTTAGTTGGTCCGCCTACATAATCGACGAGTTACATGATCTGAAAGTAGATCACATACGGTTTTGTTATAACCATCGATACCATTGTGGTGTTTGACGTAGAAAATCTTCCTCCACAAGCCTCGGTGGGGGTCAATACCGAGGAAGGCTTCACATAGCGTAATGAAGATGGAAAAAGGTGGAGGATGGAATTGGGGGTCAGCTGACAGAGCTGAATCCCGTAGAAGAAGAGAAGAGAGCGCAAAAATTCATGGGCAGGGAGAGAAAGACCACGAAACAAAAAGGCAGCGAACATGACACTGAAGCCCTTTGGAGGCTTCGGGCGGGAGGAAGAACCTGGATGAAGGTAGTCACATTCGACAGATGAGATGAGGCCAATGGACCTCATCTTGTTCTCCTCGCGCTTGGAGATGGTGGAAGCGCTCCAATCAAGACCAACCTTGGTCGTGCCGGTAGTGGCGCTCGAGCTAGCAGCTCCCTTCTTCTTGCCCATGGTCGCGGAACTCGTGAATGCAGAGGCAACGGCGAGGAGGAGGCGGGGAAGGAGATGAGCATTATGGAGGCGTAAAAGTGAAAACAGGGAAAAAACCTCTATTTATACCAGAGAATAATTAAAGATCGTGGTTGTTACTCTGGCGATCGTAGGAAGATGGGCGAGAATCCAGTAGTACACGTGTCCGGAAGGAGATGTAAAACCGTCAGCCCATTACTCTCACAACACGCGGAAATTGAGGAGGCGCCTCGGTCAATGCACAAGCACTAGTCAATTCTTAACTGACCGCGCAGGAGTAGGGTGGGCCCGTTAGGTCATGTCACATCAATCAAATTACCGCAGTGGTTACGTCATCAATGATGTCATCAAAAGTATCGACTCCTCAAGAAGTATCCGAAGAAATTTACAACATTCGAGTAGAACAACTTGAGTCTACGCGCGGTTGCAAGCACCCGTGCCTAGACTCGGGGGCTACTCCCATCGGGAGCGCTTGTCGCGCACCCGATAAAAATGGTGGACCCGAAGGAACTACGAGAGCCAGGATCATGCCCGGGGACTTGATCAAGAGTAAAGTAGTGTTGTTTTGCGATGTTAACCAGCATCGATTGGAGCTGGACACGTTGCTTCACATCCCTTGCACTCTATCCACGAGCATGGTCTGACTCGAGGATATTAAAGATCCGATATACGGAAATTATCGGATGACCATAACAGTTCGGAGGAAACATCGACAGATGCAAAACATTCGAGTAGTACAACTTGAGTCTACGCGCGGTTGCAAGCACCCGTGTCTAGACTCGGGGGGATACTCCCATCGGGAGCGCTTGTCGCGCACCCGATAAAAATGAAGCTTTCAAGAAAAACGGACGTTCGACAGAAGACAACTTTAGTCCCTGCCCGAAGGTATGCTTTGGCCAGTCACTCGGGGGCTACTGATGTGGGCATTACCCTTCGGGTAAGTAATATTGTGCTACCTCTTATGGCCCAGCCAGTGGTCCATGAAGGTCATCCGCTAACCAAGGTGGACCGCTATGTCGGTTCGCGTAAAGGATTCTTGAAGAACAAGGCAAGGAAGCGAAGCAACAAGGAAAGTTTAGATATATCAATCTTTGTAACCTAGTCGTACTCGAGTAGACCTCCAGAGACCTGGCTCGCAATATAAGGGTCAGGAGAGGGGCTACCGAGGGGTGAAAGATCGAGATGTCGCCTAGAGGGGGGGTGAATAGGCAATTACAAACTCTTGCGGATTTGTCTTGTATGAATGCGGAATTAAACTAACGTTTAGTTTACAAGGACAAACCCTAAATATGCTAAGCTCAACTAAGTGTAACAATAGCAACTAGAGCTAAGCAAGATAGGCACAAGATATATGTAGCACAAGTGATAGCAAGATATATGTACTTCAAGCACGATGGCTATCAAAAGGAAAGAGAGCTCGGGTATAGAAATAACCGAGGCACGCGGAGACGAGGATGTATTCCCGTGTTCCCTTGCTTTGCAACAAGGTACGTCACGTTTGGAGGAGTGGAGGTCCCACGAAGGATTCCCCGCGCCACGAAGGCTCACCCTATTCTCCGAACCACACCCACGAAGGATTATGGCCCTTTCCTTATGGTTAGCTTTTCCTCCGCTCCGGAGATGGCAAGCTCCACAACCACTTCACAAGCTCCACGAAGGAGAAGCCCGGGCCCCTTCACAATCTTCCACGAAGAGATCACCGGGACACCAACCAAGCCAACTAGGAGGTCACCCTCCAAGAGTAACAAGCTCACGGTCTCTCACTCGAACAAATCATGGTGGAGAGCTCAACACTATGCAATGATGCAAAGCAAGAACACCGGAGGTGTTCAAGTCCTTCACACTCAAATCCCACCAAACCAACGAATGCTAGGATGAGATTGGAGAGGAAGAACAAGGGGAAAGTCAACCAAAGACTCCAAGATCTAGATCCCAAGAGTTTCCCTCACTTAGAGAAGAAATCGATCGGTGAAAGTGTAGATCTAGATCTCCTCTCTCAAATCCTCAAATATGAGCAAGAATGATTGGAGGAATCAAGGGGGAGAGCAAGTTCTTCAAATAGTAGCAATGGAGGAGAGAGAATGGGAAGAACTAGTTTGGCTCAAGGTGGAAGAAGCCTATTTATAGCTAAAGGGGAAAAATAGCTGTTGGGGGAAAAAGACAGAAAATCGGGCAGAAAAACGGGCAGAAAAACGCCCCAGCCGGCTGCCAGGCCGGCTGACCGGAAATGGCGCTGAGGCAGCCGGCGGCCCAGCCGGTCCGGCCGGCCCAGCAGCCGGGCGGGGTAGGGCGCGCGCATGGGCGGCGAGGAGCAAGGGGGCGCGCGGGGAGGTGGGCCGCGCGGGGGCGCAAGGCCCAGCCGGCGCCGAGCCCGGTCGGGCTGGGGAAGCCGCCGGGTGGCCCGGTAGCAGGCCGGCGCCTGGGCCGGACTAGGCCACGAAGCCCACTGGACCCCGCCCGGCAGGCACAAGCGCCCAAGCCGGTTTTGGCCGGGTGGGCCGGCGTTTGGGCCGGCAGGCCGGACGCCCGGCCGGCTGCCCCTCCCCTTTCTTTTTCTTTTTCCTTTTTATTCTTTTCCCTTTTTATCTTTTCTTTAATAACAAATGCTCCCGAACTCCGAATCGCATGAAACCAATTTTGTTTGGAAGATAACAACAAATGCTATCTTATAGAAAGTGAAAACCCAAGAATCTGTAGGAGGCGATTTTATCATGAATATAAAAGGTAGAACCTTATATCATGAATAACCGGTAAAATCACCCAACCTCGAAAACGCAATAGAAGATGCATGTGAACTCCGTTTTCGATGAACTTGGGCTTGTTGTAAAGCTAGCAACAAGCTCAAGAACCTCACACCGAGAAATACCAAGAAGCAAATAAGAATGTGCAAAGTATGCAAAGGGTTGAGCTCCCTAAGACGATGTGATCAAGTTACCCAACCGAAAGCCCCTCTTAATAGTGCGGCTATCTATCCTATAATCCGGTCTCCCAACATCCACCTTGAGACCGGTAAAAGGAAAACCTAGCAAGGCCATACCTTTGCCTTGCGCATACCGCTTGATCTTGATGATAACTCTTCAAGCTTCACTCAAGCCGGAATGCCTTACTTGATCAATGTTGCTTCGTGACGACTCACAAATGCTCCCCCATACACTATGATGGGAAAGCTCCATTGATGCACATCTTCACAAGTCCATTATCATCAAATGGACGGCAAGCTTCAAGTATGTGATTCACTTGAGACGCTCATCTTGAACTTGCCCAACTCAACCTTGTATCTTCACATACTCACATAAGATAGAGCATGGCTAATATTGAGTCCCACATAAGAACTCCATCTTCATTTCTTCTTATTGATCATATCACATATATATATCTTCATACCGATGATCTTGATGCCAATACACAAGATATACCTTTATCTTCATGGCATCCATACTTGAATCCAACACATGGAGAGCAAGTAGTACCTATGGAATATTCCTTCATATAAACTCAATGAAAACATTAGTCCATAGGGGTTGTCATTAATTACCAAAACCACACATAGGGGCAATGTACCCTTACAATCTCCCCCATTTTGGTAATTGATGACAACCACAATAAGAGGGTTTATATAATGAATATTAGTGACAAGTACGCAACTTATCCGAGAATAAGTTGTATACAAGAGGTTGTATTTGATATGGTCAAGTAACACAAAGCTACTAGCCCATATCAAAACCGGCTCTACTCACACAACTACAACAAATGCAATGGATGTGAGTAGAACCAATATATATAGAGAAAACTCCCCCACAATGTATGCACGTGTGATGAACATGAATTCATTGCATACATTGTCAAGATTAACCTTTGGGATAGTTTCCACTATATATATACAAACATGCAAGACATATAAATGTGGAATGCATGAGAGGCAAAACACTTAAGCACAAACCAAGCTTAAGTATAAAACCATTCCCTTAAACCCTCTAAATTTCTCCCCCATTGGCATCGATTGTCAAAATGGGTGAAAAATTTAGAAGGCCAATATAAAGTGAGTTCCTCCCCAAAGGGTGCACTTCTCATAATTTGAGTGGAATCAAGTGCACATATCCAATGATGAATACTTGAAGGAAGTCAAACTATATTGAAGATCAAGGATTGCATAAAGATAACATGGTGAAGTGAGCTTCAACAAATAAAGCAAGCAATCAAGGATCCAATTGGACAAACAAAGATATCATGATAAGAGAAATATAGTGCAAAAAAAAATAAGAAAGCTCCCCAAGGTTCGTGCACAATTTATAATGTTTGCATTTGAATACAATATGCGCAAACATGGAATCCTCACTCCCTATATATCATTTAGAACTCAACAAAGATAAAGAGAATATGCTTATCAAGAACAACTTGAGTCCAACAATTACGAGATATGAGTGCATGAAGAAAAACAAATAAACCAAGCACTCATAAATCTTCTTTACCAATAACACTAAAATCAAAAGGATAAGAATATAGTTGGCAAAGAACAAGGATATCAAGGTGATGGATTAACGCTCTTATGTATATAAGTTTCTAAAGTGGACAAAATGATCCATAAAGAAACATCCACACACAAGAGGTTAACAAAATAAATACGACTAGATATCCGAGTTGAAGTCATAAAATATACCAAAGGATGTTTGCTTAAGAAGCATATATAGCCTATGGCTCCAATTTTCACTTATGGTATATATGAATGAACTTCAACCAAGTTAAACTTCAAAAACATCACAACTAACAATAAGGGAAATAGAGCTAGTTGAAGTGTTTTGAGAAAGGCAACAAGTATCATAAATATGGATTTATTTCGCAATTTCATCAATATTGCACATAAGAGCTCTTTGAGGAATTGATATGCAATAAATTGCTAAAGGGCATATTTGGGTAGGTGAATCATCAACATGATGTATATATATATTTCCAACATATGCATCTTCTCAAATTACTCAAATGTACAATAAAAGGTTTCACTTTAAAAATGATTTTTCAAGAACCGCAATATTTTTGAAATAAATCATTTCATGCCAAGATACAACCTACAAGAGGTTGGATGTTATATGAGAATGCATGAATAAGATACTTGTTACCGAGATAGCAATGGCTTGATGTAGTAGATAAGAGTTCATCGATCATCCTAGCTTGACTCCAATTCTCATATGGTGACAACACCTTCCTTATAGATGAGACAAACCTCCATTGCATCTCCAATGTACCTAAAACATCATTCAAGTACATCTTGGTCCCCAAACTTATTGGGTCCAACATGGTTAGACTAACCACAATATATAGGACACACTCCATATAAACATGTGCATATTTAGATGAAATTTGAATTTCATGCACATCTTAGCCATTTAGGATTTGATGGAGTATACCCTATATAATGGATCAAAGAAAGCAAACATGCTACAAATATAAACAAATTACATATAAGCACACATAAAGACTTTAAAGATCCAAGAAAGATATACTTTGGACAAAACACCAAATGAATCAAATAAGGCATAAAGGTGTCACCAAACAAATTTGTTGTCCAAATTATATCAAAGATGCAAATCACAAAAGATTTGTTCAACAAAGTTCAACAAATGAACTAAGAAGGAACCATCGAGCACAAAGGATGAAATAAAGCAAACATGCTCAAAGATATATCTCATTCAAGCAAATAGAATATGTAAGAAGGAATGAGATAGCAAACTCCCCAAAAGAGCAAGGTTCAAACAAATAAACCAAACCCTCTACACTTTTCACAATGGCACAATGTACCGTAAGGAAAAGGTTTGTCTTTGAAAACAAACACTTGATATGAATCAAGAGAATTTATCAAAAGGCTTTTCAAAGGGACAAGGAAGACACATGGGAGCAACAAAGATTTCTTGGAAATAAAGTAAGGAAATAGGAAGCAATCCAAGATGAAGATGATCCATAAATTCAACCACATACAAGGTTATCAATTGTCAAAGACAATGAGTATATTAGAAATAATTTCTGGTGGTGAATTGACAAAGATAGTAAGGATCAACTTCACAATAAAAGGCATAGGATAAGTATATAGAATTAAGCACTATGCAAGGACGAAGATTCTTGATAACTTCAACTAGTCACACAATCACGCACGGCAATGATTAGAATAACATGAAGCAAACGGTGTCCCAAATAAGATATAGAGATATGTATTTGAGGAAAAACCGCACCAAGAATTTCATATTCAAACAAAAGCCCACAAGATGAGTAATAAAATATTTTTATTAGGAATGGAGCTTGTTTGAGCAAACATGCCACCTAGGAACAAGATAATTAAGAGCATCAACTCTAAGTGGCATAACCTCATATGTTCACATTTTCTAGGCTTGTGATATGTACAAAACATATTACTCCCCCATAATGTGATAAAACATTTCTTCTAAATAAGAGGCAACAAAAATTCAACTAGAGATGATTAATGGATATTTAGAATTTGAATTTCTCATGAGTATGGCACACCACATAGTGACTAGATAATCTTGCAATATCAATACTAAGTGGTGGTACCCATGTACACATTTTAAAGAAAGAGAGATGCACAAAGCATATCACTCCCCAAAAATGGGATGCTCCATTAATCACTCAAAGAGAGCCAAATAAGATATCATCAAGATGCATTAGGCTCAAAACAATACATAAGTATATGATGAGTCAAACAAACATACTTGAATACACAAGATAAGCAAGTAAGACACAACACATACATACACATATTTGGTACAAAACCAAACATGCAAAGGGGCAAGTAACTTACAATAAACATGAAGAGTTGAAGTATAAGTTACCGCAAAGAGGAACATTGGATATAAGATATAGATGATAATCCATACGACTTGGCTTGGTAAAAATACAATATATGAAGATCCCTTAATTCTTCATGAAGTAGCCAAATCTCCAATGCCCTCCATATGTACCTATTGATCAAGTTTGAGATTGTTGGTCCCCAACCAAGTTGGGTCCTAAGAGGTTAGTCACAATAGGCTTGGCAACCCAAATGGTTCTTTTCTTGAAACCACTTTGAGTTCCAACAAACTTGGCAAACACATTGCCATCCTTATCCTTCCCTAGAGAATAATCATCATCAACAATTATAGGGTTAGATAAGGTACCACCTAAGCAAGAAGAAGCAAAGTGCCCCTTCACGGCATAAGTAGCAAGTGTTCCCCTTTCTCTTCTTTATTGATTTCTTCTCTTGGGGAACAATATATTGATTCTTCTTGGGAAGTGGCCTATCTTCAACTTGAGGTCGAGCATGAGCTTGACCTTTACCTTGTGGCCGTTTCCCTTGTTGTTTCTCACTCAAGTGCTTCTTCTTCTTCTTCTTCAATGGGCATGATCTAACATGATGCCCTTCAACCTTGCACTTGAAACAAACCAACTTGGCCGGATCCTTGACTTTGTCTTGGCCCTTCTTCTTGTTGCTCTTGCTCTTGGACTTGTTCTTGTTATTGGAGTTGAATCCAAGTCCACTCTTGTCATTGGGGGATTGTTGCACACTTAGCATCTTGTCAAGTGCGGATTTCCCTTCATGACGCTTTTCCAAGTCTTTCTTTAAAGAAAGGACTTGGGCCTCGAGCTCTTTGATTTCCTCTACATGGTTAGTAGAAATACAAGTACTAGAGGAAGTAGAAGCTTCATTGTTAAAGCAACAAGGCAAAGTGAGTAATCCAACACAAGGTGTATCACTAGTTTGACTAGATGGATTACAAGGACTAGCACATGGCAATATAACATTTGTAGTAGAGATTGTGCTATCATCCATATGTGGCTCACAAGATGTTACCTTAGTGATACTTGCCTCATGAGCTAACTTTAGCCCATCATAGGAAATTAGAAGATCATCATGAGAGCTTGAGAGCTTTTTATGACTTTCTTCCAATTCCCTATAATTTCTAGTTAGCAACTCAAGTTGAGCCCTTAGCTCAACATTCTCCTTTAAGGTCGATGCTTCACAAGAATTAGAGTTAGTAGCACAAGCATCAACAATAGTTTTCTCATTTTCATGCATATAGGATTCAATTTTTTGTGTAAGCATGAAATTAGCATGCTTCTCATATTTTAGCTCATGCTTGAGGAGAGTGAATCTCATTTCCCCATTTTCAACATGGGACTCCAACTCCACTATGGTTTCCCTATATTTATTCAAGGTATCCATAGAGTGTTCGAGATAAGCACGAGCTTCTTTATTACCACGAAGAGAAGCATATACCATTGCCATATCATGCACCAAGATATTATGTTCTTCATCATTATCATCATCATCACTCTCATCATTAGAGGATGTGTTAGGAGTCAAAGTAGGAGATACCTTTGATCCTTTTGCCATAAGGCACATGTGCAAACCGGAGGATGAAGATGAAGATATTCTTGAATCCTCATTTGAAGTCGTGTCTTGATCCATAGAGTGTTCGGTTTCCTCTACATTGTTAGTCAACAACCAACTAGAGGAAATAGAAGCATTTTGATTATGGGAACAAGACAAGGTAAGCATATCATCATGAGATCTATGTGAGCAATTTACACATGATATGCAAGGACTATCAACACAAGCATGTAGATTATTTTCAATGCTCGATGTGTTTAAGTCCAAAGAGGAAACATTGCAATGAGATAGAGATGAAGAGTCATCACTATTGAGCACAATATCAACATTGCAATTTCCCTCACCACTCACCATATCATTACCTTGTGTCTTGCAACACGTTGGTGAAGTGGAAGAAGATGATGACTCATCACGGCCGGAGGTGGAAGCAACTTGGAGCTCTTCATGATGTGAAGAAGAAGAGAGCTCCTCGGAGTCACCACCGACCAAATGAGAAGTGGATCCACCAAACATTTCCTTAAGCTTGATCCACATCTCATGAGACGACTTTCGCTTTATATATATCAAGAACCTACGAAAATCGGGTCTCAAGGAGAATAAAAGCTCATTAGATACTTGAGCTTCAAGATGTAAGTTTTTCTCATCCTCTAAAGATAGATTTTGAGGATCCATCGGAGGAGAAAAACCTACATCTAGAAATTGCTCAATGTTTGGGCACAAGGTCCGAAGTTTACAAAGCAAGCAATTTCGCCACAAATGATAATTTGTGCCAACAAAGATAATTGTGTCATTGTGCACTAAATTACTAGCCGACATCTTTACTCTCAAGGCGGTGAAGCCTAAAACAAGGAGAGACCTTGCTCGATACCAATTGAAAGATCGAGATGTCGCCTAGAAATAGGCAACTCTTGCGGATTTGTCTTGTATGAATGCGGAATTAAACTAACGTTTAGTTTACAAGGACAAACCCTAAATATGCTAAGCTCAACTAAGTGTAACAATAGCAACTAGAGCTAAGCAAGATAGGCACAAGATATATGTAGCACAAGTGATAGCAAGATATATGTACTTCAAGCACGATGGCTATCAAAAGGAAAGAGAGCTCGGGTATAGAAATAACCGAGGCACGCGGAGATGAGGATGTATTCCCGTGTTCCCTTGCTTTGCAACAAGGTACGTCACGTTTGGAGGAGTGGAGGTCCCACGAAGGATTCCCCGCGCCACGAAGGCTCACCCTATTCTCCGAACCACACCCACGAAGGATTATGGCCCTTTCCTTATGGTTAGCTTTTCCTCCGCTCCGGAGATGGCAAGCTCCACAACCACTTCACAAGCTCCACGAAGGAGAAGCCCGGGCCCCTTCACAATCTTCCACGAAGAGATCACCGGGACACCAACCAAGCCAACTAGGAGGTCACCCTCCAAGAGTAACAAGCTCACGGTCTCTCACTCGAACAAATCGTGGTGGAGAGCTCAACACTATGCAATGATGCAAAGCAAGAACACCGGAGGTGTTCAAGTCCTTCACACTCAAATCTGTGACCCATACCACGGCATGGTGTAGTATGCAAGTCTGATATAACACCAATGAAACACCGTTCCACTAGTATTATATCGCTCGGACAACAGAAACATATGCGGTCCAAGGCATGTCTATAGAATTACAACAACTCTTTACAAAAGATCCACATCCTACTTTACAATGAGGTAAAACTGCAAATAAACTCCAAGAACGACTCGTAGTCTAGTCCTATCTCGAACTCTATTTGTAGAGTATTTAACTATCTATAGGGCTATGAATAGATTCTAGCTAAATAGGAGCTAAGTTTAGGAAGCTAGTTCCCTTCTATGGCTAAACTAGGTTTTCTCCTTGTTGGATGCGGTATTTGACTCCTCTGACAAGGTTCCTGTCTTTTGAAGTAGTTGTTGACTCCTCGGCCTTCGAGTTGCACTGTAGATCCTCCTTCGATGCCTCCATATCTAAGCAGGGGATTTAAGAGTGGGATGAGTACGAGCGTACTCAACAAGTTCATTATAGGAAAGAGGTGTTTAATGCACTAGCTACGGCATTAGACCAGAAAGTCTAATACCAATGCAGGTTTTCATAATCATTTCTTCAAGAGGTTGCTTTTATTCAAGAACTATGTCCGTCAGCCTTCACCGGTTTACTAGAACTTCATGGAGCTCCTTTCCGCCGCGTTCGCAGTTCCATATCCCGGAACAGGAGTGACAGTCACGGTTCATTACACTCTGCAGGTGTGTTGCTTTACCCATAAGAGATCTTAACCTTGGTGCCAACCCTCGAGTTTCCCGTCCACACTTCCTATGGTGTGAGGCCCGGTATAAGGTCTAGCCAATCATGTTCCTCCGCTACCTCGAACACCCACCCTTTGTTGCATGCCCCGACCCTGGGTCCACGCCGGTCCCATTATTCCCGTAATTCAGGGTGGACCCCGACCACGACGACTGGATTGAACCAAACTCCTTCGCCGGTAGCTGCAACCCATCATAGACCACATTACCGTGGGGAATTAGAAGGGGATCCCCACCCACCAATTGTTCCGCAAGCAACCGTCTACGGTAAGCAACATCAATACCGTGGGGAATTAGAAGGGGCTCCCCACCCACCAATTGCTCCGCAAGATACAACCGTCTACGGTAAGCGCATCCGTTGATGAACGAGAGGTGGAAACACTTTTGACTATTCCGTCCCACTCCGGATCTTATGGTTAACACGGGTATTACGGCACAAGAATCATTGGCGACATTTGTTGTTTAATCCTAGATGGATATAAACCCTTGCAATGGAACCTCCACCATATCAACACAATCCATGGTTCCATTGCCCACCACATAGTCATATTCATAGTTATGAAAGTAGTGGTTTTGATTTTTGTGCAATAGTGATAACCATAATACTTTGCAAGTAATTAGATAAAAATACTCAAATGACATGAGCAAGCGATGAACTTGCCTTTCTTGACTGCAAGATTATGCAGTCAAGGTCTTCGATACGTAATAACTCCAAATTCTGAAATAGCATCATCGTCCGGTAAGGACGATGTTTAAAAGATTGGCAAGGATGCAATAATGCATAAGAATGAGATGCAATCGCTCTAAGCGTGACCTAACCCCGATGATTTAGGATCAGTGAGTTGTAATGATTGATTCAGGGTGTGTTGCACTTTTAGAGTGATTTACAAACAAGGTTCTTATTAAGGTGTGGTTACATGGTATCATAAACAGATGCTGTAATATATCATAACAATAATATTAATAGCACACAACTATAACATTTGGTATAATCCTAACATGTAATGAATAGTGGTTGGTTTTAGCACTACATGGCATGGTTAATTATCATATATTTCAAAAGAATAACTTTTGAAGAACATGTTCTTTAATAAAGACAAGTATGATAATTAAGGTTGTGGAGTTCTATGGTTTACTATGGTTGTAATTGGCTTCTGGAGTAAGTGGTAAATGGATCACAACCTAGTTGGATTCATCAACACCTAGGGTTGGTAAGGTTGAGTTAAGCCTAGGCATCCTAAGCAATTCATTATACATGGTTGTTATTAAGGTTGGTTTATCTTGCTAGTGATAGCTGGCTAGGGTTTATAGGTCCTTATAAGCAGGGTTGGTGATGATTCTTTATTTACTTCAAAAGAATAACTTTTGAAGAACATACTTCTTAAGTAATAAGAAGTATATCAATTAGAGTTGAGGGGGTCTAGGTTTTACTGTTGGTTCTATTAAGTAAGGAGTAATTGGCTCCTGAATAGGATGGTTGATAAATATCCAATACTAGTAGGGTTTAGTGGAATATGGTTAGGTAATGCTCAGGCTTTGGCATAGTTGCACCTGAGGTTCATCACATAGGTGTGATGCTAAGTAGGAAAGAATATGGATGATGGCTTTGGTAATAGGATCTAGGGTTTATACTTGGTTAACCCTACTTGAATATTTAGGTCTGATGAAGATGGACACATGGGTTACCCATATATTAGTGATGGTCTTTTACATTTTATGTGAACATAGGTATGTCCTTTAGTTGCTGATGATGGCTCTATGACTTGAAATAAAGTACCATGATCACCAGTTCTAACCTTGGGTTTAGGTTAGAAGCAAATTAGGGTTCACATGTAATAATGGAACTAGGGTTCCTAATTAATTTAGGGTTTTAGAGTTCAACATGAAATGATAATGCTGTAATACCATTCAATATGGAATTAGGGTTTGCTATTTACCATATGGTTCTATAATTAATAACTTCATTAATAAAGTTGCAGTTATTAATAACTTAGAAATGAAAATAATATTGGAGTTGGCATTTTATTATTTTTAAACAATTAATAATTAGAGTAATTATTAATCAGGGTTTAAATCTCCACTAATAAAAATTGAATAGGATAACAAATAAAGAAAATGAGTTTTCATGTTTTCTTTATTTGCTTACTGGTTTTATTTATTTTATCAATGTTTTCTTAATTTCAGAATTTTTATTGTAGTTAGAATTAAAATTAAAGGTTTAAATAACAAGTATTAAATAATTAAATTTTTATTAAAAATAAAAATTTCATTTTATATTTTTATTGGATAGAGTTTTCTTTCTAAGAATTTTGATATCTCATTTGAAATTTTCTGAGTTATAATGAATTTTCTAAATTATTTCGAAGTTGCAGGTATTTTCTGGAATTCGAATTTAAACGAAATAACTAAATCTACCCGAGCTTATTACCCACGAAGACACTGACCAGTGGGCCAGTCGCCACGTTGGCTGCCCCCGTGGCGGTGAAGTGGCAACCAAGGCCCTCACCGGCGGCCAGTGGCGATGGTCGCCGGAGCTAGAGCGTTCCCGCGGGGCTGCGCGGGTACTCGCTGGAATCAGCACACCGAGACGATGCTAGTGATGGCGGCGCCACCCCCTAATGGTCGCCGGAGCAACCGCGACGGCGAGGCCGAGCGGCGGCGCACGCAGACTACCGGCGCTAGCACGATTAAGGGCGTAATCGAGAGGGCTAGGAAGCTCTGGAGGTTCAGTGACTCACCAGGATCACGATGAGCTTGGTGGTGAGGCGAGAGGAGGTCGGCATCGCCGGAATTGCTAGCTCCGGCCGTCGGATAGGATGAGGTCGTTGACGGCGCTCCGGGAGGCTACGGCTCGATTCCCCTTGTCTGGTGAGCAAGTCGAGCACGGTGAGGACGACGGTGACCACGGCGATGCTTGGGAAGGCTCCAGTCGTCGGCGGTAATGGTGGCCGGCGAGCTAGGTTTTCCGTCTGGGATGAATTTGAGCGGAGGAAGAAGAAATCGAGGCCAGTGCTCATCGTGGGGCTTAAATACGGCGGTGTGATGCGCCTCGTCACGAATTCGGGCGATGGGAGGCCGCCAGCGCGAGAGGGAAGACGAGCACATCTTCGTGCTGGCCTCCAGCACACGAAGAGGATGAGGACGAACTCGTCCTCTATTTTTTCTAAGCGAAGGGGTACGGGTTGGCCTGTTGGGCTGGTGCTTGGGCTGCGGTTTGGGTGCTCGATGGGCTGCCGAGGTGGGCTGGACCTTGGGCTCCTGTTGGGCTGCCACGGCCAGGTGAGCTAGGGTAAGGTTTTTCTCCTCTTTTCCTTTTTCTGTTTTCATTTTCTGTTTTTTATTTCCTATTTGAATTTCATATTTGAATTCTGTTTATTTTTGCAGATCTTTCATTTGTGAGTTTTATTAAGATCTGGTGCAATGATTATTACACCACTATTTCGTTTAAAACAATTATTTTGTATTGGATTATATTGCATATTGTTGGCTTATTCAAAATAGCAATTAAACATGAATTATGCTCTCACTTTGATTTCCCTTTTATTATGAATTCCCTTTAATTTAAAAATGTAAGGGTTGATACTTTCTTCTCAAGGTATTTCTGAAGTTGTTGTTATATCTTAGTTCCTATTTGACTAATTAATCACTTGCATGTTATTTTATTTGAGCAATTTCTATTAAGATTTTGTAGGTTTGTTGATAACCTATATTAAAATTAACATCAGTGTTATGCTCTATTAACACTTTGAAATACCTAGAGTAGATATTATTCTCCTCAAGGTTGGGTCTTAATTAAATAGATAAGTGGTTGATAATTACACTTATGGTTTTAATTATAAGATGTGTCACAATGGTTTTTCTCAGGTTTAATAATTGAAGCATAAGATTTTATTAATATGCCACACTAGGGTTCTAGTGATATTTACCTAATGGCCATTGATTTAAGTCTCAATTATGGTCTAGGTTTATATGGTAATCACCATAGTGATACCATAACTAGGGTTGAGATATAATTTTAGTTTGTATAAATGAGGTGACCCATATTGCATTGGCTAAAGTTTAATCTCCCTATCTATGATAAGGTTACTTGCTTAATACCTTATGTGCTTCTCTAATTACTAAGAATTTGAGAATTGGTTTTCTCTTCTACCAATTAACTTCTATTATTTTCCCCACTTATCATTAAAGTAACTAGAATGATTATGGTTCTTTTTATAGTTAACTTTGGTTAGATGGACTAATGATTTCTCACCATATAAAGTATGGAGTTTTACTCTAAAGTTTTCTTAGGTCCTTTAATTGAGGAATAAATGGATTATAGATGTGCTATAGTCCTACTTATGATCACCTAGTGATCCACAAGTTGGGATTGAGATATAAGTCTGGATTTGCTTACTAGTGATCCCCCTATGATTTCATGTGGTGAATAAGATCTACTAGTCATATAAGTGTTAGCATTTGGATTATTCTCCTATTTCTCCAAAGTATGGTCATGGATTAGGCTTGATCCACTTATTCTTAATATCCTTATCTCAAGTTCTTAGGGTTTATGATCATTACTCAATTTATAATGATCAAGGTTTGGCTTCTAAGTTATCTCTCATTAAATAGGTTTCTCACTTCCATGATCAAGCATTGTCTTGATCAACTAGGGTATAATACTTCTAATTTACCTTGTTGAATAGGACTACTATGGTTGCCTCTAAAGTTTATATCCCAGGAGAATGTCTGAGATATTATGTTAAGGTTCTACTTAATCAATGATGATATAATCATCAAGTGTATGGATAGTTATCTCCCTCAAATTCAATTGTTTCTTTAACTACTTAAGTGTAACACCATAGCTTGGGGCTTTCTTATAAAGGAATAGTTTATCCTAGAGTTTATGGTGTACTCACCATATCTCAATAGGTATCTAGTCTAAACTCCACTTGGCTATCTTGATTGAATTAATCTCCTCCTTACTCTATCCATTCATGGATATGTTATTATTCCATGTGATACTAGGTTGTCTCACCACTCCAAGATGTAATGGTTAATCTCCTAATACTTTTAGTTCACAGGTTGTCCTTTATTCTTAATTAGGTAAAGCTAGGATGATATGAATGGACTCTCTCATTTGGAAAGGACTTCAATGCTAACCTAAGGTTATTCTCCAAAGATAATGATGTGGTCACCAATATCTATGGTTAACATGAATGGGTTCTTACTCTAGGAAATGTCTTCAATAATATCCTAGGGTTTTTCTGAGATGATGATTTGAATACATGGATGTATATTCAAGGTTTAGTTCAAGGTTTATCATTGATCCTCTAATAAGTAACATAGAACTCTCACTTCTCTAGGTTTGATGTATATTAATATGTAGTAGAGAGGATTATATATTTCTAGAGTTTATCTCCTTGTCTTGCTTCCAAGAATGAAGTAAAATAAATACCATGAGATTCATGGTAGGATCATGGATTAGTTTAAGACATGGAGAAGATAAGTGGAGAATAGTTTCTTCAATTATTGTTACTTGATTTCCAATTACATGGATGTTCACATGTTATGGCTAGGAATATCATGTTGTGATATTTAATAAGAGCAGGTAGTTGATCATTGAGTAAAGTGTTGTTGTGTTGATTATTAGTTCCATTTGATCTAACCCCTTAGATCAAATCATCTCTACCCAAAACAAGGTTTTATCAAAGTCACATTGAGGTTTATAGCGCTTGACTTGATGAGCTACTTCAATTCCACCAAGGTCAAGTGAAACTTCGTTACTGTGACTGTTTTACTTTAAAGCGAAAATTCCCAGATTTTCTATGCATGAATGCAATGCACACATCTGTTTCCTCTATTTTTGTAACCCCAATACCTGGGATATTACAGTCTCTACCCCTTAAACTAAACTTCGTCCTCGAAGTTTGATCTCTCTCACATTTCCGGAGTGTGGATCTGTCTTGTGCAGACTACGACTTTTCTCAAACTCCGTATTGATCTTACTGGATATAATTGAATATATCCCTTGTCCAGATTCTTCCTGGAATCCATTATGGTTTGTTTCTGAACATAAGTTTCTAACTCCAGTTCTATGATTTTCTTCCGGGAATCTAATAATACCTGTCTCTGAGCCATGGCTTCTAACTTTAATTATTTGATTTCTTTCAACTCTATAAACTTGTTTCCTTTCTCTTTGAATATTTAATGATTGGGACTTCTTCTTGTCCTGACAGTCTTAATTGAGGATTAATTTGATAACATTGTCCTATTTGTTAAAATAGGTCTTTGTTTTTACCTTACTACCAAAACTGCAATAATGGTACTTGGTAAGGTACTTACTATGGAATTGATCATGGTGGTTTATTCCTCTAAGAATGGATTAGACTCATTTAGTCCATCCAATCATGGTTTATAGTTGATACCTATAACTATTTTGGGTTATTTAGGTTCCATGAAAGGAATCATTCTATTAGTCTTTGGTATTGGTATGTTCAATCTTCTTCGGTCTTTGGCCTTTTTGAACTGTATTTGATCTACTATATTTTCTTCATCCAACTTCTTTATGCTTGACTTACTTGAGCTTTCGAACTTCTGAGTAAATACTACTCACTTTCTCAAGTTATAGTCCACTTCTTACTTCCTCGAGGTATAAACCTCGGCTTCTGGTCTGACATCCCTCTGAAAGTAGTGTTCAATAATCTTATGAAAATAAGATCGAACTACCTCTCAGTTCAGACCTTCTGCTTCTCTCTAGCTTCAAGTAATGAGTCATTGTACATCCAACTCAATCTTTACTCTACCCCTTCGAGTTTCCTTATGGTCTTCAACTCCTTTTCTTCCAACTATTGGACTTATGGTTGGAATATGGGTCTAAGTATAGCTTTGGTTTGTACTTCTTCTAAGGTCTCATGAAGAATGTTTGTGGTATATCCACTCAGTTGTGGACATCCAATGTGAATTCTTCGACTAAATGATTATAGGTCATTGTTATTTGGTTAACAAAATTTTATTTGTTCACAACTTCTTGGTACCAGTAATCCAATGGTGGACTACTAGATACCAATTGTAGCTATTTGTTATCTAAAAATGGATTCTATTATAGGTTCTGATCAACTGGACGAGACATCCTCTACTTTATCTTGCAATATTAAAACTATACCAATTGTGGTCTTCGGATATCAACTAGGGTCTTCTTATATCTGCTATGGTTTCATAGGTCATTTTCCTTTCTTCAGGGTTTATTGTTGCAAGAGAACCACTAACTAACACTATGAATATAGTATCCTAAGTGATTCCCCATGCATTCCCTCTTCTATGATGTCTATGGTTCTGCTTGAGCTTCACCATAATCACCAGATTTCTCACCTTCATGCTTCTTATGTACTAAAGTACTCCTTTGTTGAGGTAAAGCATGAATTTTGATGGGTACTTCCTTCTCAATATTGTGGTTGCTTCCCACAACTTTGTTTCCTTTATCTGATGAACCTTCATCTTGTCTTCAGAATTTTTAGAATTCGTCACTTCCTCACACGAATACCATTACCCTCTAGATCTATAGCATCAAGTAAGAACTTGATATTGCAACATGCATTTGCATATCAAAGTCAAACTTTATGTATGGATCTAGTCAAACAATGAAAATCCAATAAAATCCAAAAAGATTCAGCTTTGTGTATATAATACACACCATCATAAGCCTGAATTATAATAGTTGAGTAAGACATCTCTAAACATCAGGCTCTGATGTGTAGTATATAACACCACATAAGATAGGTTTATATCGTGATACTTAGCACGAGTATATGGGATTCTACTATTTGTCTCAACCTTTACCTTAATTGCACAGTTGCAATGAGATAAACTTGAAACAAAGTGGTCTGGAATGGTTAAGGTTAACCTAATTTTCTTTGGAAGTACTACTTAACCTTCATCTTATTGAGGACTATCTCACATGATATGTCTAGGTTCTAACATTGCTACACTAAACACACAACTATGGAAATATAGCTCCTATACTTCCAAGTGTTTCTATCATAAGACTATGGTCATGATGTGCTTGGCACACTTCTTATTGTTTTGGAACACAATTCTAGCACTATTGGTGAACACCTGACTTCTTATTGTTCTCCTCCTAAATGTTTATGATGTTCTATTCCATCACATCATGATTCTCGGGTGAATCATATATGATTAGCAACTCTACCATGTAAGTAGACATATATTATTCCTATCACTCTTCCTTATTTCTCATGATTGACTCATCATGGTCTATACTACCTCATATCACTTGTTTTTATCACTTACTATCAGTTGTTTTACAAGTTTGGATAATTTACTTACTCATTACTTAACTTGGTGTACCTATTCTAGTAGGATATCTTACTTATCTATAACATGTGTTGGTACACATCTTCCAATAGGATATCTTCCTTATGGTTGTATCCTCTCTTTGGACTACCATGTATTGTATACCAACTGGGGTCTACTCATCTATTGTTTTATGGACTTCATGAGGTACTTCATGTTTGGGATTAGCTGACTAACTTTACTTTATCTTGGTAAGTTAGGTAAGAAATGTTGACTCAAATGTGTCAGGATTATTCTCAAGTGAATATCCATCTCAAGTCATAAGATTATTTGGTTTGGCTAAGACAACTTCCTATAGACACTACCAATCCTATAGGTCTCCTTTAAAGGGTTTTAATCCTAGGGTCAAAGCATTTGCTCTGATACCAACTGTGGTGACCGGCATACCACAGCATGGTGTAGTATGCAAGTCTGATATAACACCAATGAAACACCGTTCCACTAGTATTATATCGCTCGGAGTGGTACAACAGAAACATATGCGGTCCAAGGCATGTCTATAGAATTACAACACGACTCTTTACAAAAGATCACAGCCTCCTACTTTACAATGAGGTAAAACTGCAAATAAACTCCAGAAGAACGACTCGTAGTCTAGTCCTATCTCGAACTCTATTTGTAGAGTATTTAACTATCTATAGGGCTATGAATAGATTCTAGCTAAATAGGAGCTAAGTTTAGGAAGCTAGTTCCCTTCTATGGCTAAACTAGGTTTTCTCCTTGTTGGATGCGGTATTTGACTCCTCTGACAAGGTTCCTGTCTTTTGAAGTAGTTGTTGACTCCTCGGCCTTCGAGTTGCACTGTAGATCCTCCTTCGATGCCTCCATATCTAAGCAGGGGATTTAAGAGTGGGATGAGTACGAGCGTACTCAACAAGTTCATTATAGGAAAGAGGTGTTTAATGCACTAGCTACGGCATTAGACCAGAAAGTCTAATACCAATGCAGGTTTTCATAATCATTTCTTCAAGAGGTTGCTTTTATTCGGAAGAACTATGTCCGTCAGCCTTCACCGGTTTACTAGAACTTCATGGAGCTCCTTTCCGGCGTTCGCATTCCATATCCGGAACAGGGAGTGACAGGTCACGGTTCATTACACTCTGCGAGGTGTGTTGCTTTACCCATAAGAGATCTTAACCTTGGTGCCAACCGGGAGTTTCCCGTCCACACTTCCTATGGTGTGAGGCCCGGTATAAGGTC
Organism: Lolium multiflorum; assembly: GCA_030979885.1. Lineage (NCBI taxonomy): Eukaryota > Viridiplantae > Streptophyta > Magnoliopsida > Poales > Poaceae > Lolium > Lolium multiflorum. The sequence goes on from CM061751.1 coordinate 57,842,968, forward strand.
TAGCCAATCATGTTCCTCCGCTACCTCGAACACCCACCCTTTGTTGCATGCCCCGACCCTGGGTCCACGCCGGTCCCATTATTCCCGTAATTTCAGGTGGACCCCGACCACGACGACATCTGGGATTGAACCAAACTCCTTCGCCGGTAGCTGCAACCCATCATAGACCACATTACCGTGGGGAATTAGAAGGGGATCCCCACCCACCAATTGTTCCGCAAGCAGCAACCGTCTACGGTAAGCAACAGCAATACCGTGGGGAATTAGAAGGGGCTCCCCACCCACCAATTGCTCCGCAAGATACAACCGTCTACGGTAAGCGCATCCGTTGATGAACGAGAGGTGGAAACACTTTTGACTATTCCGTCCCACTCCGGATCTTATGGTTAACACGGGTATTACGGCACAAGAATCACTGGCGACATTTGTTGTTTAATCCTAGATGGATATAAACCCTTGCAATGGAACCTCCACCATATCAACACAATCCATGGTTCCATTGCCCACCACATAGTCATATTCATAGTTATGAAAGTAGTGGTTTTGATTTTTGTGCAATAGTGATAACCATAATACTTTGCAAGTAATTAGATAAAAATACTCAAATGACATGAGCAAGCGATGAACTTGCCTTTCTTGACTGCAAGATTATGCAGTCAAGGTCTTCGATACGTAATAACTCCAAATTCTGAAATAGCATCATCATCCGGTAAGGACGATGTTTAAAAGATTGCAAGGATGTAATAATGCATAAGAATGAGATGCAATCGCTCTAAGCGTGACCTAACCCCGATGATTTAGGATCAGTGAGTTGTAATGATTGATTCAGGGTGTGTTGCACTTTTAGAGTGATTTACAAACAAGGTTCTTATTAAGGTGTGGTTACATGGTATCATAAACAGATGCTGTAATATATCATAACAATAATATTAATAGCACACAACTATAACATTTGGTATAATCCTAACATGTAATGAATAGTGGTTGGTTTTAGCACTACATGGCATGGTTAATTATCATATATTTCAAAAGAATAACTTTTGAAGAACATGTTCTTTAATAAAGACAAGTATGATAATTAAGGTTGTGGAGTTCTATGGTTTACTATGGTTGTAATTGGCTTCTGGAGTAAGTGGTAAATGGATCACAACCTAGTTGGATTCATCAACACCTAGGGTTGGTAAGGTTGAGTTAAGCCTAGGCATCCTAAGCAATTCATTATACATGGTTGTTATTAAGGTTGGTTTATCTTGCTAGTGATAGCTGGCTAGGGTTTATAGGTCCTTATAAGCAGGGTTGGTGATGATTCTTTATTTACTTCAAAAGAATAACTTTTGAAGAACATACTTCTTAAGTAATAAGAAGTATATCAATTAGAGTTGAGGGGGTCTAGGTTTTACTGTTGGTTCTATTAAGTAAGGAGTAATTGGCTCCTAAATAGGATGGTTGATAAATATCCAATACTAGTAGGGTTTAGTGGAATATGGTTAGGTAATGCTCAGGCTTTGGCATAGTTGCACCTGAGGTTCATCACATAGGTGTGATGCTAAGTAGGAAAGAATATGGATGATGGCTTTGGTAATAGGATCTAGGGTTTATACTTGGTTAACCCTACTTGAATATTTAGGTCTGATGAAGATGGACACATGGGTTACCCATATATTAGTGATGGTCTTTTACATTTTATGTGAACATAGGTATGTCCTTTAGTTGCTGATGATGGCTCTATGACTTGAAATAAAGTACCATGATCACCAGTTCTAACCTTGGTTTTAGGTTAGAAGCAAATTAGGGTTCACATGTAATAATGGAACTAGGGTTCCTAATTAATTTAGGGTTTTAGAGTTCAACATGAAATGATAATGCTGTAATACCATTCAATATGGAATTAGGGTTTGCTATTTACCATATGGTTCTATAATTAATAACTTCATTAATAAAGTTGCAGTTATTAATAACTTAGAAATGAAAATAATATTGGAGTTGGCATTTTATTATTTTTAAACAATTAATAATTAGAGTAATTATTAATCAGGGTTTAAATCTCCACTAATAAAAATTGAATAGGATAACAAATAAATAAAATGAGTTTTCATGTTTTCTTTATTTGCTTACTGGTTTTATTTATTTTATCAATGTTTTCTTAATTTCAGAATTTTTATTGTAGTTAGAATTAAAATTAAAGGTTTAAATAACAAGTATTAAATAATTAAATTTTTATTAAAAATAAAAATTTCATTTTATATTTTTATTGGATAGAGTTTTCTTTTCTAAGAATTTTGATATCTCATTTGAAATTTTCTGAGTTATAATGAATTTTCTAAATTATTTCGAAGTTGCAGGTATTTTCTGGAATTCGAATTTAAATGAAATAACTAAATCTACCCGAGCTTATTACCCACGAAGACACTGACCAGTGGGCCAGTCGCCACGTTGGCTGCCCCCGTGGCGGTGAAGTGGCAACCAAGGCCCTCACCGGCGGCCAGTGGCGATGGTCGCCGGAGCTAGAGCGTTCCCGCGGGGCTGCGCGGGTACTCGCTGGAATCAGCACACCGAGACGATGCTAGTGATGGCGGCGCCACCCCCTAATGGTCGCCGGAGCAACCGCGATGGCGAGGCCGAGCGGCGGCGCACGCAGACTACCGGCGCTAGCACGATTAAGGGCATAATCGAGAGGGCTAGGAAGCTCTGGAGGTTCAGTGACTCACCAGGATCACGATGAGCTTGGTGGTGAGGCGAGAGGAGGTCGGCATCGCCGGAATTGCTAGCTCCGGCCGTCGGATAGGATGAGGTCGTTGACGGCGCTCCGGGAGGCTACGGCTCGATTCCCCTTGTCTGGTGAGCAAGTCGAGCACGGTGAGGACGACGGTGACCACGGCGATGCTTGGGAAGGCTCCAGTCGTCGGCGGTAATGGTGGCCGGCGAGCTAGGTTTTCCGTCTGGGATGAATTTGAGCGGAGGAAGAAGAAATCGAGGCCAGTGCTCATCGTGGGGCTTAAATACGGCGGTGTGATGCGCCTCGTCACGAATTCGGGCGATGGGAGGCCGCCAGCGCGAGAGGGAAGACGAGCACGTCTTCGTGCTGGCCTCCAGCACACGAAGAGGATGAGGACGAACTCGTCCTCTGTTTTTTCTAAGCGAAGGGGTACGGGTTGGCCTGTTGGGCTGGTGCTTGGGCTGCGGTTTGGGTGCTCGATGGGCTGCCGAGGTGGGCTGGACCTTGGGCTCCTGTTGGGCTGCCACGGCCAGGTGAGCCAGGGTAAGGTTTTTCTCCTCTTTTCCTTTTTCTGTTTTCATTTTCTGTTTTTTATTTCCTATTTGAATTTCATATTTGAATTCTGTTTATTTTTGCAGATCTTTCATTTGTGAGTTTTATTAAGATCTGGTGCAATGATTATTACACCACTATTTCGTTTAAAACAATTATTTTGTATTGGATTATATTGCATATTGTTGGCTTATTCAAAATAGCAATTAAACATGAATTATGCTCTCACTTTGATTTCCCTTTTATTATGAATTCCCTTTAATTTAAAAATGTAAGGGTTGATACTTTCTTCTCAAGGTATTTCTGAAGTTGTTGTTATATCTTAGTTCCTATTTGACTAATTAATCACTTGCATGTTATTTTATTTGAGCAATTTCTATTAAGATTTTGTAGGTTTGTTGATAACCTATATTAAAATTAACATCAGTGTTATGCTCTATTAACACTTTGAAATACCTAGAGTAGATATTATTCTCCTCAAGGTTGGGTCTTAATTAAATAGATAAGTGGTTGATAATTACACTTATGGTTTTAATTATAAGATGTGTCACAATGGTTTTTCTCAGGTTTAATAATTGAAGCATAAGATTTTATTAATATGCCACACTAGGGTTCTAGTGATATTTACCTAATGGCCATTGATTTAAGTCTCAATTATGGTCTAGGTTTATATGGTAATCACCATAGTGATACCATAACTAGGGTTGAGATATAATTTTAGTTTGTATAAATGAGGTGACCCATATTGCATTGGCTAAAGTTTAATCTCCCTATCTATGATAAGGTTACTTGCTTAATACCTTATGTGCTTCTCTAATTACTAAGAATTTGAGAATTGGTTTTCTCTTCTACCAATTAACTTCTATTATTTTCCCCACTTATCATTAAAGTAACTAGAATGATTATGGTTCTTTTTATAGTTAACTTTGGTTAGATGGACTAATGATTTCTCACCATATAAAGTATGGAGTTTTACTCTAAAGTTTTCTTAGGTCCTTTAATTGAGGAATAAATGGATTATAGATGTGCTATAGTCCTACTTATGATCACCTAGTGATCCACAAGTTGGGATTGAGATATAAGTCTGGATTTGCTTACTAGTGATCCCCCTATGATTTCATGTGGTGAATAAGATCTACTAGTCATATAAGTGTTAGCATTTGGATTATTCTCCTATTTCTCCAAAGTATGGTCATGGATTAGGCTTGATCCACTTATTCTTAATATCCTTATCTCAAGTTCTTAGGGTTTATGATCATTACTCAATTTATAATGATCAAGGTTTGGCTTCTAAGTTATCTCTCATTAAATAGGTTTCTCACTTCCATGATCAAGCATTGTCTTGATCAACTAGGGTATAATACTTCTAATTTACCTTGTTGAATAGGACTACTATGGTTGCCTCTAAAGTTTATATCCCAGGAGAATGTCTGAGATATTATGTTAAGGTTCTACTTAATCAATGATGATATAATCATCAAGTGTATGGATAGTTATCTCCCTCAAATTCAATTGTTTCTTTAACTACTTAAGTGTAACACCATAGCTTGGGGCTTTCTTATAAAGGAATAGTTTATCCTAGAGTTTATGGTGTACTCACCATATCTCAATAGGTATCTAGTCTAAACTCCACTTGGCTATCTTGATTGAATTAATCTCCTCCTTACTCTATCCATTCATGGATATGTTATTATTCCATGTGATACTAGGTTGTCTCACCACTCCAAGATGTAATGGTTAATCTCCTAATACTTTTAGTTCACAGGTTGTCCTTTATTCTTAATTAGGTAAAGCTAGGATGATATGAATGGACTCTATCATTTGGAAAGGACTTCAATGCTAACCTAAGGTTATTCTCCAAAGATAATGATGTGGTCACCAATATCTATGGTTAACATGAATGGGTTCTTACTCTAGGAAATGTCTTCAATAATATCCTAGGGTTTTTCTGAGATGATGATTTGAATACATGGATGTATATTCAAGGTTTAGTTCAAGGTTTATCATTGATCCTCTAATAAGTAACATAGAACTCTCACTTCTCTAGGTTTGATGTATATTAATATGTAGTAGAGAGGATTATATATTTCTAGAGTTTATCTCCTTGTCTTGCTTCCAAGAATGAAGTAAAATAAATACCATGAGATTCATGGTAGGATCATGGATTAGTTTAAGACATGGAGAAGATAAGTGGAGAATAGTTTCTTCAATTATTGTTACTTGATTTCCAATTACATGTCACATGTTATGGCTAGGAATATCATGTTGTGATATTTAATAAGAGCAGGTAGTTGATCATTGAGTAAAGTGTTGTTGTGTTGATTATTAGTTCCATTTGATCTAACCCCTTAGATCAAATCATCTCTACCAAAACAAGGTTTTATCAAAGTCACATTGAGGTTTATAGCGCTTGACTTGATGAGCTACTTCAATTCCACCAAGGTCAAGTGAAACTTCAGTTACTGTGACTGTTTTACTTTAAAGCGCGAAAATTCCCCAGATTTTCTATGCATGAATGCAATGCACACATCTGTTTCCTCTATTTTTGTAACCCCAATACCTGGGATATTACAAATCCCACCAAAGCAACGAATGCTAGGATGAGATTGGAGAGGAAGAACAAGGGGAAAGTCAACCAAAGACTCCAAGATCTAGATCCCAAGAGTTTCCCTCACTTAGAGAAGAAATCGATCGGTGGAAGTGTAGATCTAGATCTCCTCTCTCAAATCCTCAAATATGAGCAAGAATGATTGGAGGAATCAAGGGGAAGAGCAAGTTCTTCAAATAGTAGCAATGGAGGAGAGAGAATGGGAAGAACTAGTTTGGCTCAAGGTGGAAGAAGCCTATTTATAGCTAAAGGGGAAAAATAGCTGTTGGGGAAAAAGCAGAAAATCGGGCGAGAAAACGGGCGTAAAAACGAAAGGGCAATGCGAGCAGCCGGCCCCGGTCCGGCCCGGCAGCAGGCGGGGTAGGGCGCGCGCATGGGCGGCGAGGAGCAGGGGCGCGCGGGGGAGGTGGGCGCGCGGGCGCAAGGCCCAGCCGCGCCGAGCCGTCGGGGAAGCCGCCGGGTGGCCGGTAGCAGGCCGGCGCCTGGCGGACTAGGCCACGAAGCCCACTGGACCCCGCCCGCACAAGCGCCCAAGCCGGTTTTGGCCGGGGGGCGGCGTTTGGGGGCAGGCGGACGCCCGCCGCCTGCCCCTCCTTTCTTTTTCCTTTTTTTATTCTTTTTCTTTTTTCTTTTCCCTTTTTTTCTTTAATAACAAATGCTCCCGAACCGAATCGCATGAAACCAATTTTGTTTGGAAGATAACAACAAATGCTATCTTATAGAAAGTGAAAACCCAAGAATCTGTAGGAGGCGATTTTATCATGAATATAAAAGGTAGAACCTTATATCATGAATAGGTAAAATCACCCAACCTCGAAAACGCAATAGAAGATGCATGTGAACTCCTTTTTCGATGAACTTGGGCTTGTTGTAAAGCTAGCAACAAGCTCAAGAACCTCACACCGAGAAATACCAAGAAGCAAATAAGAATGTGCAAAGTATGCAAAGGGTTGAGCTCCCTAAGACGATGTGATCAAGTTACCCAACCGAAAGCCCCTCTTAATAGTGCGGCTATCTATCCTATAATCCGGTCTCCCAACATCCACCTTGAGACCGGTAAAAGGAAAACCTAGCAAGGCCATACCTTTGCCTTGCGCATCCCGCTTGATCTTGATGATAACTCTTCAAGCTTCACTCAAGCCGGAATGCCTTACTTGATCAATGTTGCTTCGTGACGACTCACAAATGCTCCCCATACACTATGATGGGAAAGCTCCATTGATGCACATCTTCACAAGTCCATTATCATCAAATGGACGGCAAGCTTCAAGTATGTGATTCACTTGAGACGCTCATCTTGAACTTGCCCAACTCAACCTTGTATCTTCACATACTCACATAAGATAGAGCATGGCTAATATTGAGTCCCACATAAGAACTCCATCTTCATTTCTTCTTATTGATCATATCACATATATATATCTTCATACCGATGATCTTGATGCCAATACACAAGATATACCTTTATCTTCATGGCATCCATACTTGAATCCAACACATGGAGAGCAAGTAGTACCTATGGAATATTCCTTCATATAAACTCAATGAAAACATTAGTCCATAGGGGTTGTCATTAATTACCAAAACCACACATAGGGGCAATGTACCCTTACAAGGGGACACACAATCAATCTAGCCATAGACACCGCAAGTCGAGAGTTAGGTCATACACAAATCTAGCTTCTTGTCGAGTTCTTAGTCATAGCCTTCGGCTACCCCATTGTAACCCGATATTCACAATAATCAAGATCAGACAACGAGGAAGTCAGGGTTTTACCTCATCGAGGGCCCCGAATCTGGGTAAATCTCTCTACCCGTTTGTTTGGTATCCGATGTCTCGTGTTAGCCTGCAGGATTCCGTCAACCCTAAGCCCCACAAGGTGGGCATTGCCGAGGAGCACCCTCGACAACCACCTTTCCTGGTTTCTCCTTATTAGTTGGGCGATTCTTTTCTACTTAATTGATAGATTGTGATGAAGTCTTTGCCTTCAATACGGTTAGTACTGTGCTTTGATAGAAAAAACTACAAAAAACATACATTGCGGATCAAAGTCTGTACATATGGAGTGTTCTTCCCACAAAGTCACATTTCTATTTGTGGGAAGAACACTCCATGATTAAAAAAATCACCAAAACCATGTGTAAAATAACATCAAAAGTAATAAAAGTTACAAATGGTATTTGAACCACCTAAGAGCAACTCTAACAGTAACCGAAAAACGAGCCGAAACCGTATTATTTCAGCGAGTTTACGGGTTCCGACCGAAAGAGGCAGAGAACATAGCCTGAACTCGCGGTCTGGTCCGTAAACAGAGTTTGGGAGCTGAAAGACTACGGGAACTGGAGCAAGCTGAAGCTGCGCCGTTGTCCTAACACCTCCATCATCGGAGTGGACAAAGCTTATTAAACTAGAACTTGTTGTAGTAGACGAGTAGGAAGTCATCCGCTAAGACCCTAAAGAACCAATGCAGTAGATCAAAAATCATCTCCAATGATGAGAAACATAGACCATAAGAGCTAAAATTATAACCACACCTACGAAACATGAAAACGGACTAGTTTCCAGATTTTTTGATAAAGGAAATATATTAATATCGCAAAAATACCAATTAGATCCAGCCTCTGGAGAAACACAATATCCTAATGGCAGTATGAGTGCACACAGCCAAAGAAAAGAATAAAAAACTAAGAATAAAAGTCATGCTAGAGTATTCCAGCCCTAGCAGCAACAATACAACCACCAACAAGATAAGACATGAACTCCAGCCTCTCCAAAAGCGACGTCTCCAAGAAGGGAACCATGCGCAAGCACCGTCATGGCTCGATTAAAGATCGTAGATTTTTATCACGAAGATAGTCGTCGCTCTAAAAAATAATGCCTTCAACAAAGCTATTGCCAGACACAACCAATTAATATTAGACCTTGGATTTTCACCCTGAAAGGAAAGACTCTGAACTTCACTTGTGTTGTCGCCCCCACTTGCATATGCTGCTACGAATCCCGCAATACCAAACAAGTCTCTCAATAGCGCAAAGAGTCGAACCTCCATTGGTAGTCCTCGCTTTCGGCCTCCATGATATTCTCCGCCTCTGACTTCACGATGGACCAAAACATGTCACCTGATGGCAACAAAGAATAGAGCTTCGCGCCGCTTTCTCCAGAACCAGGCGTTCGGAATAAAAGCATGGAAGCCTACGATTGAATACCACCTGATCCAGCAAATTTCAGGCATAAGATGCAATGTGGAGTTCGCTAGTGGAGCCTTTCAAAACTCAAAACTTCAGCCAAAACAAAATAAAAATATGATCCACCGAACACAAAACTTCACGCGCTATCCTATCCACGGATGCGAGAAGCGCAATGAAGAAAAAAACAAAGAAACAAAGAATCCTTCAAGAAAAGAAACAAGAAAAATAAAGTTTGTCTATCTGAAAGGAGATGTAGCCAACCCACTATAATGGGATATCACTAAAGTAGATCATTAGATTAGATGCATCGTCCAGAATTATACTAGTACCTAACTTCAAGGCATCCAATCATATCATGCCTTTCTTCTGAAGACACTCACGATCACCCAAATATTCGTCTCCCTTATCATCCCAACCTCAGACCTAATTTCGTGTAGTGTGGCGCTTTGTAATTTCTTTGAGTATTTAAAATAGATATGCCGCATTTTGTTAGAGAAATCTCGCACCAAATTTCCAGAGCTGACTCGGACCACAGAAAATACACAATCCACCCACCAACTCGCTTTGGTCCTTCCTCCCACAACATATGAAGCTGCTGTGGCTAGTACTCCCTAGTAGATTAGATGTGAGATGCATTTTCTCCCATCATTCTCATCAGGTAAATAAGAGCATCACCAGGAGTGCTCTCAAACTGGTAACCCTCAAAGTCAGTTTGAGAGCTGAGAAAATACGAATTTGAAGGCCCAAAACCGTCCGCAGATAAGTGCTCTCAAACCAACTCCTAACCCTCAAAACTGTTTTGAGGGTTTTGGTTTGAGGGCACTGATCTGCGCGCCAGCCTTCAAACCTTCGAAGCAGGATCTCATAATCATGAAAACATGATTTCCTCAAAATGACAACAACATACAATATTTGCAAATGGATATTAGCAACACACGATCATGAAACACATATCATGAAACAAACTTGCAAATGATTATAAATGATGCATGGTTCATAGTTTTACATCACATAATCAACATTTTGTCCTTGCAAAAGATCATCACCACCACCACATCGGTGACTCAAGCGAAGTTTTCCACACCTCCTTCGCCACCACCACTCATCAGAGACTCACGTTGGAGAGTAGCCGACGCACCACCACCACACAGTAGCCTCTTCCTCTCCGCGATGTCCGCCTTGGTCTCCTTCCACACGTCAATTGGTCTTCATCTAGTTCCTTTTTAGACATTATCATGTGCTCCTTCTCCTCGGCCATGATCTATTTCCATGCCTTTGCTTCCTTGATCTTGATCATCCTCTCCTCCAATTTGGCCTTCCGGTTGGCATCTTCCCGCCTAGCTTCGAACTGTGCAAGATTCACCTCTTTATTTCTCTCGGTGATAATGAGTTTTGTCTCCAATGCCTTCAATGTCAATGTCTCATTTGCCTTGATCATTTAATCAAGCTTGTCCTTCAAGCTTGATGCATCCGCTTCCAACTCCATCCTTTCCGTGGCCTTCTTGGAACCCTCAGTCTTGCCATGATTCCTTCCTTCATCCTCACTATCTTCCATATTGAGCATATGCGGATTCTTGATCCCTTCCTCTTGAGCGGTTTGGAACGCCGCCTCATTGATCTTGGTCACCTCTTCCTCCTCCGCACTCGCCTCCTCCTCCTCTTCCTCCTCACCTTCAAAGTTGAATGAATCGAGGGAAGGAGCCCCAATGTTCACCTCGGCATCGTTGAGCAGTCCCATGTAAGAAGCAGTTGGGGCCAACATTTCGTCGAGCACCTCATTGGCGCTTGGCGACGGAAGGGCGGAGATGGGCGGAGGAGTGGCCTTCTTGCGGCTGGCCGGCTTCTTCTCCATGCGTGGCGCGCCCGGGGCATTCCTCTTCGCTCGGGCGTGCTCGGGCCCCAAGGAGGGAACCGGCTTGTTCCTCTTCGGGGCGGGTGGGGGGACAGGAGCGACAGAGGCGGTGACTGCGGGGGATTCAGCGGCGGGGCGGGGGCGCTCAGGGCGGGGGCCGGCGAGGCCTCCATGGCCGGTAGCGGGGCGGACGAGGGCCGGCAGCGGGTCAGACGAGGGCCGACGACGGCGCAGGGAAGGAGGAGGGCTCGAGCGGTTGAGGGATTTTCCCCTCCCGCGACGCATCGTTGACCAGAATGAAGGGCCCTGTGTTTTTGCCTCTCAACCTGTGTTTGTGCAGGTTGGGGTGGAAAATGAGGGTTGGGCCTTCAATTTTTTTTTTGAGAATTTACCGGTTTGAGGGCTCTGTTCCGCGCCAACTTTCGACCTCGACTCTCAAAAAAAGAACACTCCAAGTGATGCTCTAATGGAGCCAACACCCCTGTCGCGTACTACCGTTCACGGGACCAGGGTCCGCTGACCTGACTGATAAGTTGTGCCCGTGTGCCGTGTATCCCCGAACCCGTGAATATTCGTAGGTATATGGCGTTTGACCTTTCAATATGGTTTGCACAGGGCCACAAAGTTTGCACAAGTCGCATAGAATAGCAGAAATTTTACTACTCCGTAATACAGATCATTTGCCCCCTCCGTCCTATCAAAAGTATCTCAATTTTATTAAAATTTAGATGTATCTACCTATTAGATAGTGTATAGATACATTCAATTTTTGATAAAGTTAAGATACTTTTGGTGAGATGGAGGAAGTATATCTATACCATACCACTATATTATACACGAGCTTTTTAATCTAGATTTACCACCCAGTTCTAGAGCATTCCTGCTAACAGACCTTTGGTGTCCGAGCCATTGATTTGTAGGTTGACCGCTTGTCGGGAAAGAACTCATTAGATCAGACGGATGTGGATGCTTGGATTCGCCACCCTTTTATTCCCACGCTTGCGGCTGATAGTTGCTGAAGTTGCTGCCATTGCCAACAGACCTTTGGTGTCCAAGACATTGTTTAACCGTGTGATCGATGGGGGGAAATCGCTCTGGTGAAAGAACTTTTCTGTATGGAATATTCCTTGAGATGGTAAAATGCATTAATCCTCAAAATGTGAGGAAATGTATTAAGATATGATGAAATTGTGCACATCTCTTTTCTAGTTGTTTCATGCACTATTGTATGAAAGTTTAATGTAACTTTTAGAAAGTAGAGACAAAAAGCAACCATACTACACATATGAACAGGTACATGCACATTGTCTACCTTGGTGACAAGTGTGAATAACATCTAAAAATAAACACAAGTGCGAGTAGTACAAAAACAAAATTGAAAGGTGAACAGTCATGCGAAACCAAAATAATCTAGAGTTGTTGTTACTTCTAAGTATCAAACAATTAGTTATTTCTAAGTGGGCAAATCGTTCTATCCAACTTTTAAGTAATGCGGGATATTATTATTATGCCTTAATAAGGTTAGATATTGCCGTGCACAAAAATAACAAATATTACGTGCAAAGCACATGTAGTTTACTAGTGACTATATATGAGTCACTAACACATGGCCTAAAGCTGGCATGTTCATTGTTGTTTCTGTATTGCAAGCAAAAGATGGTGGCGCCAATTTCAAATTTTAATTGGTGTGACATATAACATGGACATTTTAAGAATAATACCAAATCTAGTTTTATCATCAACATTAATAGAGAACAGTACAGTTCCAAGGGCATTAATAAAATAGAGCAAGTAGCCATACATCATGTTAGGTTGGCTATTTATACATGGAGCCATAGGATTGAGGCGCCATCTTTATCATCAACAAGGTTGAGAAAGATTTCACAGTTGTGAGGAACTTTGAAGACCTCCAAGACAGGGGTTTTAACATAAGGTGTAAGAAATTCATCCATGCATTTGGTAATAGAAAACTTTTGTGTAGGTTCTTGATTGACTTCTTTTTCTTTGATATGCACCAACCTCTCCATGACTTTCACTACTCCTATTTTTAGGACCTTTTGTGTGCTCCTCTTTTTAGGACCCCTCTTTAGCTTCTTCGTAATCTTGTTTCTTGTTGCACGAACTGGCTTTTTTCCATTCACTTTTTTTTCGCCCACCCGAGCCATACTTTGAGCACTTTGAGGAGGATTATCCATCATTTGCAAGTCTTCTTCACTTAGTCTCTCAGTTGTCTCTATCTCGATATCCTCTTCAACTTCTTCATCATCACTTATTATTTTTGTCACTTGCTCCATCGATGTCTCTGCCTCGCCTAGACCAACGACTCCAAGTGTGGAGGTGGGCTGATCGCGGGTGTCTCCGCCCTGGATGGTGGTGGTGAAGATGTGGAGGGACGAAATCGAACGGGAGAGAGGTCGGCTTCTGTGTCGCTCTCGCTACGCCACCTCCAGCGATGAAAACCTGAGGTGGGTGGAGTGTCTCGCTTCTACCCCCAACCGATAGATTTTCGGGGGTTTCTTGAGCAAAAACCGGCTATAACCGGCCCGCCGAACAGCCCACGGATATCTTGACATGTTTTAATCGGGCCATAAATTATACTACAAAACGTGCCTAAGAGCATCCCCACTCGTTGGCGCTCCCCACGCCCAAATCCGGCGAAATGTTCGTCCGGATTGGAGGAAAATTTGGCTTGGGGAGCACCGAAGTTCCAGCCGTCCCGGGGAATTTGCGCAGACTAGAGCATGGAATCTTCACTGACACGCGGGCCAGATCGCGGAATTTGGCAACACCCCGGGAAACCGAGGATGGCCTGGGGAGTCCGGACGGATTTAGGCCCAAATTCGGACGAAAACGAGAAGCTAGGGGCGTGACTGGGCCAATTTCGTCTGTCCGGATGAAAAAAAAGGCCCCGGGGGGGCTACCGGGGGCATGAGTGGAGATGCTCTAAGTCCCAAAAAACAATCTCACCGAACGAGGCCTAAAGTAGATTATTAGATGCAGCGTCCAAAAGAAAACTACTACCTATAAATTTCAAGGCATCCAATCATGTCATGTCTTTCTTTGAAGGCACTAACGATCACCCAAATATTTGTCTCCCTTACCAACTCATTATCAGACTTAATTTTTTGTAGTTATGCGCTTTGTAATTTCTGTGCTGCCAATTATTTCTCATAACATACTATTTTAAATAGCGCTACCCCATTTGGTTAAAGACATCTCGTCTCGCACCTAATTTCCATATCCAACTCAGACCACAGAATCCACCCACCAAATCGCTTTGGTCCTTCCTCCGACAACATGTGAAGCTGCTGTTGCTAGTAGATTGGATGTGAGATGCATTTTCTCCTATCATTCTCATCAGGTAAATAATGGAGTACTACTACTGTTCACGGGACCGAGGCCAGCTGAGCTGACTGATATGCCGTGCCGTGTATCCCGTAACTTGCCGTACTACAGCCTCGTGGCCTTATCAGCAACCGTATATGGCGTTTGACCTTTCAGGGGTTGGATAGCCACCAGCGCAACAAAAAACGGCCAGAAGTTTCGTCTTCTTCTTTTCTTTGATGATTGGAATCTACAATCTAGAACCGTCCACAGGAATTTGGTGCGCTCCGCCTAGTCACTCCTTGCGTGGAGATTCCTCCTGCTTACTTCATTTGATTACGAGATGACCACGGATCAGAGTCATCGTCGCATCGGCGGATTTGTTAATGCCAGGTTAGCTTATTTGAGAGCGTAGTTTTATTATTCAATCCAGCCTTACGGCTTCGTGTCGGTGACTGCACGATATTTCTTAGCAGAGTTCCCCCCCCTCAGGGTTGGAATTCGTAATTGGATCGCCGCTTTGCTATTGACCACCTCCTTAGGTGTCCTTCGCAATGGGGTGGCCGACTGCTACTTTTTATCCTTACAATTGACATACTCACGTAAATTGTTGAGATTGTTATACCCGGACATTACTTGCTTCATAAATTTTGAGGCCGATGATTAATATTGAAGGCATCTCGTCACGCGGATTTGTTGTCTTAGTAAAAGAATACATCAATAATCTCTCCAACAATGTTGAAGGCTTTGGGAAAGTGGCCTGTCTTTTGCATAAATTTTCAAAAAAGCTTTATCGTCCCTATTTGTTGTGGGAATGCTAACATTGATGATGTTCCTAAGGACCTTATGGCCATGCGCACCACCTTCCCAATGAGATAGTTAGGCCCGCCCCTCTCGGTTTGGCGCCTAAGTGGATTTTAAACATCTTGAGGATCGGAAGATTGCTAACTTGGAATGGAAACTTCATCATTGTCGTCGGTTGCATCACTCAAGTTAAATCGGTGATTACCTCCCGAGCCGCTCCACGTACCATTAATTACATCTCACAATGCAAAGTAAATTGATAAAATGTTTGTTGCTCCATGGCGACTGGAGGTATTGAAGTCCTCAACATTGATACATTTGCAAGGGCATTAAGATTAAGAATGCCATGGGTAGAGTGGAAAGTTGAAGAGAAAATCGGTTGGGCTCAGGGACCGTGGTGGAGATATGTAGCTCGGGGAGGGGATGGGGCTCCCTACATTTTTTTTGCCATATTGGACTAAATACCCTATAGTTGTCCCATTTATTCCCCCCAATAGTGGCCCAAGCTACACCACTGCTCGGGAAACCCTGGCACCCCGGTAGACATGAGCTTCTTTTATGTTGCCATCTGCATCACCATCAATAACGAAAAAAAGTCCTCTGGCAGGCTCCATGGTTCGAATCCAAGCCATAGAAATGGAGCATCGAGAAAGCCATAGAGAACATCTCCCAGGTTGGCAAGATAAAAATGAACGACGTTTTCAACTTTGATCACGCCGCTCAATATGTGAAGCTTTGGGTGCAACTTTCACATGCCCAACTAGAGAATGAAGTGGAGGGCGGCATAACTTGGAAATTTTCTTCAAGTGGGGAATACACAGCGGCCTTGACCTACAAGTCTTACTTCCTTGGAGCCACATCCCGCAACATGAATCGAATGGCGTGAAAGGTTTGGGCACCACCAAAATATAATATTTGCTTGGCTAGGCATACAAAATAGGCTCTGGATGGCTCATCGGCTAGCAGAGTGTGGATGATCATCCGTAAACAATTACTCATCTTCTTGTCAATTGCCGCAACACCGTGCACTTTTGGAGCTTCGTCAAAGATTTGTTCAGACTTCCTGCTAATTGCTGTTGATATCAAATCATGGATGGCCTTGTCTGGGAGTTGTTGTGGTTAAGGATGTCGGACACCTCAACTCCAAATTAGAAAGCCTTAGCATTGCTCACGTTGCTCACTTCACGGGAAATTTAGAACGAGCGCAATGAGGACGTCTTCCATAACAAGCACGCTCCCTCCTTCAACCGACCTCGACAAGATTGAGAGGGAAGCTCACCTTTAGGTGACGGCGGGTATCAAACATTTGGGTGCATCAATGCCCAAAGAGAAGACCCCTTCTAAAAAAAATCTGCCCAGCTTCTTCTTAAATAATAGACTGTTTCAAAAAGAAGAAGAATTTTGTGCTCCTAACGAGAAAATCCAGCAGAAGCAAGACAAGCTACGGCCTTCCCCAGTTCCGGACGCCGTCCTCGTGCGTGCCGTCGCCGCGGCCGGTTTCTTCGTCGTCGTCGCCTCACCCAGGTGCAGCCGCGCCCCAGCAAAAGCCGCAGCGACGGGTGGCAAATTTCTTCGACCGTCAGCCGTGAAATCCTACACTTTTTCGACATTTTTCTCGTGCAGCAAACGAGCCCCATATCTTGCGCAGAAGACCAATGGAAGGAATATTCTTGTGGGTAGGGAATATACCTCAGAAACCAATCGTTCAAGTGAGGCGTCACCGCACGAGACGAAAATTTGGGCCAAGCGCTTCCTCCCAAAACCAGTGTTGGATTTCAGTAGAAAAAATCCGGATGCCGGAGGTACGACCACGCGTTGGCATCTCGACGCAAAGGACGATAGTATGTCGAAATTGCACTTCGTTGCGTCGTCGTACACCTACTCCAGTAATAATCAATTTGTGTGCCATCACCACATAGTAATATGAACTGTCAGTCAAACATGTACGGACGTGCTAAATCTAGTCTGAGCAACTCTAGAAGAATCCGATATCCACAACCCGGTGGCAAATTATACGGATATTTAAAAAATACTCGTGTATTTTTTTATATAGATACTTCATGCATGGTAAACTAGATAGTTCATCATTTGTACATGTGGGAAATTAAACCTAGATAAATAAAAGCACCCAACAACATTGGAAGGGTCTTCACTGGAATGCCTCGACAATTGCTAAGCTTCACCGTTCACTCCTCGTCAAAGTCGAAGAGGTCACCGTTCACTCCTCGTGCACCTTGCAGGCGTGGAACCTATGCTCTTAGCCGGTCGGATCGAGTTGTAGTCGGCGACGTTGCGGTGGTGCGGTTCCTCTTCGGTTTCGGGAGTGACAAAGTCCTCTTCCTCCTCCTCCTCCTCCTCGTTGTCGACCGCGTCCTCCTCCTCGTTGGAGGACGGCTGGTACATGACGAGGCTACACCGCTTGGCTGCTCGGGAGGTCTCTGTCGCCGCTGGGATGTAGGTGCGCAGCCGCGTGAAGTGCCTGACCCGCCCCCACGAACATGTCCAGAGCAGGTAACTAGCCACATTCCAGATCCAGGCGTGTAGAGTACGAGGAGGTGGTAGAGGTGCGGGAGATTGCTCCGGTGGGGGCAAATGGGGAATTGCCACCGGAAATCCCCCATCGGCCTAGGTATAGAGTGCGCTAATGTCAGGTATCCAAGCCTTCGGATAAAATTTTCTGAGCCGGGCAACTCTTGTTATATATTGGTTGTATCTACAGTCGGTTTTCATTCAGCGTTCTGTTTTTCCTGTGTGCCCACCTTTCCCTCTCTTAACCTTATCTCGTTAGGCAAAAACAAGTCTAACCATAGGGAGGACCAAGCAATGCCATGGAGGTTGTGGTCGACGAAGCCCTTTTGCCCATCGACGAGCCATGCGACCGGGATCTGCTTTCATCATGTATCGTCTATCGTGTGTGGCAATTCTCCCTCACACATCCATGGCCGTTTCTCTACTCGTGCACGGCGGTCGCCGTCGCTACTGCTCCTCCACAACCTCTCCCTGAAGCGACGCGTACTCTGCATCAGCTGAGAGCGCATTGCGCGCGTCATGCCATTTCCCGTCTCCATTTTTTGCCCACACACCATCGTGTGCCATCCCCAGTTGCATGTGCATCCTCGTATGCACATGCGGCTACGAAGCCGAGCGCCGCCGCCTCCAGACTTTGTAGAAGGCCTCACAAGTGGATTTGTTGGGTTTCATTTTATTTGGCTCCGCTCGACCTCTCACATGGCGGATTGGTGGCTAGCGAGGTCAAATCAGCCCGATGTCTCAATTGTCAGCCGCGAGGTCAATTTGTAGGGGATTTTTTCCCCATGTTATGTATGGTGTCACAATTTGATACATGTGTGCATAATTTTTGGTACAGAAATATGGGATGTGTGCACAATTTTTGGTACAGAAATATGGGCAAAGTGCTACAATGTTGGATGTGTTGCAGAGGAATGTTGCAAAAATGCTACGTAGGTGGTCGCGTAATGTTGGGTAAGCTAGGAAAAAATGTTGGATGTTTTGCAGAGAAATATTGCAAGACGATAATGTCTCGCATTTTTTAAAATGCTACATACGCAGAAAAAATGCTACATTCTTGATTTTTTGCAGCATTGGCGAAATTTTTTACAGCATAATTTCGTGACTTTGACATGCACATATATTTTTTTTGATATTGATGCTACATATGGAATATTTTTTCTATATAACCGGACACGTGAAATCTGCTCATTTAAGTGTATCCGATGTTTTTACTATATAATCGGACACGCGAAATCTGCTCATTTAAGTGCATCCGATGACTCCGAAAGAGGCTGATGATGGTTTGCATTTTCGCAGGCAGCAGCCTAGCGTTTTCCTTCCGAAAATCATTTGAGGGCACGAAATAATAATTAAAAAAACTAAATAGGGTTTTTCTGAAAAAGAAATGATGTGTTGCTCTCATTGACTCCCGGTACTGTCCAAGTACACAGCAGAACAGCAACGTTGTTTGCATTATTTTCTGCTGGGAGGGCCCGGGGCATTGTGGTCATCTTCCTTGGCTCAGGTGTGACCTTCACCTGGGCTGAGGCTGAGACAGGCGGTATTCCGACAGGCACTACCTATCCACATCTCCACCTCCACCACCATCTCTCTCCCTCCGTACCCTCCCCCACTCCCCACCGCTGCCGGCCGGCCGGATCACCGTGCGTCGATAGCGCCGCCGCCTCCTTCCCCGCGCGCTGATCCTACCATGCTGAGGCGCTCCGCCCTCTACCGACCCCCCTGGGCCGCCGCACCGCTCCTCCACGGCCTCCCCTTCGTCGCCGTCTTCTCCTTCCTCTTCATCCCCACATAAGCTCGCCGTCTCGCCAACCCGCTCTTTCCTCGCACCCGCTCCACGGGACCGACCGATCCATCCCACGATGAGCGAGGAGGAGGCGCAGCGGTACGGCGGGAGCGCCGGCGGCGGCGGCGGCGGCGGGATCGGGGCGCTCTCCGTGGATCTGCTGGGCCAGGTGCTGGACCGCGTGCCGGAGCCGCGGGACCGCAAGGCGTGCCGCCTCGTGAGCCGCGCCTTCGCGCGCGCCGAGGCGGCGCACCGCCGCGCGCTGCGGGTGCTGCGCCGGGAGCCGCTCCCGCGCCTGCTGCGCGCCTTCCCGGCGCTCGACCGCCTCGACCTCTCCGCCTGCGCGTCCCTCGACGACGCGTCCCTCGCGGCCGCGCTCGCCGGCGCCGACCTCGGCACCGTCCGCCAGGTCTGCCTGGCGCGGGCCAGCGGGGTCGGCTGGCGCGGGCTCGACGCGCTCGTCGCCGCCTGCCCCAGGCTCGAGGCCGTCGACCTCTCGCACTGCGTCGGCGCCGGGGACAGGGAGGCCGCCGCGCTCGCCGCCGCCGCCGGGCTCAGGGAGCTCAACCTCGAGAAGTGCCTCGGCGTCACCGACATGGGCCTCGCCAAGGTCGCCGTGGGGTGCCCCAGGCTCCAGAAGCTCAGCTTCAAGTGGTGCCGTGAGATCTCAGACATCGGCGTCGATCTGCTTGCCAAGAAGTGCCGCGAACTCCGCAGCCTCGACATCTCCTACCTAAAGGTTATTTCTCATCTAGTTTGAGCTACTCCTATTCAACACTTACTTGTCTCAGGCGCTGCAATTGCTTGGTTTCATTGAGCTGGAAAATCATGCGATGAAAAATACTGTAAACTTGGACTTCCATGTCTTCTATTGACTGCTTTTGACCCCAGAAAATTTCTACTAAATGATTTGGAATATTTCAATAAGATGGTTTCAATAGGCTGGAAAACTATGCATTCGAGTAAAAAAAATAGTTCTCAAGGTAAAAGTATTGGTCAACTTATTGAAGACTTTCTTATAGGAATGCAACTGGCAAGTGCTATATCTGGGTAAATTTAGAGTTGTATATGTGGCACATAATACGAAGTTAATACTTCGGGTGCATTTTCTCACCTGGTATTTAAATGAATTGGACATGTTACATCTTGAGACTTGTTGTAACATATGAATTTTGGATGCGCTGATAAACTTTACGGTAGGAGTATACTGTTCAGTATTTCATCTTCATGTTTTCTCTGTTCCTTGCTTTAACTTGGTTTGCTGCATCTAAATGTGGTTGAAAACTTATGATGTACTTTAACGTTTATTTTCCTTTGCAGGTGAGCAATGAATCCCTTAGATCAATATCGACTCTTGAGAAGCTAGAGGATTTGGCCATGGTCTGTTGCCCATGTATAGATGATGAAGGCCTTAAATTGCTAAGCACAGGGAGTAATTCACTGCAGGTAATCACGTTTAGGGTTACTGATTTTTAGTTCCATGCGCGTTATCATGTTTTCAATCATCTGAAATCTGAGCATTTCAAGATTCTGCTTTCGTATCGATTGGATATTCCCTACTCTTTCTAAACATGGCATGTGCAACTTCACCGGCACTTGACTATTTGGTTATTCTCTTCAATCTTATGGAGCACTGCAACTTTACATGTTGTCTTTCATTGCAGAGTGTTGATGTGTCAAGATGTAATCATGTGACTTCCGAGGGCTTAGCTTCACTCATAGATGGTCACAACTCTCTCCAGAAGATAAGTGCTGCAGACAGTTTGCATGTGAGTTAGTATTCCCGATGTTACTTGCTTGTTCCACACTACTGTATTTTTTGATAAAACCATGTTTCACCACTAGAGAGACTCAGCTTCCATGATAAAAATAATAATTGATTAATCTAAGAGGATAAATATCTGATTGCTGATGAGTATTGATCTTCTACTTAATCTTGTAGGAGATTGGACAGTGTTTTCTATCCAAGTTAGCAACACTGAAGGCGACATTGACCGTGTTGAGACTTGATGGCTTTGAAGTATCATCCTCTCTTCTTTCAGCGATTGGTGAAAGTTGTAACAACTTGGTTGAGATTGGACTTAGCAAATGCAACGGTGTTACAGATGAGGGCATCTCTTCGCTTGTAGTTCGCTGTAGCTACCTAAGGACAATTGATCTCACATGCTGTAATCTCCTCACAAACAATGCCCTTGAATCAATAGCTGACAACTGTAAGATGCTTGAATGCCTCCGGCTAGAGTCCTCCACTTCAGTAAGTGAGAAAGGACTAGAGAGAATTGCAACATGTTGCCCCAATCTTAAGGAGATAGATCTCACTGACTGTGGAGTGAATGATGCAGGTTTGTGAAAGCGCTTATCACATCTTTTGCGTATTGTTATCCTAGACTAGAGTATCTTTTGATTAGCCTGTCATCATAAGAATTCATCTCTTTTGCAGCGTTGCAGCATTTGGCTAAGTGCTCTGAACTACTGATATTGAAGTTGGGCCTGTGCTCAAGTATTTCTGACAAAGGTCTCCGTTTTATTGGTTCAAACTGCGGAAAGATTGTAGAACTTGACCTCTATCGGTAATTTGATATCCTGGTTTATTCCTTTATAGTGACTACCAGCCATCTTCTACGTATAATAACCTGTTTTTCTATGTTTCTATCTCCAGCTGCAGTTCTATCACTGATGATGGGCTGGCAGCTTTAGCCGATGGATGCAAGAAGATTAAGCTGCTGAACTTGTGCTACTGCAACAAGATAACTGATAGTGGTTTGAGCCACCTGGGCTCTCTGGAGGAGCTCACAAATCTAGAGCTGAGGTGTCTGGTCCGCATTACTGGTATCGGAATTTCCTCGGTTGCCATTGGTTGCAAGAACCTGATAGAACTTGACTTGAAGCGCTGCTATTCCGTCGATGACTCTGGCCTATGGGCTCTTGCCCGATATGCTTTAAATCTTAGACAGGTAAGCACAATGCCGAATTTAGCTCCTTCCTTGACCGAGTACTGATGACACAGGAACCTTACTAGCTTGTCTATTCTGCAGCTTACTATATCATATTGCCCGGTTACTGGTTTGGGCTTGTGCCACCTGCTCAGCTCCCTGAGGTGCCTCCAGGACATGAAGATGGTGCACCTCTCATGGGTCTCCATAGAAGGGTTCGAGATGGCACTGAGAGCCGCATGTGGGAGGTTGAAGAAGCTGAAGATGCTCAGCGGGTTGAAGTCTATACTGTCCCCTGAACTGCTCCAACTGTTGCAGGCCTGCGGCTGCCGCATCCGCTGGGTCAACAAGCCTCTCGTGTACAAGGATGCCATATGATCTGAACCCTGAGTCTGCGGAGTGTTAATATCCATCCGTTCCCAAGTTTGTTCTGGTTATATAGCCATGTCAGATAATCCACAATAACGTCATGGTTTGTGAATGCTCAGCTCTCAGATGTGACCAAGATGGTACTTGTGTTTAGTACTATCTTGGCATTCATCGATGGTAGAGTGATCTACTTGTGGTATATTGGTTGACAGAATTTCTGTATAATTTGGAATGACAGGAACCTGAAGAATATCTGATGTTTTTGTTGTTACCTTCAATCTGTCAACCATTCCGAAATTGCATCTTGGGTTCAAAAAAGATGTTAACTTGCAGGTCGAATCAAGTGCCCAGATTCGTCTTCACTTTTTGATTATGCATGTCACAAAATACTCGAGATATGAACTTCAGCTTGTTCTTCTGGCAACTCGGGAATCAAGAAATATATGACCGTCTATACGGAAACCACTGTAGACCGAGCTACATGTATCTATGTTTTTAAAAATTTAAAATCAGCAGTTTAAAGTTTCAGAAAAATCTGAAAATAAAATTAGATATCAACAACGTTGTGTTCTACTACTGTGTAAAAATTCAAATCGAAATACCTTATATTATAGGATGCATACAAATGACAAAATATGACACCTATAATAATGAACAGTACAAAATTTCAGAAAGTTTTTGTATTTGTGCAGCAATATAAGGTATTTTGAGTTTGCACATATGTAGATAATAACATTGCACACTTTAAGATTTTTTTGGATTTTTTTAAAACTTAAAATATCATTTTTGAATTTTTAAAACAAACAAGCTATGTGTAGCTCGAGCTACAAAAATCCACGCTCGCAGTCTATACCGCAATTAACATGTTCTTCAATGATATCCCAAACCTCACATAAATGCTACTTAAAATATTTTACACATGTGCCTCTACTCAAACCTCTCGTTCATCTATCAATTTTGTATTAATTAAAATAATATATCAAGAGCAGACAAATAGAGGTGGAGCTTTAGAGATCCCTTTATTATTTCATAAATCATATGTACAAGTTTTGAACTTTTAAAAGAAGTCTAGTTGTTGATGGCAGCAACTATGTGTGTACCAACTTGTTGGGATTTCAAATGCAGAGTGTTGTAGCCAACGTCTTCTCCGAACAAGGATGACTTGAATATTTGTATCGAACTCTCGGGAAATTGGTTTAGAAGTTAAATTTTTCTAGCAACCTTCAAAGTAACTTTTTTTCCTTGTGTTTCCACCTTCACCGTGTGGTTATCAAGCACAAAGTTTTATATTAGTAATAGATAATATAAGTATATAACTTAAAGTAAAGTTAAAGTAAACAAATTAAGCAAGCTAAATAAAAAACAGTAAAAAGGTAATGGTTTTTGGATTTTGTGTGTGTAAGTGGAGAAAGTATTTTTTGGTATTTTTGGATTAATAAATAGCAATAAATGTAAAGTATGGTATTAGTGTTGGAAAGATATTTCTAATGATTTAAAATGGACCGCGGTTCATGGGTGAAACTTTAACATGTGTTTGATAATCATTTATATGAGCATTACGCTGTAGTAGACCGGGGTTCTACTCTCTTTTTAAGTGGTAGTGGACACAAACAATTCATCAAAGATATAATATTGGTGGAACTTTATCAAAGATGCAACACATCTCTCTTATACTCCTTAAAAAGGGAACGCTCCAAGTAATTTTAAATTAAGAATCAACAGAGTATAGCCTTAAATAATTTGACATAATATTTGAATCTCAAATATGCTACCATGAACAAACAATATTATCACACTTTAGTCACAAGATAATTATAGCACATGGATTCACTTTATCCCTAGTGAGACATTAAAAGAAAGATAAATACTATAGTAGATCTTGAATTTGTTTTCACTATTCAATCACTACCACCATGCTACTCCATCTAATACACATTTCTCCCCACACATGCTCTTGTATACAAGTTGAATCAGAACAAGAATTTAAGAATGGGGTACATGATATATATCTATCAATACATCTCACACATAATAGGTTCCAATCTCATATATCATTATCATAGAATAAAGATCCACCACATAGGAATTACATATATGACCATAAGCATATTGGCCATCTCATATGGTAATAGATCTATGCAGAACAAGAGAGAAATGGATCAAGCTAGTGCCACAAACTCATAGTCTAGAGGTGAACTATTCCCTCTTCATCATGGTGATGGTGGTGGAGACATTGGAGAAGGTGGAGATCCCTTCGGCGACGGCTCTGGCGGAGTTTCCCCCCTCCAATCTTCGCTGGTTCTCGCTCGTAGAGGCACATGGCCCATTAAACAAACCCTTACGAACCTCAATGGACATCAATGCCATTTCCTATATAATACATGGAACACACTTGTTCCCAGCCCAATAACCCATGTTGTCGCACTCTCCCCTCAAATGTGAGCCTTGGATCTCACGTGCGCACTCTTCACTCAACTATGAACCCTAGATCTCATGCACTCTGCACTCAACTAGGAACCCTAGATCTCACGCACCCTGCACTCAACTATGAACTCTAGAGCTCACACTCTGCACTCAACTAGGAACCCTAGATTTCACGCGCTTCACACTCAAAGAGTTTTCGCGACATGCTCAATCCGCGCTGGATAATGCTCTTAATCCCTTCCACAGATTGTATTTGTATCCCACTACCACTTCATTCTCTTTTAAAACCGAGCTTCTCTTCCTTTCAGAATCTCGATGAAGATGGTAGACATAACTACTCGCGAAGGTCAATGGGCTCGCCAACGAGATCATGGCGTATGGCCGCCGAAGATTAGGGGCGAGTTCATGGCGTATGGTGGCCAGAGATTAGCGGTGTTGGAGAACTAGAAATAGGAGTTTTCCCCTAATTAGGTCTTGTTTGGTTCTAGAGTTTTAGTGGGGATTAGCAGGGATAATCCCCAACAAATTTCAAATCCACACTTATTCTAAATACATGTTTTGTGCTAGAGTATTTTCGAGTTTAATCCCCGCTTATCCCCACCTTTTCCAAATCTTAATGTATTTTTTTCAATTCCCAATACTCTACCCCTACCCAGTGGATTGGGGATGGAGTTTTGTGAGGATTGGGTGACACTAGGGATTCACCCAATACTTTAGAGTATTATCCCCACTAATTCCCACGAACACTCTAGTGCCAAACAAAGCCTTACTGTTAGTTAGGCACTTAAATATTGACTAGATCAAGAAAGAAGGAAAATAGTAGAATCATTCGACATGGTTGTGTTAAACCTAAAGAGAATTATGTTAAACTTAATGTTGATGCTAGTTTTGATGCAGATAAATGTTCATGTGTAACATGGATGATTCTTATGGATGATCATGGTTTCTTTATTGCTGGTGGAAATTGCACCATTCCTTTTGTCGAAGACGCAGCCTGCTGAAGCTATGTTGCTCAGAGATGGATTGGTGATGGCCGAAGCTATGGGTTAACCTAGTTATAAAGTCAGATTGTGTTGAAGTTATTCATTTGATGAAGAACGGAGGTCACACACAGGACTTGCAGCTGCTATCTAGGAAGATTGCTTGTTTCTTCGTAGAGAGTTTAATGATGTGATTTTTGAATATTGTTCCAGGGCGTTAAATTTTGCAGCGCATGTTCTAGCTAGAGAGGCGACGGATAATCCCCAAATATGGAAGGCTGATCCACTTAAGTTTATCGTTGATGTAATTGGAAAACAATGTATCTGTGTTTTCCAAATTAATATAATCCACAGCGGTGCCTTTCACTCAACAAAAAAGATACTAGGTCCTACTCTAGTTGAATTATTGCACATATTTTATTTGACGGTAAGTAGGTTTCTTTTCGGCCAGTCGATGCAAAGGGACTTTCCATTCATGATCCGAGAGTCCTGGTCGCCGTGCGAGGTGCGACTTAACCGGCCATAGCTTTGGTGGTATCGCACCTAAAACCTCCCAGCTCCCAGGCCTTCTCGTCTCCCTCCAGAACGTACGCGCGCGCGCAAGATCACGAGAAGGAAGCGCCGGAGTCGCCCCATCTTTAACTGCGGCGGATAATTATTGTTGGAGCCTCGCGGCTCTTTTAATCATCGTGGTCGTCGCCGTCATGGAAGTTGGCAGCCCTCCCAGCTCGGCGGGCAGCAGAAGGGGCGGAGGCGATCGAGAAGAGGCGGCGAGGGGGAGCGGCGGCGCCATGAGGATCCGCGTGTGCGCGCGCGTCCGCACGCCGCAGGGCGTCGGGGCGCTGCTCCTCGTCGGCGGCGCGATCGTCGGTGCCGCCGTCTTCGCGTGGCGGCGCCACTGCGACCGCAAGAAGGCCAAGAACCACCAACACGGGTACGGAAAAAAAACCCTCTTTCTATCTCTGTTTGTTAGCATACGATTCGTGCTGCTTTGTTGGGCGCCCGGGACGATGAGATTGAGGTTTTCGTTTGGTGGATCTTTTTGCAGCAAGGAGGAGGAGAAGGTTCCGGAAGATAGTGGAGTTGTTGAGAACGAGAAGGTGAGGGATTACAAGTTGTTTTAATAATACCTTTCCTTTTCAGGCGAAATTTGATGATTTACACTCACGATTTGGTTGCAATTCGTAGATTCAGGACAAGGTCGATAAATCTGATGAGAGTTTGAGCAGGGAGGATGCAGAGGTTGAAGCCAATGGATTGGTTAGTCCCCGTATTTTCTGCGTGCATTAGTTTGGTGTTCAACTGACATAGGGCCCTGGGTTCATCTGAATCATGGTTTCAGGATGGGGAGAAAACAGAGGAGCTTCATGAGATTCAGGCCAAGGTGGACGAGATCGTTGCTGATGAATTGGTTTGTCTCTCTGCGCAAACCTTTGGAGAAATTTACATAAATCAAGATACATCATGCATGAATTGCATGCAGTTTATGTCGTTGGTTCCTTACTTTTGTGCATAATGTTCTTAATTTGGGTTTTCAGGACAGCAAAACTGTAGATATCTTTGACACAAACTCAAGCAGGGAACATACAGAGATCATCGATGATACGGTCAGCTCTATTTTCCTGTGCACAACTGTGATAACTAAAACTGTCCTCCTTGTAGCATTGTCATAAGTTTCCAGTTCTGCAAATTTGACTAAATTTGGTCTTCAGGGCTGTGGAGATGTAAAGAAGGCTGACCAGGATTCAAGCATGAGTGGTGTTGAGAATGAGGTCACGCCAAATGTATTGCTCTCCTCTTGTTCTCATTCAGATTTGTTAACAACTGCTTTATGTGATCACGCATGCATTCCAGTTGTATGGGCCTCATTTATTCCGCATGTTTCTTCTGAATTGTCATGTTTAGGCCACCGAAGATGTGGAGAACTCTGATGAAAGCACTCTTACCATCAGCAGCCCGGAGATCCCAAACGAAGAACATAACAGGCACGATGATGGCGCTGATGAAGAGACCGCATCAACACAGATCACTCCATTAACACAGATGACGATGCATCAACCAAAAATCTCAGATGAAGTGAAGGTGGAGAACATGACCGAAACAGTCACAGTGGACAATGTGTCTAAGCACGAGGAGCAGAAACCGCCGGCACAAGATCCTGTCTCGCAAGTCGACTCACCTGCATGTTCTTCGATACCAAGTCTGCTCAAGACAGCACAGAAGAAGAGATCCGTGAACCCAGGGCAGAACGAGACGGGGATGAAGCTCGGACAAGATAGCGGCAATGGTGAGCTGAGCAAAGCGGGAGCAGCACAGGGTGTAGCCATGGTGACCGTGAACCGTAGGGCAACTTCAATGGCTATTCTTGCCATCATCTTCGCAGTGACCATCGGACTAAACCTCGTCATGCGCTTCTATTCCGCTTTGCAAGCGGCATGACCATCTTCAGATGAACTCGCAGTATGTTTGCTACATGAGTTGCAGATCCTAAAAAAAAGGAAAACAAAAATTGCAGTTTGCTCTTTGGTCAAGTGCAGATAAGGGTCAGCTGGAGTGGCATGGCCTGAAGAAAATCCCCATGATAATTTTCAGTCAGAAAAAATTCCCACGTGAGGTGGAACGTGCAGAACGAAGAATAAGCTTGATGCTACCATGGCATTTTAGTCGGCCATAGGGTAGTAGTCTGATGTAGGAACTAGTAGCTTGTCGACCTGTCTTAAGACCTTGAGATTATTCTGTGCAGAGTCTTTACAATGCACGAGGGTGTTTTGACTATTTCCAAATTGTAACTCGAAAGCCCTCGGTCAAGTACATGTGCATTCTTTCTGCCAATCAAACTAGCAAGCATCACTAAAGATTCCAAGATAAGTGTGGAAGTTTATGGCTCACTTTGACTACGTGTGCTTACGGAAACAGACAGGATGCTTTTGTTAATAAGATTCTTAAAAAATTATTGTATGAAGCCGACATTTGGTGATCCTTTTTTCCAGGAATGTGAAGTTACAGGAGGGGTTTCATGTAAAATGTACTAGCAAGCAAGTACTACTCCATTCGCTTCAATCTAGACTGTCGGTACAACATCAGACGGTCCAGATTCCTTAGTCCATTGGTACACCTGATGGAGGTAGTTCATAATATACACCACCAACACATCAGGTAATTTCTTAAAAATTACTTTAAATATTTTCTAATTTAACTAGGCTGCAATACTTTGCTAGTTATCGATTCAATTATTCGAAAATACCATGGTGGACATGGGCACGCATGAACCTGAATCTCAAATCATCTCAAAAATCACATTTTGAAGTTTCAGAAGAAACACATGCATAGATGTTGTATTGATACTGTTCAGTAGGGATCACATGTAACCGATGTCCACCAAATTTTGTTCAGTAATACAACAAAATTTCTTATCATGACCGAAATGTGCATTTCCGTGAACTAGTTGCATTTGCAGTTTTGCACCCTACGATTAGAACGTGGCTCCTTTTGAGTTTCTTAAGAAAAAAACTAAAAAGGCATGGATGTAGGCTATGTTCGTGCCTTTGTTCTCCTACAAAAATTTCATCTCCCCTGTTATTATTTCTATCTGTCTTTAGGTGTTCCTTCTTTTCCATGCCACCATCTTCTGCAGCGGGAGTTTGTAGTTAGGGCTATCTCCTTGATGTGAAGGGAAAGAGTCCACGCTTGGTTTGACCTGAACTCTAAACAGTGCAACCATCCAATAAATCATGAACTCAAACCGTCTAGTAGAAATGAACGCTCGGTTGGATTTCTATTTGTGAGAGTTTCGAGAAGTATGAAAAATATGGATACTTAATGATATAAAATAAAATAGTCACAATGATTCATCGAGATGCAACTACTTCTACTTTCTTTTTGTTTCCATATGCAACATATATTTTCCTATTAATTATGGTATTTTTCACCAAACCTAAACCCTCGTATTTTGGGTGATTTGGAAAATATGACGGGTACTAAGATGATATGGATTGGGCACCTAAAAAGGAATTCACTGAAAAGGGGCACCTACAAATGGTTTTTGAAAAAAGACAAGAAATATGTTTATTTCTTGTCATTTTTTCACATGACACAAATAGTCACATCTTTTACGAAACAAACCCTAGCATTTTCTTTACTACTACCAATGTTTTCACATTTTTTAGAACTGCGAGTCACCAAACTACTCTTCAAAACCGAGACCCAGTCCAAGTTTAAACAGTTTTAGAAATTCACACATTGGCATGAGCATATATTTATAGTTTATGGCTCAAAAAATAACTAAACATCATCAATCAAGGTTTAAGTTATATATAAAAGGAAAAGATGTGCATTTGTAGTGGAGCTCCAGAAAGTGGGCTCATGCCGGAAAAAGCTGAGATCTCCCCGTTCTTGGTTCTCTTGTAGCTGGATTCCCCGGAACCACAAGAATCCTTAGACTGGGATTCCAACTCAGCACCTTTTGTTTTGAGATTTTGAGAAGAGTTGCTCTTTGGAGAGCACATTACGATGAAAGTCGTAAGCTGTGTTCGGGGGGGGTTATTGTCTATCGTTGGCCTCTATGGTAGAACCCGTCGGGGAGGCCAGAGGCGGTGGTTTACCCTGTGGCGGATGTCAGTGGTTCGAGTCCGCTTATCTCCAGCCCGTGAACTTAGCGGATACTATGATAGCACCGAATTTTGCCGTCATGCTTATCCTGCTCTTTCACTCAGGGCTGCAGGAGCAAGGAAGTGTTGGCGGAGGTTTCCGGTGATTTTTAAAAATATGATCTATTTTTTCTTTAATTTCATAAATATTACATGTCTTTAATTTTTTTCAAAATATTATACCATCAGGTAAGCTGAGTAGTGCCTTTCAGGCTAGACAAACCCGACCGACCTAGATTTCGTAGGGCCTCCATGTGAGAGAACACTAGTGGGCACCTTTTGGATTCCGCTACCCGATCAATCTCTTTCGGGATTCCTGAATCCACAGTATAATATTTTTGAGAAAAAATACATAATATTTGTAGAATTAAAGAAAAAATAAAATTAAAAAACCACCTATGGCGAGCACGCGCGCTTCACGTGACCGAGTCGACCCGGTCCGGCCCACAACCACTCCAAAGAACCAGGTCTTGGGGCCCGTGTCCTATTTTGATTTTCCTCTCTTTTTTCTTGACAAGAAAGAGAGAGAGGAATACAATACGTGCATCCTCGCGTGAGATTCGTCGAACACCTCCTCCCCTCGCCCCCGCCGCCGCGAGCCATGGCGCCGTCCGCCAGCTCCTCCTCATCCTACTCCGACAGCACGGACTCCAGCGGATCCTCGTCCTCATCCTCGGGGAGTGACCGCCGCGTCCGCCGCCGCCACAGCCGCCGCAAGGACGCCGCGCCGTCCTCCTCCTCCTCCGCGCTCAAGGTGCGCAAGGACCGCAAGTCCCGCCACAAGCGCCGCCGCCGGGAGCGGCGGAGGTCCCGTTCCGACGACGACAGCTACAGGTCAGCCCACCCCTCTCTCCGCGTTTACGTTTTCTGTCCTAGGGTTCGGCTGAAAGAGCTCGTGCGTGATCTGTTGCCATGTTGCATCCAATTGGAATCAAGAGGGTAGCGGTTTGGACCGTCCTTGTAGAATTGGACTTGTTGGTATACCGCGTGCACGAGATACGATCTATAGGCTAGGCAATAAGAACCAGTAATACATGCGGAAAACTGAGCAAATTAGTGTTCCAATTCAGATTGCTATGGAGGGGGGCAGATTCCTAGTGCTGATCCAAGGATGTAACCGTGTAAGGTGATACGGGGAGCAGAATGGTTTTGATTTAAACCTATAGCTTAACAAGAGGGGCTTTGTTCTTTCCGTTGACAGTAATCTCTTGTAAGAATTAAGCTTCTTAGGTGCGAGTTGAGCTTTGCGGACTACCCACTTTTCCATTTGTTTTTGGTCTTGTAAAAGGGGACGTTGGAGTCATCTGTTCATTGACAATCGGAAATTTCTTCTATCATCCTGTTTACTAGTATGTATGTAGTTTGAGCTTTTATGACGTCAAGCTTTGTGCACCTAAACAACTGTTCAACCTTAGGTTCTAGATATAGCATTTTAAATAGGAAAAGCCACAATCCTGAACAATGTTTTCCGAAACTTGATTGAAGCACATGCTAAAATTATTTGTATCAGCTCAAGGAAGAGTGAATTTGAGGGACTCTTGTTTTGTTGGTAATCTTTGGGTTGTAGGGAATTGGGGTCTTCTCCTTGTAATCAGGAACAAGTTAAGGTGAATCTGAATCGGGTTGTTCTGAAACATGGGACATGCATTTCCCAAATTGCAGCGATCAAACATTTTTGTATTGGAATATATTTAATGCTTATGTACTGACTTGGTGTTTATGACCTAGCATCCCTCTGTTCTAGTGGGGGTTTTGGCCATGGCCTATGATGCTTTAGTGTATTATCTGCAGAAGGCCAGGTTTTGAGGAGATGCAGATTGTAGTCAGTACAGGTTTTGAGTATTGGGCAATTTATTTGAATGAGCAAATATATTCTTTTAATTCCCAGTCAATTAATCCTCTGTCTGAGCTTCATGAATGAGATACAGATCTGTTTTCGTGTTTTACACTAAAATACAGAAATAATTTCTTCTGCTTACAAAAATATATAGTTTTGTCAGGTTGGTCCCACCACTGGTGTATTGAAGTATCTGATTTCTTTATGCAGTAGCGCAAGCTCTTATGACAGTGACCGCGAGACATCTGGCAGATCACGCAAGCGTAAGAAGAGCAGTAGATCGAGGAAGGTACTGCCATAGCAATTCATGCATGATGGATGTTTTATGGGTTTTTTCAGCATGCACCTAGTATTTTCTTGGTGTCTTAGCTCACTGTATCCTCTCATTCTGACAGTCAAGGGAAAGGGAGCGAAGCAAGGATAGGCATCATAAACGGGACAAGAGTAAACATAGAGAGGTAAATTTTCTACTTAAAGAAACATCTGCCTTTTATCCTGGCAAAAAAAGAATTCACATGCATATCTAGGAATCAGCAGCTGTTGGTTAGATTAGATGGTTTACTGATACAAATTGAAATCTTTATTTTCATATCCTGGCTTAGCAGTAGATATATGTCTTGTCTTTTTTTATTTCCAAATATGAGGTCCTTATATTTCTTGCTACCTGTTTCTGGGTTGGCTCTTTGACATTGGAGCTGGGATTCGTGAACGGGTGACAACATGGTGTATTGGCTTGCTGGTTTTCTTGATTGGTATGTTTTGTTCTCTTCAATGCGGGAGCTTATACAGAAAAAAGAGAGTGAACGTTCTAGCGGCCCGGTGCAGCTTTCCAAGGTATAAATATTTCTCATTGCGCTTTTTTAATTTGTTTGTTCTCTTAATCATTATCAAATGTCATTTGTTTTGTTTACTAGTTCCTTGGTCGTGAGAAGGAGGAAAGTGGTAAAAGGAGTGTTATCTCTGGGAAAAAGGTAAGAACAATTTCTGTACCATTTTGTACTTACCTTTTGAGTTAT
Organism: Lolium multiflorum; assembly: GCA_030979885.1. NCBI lineage: Eukaryota > Viridiplantae > Streptophyta > Magnoliopsida > Poales > Poaceae > Lolium > Lolium multiflorum. The sequence continues at coordinate 57,876,536 of CM061751.1, forward strand.
AGTTGTACCTGGATAACAATTAGATGTTGTACCAGCTGGAAATCAAAATAATTCGAACCTGTGGAATATGAAGTTAAATTATTTGTCTGGTTTGTAGATAATGATGAAGCTTGAGAAATCCAAGGAAGACAAGGAGGCTGAGAACAAGCGCAATGAACTGTTGAAGTTTCTGAATGCCAGTTACGACTGACAATTTGTCCAAAGCGGTGGTAATGCTGGCTGGACAAGTTGGAATTTTCTTGATGCGACTGCTTAGCCATGTGTGTTTGGCGATACTAAGAAGCTTTATATGTTTATTTTAAGTTATGGCATGACCATCAGTGATTTTCATCAGTTTTTAGCTAGTGGTTGGACAAAGATCACATATGTCACTGGTCTTACTATTTTTGAGCTTGGGGTAGGTGTTCGTAATATCCATCTTACATCTGGCCAGTTTGTACTTTTTGTAATCCATTTTGTATGGCTAGGGGTACTTCAACTAAGCTTGACACACTTAATGTATTATCAGCTTGTTTATTTGTTAAACATGCAACCTTTTATAGGATGCTCTTGAAATTTACTATTTACTGTACTATCTTATGTAGTGTTTCATGTTGAAATGAATGTTCTTGAACTGTACTGCCATACAAATTGTTACACTATTACATGATCAAAAAGAATGTTGTTGAACTGTATTACTGGGTGTAATTTTACATGAAAAGAATGTTGTTGAACTGTATTTCCGGATGTAATTTTACAAGAAAACAATGTTCTTGAACTGTATTACCGTATGTAATTTTACATGAAAAGAATGTTCTTGAATTGTGTTGGCATACATGGTGTTACATGATGACGAGCTTCTCAATATAAACCTCTTCGCGTACCCTGGCGGCAGCAAACTGCCTACAGCTGAGCAGCCAGGATCTCATTCCAAGTGTCTGGAACACCAGGAAGGCACCAATGGAGGCAATCTTGGACCCCTGTTGTACCTCTGATGCTGTACCTTGATATATGCCCTTCATCCCTTAGACGAGAAAGTGCGGTGATGTCCAAGAGCTTTATCCTGGTTCCTCTGACCGCTCCCTCAGCGTCGGCATCTTCAGAATGATTCTGAAACACCGTGTTGCCCTTGGACAAAGGAGCCTTGTTGTCACAAGTGCCTCCAGTGTTCCACTCCCCGTTGAAGAAATGCCTTGGGGACAGTGACCTGTAGAAGACCTTCAGGTGCGGGTAGCTAGGAAGCTGGCCATCCAGCCACTTCATAACACTATGTACAGTGAAGTTTTTTGCCTTCCATATAACGGCAATCTTTCCGTTGATATTTGGTGCTCCGGAGACATGCATTTCCCACTTGTTCGCCTTGAGCTTACCCCGGTTCCAATGATGCCCTGTGTTCAGAACCAGAACATGGAACCTATGAAGGTTCTTTTTGAGAAACGAAGGCGGGCGATCAAGGTGCATGGCATAACCGGCAGCTGGATTTGAGAGCCTGAGAGGCTCTAGATCACAGAGCGTTGCTGACCAGTAATATAGGATGGTTGTGTTCGTGCTTCGGAATCGGTAGGCCCAGCCACCTGGTCGTTTTGCACGACGTGCGAGGGCTAATCCGTACTCGGAGCCAACATCTTCCACATCTGAATGATCTTTCCCAGATGCCGCAACCATGCACATCATCGATTGGAACATCTGTCTCCCTAAAGAGTCGCCTACATAAGCTATGGTTTTATCCTGCATTCTGAAACATGTCCAAATTAGTATTGACCCGCAAAACCCAGTAACAGAATGTAGAGTGTAACATCTCCTGCAAATTCATGCTGAAGGAGCAGCAACAATTACCTTCTCAAGAAATGGGCGGCTTGAAACATTGGCATCTCGCAGCCTTCAGGCTGCCATCTAAATTTCTCATAAGTGAAATCTTTGCGTTGTGTCAATTTACAGTTCCAGCTCTCAGAAAGCCATCGTTTACATTTGAGACCAGAATACAATGGTCTGCGATCATCAGGAACCCATCTTCCATTCCTGTAGTCACATCCTGCAAGACAGATCAAGCAGGAGTTTAGCAGAAATCTTTTAAAAAATAGATCCTCAAAATCTTCTAAATTTTAACAACCTAGCAAAATATTAGTTGTAAGATGAGGGATTACCTTTCTTCTCTGAAGGCGATGTTTCCTTTTTACCAGTGGCATCTTTGGCATTGTGAATTATGGTCAGAGGTGGAGGTGCAGCAGTAACTTCCTTTCCTACTTCGGCGACCGTTAGCACCGACTGGTCGGCGCTAGATAAACTTTCTTCCAGGGACATATTCCGATCTACAAATTGCGAGTCAGCTACCGAAATTCTCTGGGAAAACCACCCCCAAAGTGACCCACAAAGAGGAACTTGAAAGAATATTAGTTCTTGAGGTTATAATCTGAGAGGACCTGGAAAACTCACTCAAGGCCAATGGCTCGGGCCGGAGGAGATCAGGGCTGTACAGTGAACCCTTCTCCCATTTCCAAAGCAGAAACACAGCGCAGATGGCCAAGATCGAAAGCCTGAGGTGCCTGAACCTCAGGCCATTTACAATCAGCAGCCTCATCCTGTTGTACTGAATTTGAAGCACAGATTCATGTGGGGATCGCAGGTAGCTGATTCATACAAGAAGGGAAGGTGAAGTTAGACTAGAAGAAAATGGCAAAGTTTGATGGATGCTATGGTACTATCTTCCTCTTCTTTCTTTTGCAAGCACAAAGCTTGTAGCAAGTTTGGTGCGAAAGGTGGGTTGGTTGGCTTATAAACATTTGCCTGACCTTGCAGGCAGGTGACTTTTGAAGCATGAGTGCATGCCAAGGCACATATTCGATTTGAGATTTTGCCAATATACTAGCTCAGATGAACGGTTGACATGATACGGCTCTAGTCACAGATGAGTACTGCGATTCCAAGGCGATGGAATCCCTCTGGTCAATGGTCATAGTAGACCGCAAAACCATGGCGTTGGAATTGCTGTGGTCATAGTAGACTGAACTGCAGTTCCAAAGTGATGAGATTCCGTTGCGATTCATCGAACACCAGAGTCGTCTACCCACAAAAAAAGAAGTCGTCTACCACGGCTGAAACAACACTGACCAAAGTATGCAGTCTAGTTGGAACGTCTCTGGAACCTAAGTCGGAAAGTTCTTGAAACGAAATTCTCATGACTCTTATTCTTATCGACATACCCTTAACAACCCAGAGGAAAATGGTGATTTCGTTTGGTTTTGAAGGGAGCAGCCGCATGACCGTGTTGATAGGCATGAACAATTCTTTATCATAATCTTACTTCTGTTGTCAATGTTCTCACTTCTCAGTGTGTGGGTTGCCTGGACAAGCGGCTGAAGCTGAAGCATGATCAGAAGTTCGGGGCAAATTCGGAACAGGGGGTGCAGTTAAAATGAAAAAAAGAACATCAAACATGTCTTAGATTTTGAGGAAAAAAAACAGTTATATGAACACTGGAATTCGGCTGGCCCAGTGAGACTAGAAGAAAACGGCTAAGTGTGATGGATGCTACGCTAACATACCTAACATAGCATTATCTTCCTCTTCTTGTTTTGCAAGCACAAAGCATGCAGCAATTTTGGTACAAAACGGTGGGTCGGTAGGCTTATAAACATTTGCCTGCCCTTGCGCTTGCAGGCAGGTGAAGTTTGAACTCTGAAGCATGACAAGGCACATGATGATTGTGATGCAACCGTGCACGGTGCAGAGTAGCGCTGTATCCGGATTCAGGTTTGTGGATAGTTCAGATGAACAATTGACCTGATATGGCTCTATGCACAAAAGAGTAGTGCGATTCCAAGGCGATGAGATTCCTTTGGTCAATGGTCATAGCAGACTGCGATTCCACATGGCGTTGGAATCGCTGTGCTCCGTGCTCAGTGCGTCGGTTGCCCGCCTGGACAGGCCACAGGCGGGTTAAATTGAAGCTAGATCAGAAGTTCAGAACAAATTCGGAACAGGGGGTGTTGTTGAAATGAAAAAAGAACATCAAACTTGTCAACATTTTGAGGAAAAAAAAAACAGTTATATCAACACTGAAATTCGGCACACGAACGCTGCGGGAGAACTGTCAGCGCTCTGTCAATCAGCCTTCGGGAGAAGCTTACGATTCACCGAGCGAAAATCTGGTTCCGAGCAGGTGAATTTGCTAATTTTGTACTAGTTGTCTTCTTTCCCAGCAAAAGGAAATGGCCCATTTTTAGCAGTCAACGGAAAGGAAGCGAAGGGAACAAAATCTTGGAGGCAAGCAATCAAGCATGAGAGGTCGAGGCAGCTGACGTACTGACCTGGAAGCTTCAGCTCGCCGGCGGCCGGTGACCGGCCGAGCAGGAGCAGGGGCTCGATTCTCTCTGCGGCGGCCGGCGAGGTGGACAAGGAGGAGCAGGGGAGCCGGTTCTTGCTGGCCAGGTGTTTGGGAGCGGTTACTGGTTCGGCTGGTCCAGTGAGGCTGCGGCTCGGAGAAACATATGGAAGGTGGGTGGGGTACCACTACCACAGACTACAAAAAGGATACGTGACGTACGTGCACGGCAAAGTGTTCCCTCCCATGGTGGTGCGTACGAGGTTTTCATTTCTCGTGGACTCTTTGTCTCTTTTTCCCATAGAGAGAATATGTAAATATCAAGCAAAACCATATCAACTCCACTACCACACGGCAGCAATCTTCACGGCGGTGTCTCGGAGCTGTTGGCAACGTCTACCTGTCGATCTTTCAGGTCGGCGGCTTGGTCTTCTCGCCGTTCTTCAGATCTTGCGAGATCTGTTTCTCAACGTGTCACTGGCGTTTGTCGTTGTCCACGATGGCGTTGGGGGCCGGGACGAGGTGGTTTTTCTGGAACGAAGATGTTGGTCAGGAGGTGGTGGTTATGTCGTTCTTCTCCGACTTCGTCGATGGGAGGCGGCATATCTTGGTCCCCCACGGGGACGTCCGCCTCGCCGCGCAGCACTGTTCACAAGTCACCTGCCAAACCACGGTAGAGGTTGCCTCTCCTGCGTTGTCTCGGGCGTTGGAATTGACGGTGGGCTACGGTGGTTGCAGGAAACCCTAGAGATCGTTTTGTATTTCTCGATCTTTTAGGTTTTTATCTGCAAATTCAGGATAATCATTTTATCCCGGTTTGTCTTTTAGTTTTCACATGTATTGCTTTCATGTAACTCGGTTTTCGGTTAATGAAATATGTGGTTGCTCTCAAAAAAAAAAAAGCAAAACCATATCAACTAGTACATCCAATCTTTGCCACAATATAACGTAAGAGACGTAGGAAATATGTGTGCTACAACTATATTCAATTTATTTGGAACTTCATATATTCTGTTACCTCATTATGGAATTGAAACATGTGTTTATACATGGAATTGCTATGGTTAATTAGCATGAAAATTATGTTTGCTGGAACTTGTACTTAAGGATTTGCTTAAGGAAGCTGGTTGGTTAATATTGGAATACAGTGTCTATGATACACTGGAAATATAGCCCGGGCACAATATTAACTGGAAGGAACTAGGCTATTGATCAGATTACAGCGTTGATATAGGCTACATAATTAGTCGGAATTAGATTTAATTATGGCACGTACCTCACATATGTGCGTTCTGGGACAAATACAAATAGTACCGATTAACAGATAAATTATATCGTGGTTGGTAATTTTATCTGGACACTGTTTGGAAAACGAGTTTAAAATAACTTGGAAGCTTATTTGTAATTGGAGTTGGACTCTGGAAATTACAATATAAGTAGGTCCCTACCCTCTAGCCTCAATTGCAATTTGTGAGCGGCACCACGGAAAAATGCAGAGAAATAGAGGGTAGACCTAAATCTGGTCGGTTTCTTACATTGGTATCAGAGCACGGTTTCGGCGATTAACCGAAATCAAGTACGGTTAGATTGGTAGTCAACCTCTTGTCTCCGATTGGAACCAAACTTCCGCTGCACCTCTGCTTTAATTCCGTACGCCGCGTAGAGGAGATAGATCGATTCCTGGTCTCGCTGAAACTCGCCGCCGCCTCCACAAATCACAGCTCCCGTTGATCCCCACCAAGTCGCCTACCACCTGAGCCTCCTGCCGTCCCCTGCTGTTGGCTGCACGGACACTCCGCCCCGGCGCAAGTGTCGCAAGTCGCCGTGATTCCGTGAAGCTCCGCCCGCGACTTCGTCCGCCGTCGCCCCGGTTGATCCCAGGTCGAGGTAGCACCAACGCCCCCTCCGATTTACTCAACCAGGCTGCAGTCTCCTCTCACACGAGCTACAGGTTCGGAATCTGCAGCTTACGCCCACGCATACTGCTAGTCTGCTGTTGTTGCGTCACAAGGACCACTTCCAGTCTGAAATTTGCTTCGGGAATTACTCTCCAATGGCCTCAAATAGTGTTTTTGCTGAACTGCTGAGATCATATAAGTTGGATGGATCAAATTACACTATTTGGAAGAGGAAAATCATGTTTTTACTCACTGCTGAAAACATAGATTATATTACTATGACACCTGAGCCAAACGAACCATCCGTGGATGCTTCGGAAGAGGAAAGAGACAATTATGAAGAAGAGATGAAGGAGTGGACTACTGATAATAAAAAGGCTAGAGTCTATATACTTGGTTCTATGTATGATTCATTAGCTACTGAGTATGAACCTGAGAAGGCTTCCTATAGAATTATGAGAAGGCTGGAGGAGGATTTCGGTGAAGTTTCTTTAATCAAAGTTCTTAGCTTGTTCAACAAATTTTTGACAGTAAAGATGACTGATAGTGTTTCTGTTAATGAGCATCTGAATAAGTTATCTGTGTTGAATGAGGAATTGAGAATTGCAGGCTACCCTTATGATAAGGGCTAAGCCCGAGGATGTGCCCGATCTTCACGGATTTGAAGGGATTCGTGGGGGGAAGGTGGAGGAACGCGAAGAACACGGTGGTAGGTGGGGTGGATCGGAGATACAAACGCAACGCACACACACAAACCGGCTGTTCTTCGTTGGCCCGATACACCAACCCAATAGAATTGCGAGGTAAAAGACTCACGAGGAGTAGAAGCCCTCACAAAAGATTGGCAATAGAAATCGATAGAGTTCCAAAGAGGAAAAGAGCGCAAAGATAGAATTGCAAATAGCAAAAGATCCAAACACTAGAATTCCTAGAATGGAAGAGATCGACTTCCTAGAAAAGTTGATAACTTCGTAGATGGTAGATCTAGAAGGGTTCCCAGAAGGGTCATGAGCAAAGCTCGTGTTTTAATTTCACATCAAGTCTGATCTCAGATCTGAGCCAACTAGGCTATTTATAGGTGGGGGGGGGGGGGGCTAAGGGTTAAGTTACACGCTGAAAAGTCTTGTTGTCTGAAGTTCGATAGGGCGGAAGTTCGGTCTTGGGCGTTCGAGGCGGAAGTTCGGTCTTCGGCGGAAGTCGGTTCGCCTAGTTCGAAATTGGGCCATTTCCTTGCAGTAACATCCGGGGGTGTTTTGGCGCAATTTCGGAACTTGGCGGAAGTTCGAGTGGGCGGAAGTTCCGGTCCCACGGGCGGAAGTTCCGGTGGACCCTTTCCTCGGGCGTGGACGACATCTTGGCGCATCTGGGAGGCATCGGCGGAAGTTCGGTCTGGAGCGGAAGTTCCGGCCTGGCCGTAGCTCCATCTTCATCATTTCCAGTTCTCCATTGGCTTGGTCTCCATGGCTTGTGTCTTGGTCGATGTACCGATTGAACATAGGGTATTTGCATGAAGTAGCAAGCCATCCAGGGGGTGTCAAAGTCATAGGTAGAGAGGAGCGAAGTCACCTCTTGGCGTAGTGCTTGGGCTCGAGCTCGTGTCATTGGACCACGAGGGGCTTGTCGGTCTTGAGGCGGCGGTGTCCATAGGCCACCCCGTATCATCTCCCCCTTGGAAAAGAGTCGTCCTCGACTCTAGAGTGTCATCATGTCCTTGACGTGGTATCCTATCCTTGATGTTGATGGCGTACTTGGTCTTGAGGGTCGTACCCTTGAAGTTCATGAAGGACGTGTCATGGTCCGTGGCGATGGTTGTTGGTCGTCCATGTAGTCGAATGTTCTCCCTAAGCAACAATATATGCATGTGTGAAGCATTAACCGTTCGAGGGCATGGCTTGCATTGATCGAAAGGATGGACTCTAACTACCACATCAAACGTTTGAGCATTGGTATAGGGGTTGGAAATGGACTTAGCTTGAAAACACATGTGGCGTTGTATGCCTTGAAGCTTGATGTCTCTCATCATCTTGTTGTCATGGTGGTGTGTGGGTAGCATGGTAAGCGTCTTATCTCGTCCCTTCTTCTTGGCGTTGAGGCGGGTAGCTTGTATGATTGCTCTTGTGCCTTCATGTAGTTTCTTCATGGTGATGGCGTGCTTGTCGAAGTCCATGTTGGTGCTCTCATGAAGAATTGGAGGTGGGGTGTTGCATCCAAACAAGAACTTGGATAAAAGCAACTTTCGCAAAGAAGAATCGAGTATGCCAATTTTGTATTCCTTGGATAAGAAAACATCATGCGGAAGGAAATCAACCAATTCTTTTTCAATGGAACACTTGGCAAAAATGGGAACAAATATTGTATCGGTGTAGTCAACCTTTGGTGGGACAAGGAGTGGTGTATAGTGAAGTTTCATTTTCAAGTCATGAAAAGCATGTTGTGTCACGTTGTCCCAAACAAACGGAACATCCAAAAGGCAAACAATGGTGCTAATGTTGTGCGTAGGGCGAGTATGGAAAATTGCAATGGCATGGAAGCTTCGAGCTTGCGCAATTGTGGTTGGCGTGGGCCACTTATGTATATCCTCAAAGTTCGAATAATTCACTTCAATGCCAATGGAGGAAACCACAAATCCAAAGGAAATCAACTTTTTGTGTGTAAACGACCATAAGATGCATAATGCTTCTGTCACATATATAATATGATCCTTGAGATTCATGGGACACATGAGGGTATCCTCTCTCTTGTCAATGAGATGTTTCAAGACAAGTTTCATAAGACGCAAAAAGAGTGACAAGGATATGGAACAACCCAAAGGCATGACAAGAATCGTCGAAACCACACTTGGGCTAAGGTTTTCATGAACATACCCGTGTGCTTGACGATCATGAGTTTGACGTTGCCCTTCTTCTTGGTCGTCGGGTTTGGTGCGGTAAGCGGTACATGTTGGTAGTGTGGCGCCTTGCATGCGGTCGATGTGGGGCTCTATGCCTTGGAGCGGTGGTAGTCCTACAGGAAGATTGTTGAGGAAGACATCTTGAGGCTCCTTCAAAAGAGACAACAAAGACGAAGAAAGTGTTGTTAAGTTGTTAGTCTCCGAAGATGGTCCCTTGCAAGTGAGCACGAAGGGCACTTTGGTGGATGGGTTGTGGTTCACTTCTCTCATCTCACTCTTGGTGGCTAGGAGGACACTCTTCATCTCGCTTACATATGGTTTGTGGCGCTCACTCTCTTTTTGGTGGATCACTCTCTCACCTCTCATCTCACTACGGATGGTAGCTTCCTTAGCCCTCGCTAAAGCCCTTGCATTGTCCGCAATTACTTGGCTAGGAGTCATTGGGCGTAGGATGAAGTACTTGTCGTCAACCTTGAAGCTATAGTCATTTGTGTGACTGATACGTCTCAAACGTATCTATAATTTCTTATGTTCCATGCTACTTTATTGATGATACCTACATGTTTTATACACATTATATGTCATTATTATGCGTTTTCCGGAACTAACCTATTGACGAGATGCCGAAGGGCCAGTTCTGTCTGCTGTTTTTGGTTCCGAAATCCTAGTAAGGAATTATTCTCGGAATCGGACGAAATCAATGCCCACATCCTATTTTTCCACGAAGCTTCCGTGAGAGCCACGAGAGGGAGCCCTAGTGGGCCAGATGATAGGGCGCGGCTGGGGGGCCGCGCCTAGTGTGTCGTCGCCTCGTCACCCTCCGACTCCGCCTCTTCGCCTATATAAAGGTCCCGACCTAAAACACGAGAGGAATAAGCCACGAGAAAAGTTCCGAGCCGCCGCCATCGCGAAGCCAAGATCTGGGGACAGGAGTCTCTGTTCGGCACGCCGCCGGGACGGGGAAGTGCCCGGAAGGCTTCTCCATCGACACCGCTGCCATCTCCACCGCCATCTTCATCACCGCTGCTGCTCCCATGAGGAGGAGTAGTTCTCCATCGAGGCTCGGGGCTGTGTAGCTATGTGGTTCATCTCTCTCCTATGTACTTCAATACAATAATCTCATGAGCTGCCTTACATGATTGAGATTTATATGATGATGCTTGTAATCTAGATGTCATTATGCTAGTCAAGTGGGTTTTATGTGATCTCCGGAGACTCCTTGTCCCACGTGTGTAAAGGTGACAGTGTGTGCACCGTGTGGGTCTCTTAGGCTATATTTCACAGAATACTTATTCACTGTTATGAATGGCATAGTGAAGTGCTTATTTATATCCCTTTATGATTGCAATGTGTTTTGTATCACTATTTATCTATGTGCTACTCATGTGATGTTATTAAAGTAGTCTATTCCTCCTGCATGGTGTAATGGTGACAGTGTGTGCATCGTGTAGTTCTTGTCGTAGATTATGATCATAATCTCTTGTAGGTTATGGAGTTGATTATCGCTATGATAGTATTGATGTGATTTATGCCTCCTTCATAGTGTGATGGTGACAGTGTGCATGCTATGTTAGTACTTGGTTTATTTTGCAAAGATCTATTATGCTCTAAGGTTACTTAAATATGAATATCGAATGTTGTGGAGCTTGTTAACTCCGGCATTGAGGGTTCGTGTAATCCTACACAATTAGTGGTGTTCATCATCTAACAAGAGTATATGTAGCACAAAGGAAGAGAACTTATTTATTATGTGATCAATGTTGAGAGTGTCCACTAGTGAAAGTATGATCCCTAGGCCTTGTTTCCACCACAAAGAATCGCTTCCCACGCCACAAGCTATTTTGGCGCCGCTTGTTTACTGTTTATGCATCTTTACTTTCTGCAATATTACCACCATCTATACCACCTGTGTTTTACTATCTCTTCGCCGAACTAGTGCACATATACATCTGACAAGTATATTAGGTGTGTTGGGGACACAAGAGACTTCTTGCTTTGTGGTTGCAGGGTTGCTTGAGAGGGATATCTTTGACCTCTTCCTCCCGAGTTCAATAAACCTTGGGTGATCCACTTAAGGAAAACTTGCTGTTCTACAAACCTCTGCTCTTGGAGGCCCAACACTGTCAGGAAAAGAAGCGCGAGTAGACATCAAGCTATTTTCTGGCGCCGTTTGGGAGGAAAGGTAAAAGGTACTCACACTCCGGATCTCGGCTACTAAGCTATTTTCCGGCGCCGTTGTAAGTACTCGCTATTTCCTTTAGATCCTGCAATTGCATCTTTTTGTTTCTTGTTTTACACTAGTTAGGCATAATGGACAACAATGAGCTTCTTATTTTATTTCCTGAGTTAAGACATGGATTGTTTGTTGCGAAAATTAAAAAACCTATGGAATCTTGTTTGCATGCTGGTAACAATGATATTAGTATGAACGCTTTGAACACCATTGTTGTTAATGATATGGAAAATTCTAAGCTTGGGGAAGCTGGTTTTGATGAGCATGATATTTTTAGTCCCCCAAGCATTGAGGAGAAAATTTTCTTTGATGATACTTTGCCTCCTATATTTGATGATGAGAATAATAATGATAGCTACTTTGTTGAATTTGCTCCCACTACAACTAATAAAATTGATTATGCTTATGTGGAGAGTAATAATTTTATGCATGTGGCTCATGGCAAGAATGCTTTATGTGATAGTTATATTGTTGAGTTTGTTCATGATGCTACTGAAAGTTATTATGAGAGAGGGAAATATGGTTATATGCATCTTAATAATATTAAGTTTCCCTCTTTATGTTGAGAATCTTGAAATTGCGCTTGTGTTGCTTTTCTATGCTTGCCACTCTGTTCTTCATGAATTTATTTGTGTACAAGATTCCTTTTCATAGGAAGTGGGTTAGACTTAAATGTGTTTTGAATTTGCCTCTTGATGCTCTCTTTGCTTCAAATACTATTTCTTGCGAGTGCATCATTAAAACTGCTGAGCCCATCTTAATGGCTATAAAGAAAGAACTTCTTGGGAGATAACCCATGTGTTTATTTTACTACAGCAATTTTTGTTTTGTTGAGTCTTGGAAGTTGTTTACTACTGTATCAACCTCTCCTTATCATGCTTTTGTGCCAAGTAAAGTTTCTATGCTAAAGTTGATGTTATATTTGGGATCGCTGCGCAGAAACAGCATTGCTGTCTGTCACGAATTCTGGCATAAGTCTCTGTAAAAATTCGAAAAATCTACAAAATTACGAGCGTGATCCTCAGATATGTACGCAACTTTCATTAGTTTTGAGTTTTTCCATTTGAGCAAGTCTAGTACCCCTTTCAGGTTCGTCTTTACTGTTCTGTTTTTGACAGATTCTGCCTTTTATTTCGCATTGCCGTATTTGCTATGTTGATGAATTTCTTTGATCCATTAATGTCCAGTAGCTTTGTGCAATGTCCAAAAGTGTTAAGAATGATTGTGTCACCTCTGAATATGTGAATTTTTAATTGTGCACTAACCCTCTAATGAGTTTGCTTGAAGTTTGGTGTGAAGGAAGTTTTCAAGGGTCAAGAGAGGAGTATGATATACTATGATCAAGAGGAGTGAAAGCTCTAAGCTTGGGGATGCCCCGTGGTTCATCCTGCATATTTTAAGAAGACTCAAGCGTCTAAGCTTGGGTATGCCCAAGGCATCCCCTTCTTCATCGACAACATCATCAGGTTCCTCCCCTGGAACTATATTTTTATTCATCACATCTTATGTACTTTGCTTGGAGCGTCGGTTTGTTTTGTTTTTGTTTTTGTTTGAATAAAATGGATCCTAGCATTCACTTGTATGGAGAGAGACACGCTCCTGTTGCATATGGACAAATATGTCCTTAGGCTTTACTCATAATGTTCAAGGCGAAGGTTGAAATTTCTTCGTTAAATTGTTATATGGTTGGAATCGGGAAATGCTACATGTAGTAATTCTAAAATGTCTTGGATAATGTGATACTTGGCAATTGTTGTGCTCATGTTTAAGCTCTTGCATCATATACTTTGCACCCATTAATGAAGAAATACATAGAGCTTGCTAAAATTTGGTTTGCATATTTAGTCTCTCTAAGGTCTAGATAATTTCTATTATTGAGTTTTGAACAACAAGGAAGACGGTGTAGAGTCTTATAATGTTTACAATATGTCTTTTATGTGAGTTTTGCTGCACCGGTTCATCCTTGAGTTTGCTTCAAATAACCTTGCTAGCCTAAACCTTGTATCGAGAGGGAATACTTCTCATGCATCCAAAATCCTTGAGCCAACCACTATGCCATTTGTGTCCACCATACCTACCTACTACATGGTATTTCTCCGCCATTCCAAAGTAAATTGCTTGAGTGCTACCTTTAAATTTCCATCATTCGCCTTTGCAATATATAGCTCATGGGACAAAATAGCCTTAAAAACTATTGTGGTATTGAATATGTACTTATGCACTTTATCTCTTATTAAGTTGCTTGTTGTGCGATAACCATGCTTCTGGGGACGCCATCAACTCTTTGTTGAATATCATGTGAGTTGCTATGCATGTCCGTCTTGTCTGAAGTAAGAGAGATCTACCACCTTAATGGTTAGAGCATGCATATTGTTAGAGAAGAACATTGGGCCGCTAACTAAAGCCATGAATCATGGTGAAAGTTTCATTTTGGACATATATCCTCAATCTCATATGAGAACACTAATTGTTGCCACATGCTTATGCATTAAAGAGGAGTCCATTATCTGTTGTCCATGTTGTCCCGGTATGGATGTCTAAGTTGAGAATAATCAAAAGCGAGAAATCCAAAATGCGAGCTTTCTCCTTAGACCTTTGTACACGGCATGGAGGTACCCCTTGTGACACTTGGTTAAAACATGTGTATTGCGATGATCCGTTAGTCCAAGCTAATTAGGACAAGGTGCGGGCACTATTAGTATACTATGCATGAGGCTTGCAACTTGTAAGATATAATTTACATAATACATATGCTTTATTACTACCGTTGACAAAATTGTTTCATGTTTTCAAAATAAAAGCTCTAGCACAAATATAGCAATCGATGCTTTCCTCCTTGAAGGACCTTTCTTTTACTTCTATGTTGAGTCAGTTCACCTATCTCTCTCCACCTCAAGAAGCAAACACTTGTGTGAACTGTGCATTGATTCCTACATACTTGCATATTGCACTTGTTATATTACTTTACATTGACAATATCCATGAGATATACATGTTATAAGTTGAAAGCAACCGCTAAAACTTAATCTTCCTTTGTGTTGCTTCAATACCTCTACTTTGAATTATTGCTTTACGAGCTAACTCTTATGCAAGACTTATTGATGCTTGTCTTGAAGTACTATTCATGAAAAGTCTTTGCTTTATGATTCATTTGTTTACTCATGCCATTACCATTGTTTTGATCGCTGCATTCATTACATATGCTTACAATAATATGATCAAGGTTATGATAGCATGTCACTCCAGAAATTATCTTTGTTATCGTTTACCTGCTCGGGACGATCAGGAACTAAGCTTGGGGATGCTTGATACGTCTCAAACGTATCTATAATTTCTTATGTTCCATGCTACTTTATTGATGATACCTACATGTTTTATACACATTATATGTCATTATTATGCGTTTTGGAACTAACCTATTGACGAGATGCCGAAGGGCAGCCTGTTTTTGTTTTTGGTTCCAAAATCCTAGTAAGGAATTATTCTCGGAATCGGACGAAATCAATGCCCAGCATCCTATTTTTCCACGAAGCTTCACCCAGAGAGCCACTGGAGGGGAGCCCCGGGCCGATGATAGGGCGGCCGCGCGCTGTGGCCCGCGCCCCTAGTGCTCGCCGCCTCCTCCGACCCGCCTCGCGCCTAAGGTCCCTGACCTAAAACGACGAGCCGCAGTCGCGTTCCAGCCGCCGGCCAACGCCTCTGGCACCGCCGGGACGGGGAAGTGCCCCGGGGCTTCTCCATCGACACCGTGCCATCTCCACCGCCATCTTCATCGCTGCTGCTCCCATGAGGAGGGAGTAGTTCTCCATCGAGGCTCGGGGCTGTACCGGTAGCTATGTGGTTCATCTCTCTCCTATGTACTTCAATACAATAATCTCATGAGCTGCCTTACATGATTGAGATTCATATGATGATGCTTGTAATCTAGATGTCATTATGCTAGTCAAGTGGGTTTTACTTATGTGATCTCCGGACTCCTTGTCCCACGTGTGTAAAGGTGACAGTGTGTGCACCGTGTGGGTCTCTTAGGCTATATTTCACAGAATACTTATTCACTGTTTTGAATGGCATAGTGAAGTGCTTATTTATATCCCTTTATGATTGCAATGTGTTTTGTATCACTATTTATCTATGTGCTACTCATGTGATGTTATTAAAGTAGTCTATTCCTCCTGCATGGTGTAATGGTGACAGTGTGTGCATCATGTAGTTCTTGTCGTAGATTATGATCATAATCTCTTGTAGGTTATGGAGTTGATTATCGCTATGATAGTATTGATGTGATTTATGCCTCCTTCATAGTGTGATGGTGACAGTGTGCATGCTATGTTAGTACTTGGTTTATTTTGCAAAGATCTATTATGCTCTAAGGTTACTTAAATATGAATATCGAATGTTGTGGAGCTTGTTAACTCCGGCATTGAGGGTTCGTGTAATCCTACACAATTAGTGGTGTTCATCATCTAACAAGAGTATATGTAGCACAAAGGAAGAGAACTTATTTATTATGTGATCAATGCTGAGAGTGTCCACTAGTGAAAGTATGATCCCTAGGCCTTGTTTCCACCACAAAGAATTGCTTCCCACGCCAGCAAGCTATTTTCTGGCGCCGCTTGTTTACTGTTTTACTGCATATTTACTTTCTGCAATATTACCACCATCTATACCACCTGTGTTTTACTATCTCTTCGCCGAACTAGTGCACCTATACATCTACAAGTGTATTAGGTGTGTTGGGGACACAAGAGACTTCTTGCTTTGTGGTTGCAGGGTTGCTTGAGAGGGATATCTTTGACCTCTTCCTCCCTGATTTCGATAAACCTTGGGTGATCCACTTAAGGGAAAACTTGTCTGCTGTTCTACAAACCTCTGCTCTTGGAGGCCCAACACTGTCTACAGGAAAAGAAGCGTGAGTAGACATCAGTGACCATCATGGTTGGCTTTCTTGTCATATTGCCAAGGGCGACCAAGTAACATATGGCACACCGTCATAGGCACGATGTCACAATCAACGGTGTCTTCATAGGCGCCAATCTTGAAGGATATCGTGACGGTGTGTTGGATCTTCACATTTCCATTGTCACTTAGCCATTGCACATGGTAGGGGTGGGGATGTTTCCGGAGCGGGAGGTTGAGCTTGGTGCATAGTTCGGTGCTTGCAAGATTGTGGCAACTCCCGCCATCTATGATAACCTTTATTGACTTGCCATTGATTCCGGCTCTTGTTTGGAAGAAATTGCACCTTTGGTCTTCATTGGGAATTGCATGGGTTGTCAACACTTTGGTCACCACAAGAGATGGGCTTGCATCATGCACACATAGGACTTGCTCTTGGTCTTCCAAGTCATCATCTTCATGAGTGGTGGCGGCTTGTACCAAGGCTTCATATTCACCTTCACTCAAGTACTCCACATCTCCATCATCTCGAGTGATCATAACTCTTGTGTTCTTGCATTCAAAGGATTTATGGCCTTGAGCACCACACTTGAAGCAAGTGATGTTACTAGATCCGGTGGAAGCTTTGGAGGACATGGTTGATTGCTCCGGCTTGAAGCTTGTTGTCTTGATGGCACTTCTTGCTTGCTTTGGAGGATCCTTGGAGGCAAGTGCACTTGTGTTCTTGATGCTTGAGGAGGCATTCATTGCATTTCTTGCGGCGAAGAAGGTCTTTGTCTTTGCACTTGCTAAGTCTTCTCGCACTTGGCGCTCGGCTCTTGTTGCTTGGTGGAGTAACTCAACCATGTTTTTGTAAGGCAAGAATTCCACTATCCTCTTGACGGGGATGTTCAAGCCATTCAAGAATCTTTCCATAGTTTGCTCTTCTCGCTCATCCACATTTGCACTCATCATGGTCATGTGCATCTCCTTGTAATATTCCTCAACGGACTTGTAGCTTTGCTTGAGTTGAGTGAGCTTGTTGAAGAGGTCACGTTTGTGGTGAGTTGGTACAAAGCGGGTGTGCATGACTTCTTGCATCTCTTCCCATGTGTCAATGGGCTCTAAGTCTTCCTTCTCACGCTTCTTGTTTACTTCTTCCCACCAAACATTTGCATATCCCTCAAACTCAAGTGATGCCATGGCAACTTTCTTTGCTTCGGAGAAGTTGTGGATGCGGAATATCTTGTCAACCTTGAGGACCCAAGACAAGTATGCGTCGGGATCTTCCTCTCCTTGGAACTTAGGCATGGTGAATTTGAGCTTCCCAAAGATTTCTTCCTCATTGCGGTCATTGCGTCGAGGAGGTGGTCTTTCTTCCTCTTCATCCTCATTATGGTTGTGAGGTTGTTGATGATGATCCTCATCATCATTGCAGCGGTTTGGAGGAGGAGGACGCCTTCCAAGTGGTGGCCGAGGGTGTTGCCTTACACTAGCTTCACTTGGTGCGTCATCTTCATTGTGGTGCCTTGCTTCATCTTGATGTGCATGAGGTTGTTGACGAGCTCGATGATTGAAGGGATTGTGTCTTCTATTGTCATTGTTGTTCCTTCTTGCGCCATCATCTTGAGGAGCATCAACATTGATAATTTGGCGTTCTTGGTTCACTTGAGATTGGCGAGGTTGCCCTTGGTTTTGATGTTGCTCTTGTTCACGGTGACGACTTTCTTGTTCACGTGCATGAAGGAGATCTTGATCATGACGAAGACGTTGTTGTTCCTCTTGGTATTGAGTTTCGCGATTTGCTTGTTGTAGCCTTTCTTGTTCAAGTTGAACTCTTGCTTGCTCCATTTCTTGAGATTGTCGTTGAAGTACTTGAGCATCCACATTATGGTGGTGTGGGTCATCATTAGAGGCATGGTGAGATGGCGACGGAGTTCGATGCCTTGAACTATGAGAGCGCGAAGACCTTGAGTGTTGGCTTCGGTTGTTGGCGATGGTGGCAATAGCTTGCTCAAGGCGTGCCAACCTTTCTTCTTGTCTTCTCATGCTCGCCATGTTTTGTTGACCTTTAGTAGCGAGTGTGGCCCTCATATCATGGGCTTGAGCATCAAGCTTGTCATGGAGGTCTTGCACTTGGACATTGAGGTCTCTTCTTTGCACTTGAGCTCGTTCTTCATAGCGTATGACGGTCTCATCTATCCTTGCCGTGAGATCATGTATGCTCTTGTTGACGGCTTGAGTAGCTATCCAATGTTGGTGCCGCGTCATTGGTAGTTAGTTCCCCTTTCCACTAGACATGGTCACAAACTAAAATAAGAACTATGTTGTGGGGGTTAGAGGAAAACTCACAAGTAAGTCAAAGACTCACAACAAAATTGGAAAGGTGTGTCAAGGTGAGGAACAACCGGTTACACACACAAAACAAAACTCTATATGGTGTTAGGTATGGGTGTGGAAAGCCAAATGGAAGAACCAAACGAAAAGTCTATTGTCAAAAGTGGGTAAGATCCAAAAGTCACAAGTCAAAGGCGGTGATCACAAAAGGCATGCACAAGGTGGAACACACGCGTGGGACAAAATGGGGTTAGCGCGACGGAAAATGAGCACGAACAAAATTGGTCCTAATGAAGACTACTAGCTCGGTGTCATGCTAACGCAAGAGAGACCGTGGCTTGGTTGCAAAATTGAGAAGCAACAAGATTTGCGCAAGACGCCTCTCTTCTCTTTTCTCTCTCTTGCTTATAAGCTTTGGACTCTTTTGTGTATAGGTGTCACTCACACTCTTTTTCTATTTTTTTTGTATGCTTAGAAGCTTTCTTTTTCTCACTATGCAAGGCTACTACTATCTATGTAGGTATGTCATACTTCTTTTGCTTATCTTATCACAACGAGCTTGCTTCGTAGCTTTGCTCAACACACGCACACCCTCACGGTCGGGACGCTTGCGCAATGCTTCGCAACACTAGAAAGCCACTCTCGATAGGAAAGGTACGCAAAGGAAGCTAAGGCTACAAGTTAGGGGGCAAGTTATACCACTTGATGACGGTGGCCGACGATCTTGAACTTGCTATGGTGGAAGGTGTCAAATGAACCGCTTGGATCCTCGGGGTGCCGTCGTCGTAGTTGATGTTGCGGAAGCTTTGTGGTAGCTGAAATGGCACACACACCAAAGTTCAAACACAAGGGGTTAGTGCCAAAACGAAAAAAGAAGGATGGTGTCAAAATTTCGGCCAGGCGGAACTTCCGGTCTGAGGGGCGGAACTTCCGGTCCAGGCGGAACTTCCGGTCCTGGGCGGCCGGTCGCAATCAGATCTGCGGGCTGTTCTTCGATTTGGGCGGAAAATCTTCGAATTCGTGGAAAATTTGGCACTAAGAGCGGTGGGAAGGTGGGGGAATTGCAGATCAACACCAAAGACAAGTTTCTATTGGACCAAAACCACCAAAAACTCAACAAATCGCGAGATCCAACCAAGGCCAATTTGGGGCTATTTTTTGGGAAAAATTTTGGAATTTTTTTGGCGAAATTGGTGGAATTGGTGGGTGTGGGGGTCAAATCCGTGGCAACCAAGGAGCTCTTGATACCATATGATAAGGGCTAAGCCCGAGGATGTGCCCGATCTTCACGGATTTGAAGGGATTCGTGGGGGGGAGGTGGAGGAACGCGAAGAACACGGTGGTAGGTGGGGTGGATCGGAGATACAAACGCAACGCACACACACAAACCGGTTGTTCTTCGTTGGCCCGATACACCAACCTAATAGAATTGCGAGGTAAAAGACTCACGAGGAGTAGAAGCCCTCACAAAAGATTGGCAATAGAAATCGATAGAGTTCCAAAGAGGAAAAGAGCACAAAGATAGAATTGCAAATAGCAAAAGATCCAAACACTAGAATTCCTAGAATGGAAGAGATCGACTTCCTAGAAGAGTTGATAACTTCGTAGATGGTAGATCTAGAAGGGTTCCCACAAGGGTCATGAGCAAAGCTCGTGTTTTAATTTCACATCAAGTCTGATCTCAGATCTGAGCCAACTAGGCTATTTATAGGTGGGGGGCGAAGGGTTAAGTTACACGCTGAAAAGTGCTGTTGTGCTGAAGTTCGATAGGGCGGAAGTTCCCTTGGGCGGAAGTTCCAGGCGGAAGTTCCGGTCTTCGGGCGGAAGTTCCGGCCAGCCAGCCTAGTTCCGAAATTGGGCCATTTCCTTGCAGTAACATCCAGGGTGGCGTTTCGGAACTTGGGCGGAACTTGGGCGAAGTTCCAAGTGGGCGGAAGTTCCGGTCCCACGGGCGGAAGTTCGGCTGGACCTTTCCTTGGACGGCATCTTGGCAGCATCTGGGAGGCATCTGGCGGAAGTTCCGGTCCCGGAGGGCGGAAGTTCCGGCTGGGCCAGCTCCATCTTCATCATTTCCTTCTCTCCATTGGCTTGGTCTCCATGGCTTGTGTCTTGGTCGATGTACCCGATTGAACATAGGGTATTTGCATGAAGTAGCAAGCCATCCAAGGTGTCAAAGTCATAGGTAGAGAGGATCGAAGTCACCTCTTGGCGTAGTGCTTGGGCTCGAGCTCGTGTCATTGGACCACGAGGAGGGCTTGTCGGTCTTGAGGCGGCGGTGTCCATAGGCCACCCCGTATCATCTTTTCTTGAACAAGTACTAGTCATGGTGGCGCTTAATTCTTTGCCGCACTCATGGGAACAGTTCAAGATTTCTTTCTGCCATTCTGAGAGAACTCTGAACATGCGCTCGCTGAGACATCATTTGCTCATGGAAGAAGACAGAAAATCTTCACAAGGGAAGGAACGACACTCACATCATAATGAGTTAAACCTTGGAGAAGATAGGAGAAACTGGAATAAAAGAATTCTACAGGAGACTTGAGGGACAAAATAAATAGAAAGAGAGATTGGGATAATCATGATAGAAGGGGTTCAAATCAGAATTCCGACAAGAAGTATTACAAGTGTCACAATTGTGGAGATTATGGGCATTTTCGCAATGATTGCAAGAAGAGGAGGAAACCATCCAAACCCTATGAGAAGCATAAGAGACCAAATCAGGACAAGCATGATGACAAGCATCGGGACAAGTATTAGGACAAGCGTCAGGACAACAAGAAGGATAATTCTTCTCCTGATGGTATGTGTAATTTATTTGTTTGTTCTGAATCTTTATTTACTACTTCTGCATCAGATCATTGGGTAGTAGATTCTGGTTCCACTTCGCATATTGCAAGGAATGAGTCTGGCTTCTCGTCTTTAAAACCAATTGAAAAGGGAACTAGATTTATTTATCTAGGAACTACTGCTAAAGCTGATATATTAGGAGTTGGTGACTATACCCTTAAACTCCCTAGTGGAGGAAAGTTAATTTTGAAAGACACGGTCTACTCACCAAATATGAGAAAGAATCTGATCTCCGTTTCTAGGCTGGAATTAATTGGTTTTAAGGTCTTGTTTGGAGATGCAAAAGTTAAAATACTGATGAAAGGAAGATTAGTTCATTCAGGAAATAGATTTGATGGTTTGTATTATATTGAGGATTTCCTAGATATTGATAAAATGGATTGCATGGTTACTGAACAAAACTCTGTGGTGAGGAATATAAATGGTAATAATAATAGTTCTGAATCATATCTTGGGCATCTTCGGTTGGGTCATATCTCAAAGAACAGAATTAAAAGGCCCATTAGTTCTGGAATTGTAAACTTCAAGTGGGAAGACTATGGCATTTGTGAGGCTTGTGTCGTAGGAAAGATGACTAGGGCGCCTTTTCCCAAGGCGTCAAGGTCAAGTGAACCACTTGATATAATTCATTCAGATATTTGTGGGGAAATGTCTACACCCACAATTGGACAGAAACTCTACTTCATTACATTTATAGATGATACTCAAGGTACGGCTATGTTTATCTCATTAAGCATAAGTCGGAAGGTTTTGACATGTTCAAGATATTTAAATCTGAAGTAGAGAATCAACTCAATAAGAAAATTAAGGTACTAAGAATTGATCGTGGTGGTGAATACACATCAGGAATCATGGATGAATTTTGCAAAGAAAATGGAATTGTTCATCATTATACTTTACCTTACACTCCTCAGCAAAATGGCGTGGCTGAAAGGAGGAATAGAACCTTAATGGACATGGTTAGGTCCATGATGGCATACTCCGATCTTCCGTTATCTTTTTGGGGAGAGGCTCTTCATACTGCTGTTTACTTGCTTAATCATTCGCCTTCTAAATCTGTTAGCTCTACTCCTTATGAATTATGGAAAGGGAGGAAACCTACATTGTTAAATTTGGCAGTGTGGGGTTGCAATGCGCAGATTAGAGTTCCTAGTCAATTCAGAACTAAACTGGAACCTAAAATTTATCCAGGAATATTTATTGGCTATGCTTCTGGTTCAAAAGGTTATAGATTTTATGATGCTGAAAAGAAAAGGTTGATTGAAAGTAGAGATGTTATGTTTCTTGATGAGGATACACCTCGTCATGCTAAAAGGGCGAGAGTGGAATTATTAGCAACCCCGCTGGATACTAGTCAACTAAATGCTGAAACTAATTCTAACAATCAGGAAAATCCATCTACCGATGAAATTAATGTTGACACTCCCTCGACTAGTTTACCTAGGAGAAGTGGGAGGAATGTAGCTGCACCATCATATCTTGATGATTATTATGTTTTTATGGGGGAAGTGCACTCTAAAACTTCTAGTTTAGAGGAAGAACCAAAATCGTTCAAACATGCTATGTCTTGTTTAGAATCCAAATTGTGGATGGAGGCCATGCGTGAGGAACTAGACTCCATGAAAAGAAACTAGGTTTGGGAATTAGTTGATTTACCAAATAACTGTAAGCCAGTAGGATCTAAATGGATATTTAAAAGGAAGTTAAATGCATCTGGTTGTGTGGAAAAGTATAAAGCGAGACTTGTTGCTAAGGGATACACACAAAGGGAAGGAATTGACTTTGTGGAAACTTTTTCACCTGTAGCAAAGTTTACTTCTATTCGTATTATTGGTGCATTGACTGCTTATTATGATTTAGAACTCCATCAAATGGATGTCAAAACTGCATTTTTGAATGGTCATTTGGAGGAAGAGATTTATATGTTACAACCTGATGGTTTTATTGAAAAGGGAATCAGGGAAAGGTCTGTAAGTTAAATAGATCCATTTATGGTCTTAAGCAAGCTTCTAGGCAATGGTATATTTTGTTTGATAATTCTATAACATCATATGGTTTTTCAATGATGGAAGGAGACCATTGCATTTATTTTAAGATAGTGGGAGGAAAATTTACACTCTTATCACTATATGTAGATGACATACTTATTGCTTCTAACAGTAAGGATATGCTACTGGAAGTTAAAATGTGGCTTTCTTCTACATTTGATATGAAAGATATGGGAAACGCTTCTTATGTTTTAGGAGTGAAAATACTTAGAGATCGGAATAAATGAACTTTGGGTTTGACTCAAAGGAATTATCTAAAATCTGTATTAAAACGATTCTCTATGGAAGACTGCAACCATGCTTTTGTGCCTTTAACGGCAGGAATAAAACTCAGTGAGGAAATGTGTCCTAAAACTCCTGAGGAAAGGAAGAGAATGGAAAATACTCCATATGCTTCTGCCTTGGGATCTCTGATGTATGCCATGTTATTCACACGTCCTGACTTGTGCTATGATGTTGGACTTTTAAGTAGATATCAAAAGAATCTAGGAATTGAGCATCGGAAACAAATAAAACATGCTCTTCGCTATGTTAAAGCGACACTGGATTATTCTCTTTGTTTTAACCAGAAGGATTTACAGCTGCAGGGTTATACTGATGCCGACTGGCAGGGTGATCCGGATGACCGTAAATCGACTTCTGGATATCTATTTACAATTGTGGGTGGTGCAATATCTTGGAGAAGCAAGAAGCAAGATTCAGTGGCCATGTCCTCCATGGAGGCGGAGTATATTGCTGCGTCAGAAGCTGCTAAGGAGGCGGTGTGGCTGAAGGAGTTTCTTTCAACTTTGAAGATTATTGACAGTGCTCGCAAACCAGTTATGGTGTATTGCGATAATCAGGCGGCAATTAAGGTTTCCAGGGATCCCAGATTTCACAGCAAAAAGTAAACATATTGAGGGAAGATATCATTATATACGTGATGTTATTAATAGACTTAAATTAGTATCTTTAGAATTTTTACCTAGTGTTGATATGGTTGCTGACCCCCTGACTAAGCCTCTTAGTCAGGTGGTGTTTGGTAAGCATGTTAAGGCTATGGGTTTACGGATTTTTGAATAATCGTTTTGGACAAGTGGGAGATGTAGGAAATATGTGTCCTACAACTATATTCAATTTATTTGGAACTTCATATATTCGGTTACCTCATTATGGAATTAAAACATGTGTTTATACATGGAATTGCTATGGTTAATTAGCATGAAAATTATGTTTGCTGGAACTTGTACTTAAGGATTTGCTTAAGGAAGCTGGTTGGTTAATATTGGAATACAGTGTCTATGATACACTGGAAATATAGCCCGGGCACAATATTAACTGGAAGGAACTAGGCTATTGATCAGATTACAGCGTTGATATAGGCCTACATAATTAGTCGGAATTAGATTTAATTATGGCACGTACCTTACATATGTGCTTTCTGGGACAAATACAAATAGTATCCGATTAACAGATAAATTATATCGTGGTTGGTAATTTTATCTAGACACTGTTTGGAAAACGAGTTTAAAATAACTTGGAAGCTTATTTGTAATTGGAGTTGGACTCTGGAAATTACAATATAAGTAGGTCCCTACCCTCTAGCCTCAATTGCAATTTGTGAGTGGCACCACGGAAAAGTGCAGAGTAATAGAGGGTAGACCTAAATCTCGTCGGTTTCTTACAAGAGACAAGAGCAAGTCGAATATAAAAGGTATTCTAAAAAAGATAAAAATAAATAAAAGGTGTACACAGCTATAAAAGAGCCCCGCCAAAGTGATTGAAGACCCGCATAGCGTGGTGAAACCAACCGTTGGCTACAACTTTTTTTAACAATCAATATCATATATATTTAAAGTTGTAAATTGTACATGGTAGAGATAAAGGACACGAATTCAGTGATTATCAATGAGGGTAGTTTAGAAAATACCTGCCAAATCAAGCCGAAGCGCATCCTCACTTAGCAGAAGGCGTTGTAGACTTGTAGGGGGTGATGAAGGAGGTCTTCTCTTGGTCCTCCACTTTTATCTTGATCTGCTGGTAATCTAAATAGAGAACACAATGACTCTCAATCGGCAGTAGAATTGATTACCTGGTTGATTCGAGGCAGTGCGAACGGGTCCCTAGGGCAAGCTTCGTGTAATCGATATACACGCACCAAGTACCATTTTTCTTCACAAGACTAGGTTTGCCAACCACTTTGGATGGAAGAATTCGACGATGAAGCGGGCGACAAGAAGTCATGCGAGCTCTTCACCGATGGCGCGAGGTCGTTCATCGGCGATGCGACGCATCAGTTGCTTGATCGGCTTCGCCTATGGTTTTACGTGTAAGCAGTGCTCGGCGAATTCCCTTAGGACTCCATGCATGTCTGAAGGTTTCCATGCAAAATCGCGGTTCTCACGGAGGAACTCGGTGAGCATGTTTTCCATTTGTGGTGTAGGTTTGCTCCGATGCTTGCCTCCTTAGATGGTTCGCTCTCATCTAGGGCAATGCATTACGTGTCCTTCGCCGACTCAAATGTTGGAGTCGGGTTGTCTGTTGGGCGCTTAGCCATCAACATGTCGTTGGGATTCACCTTTTGCTTGATCTCGACAAGCTCTTCTAAGTTGACGACCCATTCCGCAAAGACGGAGCCACCCTTCTCGCATTCGGCGGTCTTGAATAGGTCGCCATTCATAGTGATGACTCCCTTTGGTCCCGGAAGCTTGAGCTTCATATATGTGTAGCAAGGTCGGGCCATGAATTTGGCGTACCCCCAAGTCGTCGTCAATGAGGCGGTAGATCGAATCAACGTAGCCACCGGATGAGTCGCTGAGGTGGTTGTCGTCGAGGTCAACGGTGTTGGCATTAGATCCAACAGTTCCCTCTTCTACATCTCTAGTGAATCCGACATAGATTTTGATGGAGCCGATCGGAAGGATCGTGATGCCGGTGATCTCCCTAGTGGCGGGTTGTCAGCTCGAGTCCTTCTTGATGAGAAAGGTTTCCAAATTGCATGAAGTGTACGATAGATTGTCGAACCGATCTTGTCGAGAGTCCCTGCATGGAACTCAACTCTAGACGCCTCAGACCCCATGGTGGGGGCCAAATGTCGTGGGAAATTCACGTAATATGCCATCACGAGATGACTTACGAGGGTGGGGAGGAAGTTGCCGAGTGCTACCAGGGACATGGTCAGTACACGGTGTATCCAGCTTCGCCCCTCGCTCTGAAAATAAAGACCTACTGATGCTTCTACGGTTATAGATTGTATACGATTACAAAGTTAACTCGCCGACCTAGGCTTGCACCGCTAGGTCGAGTTGTGTCTGCATGTTCTCGTCTTCTCTCTCCTCCAGGGATCGTCGTGCGCTACCTTATAAAGGGGGCACAAGGATTACATGGTAACCGAGTTGGTACGTGTCATGGAGTCCTATTACTAATAAGCCTAGAGCTTCTTGTATTCTACGGCAAGTCTCCATGATGTCTTGTTAATGACTCTAATGAGCCGACTTTAGTTTTTTTTTTTTTTTAGGGGAAAGCAGGTATTTTATTCAACTTGTACCGATAAAGATACATGTTCCGGTGGTTCAACATACCATACCCGGCGACCAAACTGTTCGTAAATAGAGTTTCTAGCTAGTAAATGAGCATCAGTGTTTGTCTTCCTGCTTTCATACTGAAACTTGACTTCATCAAAGTCAGTGGAGCGCTTCTCAATCTCCACCAGAATAGAGCTGTACTTGCAGATGTTCACTGACTTCATCATTTTAATCACTGATAAGCAATCCGATGACACCAACAGTCTCCTCACTCCCAGATCTTGTGCCAACACCAGAGCCTCCGCACACGCCATCGCTTCCAAAGTTGCCGGATCGGCCACCCCATTGATCGTCCTTGCTGAAGCACCTACAAATCTTCCAGTATCATCCCTACAAACAACACCGACCGTGCCATGATCTTCCAGCCGAGACACTGCCGCATCGACGTTGCACTTAATCACCCCTGGAGAAGGCGGCGACCAACGAGTTCGTTGGGCAAGAACGGGAGCTTGTCTCTTCTGCACCTCCGTGTGCACTTCTCCAAGATCATCCAGAAAACGTTTTACAAAATCAAACGTACTGATCGGAGACTGGAACAAACCTTCATGAATTGCTTTTCTTCGTGCCGTCCAAATAGCCCACAAAGTAACAAGCATCTTTATAAATTTGTTGTGATCCAGGGAGCCCATCATGGCAAAGAACCACTGCCTCGCATTAGGATTCAGATTCGATGACATATGTTCTGTAATTTCTGAGTCAACAAGGGCCCAAACACACCTAGCCATATTGCAATCCAACAAAGAATGTCTCCATGAGTCTGCCATAGCATTGCATATTGAGCATCCATCCCGAGTCGCCATATTCCTTCTCAGTAGAACATCTGCCGATGGAAGGCTATGATGAACCAGCCTCCAAGCAAATACTCGAACTTTTGATGGAATTTTTACCTTCCATAATCTGCACCAATTTTTTGATTCATTCTCTGTATTTGAGGACGCTGGTATGTGCTCTAACCAGTCCTCTCGATGCTTCTTTGTTGTAATAATCATGCGGTATGCAGACCGCACACTAAACAATCCGTTGCTCTCATGGCTCCAAGCCCACTGATCAGGCTGGCTGACCGAGCTCAACGGAATTTTTAATATTGCCTCAGCATCCATAGGGAGAAATTCTGTTGCGAGCACATCCTCCCGCCAACACACAGAAGTATGGTCAATCAGTTCAGAGACGAAAGTGAGGTCAGAATCGCCACGATTCGTGAACACTCGTAAATGTTCCTGACGTGGGATCCAGTTTTGTTCCCAAATTCTTGTTGTCCTACCATTCCCTATTCTCTTGATAAGACCTAATTTTAGAACTCCAATTCCCTCATGAATAGCCCTCCAGATTTGTGATGGAGAACTTCCCAACTGAGCATCAAGAAAATCTACATCTGGGAAATAAACAGCCTTTAGTACCCGGGCACTTAAAGAAAACGGTTCTTGCAAAATTCTCGAGGCTTGTCTAGCAAGCATAGCTAGATTAAAAAGCTCCAAATCACGGAAACCCAGACCTCCCATGTACTTAGGTTGTATCATTACATCCCAAGACACCCACGCAGGTTTTCTTTGTCCTTCTTTACAGCCCCACCAAAATTTCCTTATCATAGACCTCCCATGAGCCGACTTTAGTTGGGAGCCAGCCCAACTCTCCACTCTTGTAAGCCCAATCTAGGAGCGACCATAAGTAGGCAACGGACCTCCCTTGTCGTATAGGCCATCTTCATTTCATGGGTACTCTTGGTATATCCACGCCAGGGAAGTTAAGAATACAAATCACTATTATTGAGGACGTAGTAGCCAAAATAAATATTGCGAGTACAATTCTTCTCGCGACATCCATGAAAAAAAGTCCAGAATCGATCCGGCGAAGCAAGATCTGAAGGACCACACCTAAAGAAAATTAGCCTTCCAACACCACAGTTGACACGGGGGATAAGATCTCGTCGTCGAATGAAGCGTTGAAGATCATTTATTATAGACGAAGCCATCTCCATTGACATGGAAGCCAAAAGGAAGATGAATAGCAAATCTTAAACTAATCTATTGAAAGCTCTACTTTTATTAAAACCTTAAATCATAGATCGGGCTCCCCAGTCCCCACTCCTCGTAACATAGGCAAGGCTAGCCGGAGGAGGGGAAATCGATTTAAGATGCACGAGAACTGGC
The DNA here is from genome assembly GCA_030979885.1 of Lolium multiflorum. Lineage (NCBI taxonomy): Eukaryota > Viridiplantae > Streptophyta > Magnoliopsida > Poales > Poaceae > Lolium > Lolium multiflorum. The sequence goes on from CM061751.1 coordinate 57,905,674, forward strand.
CTTCACACATCATGTCACGCACAAACCTTAACGTCACTATACAATGGTGGACGATGCTCATCAGGAGCACTCACGGTTTATAAGACCGTTTGTGATGGGTCATCCAAGCGCACACGCTTTGTTGTACGAAATCGTTATTTTGTAACCTAGCGTCTCCATTTTCCTGATCGCGGACAATGTATATTATTTCATCGTATGTGTTCTCTTTTTTTTTTGCACACATTTTTTTTTTGTTTAAGCTGGCAGCGTCCTTCCCGGCGAGGTGCGCGCGTTTTGGTGATAAGGGCATCTCCAACCGGGCGATCCATCCCACGTCCGCCCGTCCGGATGGGTCCAAACGGACAAAATCCCGGCCCAACGCGACGCAGCGGACGGCCGCGGCGTCGGAACGATGCAAACCGGCCCAAATCTTGGCCGGGTTTGCGTGGCCGAGATGGCACGCGGCGTCTTTGCGTGTCCGCCTGGTCGCGTGGCTGGCCCATCGGTGCCCGGTCCTAAATGTGGGGGAAGGGGGCTGTCCTATCCAGTCCCCCACTCCGGCGCAGCAGCTCCGCGCTTCGCCATGGCCCCGCGCGAGTTCTCGCCATCCGCGAACGACCACGAGGCCGGCAGCAGCCGGCCGTGGCGCCGGCGCCGCGCCGTTCGCCATGGGCCGCGGCGACGCCCAGACGCGAGCGGATCTACGTCACCGTAGCGGTGGCGCGAGATGTTCTGGGACGCCGACGTCCCAATGCCGTGGGGGACGTGCACTCCCCACGGGCGCACCTGAGCCGATCGGGTTCGGTGCGCCCGTCTCGCTCGGTCGCGCCGCGTCGCGGAGATCCGGAGCGCCGCGCGCGTGCGGCGGACCTCGGCAGGACCTCGCGTACGGCGACGCAAGTCCCAAGCGGGACTTGTGGTTCGAGTGGAGCACGATGCGCGCCGGCGCGTGCTTCACATCCGCGACAGCGCGGCCGCGCGCGCGGCCGCGCACCGCGCGGGCGGCGCCGCCGGCGGCCTCTACATCGGCGAGCAGCCCCAGCCCCGGCACCGCACCAGCCCCAGCCCGGGGAGGAGGAGAATGACCGGAGCTGCGGGCGTGCGGCGTCCGCGGCAGCGGGACCTCGACGAGCTGGCCAAATGGCCGCACCTCGCCGAGACGTTGCGCACCTCCGCGCTGGAGGAGGCGGCGGAAGGCCCAGGAGGACGCCCGGGCGGAGGCGTGGGCCTTCCTCGTGCTGGCGCGCCGTCGGAGGAGGCAACGCGTCGGCGGCGGAGGGAGAGGAGCGAGCGCGCCGGCGGAGGAGCGCGGCCACGGTCTGCAGCGGAGCCGGGCCGCGGCGGAGGAGCAACTCCGGCGAGTCCGCGCGGAGGGCACGGCTGCCGCCGGCGAGCCCGCCGAACCCGCACTCCGGGAAAGGGCGCGAGTGGGAGCCCGGCCGAGTCCCGGTGCCCTCCGGCGTTGAGCCGGAACATCGCCGTCGGGCGTCGTCATCGGCCGACGACGACAGTACTACTGGGAGTACGCCGCGCCACCATGCTCGCAAACCCTGTCTAGGGTTTCTTTTTTTAGTTTAAAGCCCATATAGGGCTTTCTTTTGTGTAAAAATTGCCCAAAATAGGGCTAAGTTTAACTAACCAGTAGTTTATATTTATTTTGTGCTGTTTTTATTTTTTATTTTTATTTATGTTTTTTATTACATATGCGGTGCGCGCGTTGGGCGCGGCGTGCGACCCAAACGGACACGCGGACGCGGGGCGCTGTCCGGGTGTCCGTTCGGCCACCCAAATGGTCCAAAACGAACGGCCCAGCGCGTCCGTTTGGGTCGCCCGGTTGGAGATGCCCTAACAGACGCAATGAGCCCCATATAGGATTTGCTGGAAAAAATACAGCTGCATGTGAAGAAAAAAAGATCAGTTCAGTGGTCTTGGGCCCAATTCTCTCACGGAGAGGCCTTGAGCTGGGCCAGTCTCATGGATCAGACAACGGAACGGCGCCCCCCTTCCCGAGCTTCGTTGGGTTCTCCGTTTAGTTTCCCTCCCTCACCTCCTCTCCAAAAAGCACCTCGACCCCTGCTCAGTGCTCAGCCAGTTCCCCAGAATCCGCCGCTCCCCCGTCGAATCCAAGAATTGTCCCCCCCCTGCCAAGAACTACCCCCGCCGCCCCATCCAAGCCATCTTAGTTCAAGCGTCGCCGGGGAGACAGGGAACTCATCTGTTACCCCAATTCAAGGCCGGAAGATCAACAAGGGCAAGAACCGCGGACGATCAACACCGGCCAAGAAACGCTCAAGACCGGACATGGCGAGGACGCCGAAGCGTGCTCGCCACGGAGGGCGCCCCCAGCGCGTCCCCGTCAGGCCTCTTCTTCGGGGCGCGGTGGCGCTCGGCGGCGGCGCCATCGACGGGCTCCTCTTCCCTGCGCGACTTCTCTGGCGCGCGCTGCCTTTCCTCCACTCCAAGAACGCGAGAAGGGCCAGGGCGGCCGCAGCCATGGCGAAGAGGCACTGGCGCGACGACGCGCAGCCCGCAGGGGACCCTTTTCTCCGGCGAGCGCTGGCTCACGCTGGCGGCGCCATCGAGGCTATGCTCCGTCGCGGAAGGCGCGCGCACGCGGTAGGCCGCGACTTCCTCCAGCGCGTGCTACGGCTCATCCCCGAGTTCCTCCGCCGCCTGCTGCGTCGGCGGCAGCCCTTCCTGCCACAGCGAGCGGAGACGCCGCCGTCGCCGCTGCCGTCGCCGCCCAAGAACTACGCCTGTATGTACGCCGGTGGTCTTCGTCGTCGTCGTCCCCGTGCCTCGTCGACCACTCCTTCCCCTCCGCCGCCTCCACCGCGACAGCCTCTGGTACTAATCTTTCTCCTATTTCATTAAATTTGACGAGCTGAGAAAAGTGGCATTAGTACTGCCTTGCTGTTCTGTCCTTGAGATTCTTGATGAAACAGGCGATATGAAAATGCTGCAAATAAAATTTTACTTGTGTACTCCTTGTGCCAGATGTCAATGTGATAGGCCAAAATTAGTGAATCTGCAGAAAATTTTGCAAACAACTAGTTACATGAACAAATACCGGGTAATGCAGATGACATCCAAGATTAAGGAAGTATACACGAGAAGCATAAATACCAATTTTCCAAAGAAAAGAAGAGTAAACGTGTAGTGTATTCAGAAAAGGTTAGGGGCCGGGGGCCTATCTTGCGCACTTCCCTTTATACCGATGATGCGGCGATTTTCCTTGCGCCCATAAGCGAAGACATTCGCAACCTTGCTCGCATTCTCGAGGCTTTTGGTGAGGTCACCGGCCTTCACACCAACCTCCAAAAGAGCTCCGTCATCCCCATCCGTTGCAATGATCTCTCTTTGGATGACATTCTAGAGGGGCTCCCGATTCGTAGAGAAAATTTCCCCATAAAATACCTTGGGCTTCCACTCTCCATTTGGCATTTGAAGAGCCCCGATTTCCAACATCTCATTGATAAGATGGCCGGGAAGATTCCGACTTGGGATGGCAAATTTATCAACATGGCCGGCCGCACCGCCCTTGTGAAGTCCGTCATCGCCTCTCAAGCGATCTACCACCTTACCCCCCTTGTCATTCCGCCGCCCGTCATTCAAAAAATGAAGAACATTGAGAGGGCCTTTCTTTGGACGGCCACCGATAAGGTTACCGGAGGGCAATGCAAAGTGAATTGGGAGACGGTTTGCCGTCCCAAAGACCTTGGGGGCCTCGGAGTGCTCAACATTGATAAATTCGCAAGAGCTCTTAGATTGCGGTGGCCTTGGCTAGAGTGGACGGATCCAACCAAGATTTGGGTTGGCTTGGGAAACCCTTGCACGGAGGTGGACATGGACCTTTTCTATGCTTCCACAAAAATTGTGCTTGGAAACGGTTTGAAAACTAAGTTTTGGGAAGCGCCGTGGCTCCATGGTATTAAGCCTAAGGACATCGCCCCCCTCTTATTCGCGGAGTCCAAGAGAAAGAAGTGCACGGTCAACAAGGCGATGAAAGATGATGCTTGGATTGCCATGATCCACATTGACGGTGTTTTCACCTTCGCTCACTTTGAGCAATTCGTCGATCTTTGGATTAAACTACATGACTACAATTTTGATGAGAACTTGGAGGACACTATCTCTTGGACGCTAACGGAGGATGGTCAATACACGGCGGCATCGGCCTATAAAGCACAATTTTTTGGTGCCACCATTTCCAACCTTAGGAGGTTCGTGTGGAAGACTTGGGCGCCGCCCAAAGTCAAGTTTTTTGCTTGGCTTGCGTTTCAAAATAGGCTTTGGACGGCGGATCGCTTACAAAAGAGAGGGTGGCCCAACAATGGCAATTGTCCTCTTTGTTCGAGGCATGCGGAATCCATCGACCACCTCCTTCTCCATTGTCGGTTCACCCAAAGACTTTGGGGCCTTCTCAAGGCATGGCTCGGTTTATATTTCATTGACCTCCACACATGGCATGCGATGTCTCTTAAAGATTGGTGGAGCCTCATGACTGGAGCGTCTACGCCGAACCGGAAGGGGTTCGCTTCCGTTGTTCTTCTCACCTCATGGGAAGTTTGGAACGAGCGGAATGCTAGGATCTTCCGCCACAAACACGCGCCACCTTCGGTGGTTTTTGGCAACATAAAAAATGAGCTAAAATTATGGGTTGCCGCGGGGGCAAAACGTGTGAGCCTTTTGATGCCGCGAGAGTAGTCGTGTTGTAAAGTATCCGTCTTGTTTCTTTGTAAAAACTTCTCCTTAATTAATAAAATGAGGCAAAGCTTTTGCCTCCGTTTCAAAAAAAAAAAAGGTTTTGCCTTAGTGGTTTCATCTTGGAGATACAATAGGGATCAAAGAATGTTTTTCCAGAAAAGTTTTATGCAGGTCTTGATTAATAGAGACCAAGTGTCATAAATTCCCTATGTCACTAGTAAGATTACATGTCAACCTGAGTTGACCAAACTGTTGGGTGCTTCACTTAAGCAGCATCAAGTATTTTTCTTTAAATTTGCTGAGCTCAGAAACGTGTCTTCTGATGAATTATTTATCTTTATGGGCTTAACATGCCTCAAACTGAACATCACTCCCACTGATTGACTGCTATTGTGTCTGGTTCATACTTGTGTCCTCTATTGTTTTTTAGACATGGATCTCTTAATGTTGTCGCTTCCAAATTCTGAAGAAATCCACCTTTTGCTATCGGGGTAATAAGTTTTACATTTCCATTTTCCATAGTTCGTTGGTGAGGAAGAAGTTCCCGACTGGGTGATCAATTTGTATGTGGAGTACTGCACAAGGCGATGCAAGCCAAACTCAACCGTTTGCCATTTGTGCAGTTTTGAATGGCAACGGTCTGGCGACTTTACTGTCCCTACCGATCGTGTGAGTACTTGATTGATGTAGTACTTTTAAAAAAAATCTCCCGGTTGAGTATTGAGCTAACGTTTTTCTTTTTCTTTTCATCTATAGATGATTAGTCATTGTGATGAGCTCCATGGTAGCGATGGCCCTTTTGTTCGCTGCGACGAGCCCGGCTGCAGCGTGAGGGTGCTTGCAGGCCGTGACAAGGAGTTACATGTTCACTTTTGTCAGACATCACCTAGTGACTGGTGGGAGGAGTATGTTTGAGAAGTGAAAACACTGAAGATCACAACAGTACTTTCTGTTGCATTGCAAATCTTGTTGCTTTGTGTGTGTTCTCAGGATGGATAACCGACAATTGTATATTGGAATTCGTGAATGTATTGAATAGAGCACTGTGAATAATTGTTCTGCAATTGAGATCCACTGTTCCCCTTGTATGCTGTTAAATTCATTGTTTGGGGATTATGGTCAACATCCTGATCCTGTTGTGCACTGAGTAGACCAAAGGTTCCATTGCGGCACCTTTTTCCTTTTTTTTTTCCGCGAAAACGCAAAAGCCTTGCGTTTCGATGTATTGATAGAAAAAGAAGAATTTATGTACAAGTCCGAGTACGAACCCAACACGCCGTACAACTCGACCCAAGAAAAAGGAAAACTAATCTAAGGGAGTAGCTGGCGCACACCCCGGGCTTTCGCGTCCGCCCATTGCCGCGCCTCAGCCACTACGTCGTTGAACAAGGATGTCACCGAAGGTCGCACGTTGTCAAAAACCACCGTGTTCCGATGCTTCCAGATCCTTCTTATGCTGCTCAACAGTGCCAGATGTTAGAGTTGTAATATCAGGTTATAATATGTAATACGTATACCATACATAGATGTGTATTGGATACGAAACCATGTACTTCTATACCCCTATATAACACGCAACCCGTACGAGATCCAAGTACGGTTCCCTCAAACACTTTTGACATGGTATCAGAGCTACCTCTTCCATGACCTAGCTGCCAAGACACAGCCGCCGCCGCCGCTGAAGATCAGCTGCCGCCGCCGCCGCTACATCAAGCCTTGCCGCCACTGCAGATCATCTGCTGTCGCCGCCCATACACGTCCTACACAAAAAAGCCCAAGACATCTCGCCGCCGCCGCTTCCGTAGCCGCCGCCGCCAAAACCATACCCTAAACAAACAAAAACCTACGATCTACATCAAGCCGCCGCCGCCGCACCTGTTGTGCCGCCGCCGCATCTACGATCTACGTCAAGTCGCCGCCGTCGCACATCTCCTGTGCCACCGTCGCGATCACGATCTGCAGATGGCGTCCTCGTCCTCTGCCACAACGCTCGCTGCAGCCCTTGGGGCTCCCCCCACACAACTCCTGACTCGAGAAAACGCTCTTATCTGGAAGGCGTTGGTCGTCCCCGCCCTCCGTGGCGCGTGCGTTCTCGACCTTGTCGAAGGCAAGGACAAGGCTCCTGTCAAGACGCTCGAGACCGAAGATGAGAACAACAAAGCGGTCACAATGACGAATCCTGCATACATGACCTGGATCGCCCGCGACCAGCAAGTCCTTCGTTGGCTCCTCAACTCCCTGTCTCCGGACGTTCTGGCACATGTCGTCGGACTGGAGTCATCTGCTGAGGTTTGGGAAGCAATCAATGCCCATGTTTCTGTCTCCTCGAAGTCACGGATCCAACACCTGCGGACTGCTCTTGTTGAAACCAAGAAAAATGACATGTCCGCCGACAAGTATTTCTCCAAGATGAAAGGCATTGCCCAGGAACTCGCTGCTGTGGGTAAACCTCTTGATGATGATGAGCTAGTCGGGTATGTCCTGACAAATCTGGGCAGCGCCTACCGCAACTTGATCACTGCCGTTCGCGCCAACCCCAACACCACCTTGTCAGACCTGTTCAATCAAGTTCAAGCCTTTGATCGCCTGCACAAAGATGAAGACAACACCAGCTTCACATCGTCTGCAAATCTGGCCCGTCGTGGAGGTGGCACTCCCTCCCGTGGACGTGATGATCGTGGCCAGGACCGCTGGCGAGATGACCGTGGCCAGGACCGTTGGCGTGATGATCGTCCTCCTCGCCGTATGATGATGGGCGTGGCCGTGACAATGGAGATCGCCGTGGTGGTGGTGGTGGCCACCGTGGCGGCTATCAGGGTGGTAATCAGGATCGACGTGACAATGGGCGTGACAATGGGCGCCCCCGCCGTCAGCCTACACGCTACGTGGACACCACCTGTCAGATCTGTGACATACATGGGCATCCAGCCAAGGAGTGCTGGTGGCGTTATGGTGATGATCGTCGTGACCGTGACAATGGAGACCGCAATGCAGGCAAGGATGCAAACTTTGCATCTCATGGCGTGGACACAAATTGGTACTATGACACAGGCGCCACAGATCACATAACTGGGGAGCTGAAGAAGCTCTCTACTCATGACAACTACACTGGACAAGATCAAGTTCGCACTGCTGAAGGCACAGGTATGCACATAAGTCATATTGGTCATTCACAATTGCGCACCCCTCATGCATCTTTTAATCTCAATTCCATATTGCATGTTCCTAGTGCATCAAAAAATCTTCTATCCGTTCATCGATTCACTCTTGATAATCATGTTTTCATTGAGTTCCATCCTTTCTTTTTTGTGATCAAGGACCAGGCAACTCGACGCGTTCTGTTTAGGGGCCCCTGCTATGGTGGCCTCTATCCCTTGATGCCCACATCCAGTGTGTCTTCCAAGCATGCATACATCACAATAAAGCCGTCATCCTCTACATGGCATCGCCGCTTAGGACATCCCTCTTCATTCGTGGTTCAACAAGTTCTTAGGCAAAATAAAATAGCTTACACCCCAGAGAGTACCCCATATGTATGTGATTCTTGTCAGTTGGCCAAGAGTCATCAGCTACCATACCCTACGTCTAGTAGTCGATCCACTGTTCCTTTGGAACAAATATTCTCTGATGTATGGGGTCCTGCTCCCCTCTCTGCTGGGAAACATTCATATTATGTAAGCTTTATTGATGATTTTAGCAAATTCACTTGGATTTATTTGCTTAAGAGTCGTGCAGATGTTTATCAAGTCTTTCTTAATTTTCAGCAATATGTTGAACGTAAGTTTGATAGGAAAATTGTTACTATGCAAACTGATTGGGGAGGTGAGTATGAGAAGCTTAATGCCTTGTTTCAAACAATTGGCATCACCCATCAT